>JARQOD010000009.1:144869089-144929879 GCA_033576555.1 Oophaga sylvatica
AAAAAAATTCCTTCCCGACTCCACATACGGCAATCAGACTAGCTCCCTGGATCAACGCTGTATCTAGGAAACTAGTGAATATAGCCTGTAATATTATACTTTTCAAGAAAGGCATCCAGTCCCTTCTTAAATTTTAGTAAGGAATCACTCATTACAACATTAGACGGCAGAGAGTTCCATAGTCTCACTGCTCTTACAGTAAAGAATCTGCATCTGTGATTATGGCTAAACCTTCTTTCCTCCAGACGTAGAGGATGCCCCCTCGTCCCCGTCACAGGTCTAAGAGTAAAAAGATCATTAGAAAGGTCTTTGTACTGTCCCCTCATATATTTGTACATTGTAATAAGATCACCCCTAAGCCTTCGTTTTTCCAAACTAAATAACCCCAAGTGTAATAACCTGTCTTGGTATTGCAGACCCCCCAGTTCTCTAATAACCTTGGTCGCTCTTCTCTGCACCCGCTCCAGTTCAGCTATGTCTTTCTTATACACCGGAGACCAGAACTGCACACAGTATTCTAAGTGTGGTCGCACCAGTGACTTGTATAGAGGTAAAATTATGTTCTCCTCATGAGCATCTATGCCTCGTCTAATGCATCCCATTATTTTATTTGCCTTGGCAGCAGCTGCCTGACATTGGCCACTAATTGTGAGTTTGTCGTCCACCCATACACCCAAGTCTTTTTCAGTGACAGTTTTGCCCAGTGTTTTACAATTAAGCACATAATTATACATCTTATTTGTTCTACCCAAGTGCATGACCTTACATTTATCCCCATTAAAGCTCATTTGCCATTTATCAGCCCAAGCTTCTAGTTTACATAAATCCTCCTGTAATATAAAATTATCCTCCTCTGTATTTATTACCCTGCAGAGTTTAGTGTCATCTGCAAATATTGAAATACTACTCTGTATGCCCCCTACAAGGTTATTAATAAATATGTTAAAGAGAAGCGGCCCGAATACTGACCCCTGTGGTACCCCACTGCTAACCGTGACCCAGTCCGAGTGTGCTCCATTAATAACCACCCTTTGTTTCCTATCCATGAGCCAGTTCTTAACCCACTTACACATATTTTCCCCTATCCCCATTGTTCTCATTTTATGTATCAACCTTTTGTGTGGCACTGTATCAAAAGCTTTTGAGAAGTCCATGAACACCACGTCCACTGCATTCCCTTGATCCAGTCCTGAACTTACCCCTTCATAAAAGCTTATCAGATTAGTCTGACAAGAACGGTCCCTCGTAAACCCATGCTGATACTGTGTCATGAGGTTATTCAGCTTCAGATACTCCAATATAGTATCCCTTAAAAAACCCTCCAGGATTTTACCCACAGTAGATGTTAAGCTCACTGGCCTATAATTTCCAGGTTCAGTTTTTGCCCCCTTTTTGAATATTGGCACCACATTTGCTATACGCCAGTCCTGTGGTACAGACCCCGTTATTATGGAATCTTTAAAGATTAAAAATAAAGGTCTATCTATAACTGTACTTAATTCCTGCAGTACTCGGGGGTGTATCCCATCCGGGCCCGGGGATTTGTCAACTTTAGTGATTTTTAGACGCCGCCGTACTTCCTGCTGGGTTAAGCATGTGACATTTAATGGAGAAATTTTTTTATCTCTGATCATGTTATCTGTCATGGGATTTTCTTGTGTAAATACAGTTGAAAAAAAGTCATTTAGCATATTGGCTTTTTCCTCATCCTCATCCACCATTTCACCCAGACTATTTTTAAGGGGACCAACACTATCATTTTTTAGTTTCTTGCTATTTATGTAGTTAAAGAATATTTTGGGATTATTTTTACTTTCTCTGGCAATGAGTCTCTCTGCCTCAATCTTTGTTGTCTTGATTTGCTTTTTACAGAATTTATTCAGTCTTCTGTATTTATTTAATGCCTCTTCACTACCTACTTGCTTTAATTCCCTAAACGCTTTCTTTTTGTCCCTTATTGCGCCCCTTACAGCTCTATTTAGCCATAGTGGTTTCCTCCTAATTCTAGCATGTTTATTCCCATAGGGTATATACTGTGCACAGGTCCTATTCAGGATACTAATAAACGTCTCCCATTTTCTTTGTGTATTTTTATGCCTCAGGATATCGTCCCAGTTTATTGCACCAAGATCATCTCTCATCCGTTGGAAATTTGCCTTCCTGAAGTTTAGTGTCCTTGTAACCCCTCGACTACACATCTTATTAAAGGATACATGAAAGCTTATTATTTTGTGATCACTATTACCCAAGTGACCCCCAACCCTTATATTTGATATGCGGTCTGGCCTGTTGGATAATATTAGGTCTAGCAGTGCCCCCCTCTTGTTGGGTCCTGAACTAGTTGTGAAAGGTAATTGTCTCTCATAGTTGCCAAAAACTTATTACCTTTGCTGGAACTGCAGGTTTCTGTTCCCCAATGTATTTCAGGGTAGTTGAAGTCCCCCATAATAATGACTTCTCCTTGAGTTGCTGCTTCATCTATTTGCTTTACGAGGATATTCTCTGTTGCTTCCATTATTTTAGGAGACTTATAACAAACCCCTATCAGTAATTTATTATTTTTCCCCCCTCCCCTAATCTCCACCCACAGAGACTCTACATCTTCATTAGATTCACAGATATCACGCAGGATGGGTTTTAAGGATGATTTTACATATAAACACACACCCCCACCTCGCTTATTTTTACGGTCATTTCTAAACAGACAATAGCCCTGTAAATTAACCGCCCAGTCGTGGCTCTCATCCAGCCAAGTCTCAGATATCCCCACCATGTCATAATTATGTTCCAACAAAATTAATTCTAATTCCGCCATTTTGTTGGTGAGGCTTCTAGCATTAGTATACATGCACTTTATGTATCTCTCTGAACCTCTATTCTTTCTTAAATTATTAACTGTTCTAACCCCACCCCCCATGCCACCCCCACCCCCAATTTCATTATTTGTGCCCAGGTCTCTATCTGTACTGCCTTCCCCTCCTATAAAATGAATACCCTCCCCCCCAGTCCCTAGTTTAAAGACTCCTCCAACCTTCTAGCCATTTTCTCCCCCAGCACAGCTGCACCCTCCCCATTGAGGTGCAGCCCGTCCCTAGCATAGAACCTGTAGCCAACTGAGAAGTCGGCCCAGTTCTCCAGGAACCCAAACCCCTCCTTCCTACACCAATTCTTGAGCCACTTATTAACCTCCCTAATCTCCCGTTGCCTCTCTGGTGTGGCACGTGGTACCGGCAGTATTTCAGAAAATACCACGTTGGAGGTCCTTGCTTTAAGCTTGCAGCCTAATTCCCTGAAATCATCTTTAAGGACCTTCCACCTGCCTCTAACTTTGTCATTTGTGCCAATGTGCACCATGACCGCTGGGTCCTCACCAGCCCCTCCCAGTAACCTGTCAACCCGATCAGCGATGTGTCGGACTCGAGCGCCAGGTAGGCAGCACACTGTTCGACGATCCCTGTCTTTGTGACAGATTGCCCTATCTGTTCCCCTAATAATTGAGTCCCCCACTACCAGCACCTGTCTGGCCTGCCCTGCTCTCCTAATTCCCCCCTTACTGGAGCAGACACTCCCCGGCTTTCAGAGGACATGCCTGGCTGCAGCAGTGCTACCCCTGTACTGACAACCCCCTCATCTGCCAACTTTGCAAACTTATTGGGGTGTGCCAGATCAGGACTAGCCTCCCTGGCGCTCTTCCCTCTACCCCGCTTTCTAACTGTCACCCAGCTTCCTACTTCAGTGTCCTGCAGCTCCACCCTAGCATCCCCCCCTCATCTATCCCATTGAGCGTCTGCTCAGTGAGCAGAAGACTCCTTTCCATATTGTCTATGGATCTCAGTGTTGCCAGCTGCACATTTAGATCCAAGATTTGGGCTTCCAAATGCACAACGTGCTCACATCTCGCACAGCAGTATGCACCCTCGACCGGCTGTTCAAGGACTGCATACATGTGGCAAGATGTACACTGGATGGCATTGGCAATAGTGGAGCACATATCTAATGGGGATTTCACCAGACAGCAAAGATAAGTAAAAATAAATAAAAAGTATTAATAAAATATACAGTAACAGCAATTCAGTAATTCCTCCCTTGGAAACTCCCTGAATCCAAAATGTGAGTGAACTCACTAAGATTCTTGATATGGCACAGGAACATGGAATTATTTCCAAATTGCTATGAGAGGCTCTTTCTGTTCCGGAGCCAAAAATATCTACGTTATACCTTTTACCAAAGGTTCACAAGAATCCCATAGTTCCTCCTGGTAGACCAATTGTTTCAGGAGTAGGCGACTTTTTAGAGAGGGTCTGTAAATATATTGATACCCAGTTGAAACCGTTAGTGGAGACCCTGCCATCATATATTCGGGATACAGGTGACTTTCTGAGAAAAATTGATTCCCTTAATGTCGATAATGGGTCGATGTTGGTTACCTGCGACGTGGAAGCACTATATACAAGCATAAAACATGATGATGGTCTGAAGGCGGTCATGCATTATTTGAATTTGACTGAACTTTATGTGGATGAAATCCAGTTCATTATACAACTATTGGATTTTGCAGTTAAACATAATTTCTTTTATTTTGGCGGGTCCCTCTACCTACAACTCCAGGGAACAGCCATGGGGGCGGCCTTGGCGCCCTCCTATGCTAATCTGTTCCTGGGGTTGTGGGAGAGGGACCTGTTCCTGTCAGATCATCACACATCGATGGACCGTGTTCTTTTCTGGGCACGGTACATCGATGATGTCTTTTTGATCTGGCAGGGGACAGTAGACCAGCTTAATTCTTTTTTTGAGGAATTAAATCATAACCATCTGAATCTAAGATTGACATACCAATACCATACTGACTCCATCGATTTTTTGGATGTCACAGTAAAAAGGGATGTCAATGGTTTCTTACAAACAGATTTATATCGTAAAGCAACTTCAACAAATTCACTTCTGCATGCCCAGTCAGCCCATCCGCCGCAGGTAATTAGATCCATACCAACAGGCCAATTTTTGCGTGTTCGCCGTATCTGCTCTTCAGATAGCGACTATGAAAATAGAGCTGAGGATTTGAAACAACGTTTTTTTGCAAGAGGCTATGATAAGAGACATGTCAATTTAGCCTACGACCGAGCTAAAAGTCAGAGAAGACATGACTTAATCTATAACACGAGGGATAGACATATTGAACAATTTAAGGAATCCAAAAGAGTAAGAATGGTGACGAAGTATCACTCACAATGGAATCTCATGCGTAGAGCTATGACTAAATTTTGGCCCATCCTCCTGGCGGACCCTACTCTGAGTAAATATTTGTCCCCAACTCCAAGCGTCACGGCTAGACGTAGTCAGAATCTTTGGGACTTACTGGTCTATAGTCACTATCATAAAAAGGATCAGAATAAACTACCCTTCGTGCAACATAATAAAACCAAATGGGATTGCAGCCCATGCGGTAGGTGCGTTGCATGTCCAAACATTGTCAGAGCCACATCTTTTTCCTCATCAGATGGGAAACAGATATATAAGATCACGCATTCTATTACATGTCAGACCAAGGCAGTTATATATTACGCTTGCTGCCCATGCCCTCTGATCTATGTCGGCATGACTACCAGAGCGTTAAAGACCAGAATAAGAGAACATGTTCGCGATATTATCGCTGCAAAAGAGGAGACATGTATTGAACATCTGCGCACTATACCAAAGCACTTCAAATTACATCATCAATGCTACCCAAGTGGTTTGAAAGCAAGAGGAATAGATAGATTGTTGTTAGATATCAGGGGAGGCGAAATTACACGCCCCCTTGGACAATTAGAAACTAAGTGGATCTGGTCTCTTAAAACTATGTATCCAAGTGGACTTAACGAGTCCTGCAGTTTCGTTCCTTTTCTGTGATCATCTGCATCGGTATTCTTAATTTCACCAATATTTGTTTTTATTAAAAAAAAAATTATTTTCGTTTGTTTACAAGCAGGTTTTTTCCACCTTTTGATTGCCCAATTTGAGCGACGTTCCAGATATGTCCAGCGTGCCAAGATGTTGTCCTTTGAATGTCATGTGCGGACCTCCTGAATTTCCTTACATATCGAGATCAAAGGCTGTTTTTTTCCAAGTGTCACAATTGTGGACTGAATATGCCATCATATAACGAATGACATTTGTTAGAGTATGATATGTCTGTGATATTGCTTTATGATGTAATCTTTATTATTCGATGCGTTAGGGTTTATATACCTTTGTCTAATATATATGATGATCAGCAGTTAAGCCTAATGAAATATGTCTTGTTTACATCGATATTTCAAGATATGTATGTAGATGCAGGTTGTGTTCCACACTTTATATACACTTTTCCTCTCTCCCTTTTCTTTTTTTCTGCTTGGGGTTAAATAGGGCATATCCTGTGCATATTCACAAGTATCTGGCCTGTTCGTTGTGCGCACGCGCCCGCTGGGTCTGCTCTGGGTCATCGGGGGGCGTGCCTATTCGGCACCGTGTCCCCATCACGTGATCCAGCCCTGTCGACGTCAGACGTGGGCGGGGTGTGGGTCCTGGTCGGGGCACGGCTCCTTGTCGCGCCGCTGGATGCCCTAGGATCAGACCTATCGGTGCGAGGTGCGCCGCCATGGCGGCAGTTTAAGATAAGTGAATGCAATTAATATTTACTAGGGGATCTTTGAACGATCACCATGGCAATATGAGTTTCCATCTTAATTCATTTGATTGGCTAATAAACACACACCCTTTATATTTCTTGGTCTCCTATTGGAGAGGTTACTGAACCATATAGAATTAAGGTTGTGTGAGACCTATGGGCCAATTATGGTCTTTGTTTTAACAGCGCCAGACTCAACACCTCTTCTGATTTGTGCAGTACTGATTGCCCTGACCAAACAGAGTATACGTTTTATTATATTTGACAACCAGTCACCATCATTGTTACAATGGGCCTATATGCAACGTCCTAGTTTATTGGTGTACCATGTATATAAAAACTTGCTTCAGTTGGTGTGATGCCACCCCCGAAAGAAGGCCGCAGAGCCGAAACGTGCGTTGGGGCTGGCACCACTGTCCACTGGAGGTAATTATGTTTGTACTTTCATTTCTATCTTAGTGTCCACTCTCTGACTAATTTTTTGTATGCTGTTCACTTGCTGCTATTAGTATAGTTATTGTGGTCTGAGGGTGGTAATAGGTTCTGTTTGGGGCATTTACCTTTTTGTGCAAACACTGTGTAGTTCATACTGTGGACAGTGGTGCTTCTGTTTTTTCTGGATCTCCCACTTTTTAATATGTTTGTATGTGTATGTCTATAATAATTTTTCAATAAAAAAGATTTGTAATTTTAGATTGTGTAGGTTCATATTTCTGTATCGGTTTTTTAATAAAAGTTGGCATGTGTAAATATATTTACCCTTTTTCTGCAAAACCTCTAATTGGGGTGTAAGCAATTGCCTACAAAAGTCACATGCTTAGTGAAAGGATGTCCCCCTGTGTGCAATCTAATCATCACATGGTCTGTCAGTATTTACTTGCCTTTTCTGAATGACCACAGAGGCAGCAACACCATTAAGCAAGAGGCACCACTAACCAAAGAACACCATCAAGACCAAGGATATCTCCAAACGAGTCGGGGACCAAGTTGTTGAGAAATACATGTCAGGGTTGGGTTATTAAATATTATCCCAATCTCTGATGATCCATTGGAGCACCATTATCATCAAATGGAAAGAACACAGTACCATAACAAACATGCCAAGAGAGTATGGATGTACGATTGTGCTGATGACACTTGGCTATCACTCGAGTATCACGGTGCTCAGATGTACTTGTTACTCGGCAACAAATGGGTGGTGCTCTGTGAAAAACTCAAATCCACAACCTACATTTTTGGCATCGGTTGCACAGCCAATAAGCATGCAGGGATTGCCTACACGTCACTGTAATGCTGTAGCCATCTTAGTTGTAACATTACTGTGATTTGTGGGCCATGTGACATCAACGGGGTTATAAAAGAACAGGCCACCTAGCTCAGCACACTGATGCCATTGCGCAGCTCTGTGACACTTCATATTGTAGGGAGAGAGTGCTTGTCTAAGCCTGAGTGCACACAGTATAGCATATCAGAGGCCTGTAGTGTTGATACTGGTACTGAAACTGAGCCATCAAGCCAGCAGCCCTTTTAAGGGCTAATCTTTTGCTTTGCTGTTTGGATTACATAAAATCTGCTTTTAGCCTAGGGCAGGAGAGAGAGTTGTAGGAGCAGGAATAGTGACAGAATCCAGTTTGTAGACAGGGATTAGGCTCTGTGCAGTCCACTGACAAATATATAGCTACAGCTATTTTTTTGTTGGAAGTGTAGGCGGGGAATTGAATATGTTTTGATGCATCTATTATAACGTGACTTGTGCTATTTTTTTCATCATATAACACTCAAAAAATTGTTAAAAAATGTCCCTGGGTTAAATTTATTATCTATACACTATTTTGTGTTCTGGACTAATTTTTATTTATATACATATAACATTCCAGGAAAGCGTTTGAAAATGTTGCAGGCTTAAAATTTCTCAGCCATATAGTTTCACGTGTTCTGCTGTACATTTCTGTTATTTTTAACAGTCCAAGAAAACGTTAAAAAATTAGATGGATTGCTGGATTACATTTCTGACTCATACACTATTCTGTGGTCTGGAGTAAATTTCTGTGATATCTAAAACTACAAAAAGCGTTAAACAAATATTGGCTGCATTACATTTCTCAACCATACAGTATTATGTGGTCTGTGGTACATTTCTGTGTTTTGTACCACTCCAAAAAAAGTGTTCATTTTTTTAATTTATTCAATTAGTCGTCCATACTGTGAGTCATACTTAGTGGGCAACCAAGATGACAGAAGCACGCAATACTGCTGAGGGAGTGATTGCAGGAGTACCTGAGCCAGAGGAAGGTAGCGCAACTGCAGAAGTGGCAAGGACCTGTGTTCCTGATCCGGCCGATATCATGAACCCACCAAAGCCTAACCCAGACCGCATCCTTTACCACTGGAGTTTTGCGGACTGCAAAAGGGAGAGCAAGGATTTTGGAACTGGTAAGGGGATTGAGGGACCTTGGCTAGTTGGAAGAGACAAGGAGGTGAGCTAGGATGAGGTCTGAACAAATGTTATCAGGCCTTATAGTCATAAGGAGTAGAGAGTTGGCATCCAGGAATGTGGTAGTTGCTTACAACCGTCAGCGGAGAAAGAGGTATATTGAATAGTTTGTGACCCATTATGATTTCTCATTCAACCAACGGGCAGTAGAGATGGAACGTTTGCCTGAAATGCTGCAAGGGCTGATGGCTGGACCTTGAGTCGCGTTCCTCAAAATGGAGGGAAAACATCGCTGTTATGCAGTGGGTATAATGCCTAAAGGAAGGAAGTATGATGAACCCGTCTTGAGGAATGAGCGGACCTGTGAGAGGCTCCGTGAAGCATCTTGAGTAAGGGCTACTGTCACTCCTGTGAAATTGTACTGTCCATGGGGTTCCCCACCTCTATGCATCAGCAGTCGGTGGTGCAGGTGACACAGGGGGCTGTTGCCCATTTCTATATGTTAAGGGCTCCGGCACTATCTGAAGCCAGGTCATTTACAACCCAAGCACTTGGAAATCGGACTCCAGTAATCATTAGAAGCCACTCCACCCAGCCTCAACAAGAAGGAGAAGAAGCGGATACCTGAAGAGGACAATTGTATTACATTGCTTATAACTTTTTCCTTGCTTTGTACTTTGTGTAAAGCCTTTATGAGTGTATGAATATGGCAAGTATACTTGTAAAATAATTGAATGAGGCCCACCAGTTGTTGCCTTTCAAGGGTCTATGGATGAACTGCCTTATAGTTTTTGTCTGGATTTGCTCTTTCTACAAAGCCTTTATGAGTGTATAAGTACATAAAGTACACTTTCATAATGTTTACTGTTATGATTTGGTAGCTGAGGAGAGCAGGCAAAAAAGGCAATACACCAGAGAGGTTGGAATCTACTGGATTGCAGTACCTGACTAACCACCACAACTAAAGGCAGACGTGGAGCGTACCTACGTTGGTCCTAGACGCCTCGTCACAGCCTGAGAAGCTAACTACACCTAAAGATAGAAAGAGGAAAACTATCTGCCCGGAGCAGATCCCCAAAGAACATAGGAAGCCCCCAAACATGTAATGGCGGTTAGACAAGAGGAAATACAGACACAGACAGAAAATAGTATGAGCAAACGTTGGGGCCCAATCTTCCTAGAAAGAAAAGGATAGGAAGGACACTTACTGCAATCCAAAAAAACCCTAGAAAAATACCAACTCACTAATTGCAAAAACACCTGAGATCACACGACCTCTACCACCTAAATTAGTTCTCTGGTGTAACAAAACTAAGCAGCAGCCACTGAAAAAACTGGAAAAGGCAAATGAACAAATAACAGTGGCTCAGATAAACTGAGAGGAGCACAAGCCCCCGGAGGGGACTTGGCTGACCTCCACAGAAGTGCAGAACAAAATGCAAAAAGCAAGCACAAAAAATAAAAGCAGAAAATATCTTATCTGTTAGCAGAAGATGCAGGCAAGACACAGCAAGCTTCCAAGTGAACCAGGAACCAAAGTTGAGACAAGAACAATTGATCACCGGCAACCCTGATGGGAGGGAACCTCCCTTATATAAGACCAGTCTGTAACACCTGATTGCCAATCTTCACAATCTTCATTGAATAGTTCAGTACTGTTTGTAACCACCAGAGGGAGCTTCTGCTCAGAATTCATTTCTAACACATTCACAACAGTACCCCCCCCTTGAGGAGGGGTCACCGAACCCTCATTTGGGCAACCAGGTCGGTCAGGATGAGCTCTGTGATCGCACGGATCAGTCTCCTAGCATGAATGTCCGAAGCAAACACCCAAGAATTGTCCTCCTGACCATAACCTCTCCACTTAACCAAATACTGGAGTTTCCGTCTAGAAAAACGAGAATCCAATATTTTCTCAACCACATACTCCAGATTGCCCTCAACCAAAACAGAGTCAGGAGGAGGCGCAGCCATAGGAACCACTGGTTCGACAAACCTCTTCATTAAGGACTTGTGGAACACGTTATGGATCTTAAATGTCCCTGGAAGAAGTAAACGAAAGGAAACAGGATTAAGAATCTCCATGATCTTATAAGGTCCAATGAACCTAGGCTTAAACTTAGGAGATGCAACTCTCATAGGGATATTTCTTGAGGACAACCAGACCAAGTCCCCCACTTCAAACTGAGGACCATCAGTCCTATGCCGGTTGGCAAACCGCTGGGCCCTCTCCTGAGAGGGACAACCTCTCCACTACCTGGTCCCAAATCTGCTGCATACGCTCCACAACAGAGTCAACACCTGGACAGAAAGCCTCCATCTGTCCCGAAGAAAATCAAGGGTGAAACCCAAAATTGCAGAAAAATGGAGACATCAAAGTGTCAGAGCTAGCCCTATTATTAAGAGCAAACTCAGCCAAAGGCAAAAAAGAGACCCAGTCATCCTGATCAGCAGACACAAAGCATCTCAGATAAGTCTCCAATGTCTGGTTTGTTCTCTCAGTATGTCCATTGGTCTCAGGATGAAAAGCCGAGGAGAAAGACAATTGAACACCAAGTTTAGAACAAAAAGTCCTCCAAAATCTGGAAACAAACTGGACTCCTCTGTCAGACACAATGTTCTCAGGAATGCTGTGTAACCAAACCATGTGCTGAAGGAACAAAGGCACCAATTCGGAGGAGGAAGGCAACTTAGGTAATGGCACAAGATGTATCATTTTTGGAAAACCTATCACAAATCACCTAGATAACGGTCATTCTCTGAGAAACACGGAGGTCGGAAATGAAATCCATAGGGATATGGGTCCATGGTCTCTTGGGCACAGGCAATGGCATCAACAAACCACTAGAGCGAGAGCAAGGCTTGGAGTCCCGCAGGACTGCACAAATTCCCTGACGTCACGAGACAAAGTAGGCCACCAAATGGACCGACTTACCAAGTCTCTGGTGCCAAAAATTCCGGGATGACCGGCCAACGCGGAACAATGAATCTCAGACATCACACTCTTTTTCCACCGGTCTGGGACAAACAATTTCCCAATAGGGCAGCGCTCGGGTTTATCCTCCTGACACCCTTCCAGAGCCAGTCTCAAATTGGGCGAGATGACGGAAAGAACGACACCCTCTTTCAAAATAACAGCAGGATCAGATAACTCAGGAGAGTCCGCAAGGAAACTCCTCGAGAGGGCATCCGCTTTAACATTCTTAGTGCCAGGAAGAAAGGAACCCACAAAATTAAAACATGTGAAAAACAAGGCCCACCTGGCTTGTCTAGGATTAAGTCGCTTGGCTGATTCCACATAAACCAGATTCTTATGGTCCGTGAGGACCACCACCTGATGTTTGGCTCCCTCCAGCCAATGTCTCCACTCTTCAAAAGCCCACTTCATGGCCAATAACTCCCGATTACCCACGTCATAATTACGTTCAGTTGGAGAAAATTTTCGAGAGAAAAAGGCACAAGGGTTACTTTTAGAGGTCTCTGGATCTCTTTGGGACAAAACGGCACCTGCCCCAATTTCAGAGGCATCAACCTCCACCTGAAATGGCAGAGAAACATCAGGCTGCCGTAGAACAGGAGCAGAAGTGAATCTCTGCTTAAGTTCCTGAAACACAGAGACTGCCTCAGGAGGCCAATTCACCACATCAGAACCCTTCTTGGTCAAATCAGTCAATGGTTTAACAATAATAGAGAAATTACCAATAAATTTACGATAAAAATTGGCAAAACTCAAGAATCTCAGAAGAGCCTTTAATGAAGTAGGTTGGACCCAATCACAGATGGCCTGAACCTTGACCGGGTCCATTTCAATAACAGATGGGGACAAAATGAATCCCAGAAATGAGATTCTCTGTACGCCAAAAAGACACTTTGATCCCTTCACATACAGAGCATTCTCTCTCAAAATCTGGAACACAGTCCGAACATGTTTCACATGAGAGTCCCAGTCTTTGGAAAAAATCAAGATATCATCCAAATAAACAATCAGAAATTTATCCACAAAATCCCTGAAAATGTCATTCATGAAGGACTGGAAGACGGAAGGAGCATTAGTGAGCCCAAAGGGCATCACTAGGTACTCAAAATGCCCCTCTGGGGTATTAAATGCCGTCTTCCATTCATCCCCGTGCTTAATGCGAATAAGGTTATACGCCCCCTTGAGGTCAAGCTTGGTAAACCAAGTAGCACTTTTCACCCTGGAAAACAGGTCAGAAATCAAGGGTAATGGATATTGATATTTCACAGTGATATTGTTCAAGAGACGATAATCAATACACGGCCTTAATGAACCATCCTTTTTGGCCACAAAAAAAAATCCGGCACCCAAGGGTGAAGAGGATGGCCTGATATGACCCTTCTCCAATGACTCCTTGATATAAGACTGCATAGCGTCATGTTCAGGTACTGACAAGTTAAAAAGGCGACCTTTAGGGAATTTACTACCAGGCACTAATTCAATAGCGCAGTCATAGCTCCTATGGGGGGCAAGGATGCAGATTTACTTTCGCTAAACACATCAGAAAAATCAGTCAAAAAGTCAGGAACATCCTGAGCCTGGGGAGAGGCAGAAAAAACAGGAGTGTTGGCACCAACGCATTGGCAGCCCCAACTGGTTACAGACACAGATTTCCAATCCAAAACAGGATTATGAGACTGTAACCAAGGGAAACCTAGCACAACAATGTCATGCAGATTATACAGCACCAAAAATTTGCAACTCTGATGATGATCAGGTTCAACCCTCATTATCACCTGAGTAGAGAACTGGGGTTTATTCTCAGGCAAAGGGGTAGAATCAATCCCCAGTAGGGGAATAGACTTCCGTAGGGGTATCAAGGGAAACCCACAACGTTTAGCAAAATCAAAATCCATCAGGTTAATAGCTGCTCCCGAATCAACAAAAGCCTGAGCAGAAAATGTGGACAGGGAGCAAATCAGGGTAACAGTCAACAGAAATTTAGTCTGAACACTACCCAAGACAACTGAGCGTGCAAAACGTCTTCCCCGCTTAGGGCAGACTGAAATATCATGAGAGGCGTCACCACAGTAGAAACATAACCCATTGCGTTTTCGAAACTCATGACGCTGTACCCCAGAAGCCACTCTATCACACTGCATGGGTTCAGAAGCTGGTTCACAAGGCAACATTGTTCCACGCATACCTCTACGCTCACGCAAACGTCTGTCAATTTGAATCGCCAATGACATAGAATCATTGAGATCAGAGGGAGCAGGGAAACCCACCATAACATCTTTTACATTCTCTGACAGACCCTTCCGAAAAAGGGCTGCCAAAGCATCATCATTCCATTTGGTCAGGACTGCCCACCTTCGGAATCTCTGACAGTACAACTCAGCGTCCTCAAGCCCCTGATTTAATGCCAACAAGGCTATTTCAGCTTGATCAGTGACATTAGGTTCATTGTACAATAACCCCAGAGCCAGAAAAATTGCATCAACATTACTCAAAACAGGATCCCCAGGTGTCAGGGAAAAAGCCCAATCCTGAGGATCGCCGCGTAGGAGAGAGATGACAATTTGAACCTGCTGTGCTGCGTTCCCTGAGGACTTAGGTTTTAAGGCAAAAAACAACTTACAGTTATTTTTGAAATTCAGAAATTTAGCTCGATCCCCTAAAAACAAATCTGGCATGGGGATCCTAGGTTCCACAACCGGCAACCCTGCAAGATAGGTAGCAATATTCCGAACTTCAGTGGCAAGCGGATCCACACGGCCAGACAACTGTGCAAACTCCATTGAGAGAAAAAAAAATCCTCAGCACCCAGAGAAAAAGAGGGAAAGAAAAAAATATATATATATCTCTGACAACTCTGACAACTTTTTTTTTTTTACACTATCTTTCCTTCTGTGAGTACCATATAATTTTCAGTTTGCCGGTGATACTGTTATGATTTGGTTAGCTGGAGAGCAGGCAAAAAAGCAGGACACCAGAGAGTTGAATCTACTGGATTGCAGTACCTGACTAACCACCACAACTAAAGGCAGCCGTGGAGCGTACTACGTTGTCCTAGACGCCGTCACAGCCTGAGAAGCTAACTACACAAAGATAGAAAGAGAAAACTTTCTGCCCGGAGCAGACCCCAAAGAACATAGGATAGCCCCACAAACAATGTAATGGCGGTTAGACAAGAGGAAATACAGACACAGACAGAAAATAGTATGAGCAAACGTTGGGGCCCAATCTTCCTAGAAAGAAAAGGATAGGAAGGACACTTACTGCAATCCAAAAAAAAACTAAAAAAATACCAACTCACTAATTGCAAAAACACCTGGGATCACACGACCTCTACCACCTAAATTAGTTCTCTGGTGTAACAAAACTAAGCAGCAGCCACTGAAAAAACTGGAAAAGGCAAATGAACAAATAACAGTGGCTCAGATAAACTGAGAGGAGCACAAGCCCCCGGAGGGGACCTGGCTGACCTCCACAGAAGTGCAGGACAAAATGCAAAAAGCAAGCACAAAAAAAAAAGCAGAAAGTATCTTATCTGTTAGCAGAAGATGCAGGTAAGACACAGCAAGCTTCCAAGTGAACCAGGAACCAAAGTTGAGACAAGAACAATTGATCACCGGCAACCCTGATGGGAGGGAACCTCCCTTATATAAGACAAGTCTGTAACACCTGATTGCCAATCTTCACAATCTTCATTGAATAGTTCAGTACTGTTTGTAACCACCAGAGGAAGCTTCTGATCAGAATTCATTTCTAACACATTCACAACAGTTTACATTCAAAAAAATTTATGGATTCAATGACTTACAGTTTAACATGGTCATTGTTGCATTACAGTGGTATGTAAAACTTACAAAAAGCATAGAAAATATTTCTGAATTAGATTACTCATCCATAGAGTCTTACTTGATTTCTGTCAGTCACATTTTGGTGGTATATAACACTACAAAAGAGCATTTAAAAATGTTGCTTGTTTGTTTGTATTTCTTACCCATACATTAGTTCTTGTTCTGGGGTACATTTTTGTGAAATATAACACTCAAAAACAAGTTCCAAAATGTTACTGGGTTACATTTATGAGCCAATATAGAATAAATGAGGGTGTGCACACAATCGTACAAAATTTGAGGTGCAGGTATAATGGACCCAAGGTCCTAACAACATATAAGTTTAGACACCGCACACTAGGAGAATTTTTTCAGATGCTGAAGAATAGCGTATATTTATTAAACAAAATCAGGCAGCATTTAAAGACAGAAAATAAAGCGTTTCATAACGTTTCGGCCCTATCCAGGGCCTTTTTCAAATCACACTTATTTGAAAGTCCAGTGCTGTATATAGAAAGTAAACATGGAATGAGGACCAATTAGATATCCTTATTTGGATTATTGGTATAAATAGTGGCCCGCTGCAAGAGATCTCCGTGTGGACATTTATGAGCCATACTGTATTACGTGTTCTTGGGTATATTTCCTTGAAATATAACCCTCAATAATTGATGGTTATAATATATTTCTCATGTGTAGACTTTTATATGTTCTTACGTACAGTTCATTGTTATACAAGCCTCAAAAACCTTCTCCAAAATTTTAGGCTGTGTTCACATGTAGCAGTTTTGGTGTTTTTTCTTTTTCTGTTCAGCAAAGTGAATGAGAATCCTAAGGTGTCATGCACACATTGAGTATTTTTGACTTGCAGATTTGGTGCAAAAAATAATCTGCAGCATGTCAATTCTCTGTGCGTTTTTGCCCTGTATTTTTCACCATTAACTTTATTCAAATCAATGAAAAATGCAGGCAAAAACGCCTATTTTGGCAGCTGTATTTTTCCTGCCAAGTGATGCAGAAATGGTGCTGAATCCTAGAATGTTAGAGTTGGAAGGGAACACAAGGATCATCTTGTCCAACCCCCTGCTTAATTCAGAATTCACTAAACCATCTCAGACAGGTGTATGTCCAGAATCTGTTTGAAGACTTCCATTGAAGGAGAACTCACCACCTTTCGTGGAATCCTGTTCCACTCATTGATCACCCTCATTGTCAAAAAAGTTTTTTCCAGTATGTAATCTGTATCTTCTGCCTTTCAGTTTTATTCAAAATAATGTTCATTCCAGAAATTAATTCATTCCAGAAATGTTACTCAGCGTGTGCCCATACCATTCTCGATATTTCTGTATATTGCTCACCTATAGACTTTTCCATGGTCTGGAGTATATTTCCTCGGTATATAACCCTCAAAAGTGCATACTCTTTATGAGTCTAGGAGTACCAATATATGACAATTTGAACAGAATGTGTATTAGGCTTTCCTTAATGTCTAACGCAAAGTGTATCTGAGTCCCTAATTTTTGGCAGTTTTTAATTTCTTCATGAATTAAACTGAAATTTCAGACTTTTTGAATATAAAAAATTGTTTTAGTTAAATTACATCTATTTTAAAGCCTTTTTAAATATTGCCTTATGTACAAGTCATTATAAAGGAAAAATGTTTCTTAACATTTTTTTTACATTTTTTTTCCTATAAAATGCAATCTCTCATTGGTTTGGAATGTTTTATTATCAGTCCTTAAAGTGGAGTAAAAGAGTAAAAGTGTGACACCGTTGTTCTCAGCAGCGATCTGGGAGTCAGAGATGCTTCCAGGGGTCTTCCCCATGCTGTTCTCCTTCCATTCAGCACTTTTCCCATCCATTTGAACCTCTTTGTAGAGTCTGCCGGAAAAAAGCTCAGTTTTTTCATAGACTCCCATTATGCTCGATAAGATCATTGCAGTATTAGGAATTGATCAGTTCAAGCAATGAGCACATGAGCATTTTAGTGCTCACTCATCTCTACAAGAGAGGGCCACCCACCAAAGCTATCAGGCTGGGTAGGAACGTCATTAATCAGAGAAGCACACAGAGACCAAATGTAACCCTGAATGAGCTGCAGAGCTCCCAAGCAAATGCTGGAGTATCTGTTCATGCAAACACAATAAGCCATAAGCTCCATAGAGGTGTCTTTTATGGAACAGTGAGCAGAAAAAAACCTTTACTTGCACCCAAAAATTGTGAAGCTCATTTTGTGTTTGCCAAAAGACATGTGGGAAACTGCCACGCACAGTTTGAAAAGACTAAGCATCACAAGGGGAAGTGGCGAATTAAGCCCAAACGCTAGGAAAAGGGGGAGTGTAGACCCATACACAGATCTAATAGCACTCTGCCTTTCCTACCATCCCTATATTGGTTGCACACCAATCACCGAGAAGGAACCTAAGCTCTGCATATCCCTAGAGTTAGGCCTAGGGAAGGAGGGGGTGAGCACTGCTCAGACCCCACTGTACAATAAAGAAAAGAAGGGAGACTAACAAGGGGGAAGCAACTTAACTAAAGCAGACTAAGAGAGGTAACACCAAACGTCCTCCAACAGCACCAGAGAGGAAGTTAGCCGACTGCTGTCGCTTAAAGCCTTCACAAGGGAAAATGTGACTATCACCGGTGACTCCCTGAAGCAGACTGGGAGTCTATAAACACCCAGGTCAAGGTGTGTGAATTAAAGCCCGAGAAAGGTTCCCACAGGGTCCAAAAGTCAGAAGGATTTAAAAGGTGTCTGCAATGCTAAACGGAGAGACCTTCTGCAGGCAGATGCAGATCGACTGTGCATTTGACACACCCGTGACAGTACTCACCCTTCTACGAGTGACATTCTGACACTCAAGACCAGGTTTCTCAAGATAAGAGGTTGTGAATGAACAAGCCAGCCTGGGGGCATTCACCTCTGATGCTGCAACCCACATCTTTTCCTCTGGGCCATAACACTTCCAGTGCACCAAGTATTGTAGGTAACGATTTTCGAGGCAAGAATCTAAAATCCTTGAAATCTGAAACTCTAGATTTCCATCAACCATTATTGGGGGCGGGGGTATGGTTGAGGACTCAATAGGTTCCACATATTTCTTGAGCAGAGACTTGTGAAAGACATTGTGGATCTTAAGGGCCTGGCGTAGCTCAAGATGAAATTCAGCTGAGGGTTATGGATCCGCAACTCAGGACTAAGGCAGAAGGGGGAGAAGCTGACCCTGTACTAGGACTAGGCTGAAAAACCCTACAATGGAGTGGGCAACCTATTTCTTGTGAATAGACCCACCGATGTTTCCTAGACTAAACTCAATTGAAGACCTAAAGATAGGAAGAAGGGTATCCCTGAAAGATCTAGGGACTGGGAACAAAGATCAGGTAATCTCCTAGTAGAAAAATAGAGGAAGCTGCAGAAACAAAAGGAAAACCAAAAAATAAAGCAGTCAGAACTGGAGATCCCAGAACTGCACAACATCAAACACAGAAAGCTATCAAAGCACCTAGCCTGAACTGTAGCGGATTAACACTGTTGTCCAGCAAGGACTGGGAGGCAGGTGCTGGGTAATAATGTGTGATACAATCACCTGACCTTAGACAAACCCAGCACCAGGGGAAAAAGACCAGCAGTCAGAAAACCACAACAAGATGGCGGATGGTCAAAATGAAACAGATTCTAACAGTACCTCCCCTTTTACGAGGATCCTCCTGATCCTCTTGGCCGAGCCTTATTCGGAAATCTCCTGTGAAAAGCCATAATCATTCTTGAGACCGAAACTTCCTCAGTCTTCACCCAGGAATTATCCTCGGGACCGAAACCCTTCCAGAACAAGAGATACTGCAACCTTCCTCTGTGGCATGTGGAATCTAAAATGCATAAAATCTCAAACTCGCCGTCCTCATCAATTGGAGGAACAGTCAGCATCGTCTCCTTGTCTGGCATGTCAAATTTCTTCAGTAAAGGTGCATGAAAAACTGAAATAATTCTCCAGGACGAGGGGATGTCTAAACTCACTGATTCCGAGTTGACAACCTGAACCACTTTGAAAGGTCTTACAAACTAAGGCCCCAGTTTTTTAGAAGGAATATTCAAACGCAGATTCCTGGAGGACAACCAGACCATGTCCCCAACTGCAAACAACGTCTCCCTTCTTTTCTTGTCAAAATATTTCTTTGACCTCCTATTCGACTCTTTCAGATTATGGCGTATACTGGACCAAACCCTTTCCAAATTTCCAGAAAATCTCTCCTCCTCAGGCACCGCTGCCCCAATCTTTGAAAATGGACTGAAAGATGGATGCCTCCCTGTACAGCAAAGAAAAAGGAGAACATGCAGCTGAGGAAGACGTATTATTATTAAGAGCAATCTCAGCTACGTGGTAGATATTCCGACCACATCTCCTGATTGTCTGCTACAAAACATCTCAAAAACTGCTTGACGTACTGGTTCTTTCTTTCAGTCTGTCCATTGGACTCCGGATGATAACCTAATGAAAATGACAAATGAACCTTTAATTTTCAACAAACTGTGAAACTCTATCGGAAACAATGTCCATGGGAACACCATGGAGCCTGACAATCTCTTTCACAAATTCCTTAGCTAGAGTCTTGGCACAGGGTAATTTATTGAACGGGACCAGATGACACATCTTACTAAACCGGTCCACAACAACCCAGATGACAGAAAAACACTCAGAGATCTGCAGATTAGTGATAAAATCCATAGCAAGATCCGTCCATGGCGAAATAGGAACCTCCAAAGGCACAGCAACCCTGCAGTTTGTTGGTGCAGCATTCTGGGCCTCTAAGATGCTATTCTCCAATTCAGAACCAAAAGCTGCAACCACCACCCCTCTATTCAAAATACAATCCTCTTTCTCAGTATTAAGAGAAACTATGTATCAGAGAAACAATCAGACAAAGCATCCGCTTTAACATTCTTTGTCCCTGGAATATATGTTACAGAGAAATGGAACTAGGCAAATAAACAGTGCCCACCTAGCTTGATGGGAATTCAAACGTTTAGCAGCATCCAGATATATCAGATTCATATGATCAGTAAAATCCTGTATTGGATGTCTTGCCCCCTCCAAAAAATGTCGCCAATACTAAAACACGAGTTTAATAGCCAGCAACTCACGGTTCCCAACATCATAGTTGAGCTCAGTCTCCGAAATCTTTTTAGAAAAGAAAGCACAGGGATGCACCCCATCCTCTCCCTCCTGGAATAGAACTGCCCCCACCCCTACTGATGAGGCATCAACCTCTACCAGAAATGGCTTGGTCTCATCTGTCTGGATCAAAACAGCAGCAGAGCTAAACCTCTCCTTGAGATGCTCAAAAGCCTTAACAGCCTCAGTGGACCATTGGACAGTATTAGAACCCTTCTTGGTGAGATCAGTTATAGCAAACCCTATAAATCTTTGAACAGACTTTAAACATTCAGGCCTTAGCCACTCCAGTACTGCCTGAACCTTCACCGGGTCCATCTCAAACCCATCACAGGAGACAAAGTACCCCAAAAACTCATTTTCTGTACCGCAAACTCGCACTTCCCCAATTTAGCAAAGAGTGTGTTTTCGCTCAAAATCTGTAGAACTTTGCGGACTCTCTGCCAATGTGACTCCAGATCAGGTGAATAGATCAAAATATCATCCAAATAAACAATAACACTCCTGCTGATCAACAGCCTCAGAATGTCATTAATGAAATTTTGAAAAAACGCAGGCGCATTAGTAGGGCCAAAAGGCATCACTAGACACTCAAAATGACCTTCCGGGGTATTAAAGGTTGTCTTCCATTCATCGCCCTCCATCACCCACAGCAAATTATATGCCCCACAAAGGTTAATCTTAGAGAACCACGTAGCTCCGGTTAATTGGTTAAACAAATTCGGAATTAGCGGCAATGGTTAAGGATTGCGCACAGTGATCTTATTAATCTTCCGAAAATCTAGACACGGCCTAAGGCCCCCATCCATTTTTTACAAAAAAAATCCTACCGCCACAGGGGGCTTAGAGGTTCTTATATGACCTGCAGCTAAATTACTCTGTAGGTATTCCATTAAGGCCTCCTTCTCGGGAATCGTCACATTAAATAAACGACTCTTAGGGAGTGTAGCTCCTGGGACAAACTCAATAGCGCAATTGTAATCTCTATGGGGTGGTAGAGCTTGCGACTCAACTTCCGAAAAAACTTCCAGAAATCCTGAATGGTTTCAGGTAGTTCCCTCTTCAAAACAGCAGCAATTTGAACATTACAACATTTACCATAACACCCCTGACCCCAGGACCTTATAGTACTAGACGACCAGTCCAGCAAAGGATTGTGCATTTTTAACCAGAGTAAACCCAGGATGAGAGGAAAAGGCAAATTAGCAAGTACAAACAAGTCTATACATTCCTGATGTTCCATATTCACAATAAGTGGGAACCCGGTGAACTTTCGAGAAATGCACCCATGCTCCAGGGGAGTGTTATCAATCATGCCACAACAGGAAAAGGAGATGACAATGGTTCAGAATCAAACTTTTATTTGTCTAGAAATTGCTGATCAATCAAACTAAGTGCAGAACCACAATCCACCATTACCAGAAAATCAATGGAATGATCACGATTGCTGGTATTACCAGAAAAAAATACTCCTGCGGACCGTAAAAACGTAATACGAATGGGAGTGTTGCCCCTAATGACCTTTTTTTCTTTCCTTCCTTATGCGAACCTCGCATTGCTTAAAGTGAATCTGTCACTCTAAATTGGCGGGATATTTAAATGATGGCAGTCAGGTCAGATGGGCGGTGTTTTGTGTTCTTGCCTTAACATGTTTTTCGCCGCAGTCTCCATTATTTCCGGGAATTGTAGTCGTGGCCCTCCATATAACGCGCCTGCACATTGCAATCTGCGGGCAAAGCATACTGCGCGTGCGCAATTCAAGATTGCAATGCGCGGGCGCGTTATATGGAGGGCAACGACTACAATTCCCAGAAATAATGGAGAAAGCGGCAAACATGTTAAGGCAAGTACCCTAAATACCGCCCATCTGACCTGACTGCCATCATTTAAATATCCCACCAATTTAGGGTGACAGATTCCCTTTAATAAAATAGTTAGCCTCACCACAATACAAGCATAGCCCCTCAGAGAACCTCCTCTTCTTCTCCTGGGAACGAGAGGACATCGCCCCAAGTTGCATCGGTTTACCTGCTGTTGATGGGGCTATCCTGAGAGACGGGGTCCAGCATTATAAGAGCCTTCTCTTCATTCTGCCTGTCTCTCAATCTTTTATACACACGGAGAGCTAACTGCATTGCAGTTTTCAAAGTGGCAGATGCAGGATATGCAATGAGCAAATCTTTAACCCTTTCACTCAAACCTGCTAAATACTGACTCTTGATCGCTGGGTCATTCCACCTGACCTCTGCAACCCATCGTCTGAACAGGGTGCAATACTTCTAAGCATCACAAGAACCCTGATGAAGCTGTCAGAGCTCTGTCTCAGCTTATGTGACCCCATCAGGATCATCATATAATAACCCATAGCAGTAAAAAAAGCTTCTACTGACGTCAAACAAGGATCATCAGGATGTAATGAAAATGCTCAGATTTGGGGTTCACTTTGCAATAAAGACATAATAATAGGGCGACCTATTCCTTGTGAATAGACACACCAATGTTTCCTAGGCTAAATTCAAACGAACACCTAAAGGTAGGGGAAAGGTTATCCCTGAAAGATCTAGGGACTGGGAACAAAGAACACATAACCTCCTAGTAGGAAAATAGAGGAAGCTGCACAAACGAAATGAAAACCAAAAAACAAAGCAGGCAGAACTGGAGTTCCCAGAACTGCACAATATCAAACACAGAAAGCTATCAAAGCACCTAGCCAGAGCTCTAGCTGATTACCCTGTTGTCTAGCAAGGACTGGGAGGCAGGTGCTGGGTAATAAAGGGTGATACAATCGCCTGACCTTAGACAAACCCAGCTCCAGGGGAAAAAGACCAGCAGCTAGAAAATCACAACAAGATGGCGGATGGTCAAAACAAAATAGATTCTATGGGTACATACTCACTGGAGAGAAAAACGGATGAGTGCAATCTGATTAAAAATCAGATTGTACTCGGACCAATGTTATTTAATAGGTGACATCTCATTTGAGATTTTTTTCTCAGCCGAAATCGGACTGAGAAAAAAATCACTGCATGCTGCGATTTGCTGCGATTCTCGGATGAGACTCACTAATACAAGTCAATGGGTGCGAGAAATAATTATTATTATACATTTATATAGCGCCATTTATTCCATGGCGCTTTACATATGAAAGGGGAAAATATAGACAAATAAAATAAACATGTGCTAGAAAAGGGACAGACAAGTACAGAAGGAAAGAGGACCCTGCCCGTGAGGGCTCACAGTCTACAGGGATGGGTGAGAATACACTAGGAAAAGGTAGAACTGGTTGTGCGATGGTTCAGTAGACTGAGGATCATTGCAGGTTGTAGGCTTGTTGGAACAGGTGGATCTTCAGGTTTTTCTTGAAGGTCTCCGTTGTTGGTGAAAGTCTGATGTTTTGCGGCAGGGAGTTCCAGAGTATGGGGGAAGCCCGGGAGAAGTCTTGTATGAGGTTGTGGGAAGAAGAGATGAGGGGGGAGTCGAGAAGGAGATCTTGAGAGGATCGAAGGTTGCGTGGAGGTAGGTAGCTGGAGACCATGTCACAGATGTATGGAGGAGAAAGGTTGTGGATGGTTTTGTATGTCATGGTTAGGGTTTTGAACTGGAGCCTCTGGGCAATAGGAAGCCAGTGAAGGGCCTGGCATAGGGGGGAGGCTGGGGAATAGCGTGGAAACAGGTGGATTAGTCGGGCAGCAGAGTGTAGGATCGACTGGAGTGGTGCCAGAGTGCTAGAGGGGAGGCCAGACACTAGGAGGTTGCAGTAGTCGAGGTGGGAGATGATAAGGGCGTGCACTAGTGTTTTTGTGGTTTCATGGTTGAGGAATGCGCGGATCCGGGAAATATTTTTGAGTTTGAGGCGGCAGGAGGTGGCAAGGGCTTGGATATGTGGTTTGAAAGAGAGGGCAGAGTCGATGATCACCCCAAGGCACCAAGCATGCGGGACTGGGGAAAGCAAGCAGCCATTGACATTGATGGATAGGTCTGGTGGAGCATTAGAATGAGGTGGGGAAAGATGATGAATTCTGTTTTGTCCATGTTCAGTTTGAGAAAGCGAGCAGAAAAGAAGGCTGAGATAGCAGACAGACACTGTGGGATTTTGGTCAGTAGGGAGGTGAGGTCAGGTCCAGATAGGTAGATCTGCGTGTCATCGGTGTAGAAGTGATACTGCAAGCCGTGGGATTCTATGAGCTGTCCCAGGCTGAAGGTGTAGATGTAGAAGAGTAGGGGTCCTAGGACTGAGCCTTGAGGAACACCGACAGACAGGGGGCAAGGTGAGAAGGTGGTGTGTGAGAGGGAGACACTAAATGTTCAGTCTGTTAGGTATGATGAGATCCAGGATAGGACCAAGTCTGTGATGCCAAGAGATGAGAGAATCTGTTGCAGGAGGGAATGGTCCACAGTGTCGAAGGCAGAAGACAGGTCCAGGAGAAGGAGAACAGAGTAGTGTCCCTTGCTCTTGGTTGTTAGTAGGTCATTGGTGACTTTAGTTAGGGGAGTTTCAGTTGAGTGATGTGGTCGGAAGCCAGATTGTAACCGGTCAAAGAGGGAACAGGAGGAGAGGTGGGAGGACAGTTCAAGATATACATGCTGTTCCAGTAGTTTTGAGGCATAGTGGAGAAGAGATATCGGGCGGTAGTTAGACACAGAGGATGGGTTGAGGGAGGGCTTTTGGAGGATGGGTGTGATTGAAGCATGTTTGAAGGATGAAGGAAAGACACCATTTGTAAGTGAAAGGTTGAAGAGGTGTGCGAGAGTAGGGATGAAGACTGTGGCAAAGTTAGGGATGAGGTGGGACGGGAGTGGGTCAAGCGCGCAAGTGGTGATGTGTGATCTTGACGAGAGTGGAGAGCTGATCTTCAGTCAGTGCGAGTGCTGTCCGATTTATACGCACCGGTGACCTTTGAAAAGCCGGCAATTCATCCCCGGCTACTGTAAAATCACACTGACAGCTCACAAAACACTAGATATACACACATAGAATACATATATATATATATATATATATATATATATATATATTGTAAGGTTTCACTCACTCAGCTGCTTCAGAGGTAAATCAGGACGCACTTTTCTTATCCAAAAGTTCATCAGGTTTATTACATCATAAACCTTATGGTAACATACAATACAAATCTTCAATGCTTCAGCTCCAGCCTGGAGCCTCACTCCTCAGACACAGAGTCCTCTCTGTGATGTCCCGCCTGGACACATGGAAGTCTGTCCACACTGGCAGACTCCCACACACTCTCTCCTCAGGTGCCAAACACACTTCTGTTACATAGGTGTAACCCCACCCACAGATGAGGTCAGGATCACATGGTTAGGTCACCTGGTCATGACCTCATCACAGGTCCTTTACCACAACACACCATTACATACAGGTTTTATCCGGGTATTCAGACACATACCCCTTGGGTGGGTTTGTAGGTGACTGGACCCGCCCAGCTCTCCAAGTCACCTGGAAGCCTCCCAATGTATAGCACAACTCAGCAGTAGATCTGCTGAACCAAAACATATCCAGGCTTCCATCACAGGGCCACCCACCTCTGCGATACATACTGTCCATCCATCACATGCCTCCATGCATATCCCGAGGGCCATACACAGTGCCCCCTAGCTGCATCAGGGGTCATTACACCACATACCTCCCCCCTCTGTTCAAACTTGTGGGGTTGAACACTTGTTACCCGACCAGAGATCCTTCTCGGTCGTCTCTGCCAGTCACACCGTCTCTCTAAGTCGGGCCCTGCTACTGATCTCTTTTGTAGGCGTCTGTCCTCCGACTCTGTCACATCTGTTGCTGACTCCCCCCTGTCAGACCACCCGCATCCCCAGAGGTCAGTACGGCGTCGCAATTCCCTTGCACCCATACGTCCTGTCTGGTCTGAGTCCTTTTTATTTCATCCACTACAGGTTCTTCTGCTTAGGACACTCATCACTGGGCTAACTGAGGCATCGCTACTTCTACCTCTTCCATCAGGCAACCCATTTCCTGTATTAGCTCCAGCTTGAGTACTTGTAGTCTTAAGCGAACCTCTTTGCCTCTCAATACCACGGGTTGAAGGTGGCGGCCATCTTCTTTCCATTTCCTGCAGGTTTCTGTTGACCTGGTCCCTCTCAAGTCGTAGCTGCTCTACTTCTCTCAGGTATGACACACGATACTCCAGGAGCATCCAGATATTCCCAAGGCTCTCCATGGATCCGATAATGAGGAATGGAACCATCCCATCTTTACCCACTACCTGGACTTCGTCATGAGCCGGGATCCTGACTCTCGTCACACCGGACTTGTTCACCATCGCCTGCATCACTTTCCCGAGTCTTCCGATGACTTTCTTCACCAGACCTCTGGGCACTTGAACGATGTCTTCCATCAAGCCAATCTGATTTTGAGCGTTTCTTGCTTGCTCCAGACGTCGAGCGGCTTCTTTATTTCTCAACAGGATCACCTGTTTCGTGCGGAGACAATGTAGGTGCATGTCCCTCAGGATAGCCACCCGCTTCATCGTGACTTCCCTAGTCGACAGTATGACCAACTGTTTCATCTCTGGCACCCAGTTCACACTGCATGCTTCTACTGCCTTTCTAAAGGCCTCATGCACCTCCTCAATGGCACACACTTCTCGCCTGTCTTCGGGTATCTCTATTACACACTTGAAAACCGACCCGTCACCTTCTTGGACAGACTGTTGTACCTCCTCGTCCTGAGCGTTAGTACGGTTTTCCAAGACCTCGATCTCCTTTGTGTGGCCATCTGCATGGCACTTCTCCTGCTGGATTTCTTCTCCCGTAAATTTCTGGAGCTGACACCAGTCTCCTCCTGTATCTTGAGCATACGGAGAACTTTATCTCGCTCCTCTGCCAAACAGCGACACTCATCCTCCCTCCGGAGAAGCTCCAGCTGGTGCTTCACTTGGGCCTCTCTGAGCTTAGAGACTTCCTTCTCCAGCTCCTCCATTCTGTGCTCCATTATTCGTCTCAGGACCCTTTCTTGCTCAACTGCCTCTTTCACTGTTTCTTTAAACAGTTCTATCTCCTGGTCCTGCTCTCTTTTAGCCGCACCTGTCGCACCATTACTTCTTTAATTACATTTTCAGATGGGCACTCTTGCCCACGCACAATCTGCCTCTCCAGAGTTCCGCCTGTTCCTGCATCTGCAGTTTCCACTGTCTCACGACTCCCGGTAACTTCAGAGAGCTCCAGCTCTGCCTCCTTATCAAGGACAGTCACCTGACCGGTACCTGACCCTGACTCTTCCTCATCATTTCTCTTCTTAGAGGATGTAGCCTGTCCCGCCTTTCCGCGGCGAGAGGAAGATCGGCCATTTTTACTCGGCTCCACCTTACTGTACTCGCTTTCCCTTGCGGTCGAGTCACAGTCTGCACAGGAGTCACTCTCGGGGCCCCTCCCGTTACCCTCTAACCGGGTGTCCGTTGTAGAGGTCTTATCTACCACATCGTCATTGGTTCTACTGTCATACATTTCAGAGGACATCATGTCAGTAAGTCGGGCAGACGCATCCTTTCCTCCTGTGTCACCGTCTGACTCGTCAGTTTTGGGAGGTGTCACTGTCCCAATGTCTGCCACCCCAACAGTAGAGAGGCCTCCCTCCTGCTGTAGAGGAACTCCCCTGTCCCACAAACCAGAGAACAGTTTAGAGTCCCGCCCTATGACCACTGGACAAGACAAATTAGGGATTATAGCGACATCATGTCCTGCAATGTCCCAGCCTGTCTCAAAGACCACCCTGGCTATTGGATAATCCCTAGTGTCCCCATGGATACAGGTGACCCCGACCTTTCTTCCAGGTATTTGAAACCCGTCAGGTGCAACCCTCACTAGAGTCACCGGACTCCCCGAGTCGACCAGACCCACCACCTCTTCATCGTGTATCTGCAGGGTACACCCCCGTAGTAGTGTGCCGGGTGGATAGTTCCTAAGGCAGACTGGACACATATAACATATTTACCCCGGGCAACAGTTTGTCTGCACCTCCCCTTTAACGTTGGGATCCTCCACCCCCTTTTTGCCAACCGCCCCCTTTTGGGACTCCGCCCCCTTTTGGGCCATCATCCCCTTTTGGGTTGCCACCCCCTTTTGGGACTCCACCCCCTTTTGGGCCATCACCCCTCCTTGGGTTATACACCGTGGACTCCCCCACGGCTCTACCAGACCCCAGTTCGCACAGACCCTTATGTCTCTTTGGGCTGGTACTGTTCCTTTAAGAGGTCACCCACTCTGGACCTCTAATGTCCTTCTGGTACCTCACCAGCTCCTGCTGGTACTGCCACCACCCGCCAGCACCTCCGACTGCCACGCACAAGCCGCTGCTGCCACTGCAGCTCTTGCTGCTGCAGAACCTCTTGCTGTCCTTGCCACTGCCGCAAGTCCTGCACCGCCGACTTTGTGAACCCGCTGGTCCACAGTCTGCCGCTTGTCCCCTTCGTGACCCTACGAGTCACAGCCAGCCGCTTGTCCCCTTCGTGACCCCACGAGTCACAGCCAGCCGCCTGTCCCCTTCGTGGACTCTGACGAGCCGCAGCACACACCTTACACGTGTTCCAGAGAAAAAAAAAACACCAAAAAAAAAAACAGTTTCTCACTGACCCGTTAGCACAACACAGACTCCTGTCTGTCACACTCTTGGCCACAGAGATTTCCGGACACCTCCTCTCTCATAGAGGCATCCCACAAAGGAAAAAACAACAGTCTCACTGACCCATCAGTACACCACAGACTCCTGTCTGTTACCTGTTGATCACGCAGGTTTCCGGACACCTCCTCTTCATAGAGGCATCCCACAAGGACAAAAAACAGTCTTTCACTGACCCGTCAGTACAACACAGACTCCTGTCTGTTACACTCTCAGCCAGAGAGATTTTCCGGACACCTCCTCTGAGGTATCCTATCAGCATGCTTTTTCCTCAATTTTCAATGACCCCGGTCAACATAACACAGTTTATTCGTGACCACTGGTCACACTTACGGTTTTCACAGACCGTCCGTTCCTCCTCTGGTTCCTGATTACCAGTCCTGGAACATGTGCTCCTTGGGCCGCTGCCAGCATTCCATCCACCAATTGTAAGGTTTTACTCACTTGGCTGCTTCAGAGGTAAATCAGGACGCACTTTTCTTATCCAAAAGTTCATCAGGTTTATTACATCATAAACCTTATGGTAACATACAATACAAATCTTCAATGCTTCAGCTCCAGCCTGGAGCCTCACTCCTCAGACACAGAGTCCTCTCTGTGATGTCCCGCCTGGACACATGGAAGTCTGTCCACACTGGCAGACTCCCACACACTCTCTCCTCAGGTGCCAAACACACTTCTGTTACATAGGTGTAACCCCACCCACAGATGAGGTCAGGATCACATGGTTAGGTCACCTGGTCATGACCTCATCACAGGTCCTTTACCACAACACACCATTACATACAGGTTTTATCCCGGGTATTCAGACACATACCCCTTGGGTGGGTTTGTAGGTGACTGGACCCGCCCAGCTCTCCAAGTCACCTGGAAGCCTCCCAATGTATAGCACAACTCAGCAGTAGATCTGCTGAACCAAAACATATCCAGGCTTCCATCACAGGGCCACCCACCTCTGCGATACATACCGTCCATCCATCACATGCCTCCATGCATATCCCGAGGGCCATACACAGTGCCCCCTAGCTGCATCAGGGGTCATTACACCACAATACATACTTGTCATTGTGATATATATATATATATATATATATATATATATATATATTTATAGTTCATACACTTCTACCTAGTATAATAGCAGCTACTTCAATTGCCGGCATTTGTGAAATTACAGACCCGACATGAAATGACACATGGTTTACATACAGTTAACCATGTCATTTCATGTAGTTTGATATATGGTTTTCACTAACAATGACATGAGTGTATGTGTGCAAAATTTCATACATGTAGGGGTTAATTAAAGGTGTAAATTTGTTGAAAAAAAATGCGTGGGCTCCCGCTGTATTTTCTCCACCAGACAGGGAAAGCCAGTGAGTGGGGGCAGATAATAGCCTAGGCAAGGTGAATTTATTTTGTGCCCCCCCCGGCTACTAACATCTGCCACAGCCACCCCAGAAAAGGCAAATCTATAATTAGATGCGCCCTTTCTGGCACTTAGCCCGTCTATTCCCATTGCCCTGTAGCGGTGGCTAATGGGTTAATAATGGGTTAAAGTCACCTTGCTATTGGAAGGTGACTTTAAGCAAGGTTAATAATTGAGAGTTGTTAATTAGACAACTCTCAGTTATTAATCCTATTGTATGAAATAAAAATAAAACACACACACTTTAATTAAAAATCATTTTAATGAAATAAACACACAGTTTTTTACCATCTTTTATTTTACTGCCATTCCTTCGATTCCCTTGTTCTCTTGTAATAAAAATAAAATAATAAAGCAACATTATTCTTACCTATCCGGTGCTCAGTCAGGTCCAACGCTGTAATCCTTCACAAAGGGTTAACTGGTTTACAGCAAGAAGTGCAGCTAATGCTGGCAGCTCAGCTGTAAGCCCCCGAATTAATGAGTTCCTCTCCCGGCCGACAGGAGAGTAAGTGATTAGCTGGGAAGCTTAATTGATTGCTTCCCAGGCTAATCAGTTCAAGTCTGCCGGGTGTTATGTTTCGGTAGCTGAGGAGAAACTGCAAAAAATAGCCAAAGTAGCAATACACCAGAGACGCTGGAAACTATTGAGTTGCAGTAACCTAAACTAACCGCCACACTAGAAGTAGTCATGGAGCGTACCTACGGTGATCCTAGACGCCTCATCACAGCCGGAGAGATAGCTACACCTAAAGGCAGAAAGATGAATGCTATCTGCCCCGGAGCAGAAACCCCAAAGAAATAGGAAGCCCCCGAACATGTAGTGGCTTTTCCAGCTTCACATCCAATACCCCCAGATCATGGGCGGAAACACCGCGTGTGCAGCCGCTGCAGCTGCACCGGGGCCAAAAGGCTCCTGGAGGCTACTGCAGGGTGGCTAATAATGAGCTGCACATGAAGACAATCTGGCCAGGGGACCCCCAGAGCCTCAAGGCCAGATAAACAGGCCAGATTGCCCTCATGTGCAGCGGGCAGGGAGAGATCCCTGCAGCTCTGCTGCCTACAAGAGCAAATAGCAGCAGAACTGCAGCGATCTGCTCTGCTTCTTGGCCACACTTCCTGTCTCTCACAGCAGCCAGCGGCGCTGCTGGATGATAACATCATTCAGCACCGCGGCTGACAGCTGTGCCAGAGAGAGGAAGATGCCGGCGAGCCGCGAAGGTGGTGCTGCAGGAGAGCGTGTGGAGAGGTGAGAGGTGTGTGTGTTGCTGCGGGAGAGCGTGCAGAGAAGTGAGAGGTGTGTGGTGTGTGTAGGGGAGGGGAATGATGGGGGTGATGGCGGAGAAGGCAATGATGGGGTGGTGGGGGAGAAAGCAATGATAAATGTGGTGGAAAGGGCAATGATGGGGACAAGGGGGAGAAGTCAATGATGGGGATGAGGGAGAGGACAATAATGGGATGCAGGAAGAGGAAGACAATGAGGGGTTTGATATTGGGAATGGGAATTTAAAATGGATTTAGGAACAGGAGGTTGAGGAAGATTTTATTATCACTTATGTTTACAGGGAACCTGTCACATGTTTTGGTCGCTATAAGATGCGGCCATTGCCTTTCAGGGCTTATCTACAGCATTCTATAATAATGTAGGTAAGCCCTCAATCCAACCTGCAAATTAAGAAAAATAAGTTTTATTATACTAACCCGGGGGGAGGTGGTTCAGTGCGGTCTGGTCCGATGGGTGTCGCATGTCCGGGTCTGGCGCCTCCCATCTTCTTGCGATGCCGCCCTCCTGCTTGGTTCGTGGCTCCCTGGCATCGAGCTCCTGCGCAGGCGTTCTTATCTGCCCTGTTGAGACCAGAGCAAGGTACTGCAGTGTGCAGGCACTGGGTCTCTCTGACCTTTCCCGGCACCTGAGCACTGCAGTACTTTGCTCTGCCCTCAACAGTTCAGATAAGTACACCTACGCAGGAGCGCAATGCCGGGGAGCCATGAAGCAAGAAGGAGGGCGGCATTGCAAGAAGATGGGAGGCACCGGACCAGACCTGTGACACCCATACGACCATTCCGCCCCTTAGATTGTGAGCCCCATTGGGGACAGTGCCAATAATGTCTGTTAAGCGCTGTGGAATTAATAGCGCTATAGAAATGAGTAAAGAAAATAAATAAAAATAAATAAAGGCAGGGCCGCATCTTATAGTGGCCAAAACAGGAGATAGGTTCCCTTTAACACAGTCCCTTAGTATATAGTGTACTCACTTATTATTTATCACACCATCCTTAGTTACGTAGTTTCCTCTTTTGTTATGTACAACACCGTCCCTCATTACATACCATCCTCTCTAGTTATATATGGTGTCATCCCTTATTATACACTTTCTGACCTTTGACATACATCCTGTCAATGTGACCTGGGCCTTAATGACCCTGTGCGGGAGAGTACATCATATGCGATCGGCTGCGCTCAGGAGGAGAGTGCGGCCAATCGAGGCCGGGTGTCAGCTGATTAACACATCAGGCCTCCATGGCAGAGTGGCCATCACTTTAACCACCGGAACACTGCAATCAAATTTGATTGCAGCGTTCCGGAACCGGCACAAGAGCTGACAGCCCCTCTGTCTTTGGATCGGAAATCCCGCGGCATGCCGCGGGGTCCCGATCGCTGCCATGGAGACCCGATGTCATCATGGCGACATCCAGCTTTCCAAAGCTGTGAAACTTCCTGTCACACACAGTGCAACTCAGGAAGTCTCACAGGTCAGTGCGCAGAAGCTGCAGCTGCACAAAATCAATGTCTCATAGTGGGACAAAGTGTAAAAGTAAGAATTAAACAAAAAAAATCTTTAAATAATTGTAAAAATATTTTAAAAAATAATAAAAAACAAAAAAATCAATATTTATTCTGTCACTAAATAAATATTTGAATAAAAAAAATCTAAACAATAAATGTACACATGTTTGGTATTGCCACGTCCGTAACGCCCCGACCTATAAAACTGTCCCACTAGTTAACCCCTTTAGTGAACACCATAAAAAACAAGGCAAAAAACAATGCTTTATCATCATACTGCTGAACAAAAGTGGAATAACATGCAAATAAATAGACGGCTATAAATAAACATGGTAGTGCTGAAAACATCATCTTAACCCGCTAAAAACGAACTGCAATACAGCGTCATTAGCAAGATAAATAGAAAAGTTATAGCTCTCAGAATAAATTGATGCAAAAATAATTATTTTTTCAAGAAAATAAATTTTATTACAAAAAAGGGTCAAAACATAAAAAAATAAATGAGGTATCGCTATAATTGAACTGACCCAAAGAATAAAACTGCTTTATCAATTTTACCACATGTAGAACGTTGTAACGCCCCCCCAAAAGAAATTCATGAACTGCTATTTTTTTCTCATTCTGTCTCCCAAAAAATCGGAATAGAAAACGATCAAAAAATGTCATGCGCCCGAAAATCATACCAATAAAAACATGAACTTGTCCCGCAAAAAACAAACCTCACAAGACTCTGTGGGCCAAAATATGGAAAAATTATAGCTCTCAAAATGTGGTGATGCAAAAACTATTTTTTACAATAAAAATAGTTTTAGTGTGTGACAGCTGCCAAACATGAAAACCACTATATAAACCCACTATAAATAGTAAATCAAACTCCCCATTATTATCCCCTCAGTTAGAGAAAAATTATAAAATAAAAAAATGTGTTATTTCCATTTTCCAATTAGGGTTAGGGCTGATGCTAGAGTTAGGGTTAGGATTGGGGCTAAAGTTAGGGTTATTGTTGGAGCTAAAGTTAGGGATAGGGTTGGGGTTAAAATTAGGGCTGGGGCTAAAGTTAGGGTTAGGGTTGAGGCTAAAGTTAGGATTAGGGTTAGGGTTGGGGCTAAAGTTAGTGTTTGGGTTGGTGCTAGAGTTAAGGTTAGGGTTTGGTTTAGGCTTACGGTTGGGATTAGGGTTAGGGTTGGGATTAGGGTTATGGTCAGGGTTAGGATAAGGGTTAGGGGAGTGTTGGGGTTAGGGTTGGAGTTAGAATTGGGGGTTTCCACTGTTTAGGCACATCAGGGACACTCCAAACGCGACATGGCTTCTGATCTCAATTCCAGCCAATTCTGTGTTGAAAAAGTCAAATGGTGCTCCTTCCTTTCCAAGCTCTGCCATGCGCCCAAACAGTGGTTTACCCCCAATTTTGGGATATCAGCATTCTCAGGAAAAAATGCACAACAACTTTTGTGATTCAATTTCTCCTGTTTCCCTTGCGAAAATAAAAAAAATGGTGGCAAAATTATAATTTTTGTGGAAAAAATGATTTTTTTTTTTTACTGCTCTACGTTATAAACCTCTGTGAAGCACTTGGGGTTCAAAGTGCTCACCAAACATCAAGATAAGTTCCTGAGGGGGTCTACTTTCCAAAATGGTGCCACTTATGGGGGATTTCCACTGTTTAGTCACATCAGGGGATCTTCAAACACGACATGGCGTCCGATCTCAATTCCAGTCAATTTTGCACTGAAAAGTCAAATGTTGCTCCTTCCTTTTCGAGCTCTGCCATGCACCCAAACAGTGGTTTATCCTCATATGTATGGGGTATTACCATATTCAGGACAAATTGTACAACAACATTCGAGGTCTAATTTCTTATGTTACCCTTGGTAAAATAAAACAAATTGGATCTGAAATAAATTTTTGGTGAAAAAACTTAAATGTTAATTTTTTTTTAAACATTCAAAAAATTCCTGTGAAGCACCTGAATGGTTAATCAACTTCTTGAATGTGTTTTTGAGCACCTTCAGAGGTACAGTTTTTAGAATGATGTCAGTTTTTGGTATTTTCTATCATGCAGATTCCTCAAAGTGTCTTTAAATGTGATTTGGTACCTAAAATAAAATGGTGGTGTAAAAAACAAAAATCTCTGGTCAAATTTTAAAACTTATAACTTCCTAACAAAAAAATGTTTGGTTTCAAAATTGCGCTGATGTAAAGTAGATATGTGGAAAATGTTATTTATTAAGTATATTGTGTGATATATCTCTCTGATTTAAGGGCATAACAATTATGTTTTAATATTGCAAAATTTTCTAAATTTTCACCAAATTTCCTTTTTTCACAAATAAATGCACATTATATCGAAATTTTTTTACCATTAACGTGAAGTACAATATGTTCCGATAAAATATTCTTAGAATCGCCAAGGTCCATTGAAGTGTTCCAGAGTTATAACCTCATAGAGAGTGGTCAAAATTGTAAAAATTGGCCTTGTGTTAAAATATTAATTTCTCAATCTGACTTAGGTTAAAGACATTGTTGAAAACACTCCTCCTTACCTCTTGGTTAGGCAAATATTTAACTTCTTTTTGGGCAAATATCTTCAATGTAATATCTAAAATCATATCAATGACATACTCAGTCTAGGTATGGCCCTCCTTCTTTTAAATGTCCAGATTTTCCTCTCAAAGTATAGGTATATTTTTACCACATTTTATTAGTAACAAACACATTAATCAATTCCAAGTGGAAAGCTAGATTTTCTAAGACCATTGAGAGAATTGTACAGATCTTTGATTGGGTTCTTTACTGCAGTTTAGTAAAGGATGACTACTTAGAAATGCTTTTGAACCCCAAGCATGGTTGCATAATCTATTGGAAGGGAACATTGATGCTAAACCATGACCCTTTATTTTTTACTTACAATTATGAGGTGTCTATATATTTAATTATATACAATTAATTTCCCTAATTCTCCATTGATAACAAAATATTACGATGTTTTTTTAATACTCGTTGCTAAGGTTTACAAAATGAGATTCCTGCTTTTACTTATTCTCCATCTGCCACCCTAAACCTTCCCTTGTTCTCTTCCTCCCCTCCTTTCCCCTTCATACATACATATGTTATTCTGTTTGCCATCATAAAAAAACAATATAAAGAAAAATGTTATACATTTGAAATAACCAAGGTATTTTAAAACAGTATTGTTATATACTACACATCATAGGTTATTCTACACTTCATATTTGTCAAGAAAGTGTGCAATTCATTTAAAAGTGCTTACCAATTACTAAATAGTGCTTGTAATAATCAGTTTATAAAAACTAATGGGCATTATCTCCTGATGCTCCTTGCTCCTTGATAATATGCCAGTCTCACTTGGGCATTCTTTTGACAGCTACAGAAGACTGTTATTTGGGGGGAGTGATGAACACCTGGTCCTAATTTGTTACAGTTAATTAATAGCACAGCATGTGTTGCAAAGTGAAAAGTAAGCCAATTGCCTTACTCACTAGGATATGTTTTTTTTTCAATTTTAAAATTTTCTACCACTGTAATAGATTTTAACAGAAGATACTTTTATAACTTCTTGAAAGTGAGCATGCAAGATTTGTTTTTTTGTGCTATATAGACTACATAAAATGGACTAACATCTTGAATTTCTACATGCATGCGAGCAGTAAATGCATATACATAAACATTTAATTTGAAAATGTATTTAGAGATGCTCAATGAATATTCAGGTTTTAAAGAGATCTTCTCATCAGTATTTTAGACCACAAACAAATGGCAAGTCTTTAACACTAGAACTACCGCATGTTTCATAATACCTATAACTACCATTAGGGGTCATTTTGACCCCCATTCAAAAGTATTGACTCTGGAGAAAAAATAACTTTTTTGTTGCCAACAAATTAAAGAACATTTATTTTAACTTAGTAGGAACAGTGTTAAGATCAAGTACAGCAGTTTAAACAAATTTTCCTTTTACATGGTCATAGCATGTGGTGTCCAACAGTTATTCTTAAATATCATGAGGAAAATATTCTTCATCAGACTCTGAGTCTATTTGTTCCTGATTTTCTTCTTCTAACTATTTTTCAGATAAATTCTGAAGACATTTCAAAATTTTATCACTTGTCTGACCCGTCTGCTTACTCATGCTTCAAATATACATCACAAAAAGGGACTTGTAAGATCGCAGAAGTAATAAAACGACACTGCACAAACATGCAGACTTGTAGCTTCAATTGTAATGTTTGCTACTGAAGTGCAGACAGAAATTGCTACAAGAGACATGGATCAAACATGTTCAGACAAAACAAAATGCTGAATCATCCCTGATATGCAAAGATACAATTACACTCTACAACTAGGGAGAAGTACTGTGATTTTCTGTACTCTGTAATATTAGGTGACTTGCTGTTAGGGATCGAGTTTCCGCTGCTGCACAAGGGGAATCTCGAACCAGTCCCACTGCGGTCCCCCATCCGTCTCCGGCCGCAGTGGAGCCTGCTCAGCGGAGACGTCAGTCCCAGCGTCTCGCCCGGTATAGTACTGTGCAGAGACTTGCTGCTGTTGCTCCTGGATCCTCTGTTGTAACCAGTGTTGGTGCAGGCAGATTTGGGACTAAGTCCTCTGTTTCTCCATCTGAGCATACCCAGGGCAAGATCTTCCATTGGAGATCAGGGGTCACATGCTCGGATATAGCTGCGACTCCTATTGGTCCTCCAGGAAGGTCCTGAAGCTGTTGGTGTTCTGAAGCAGCTTCCTATTGGTCCTTCCTGGAAGGTCTCATGCTCGTGGCTACTATAAAAAGGTGGCATAACCGCACGGCCGAGCGCTAGTATCAAATTTGTTACGTGCTTGCGCCAGTGGGGTTATGCACGTCTTTAGGGACCCGGCTGAAATAAGCCCCTAGAATACCGGCACCTCCGGTGAGGAGTTGTGTGTATGGATTCAGGGCTCTGGCTGAAATAAGCCCCTAGTATACCAGCTTCTCCGGTGAGGTGTTTGCTGTGTGCATTGCTGACTACTTTATGTTGCAGCTGCGCAGTCCGAACGTAACCCGGTGGTGGCACGCGGACATCGCTATTAGTCAGTGTTTAGGAGAAAAATGAAGCAAATAGGTCATAGATTTAATGAATAAAGCTTGTATTTTTATTAATAGTCAAAGTACAAAAAGAGAGGTATATAGTACGATATATTTGTGACAGATACATGCAGGAAAAACACCCAGGCGTCAGAGGGCACCATACCAAATGAGCAAACTCCAATTATATCAGTAATAAGGGAGTAACATTCTCCCTAAAGTGCCAGTGCACAAATAGGAATACATAGAGAAAGGCAAGTGTCCCACAGTGGTAGCGCTGTACCAGTAATTGTCCCAATACCAAAGTTAGGCTGAAACAGAGCCCAAAATAGAGGGAAACTTACCCCAAACTGAGTATGCTGGCGGAGTGCCCTAGGCCGGGTAGCGTCTAGCCCCGACGCGCATTTTGCGTGCTATACAGCACCGCTTCCTCAAGGGGAATGTGTAGATGTGCACTGAAGGACCTTTAAGAAGCATGTGACAAAGTCACATGGTCAGGAATGACCAATGGTGGTGTCTAAATGGGCGCATGCGCACAGCAACCCGCAGGTCCTTGTAAGATGCTGGAGCAGAGTCAAGGCCTAACGGAGCACGCGCCGAAGAATCGGCGCTCGCTCAGGAAAGCCCCTAGAGACGCCTCCAGCATCCCAGGAGTAGCGAGGCCCTGCTGCGCATGCGCACAGCACCAACCCGGAGATCAATAATGTTCAGCCACTGTGGGTAATACCGAGGGCCATGATTACATATGTCATCACAAGGATATGCGCTCCAAAATTTTAAATACATATGTGTCACAATGATTCTTGATATCACCGCCAGAATATCAGATATATAAAAAGCACATATACACATTGACACATATTAGAAATAGTTCATAGATAAGAACAATTGGACACATAAACATATTTCTCATGGCTCCAGAAGAGATGAACAGACAGTAGGCGATGATGATGAAAAAGGTATCGTGGATGGTTGGAATCTCAAGATTTCCACAGCACTTATAAGGTCCAACTACATGAGAATAATATCAAAAAACAAATAAAAAACAGTTAAAAAAATACTAAAAACAAAGAAAAAACGCATACCCGGATGGGTGTCAAAGAGAGGGATATTAAATACCACAGGAGAGGCTATTCAAAGTTATACAAGGAAATACCTACCGTATATACTCATGTATAAGCCGACCCGCGTATAAGCCGACCACCCTAATTTTGCCACAAAAAACTGGGAAAACTTATTGACTCGTGTATAAACCTAGGGTGAAAAATGATTATGCCCCCATATGATGCTCCACAGATTATGCCCCCATATGCTCCACAGATTATGCCCAATATGCTCCACAGATTATTCCCCATATGCTCCAGATTATGCCCCCATATATTCCACAGATTATGCCCCGTATGATCCACAGATTATGCCCCCATATGCTCCATATTATGCCCCCATATGCTCCAGATTATGCCCCATATGTTCCACAGCTTATGCCCCCATATGCTCCAGATTATGCCCCATATGTTCCACAGCTTATGCCCCCATATGCTCCATATTATGCCCCCATATGCTCCAGATTATGCCCAATATGTTCCACAGCTTTTGCCCCCATATGCTCCATATTATGCCCCCATATGCTCCAGATTATGCCCCATATGTTCCACAGCTTATGCCCCCATATGCTCCATATTATGCCCCCATATGCTCCAGATTATGCCCCATATGTTCCACAGCTTTTGCCCCCATATGCTCCATATTATGCCCCCATATGCTCCAGATTATGCCCCCATATGCTCCATATTATGCCCCCATATGCTCCATATTATGCCCCATATTCTGCACAATTATGCCCCATAGTATTAGGCCTCATATGCTGCTGCTGCAAAAAAAAAAAAATGACATACTCACCTCTCGTCGCTGGGGCCAGGTGCCGGTGTCCTGAGCAGGCAGGGGTGTCACCGCTCGCTCAGGACCCCGGCACCTGAGATATTTACCTGTCCGTCGGTCCAAAGCAGCACACTGCTCCCTCGGTCCGAGTCCTCTGTGTATAAATGATCTGGCAGGGGGCGGGGCGCGCACTAACAACGTCATCGCGCCCTCTGCCTGATCATTTACACACAGAGGATCGGACCAAGGGATTAGTGCGCAGCGGTGGACCGACGGACAGGTAAATATAACTATACTCACCCCTCCGCCGCGCGTCCCTGCAGTGTCTCCTCTTCTCCCGGCGCTCTCCGCAGCGCTTCAGTCCTGCAGCGGTCACGTGCTACCGCTCATTAAAGTCATGAATATGTGCATATTCATGACTTTAATGAGCGGTGCCATGTGACAGCTGCAGGAAGGAGCCGGAGATTGTGGGAGAAGCAGGGGGGCTGCAGAGACCGCGCCGGCGGAGGGGTAAGTATGATCCGACACCCACCGCTTCCCCTCCCCCGCCGACCCCCGTATATGACCCGCGTATAAGTCGAGAGGGGGACTATCAGCCCTAAAAAATGGGCTGAAAATCTCGGCTTATACATGGGTATATACGGTATGTTAATTAACCCGAAATCAGGATATACTTATAAGTACTGCACAATATCAGATAGTACACGTATAGGAAAAATCACAGATAAGTAGAAAATGTAAGTGTCTCATTTAGACCCTGAGGCGACAAAGTATCAAGTATTACAATCCATCTAGCTTCGACCTGAGCTAGCCTTTTTTTGTAATCACCACCCCTAATCCCGAGATGTATAACATCAATGCCCCTCACCTTAAAGGATGAAGGATCACAGTTATGATACTGAAGGAAATGACGGGGGATGGTTTTCAATAAAGACGGGTCGGTCGCTGTCCTGGACTCGCAAATGTCCCGCACATGCTCTCTAACCCTAATCCTCAACTCTCTTGATGTTAGGCCAATATAGATCTTTGAACAGCCACAAGTGGCGTAATAGATAACATTTGATGTATTACATGATATACGATGGCGAATATTAAATGATTTTAAACCATCAGAGGACTGGAATGTGGAGCTGCGCAGGACATTTGCGCAGGCAAGACAGCAACCGCACGGCATTGTTCCACAAACTGGTCCACGTGAGCCAAAGGGATGAATAGTTGCTGGAACATAATGACTTTGAACCAAAAGGTCACGTAAGTTCTTAGACCATCATGCTGTCATAGATACAGACTCGTCTGGGGATATATCTAGGCGTGCTTCTGCAGTTAGGACAGGCCAATGTTTTTGTAAAATCAACCTCATATCTTCCCACGCATGGTTAAATGTTGATATGAATCTTATTGGTCCTCCATCAAAAGATGGTCCCTTTGTTTTTTTCGGAATCAAAAGTGTACTACGGGGGGTCGCCATCTCGGGATTAGGGGTGGTGATTACAAAAAAAGGCTAGCTCAGGTCAAAGCTAGATGGATTGTAATACTTGATACTTTGTCGCCTCGGGGTCTAAATGAGACACTTACATTTTCTCCTTATCTGTGATTTTTCCTATACGTGTGCTATCTGATATTGTGCAATACTTATAAGTATATCCTGATTTCGGGTTAATTAACATAGGTATTTCCTTGTATAACTTTGAATAGCCTCTCCTGTGGTATTTAATATTCCTCTCTTTAACACCCATTCGGGTATGCGTTTTTTCTTTTGTTTTTATTATATTTTTTTAACTGTTTTTTATTTGTTTTTTTGTATTATTCTCATGTAGTTGGATCTTATAAGTGCTGTGGAAATCTTGAGATTCCAACCATCCACGATACCTTTTCATCATCATCGCCTACTGTCTGTTCATCTCTTCTGGAGCCATGAGAAATATGTCTATGTTTCCAATTGTTCTTATCTATGAACTATTTCTAATATGTGTCAATGTGTATATGTGCTTTTTATATATCTGATATTCTGCGGTGATATTATCAAGAATCATTGTGACACATATGTATTTAAAATTTTGGAGCGCATATCCTTGTGATGACATATGTAATCATGGCCCTCGGTATTACCTACAGTGGCTGAACTTTATTGATCTCTGGGTTGGTACTGTGCGCATGAGCAGCAGGGCTTCGCTACTCCTGGAATGCTGGAGGCGTCTCTGGGGCTTTCCTGAGCGGGCGCCAATTCTTCGGCGAGTGCTCAGTTAGGCCTTGACGCTGCTCCAGCATCTTACAAGGACCTGCGGGTCGCTGTGCGCATGCGCCCATTTAGACACCACCATTGGTCATTCCTGACTATGTGACTTCGTCACATGCTTCTTAAAGGTCCTTCAGTGCACATTTACACTAGGGCACTCCGCCAGCATACTCAGTTTGGGGAAGTTTCCCTCTATTTTGGGCTCTGTTTCAGCCTAACTTTGGTATCGGGACAATTACTGGTACAGCGCTACCACTGTGGGACACTTGCCCTTCTCTATGTATTCCTATATATGCACTGGCACTTTAGGGAGAATGTTACTCCCTTATTACTTCTTTATTAAAGCAAGATTGATATCCAAGTATAAGGTGAATTCATCCGGGTGAGATAAATCAAAGGAAAAATACATCCAGGTACAAACAATTTGTCATCGACGTTTCGGCATAAGGATGCCTTTATCAAGATGTACCTATTAATCACATACGAAAAAAATAGTAAAATGGAAAATATATATAAACAAGTACAACACTTGTATTTCTACAGAGTCCATATGTACATATATGTATATCACAACAAAGAAAAATTTTTAGAACAAATGGAAACAAGAAATAGCTGATCCATGGGGAAAGCATCCGAAAAAATTTCATAAAGTATATATACGGTCTCATATATACGGTCTCATACAGTCTTGCGACTAAAGTGAAATAATAATGAAGAATCCAGACAATGTACTGGATCTCACAGTGAACTATCTGAAACCCTCAAGTGATCATAGAGTGCCCAGGGTTAGCGGCTGAGAATGATAACAGCTGCACATGAAGTGTAATGGTAAAGCGCCACAGCAAAAACTGGCTAAAATACCGCCATATTAAGTACGATTGTTGAAATATTGAATGTGACTTCATGAAGGTAACATACCTCTTTGTGCTGTACAAGGCATATCCCCGAGATGATACGGTGGTGATGAGCTACCTCAGTGTGTGCCCCGTGCCATTATATATGCACGAGAGACGCCGTGTAGAAAGACTTCCGGTGAGGTAAGGACGGTCAAGAAGACAGTGCGCATGCGTGAAACGACAGGTGCCGAATGTGAGCCGGAAAAAGCCGAAAGTGTAAGGGACCATTGCGCATGTCAGGACGGGAAGTCAGGTCGAGGGATCAATGCCAGGTTGCTGCAAAGAATAGAAACAGCGTCAAATATCAATTAAATTGTATAAATAAAAATAAAATAGATACAATCCAACAATGCAATGAATTTCACACAATAAATTGAATAAAAGTAGTGAGTAATGCAGAAATAAAAAGTTAAATACTCCATGGTAAATAGTTGCCAGATCAGAGATATATAGACAAAGACATAGATAATTTAGTCCAATGTACCGTATGTTAATACGACAATTCATATTCCCTATTAAGGCCGTATGGGGAAAGAGTTTGTAACGCATGTATCCAAAAGGATTCGCGTTCTTTCAGTTTTGAGATTCTGTCCCCACCTCTCCTAGCTTTTGGAACATGGTCAATTATTTGATATTTTAATTGGGCAATAGTATGTCTATTGTCCAAGAAATGTGCTGGAATGGGTAGAAGAGTACGTCCACAACGAATTGTGGACTTATGTTGAGAGATGCGGTCTCGGATATGCTGGGTAGTCTCCCCAACATACCCGAGACCACAAGGACATTTAATAAAGTACACCACGTACGACGAATCACATGTATAATATCCCTTAATAGGGAACCTTCTACCAGTGCGTGGATGGGTAAAACTATCGCCCTTGGTGATGTTGGAACATTGAAAGCATCCCAGGCACGGAAAAGTACCCTTACGGGGAGCCCATAATAGAGTCTGTCCAAGGTCTTTTATGAAAGACCCCACATCCGCTTTTACCAAAAAATTACGTAGATTATTAGATTTTTTATTGCATATCATTGGTACATTTTTAAATTCCAAAATGTTGGGATATGAGGCCTCAAGTATGTTCCAATGTTTTTTAATGCATTGATGAATGCCTTGTTTAAATGGATGGAAAACATTGACAAATGCAATTCTAGAATCAGCTCTCCCTGGTGGTGGCGGTTTTTTCTTTTTCTAAACGGGTGTCAGCCAAAATTTTATTGGGATAACCTCGATCACGGAATTTTTTATCCATCTCATTGTGTCTATAGTCACGGTTATCATGATTGGAGACTATCCTCCGAATTCTATCATGTTGTGATTTTGGTAGGGATTTCTTGATATGTATTGGGTGACAACTGCTATATAATAATAGGCTATTTTTATCTGTAGGTTTAGTATACAGATCTGTCTCTAAATGTCCCTCCATAGAGATCGTGACAAGTGTGTCCAGGAAATTGATGCATTGATCATTGTATGATATTGTAAAGGATATATCAGGAATACAAGAGTTGAGATGTGTATGAAACAAGAGAAGGGTGTCAACACCACCTGTCCAAATAAGAAACACATCATCAATATATCGTCTCCAATATATCACATTTGACTCAAAAAGTGGATAAGAATAGACATAAGAGGTTTCAAAGAGATCCATATAGATATTTGCATATGGGGGGGCCACATTGGACCCCATGGCGGTCCCCTTCTTCTGAATATAAAATTGGTCACCAAACAGAAAAAAGTTTTTTGTCAAAATAAGGGTAAGTATGTCTTCACAGAATTGTAATTGGCCCTCGTTAAAGGTGGTATGTTTTTTGAGAAACAGATTGACGGCTTTGATGCCCTCGTCATGATTAATGCTGGTGTAAAGACTATTCACATCCATCGTTACAAGCAATGACCCCGTAGGGAGTGTGCCTATATCTTTAAGTATTAAACACAAGAATGTGGGACTAATTATAAATAAACATGAACATAAAAAGTGTATATAATACACTGTATCTCTTACATAGAATGGTAAGAAAAAATAATAATAATATGTAATATAACAAAGACCCACAATTCAAGAAACATAAAAGGTGGCAACCACCCAGAAATGAGAAAAAAGAAAAAAACAGTGCACACCAGGGATGGAAAGAAAACAGTAAGCAGAGATCCAAGAAGGTAAAAAGCCAAAATGTGTGTGTGGAATAATGCCAATGAACACCAAAGCAATATGTGAAAAATGTCTAAATTTTATTGAGCAATATTGTACATAATGTATAAGAACAATATAATGTAACAAATGTAAAATGGATATATAAAAAATGCAATAATAAAAAACCAGTAGTTCACTTCTATGAATAAAAAGACTCAGAATTATTAACCAGGAGCATAATGTATTGTAGTGCTCTTCTGTATCGCTGTGCATCAAAAATGTAATAAAAACATGTGAAATAACCAAATATCATCCACTAAGTGTGCACCAACCACTGAGAGTGTATATAATATAAACTTAGTAACAACAAATTATGAATCATATGTGCAACACACAGATGTGAACCGAGAATGACAGCATTAGATTAATTAACATGTGAGCATAAAAATAAACATAAAATAATAAAATATTAGTGCTGACTGAGAGCTACCTGGGAGCCAAAGAAGCGAAGCAGGGACTGGAATGTCGCGCCCCAACGCGCGTTTCGGAGTAAATACCTTCGTCAGGGGGATGACCGCTGATGTAGTTACAGTCTTTAAATAGCCAGTCTGCTGATAAGCTCAGCTGGTGCTGAATACGGCGCATCGTCATCAGAACTGGACGGGAAACGTGCATGACGCCCGACGCCATGTGACCATTGCAACCCGGAAGTGTCGGGTCACATGATCACACAGAGGACGCCGTCGCCATGCCAATCCAAGTCCCAGACTGGAGACATGCGCACTGCACCACTGACGTCATATCTAACTCGGATCTTAATTGTAAGGGGGAATAACAGAAACCGTTGTGGCACATACAGATGGAAATGTAAGAATGTGTCGTATGATGTAAACACATGAATATGCCATAAGATGAATCTAATTGCACATTAATTATATTTATACATGGCATTAAATCCTAACACGCCATGTAACAAACATGCAGTAATATTCTATGCGTGGATCAGAAATAACTGCATGAAACACATGCCATCAAACATGTACCATACATACTTCTGCCTACACATGATATATCTAAACTAAGATTGCTGAAGTGTAAACTGTAAGTCAATGCATATTAGTTGAATGGATTGTTGTATATACATTTGTAATATGACTCATCGTTCCACGAAAAATCAGTACTGACGTATTCTGACATGAATATATATTTCCTCCAATGCGGAGATTCTTCATTAGAGTAGAGATGGTATACATTTCCTCTAATTCAATACAGCAATCCATGTAGAAGCAGCAAACACATAATTTTTCTAAAGATAATAAAATGACAATTGTTATTACAGACTGTAACTAAAATATTGCATTTTATGAAATATCATATTAAAATAAAAATGTCACAAAACACAGAAGCCTACTATTGTAAAAACAAGAACAAAAATACATAGACATCTAAAATAAAGACATAATCCCTGATCATTGTAAAATGGATGTCCTAACTTTCATAAAAGGCCACCAATATGAAAAAACATGAGAGAAAAAACATGAGAGAGAAAACATAGGGGAGACTATATTCACAAAAATGGAATGAATGAGAGACATTCATTGAGGCCAAATGGAGACACCGTATTCAGTGTCCATATCCATTTGGCCTCCAATTGGGCCAAACGCCTGCTGATATCACCACCTCTGTTATTGATGACCAATAAATCAATCCCCATCACTTTTAGTTTGGAAAAGTCACAGCCATGATGTATTTTAAAGTGTCTGGGGATGGTCTTAAGTGATGATACATCTTCCACCTCAGCTGCCGCCTTAATCCCCAAAACGTGTTCTCGCACTCTGACTTTAAGTTGTCTTGTAGTCAGTCCAACGTATTTCAAATTGCAAGGGCATTCGGCCATGTAAATCACGGCAGAAGAGGTACACGTAATGGCTTGTTTGATGTCAAAATGGTGGGAGTTATCTGCATCACTAAAGCTGCCGGTCTTAAGAATATTTGGGCAGGCCACGCACGAGCCACAGGGTTTGCATCCCTTAGTGGTAGTGCAGGTATTCTGTATAGTCCTGATGAAATGACTCTTTACCAGATTGTCCCTTATATTGGGCGACCTTCTAAATGTGATTTGAGGTCTTTCCCCTACATATTTTGACAAAATGGGATCAGATAACAGGATTTGCCAATGATGTGTAAGGCATTGTCTCAGCTGGTCACTCTGTCCACTGAATTGTGCAATAAACCTCACCAGGTTATTATCAACTTTTGAATGTTTCGTATACAGTGTATCATGGCGAGTGCTGTGTTTTGCCCTATTGTAAGCCTTTTTTATTGATCTCCTGCTATAGCCCCTCTCTAAAAATCTCTCTCTCAATGCATTCGCTTGTTGGAAGAAATCTTCATCTCTTGAACAAATGCGTCTGATGCGTAAAATTTGTCCAATGGGCACTGAATTAATAAGAGGTTTAGGGTGGGAGGAGATGCATGTACCAATGCGTTTACTGCTGTCTTTTTCCTAAACAAGTCAGTTTGGAGACAGCCTTCAAGGTCCTTACAGATCCGTACATCTAAGAAATCAATATTATTGACATGATAATTGTAGGTGAAATGCATGTTGATATCATTACTGTTCAAGCTGGCGATGAATTTAGCCAATTCTGCAGTAGAGCCTTGCCAAATAAAAAAAACATCATCAATGTAGCGTGTCCAAAAAGGAACACGCTCCATGTGCTCAGAATGATCAGATAAAAGGAGGTCTCTCTCCCACAAGCCAAGGAACAGATTGGCGTACGATGGGGCAAAAGAGGCCCCCATCGCTGTTCCCTGGACCTGTAGGAAGAACGGCCCCCCAAAAAGAAAAAAATTGTGAGATAAAGCAAACTCAACTAAATTAATAAAAAACACAATAAATGATCTAGAGAAGGATGAAAACTGTAAAAAATATGCAATTGCGGCAAGGCCGTCTGTATGCTTGATATTGGTATAAAGTGATTCTACATCACATGTTACCAGAACAGATTTGGGGTCAACATGCATTCCATCCACTTTTTTTAAAAAATCATTAGTGTCCCTAATGTAGGACGGAAGTGCTGATACGAATGGTTGAAGAACTGCATCTATGTACTTGTTCACATTTTCCAAGTAATTACCTCGCCCGGAGATGATCGGTCTCCCAGGTGGCTTTTCCTGGTTTTTGTGAATCTTGGGGAGCAGATATAGGGTGGGAATAGTGGGTTCCTTGACCTGTAAGGCTGATCTCAACTCATGTGTGATGATGCCCTCATCATTTGCTTCCCTTAATAAGTCATTCAATTGTAATTGAAATTTTGACAAGGGATTATATGTTAATTTCTTATAATAATTATCATTATTCAATTGACGCAGAGCCTCTGCCTCATATAAATCCTTTGGCCAAATTACCACATTCCCACCCTTATCTGCTGGTTTAACCACCACATCATGCAGATCCCTCAAATTCGTGAGACATCTTTTTTCTTCCCCATTAAGGTTATGTGAAGATGGAAAAATGGGAATATTTTTTAACTCCTTACTGACTGTCTTGACAAATATGTCTATCGCTGAACATAACTTAAAGTCAGAGTGCGAGAACACGTTTTGGGGATTAAGGCGGCAGTTGAGGTGGAAGATGTATCATCACTTAAGACCATCCCCAGACACTTTAAAATACATCATGGCTGTGACTTTTCCAAACTAAAAGTGATGGGGATTGATTTATTGGTCATCAATAACAGAGGTGGTGATATCAGCAGGCGTTTGGCCCAATTGGAGGCCAAATGGATATGGACACTGAATACGGTGTCTCCATTTGGCCTCAATGAATGTCTCTCATTCATTCCATTTTTGTGAATATAGTCTCCCCTATGTTTTCTCTCTCATGTTTTTTCTCTCATGTTTTTTCATATTGGTGGCCTTTTATGAAAGTTAGGACATCCATTTTACAATGATCAGGGATTATGTCTTATATTTTAGATGTCTATGTATTTTTGTTCTTGTTTTTACAATAGTAGGCTTCTGTGTTTTGTGACATTTTTATTTTAATATGATATTTCATAAAATGCAATATTTTAGTTACAGTCTGTAATAACAATTGTCATTTTATTATCTTTAGAAAAATTATGTGTTTGCTGCTTCTACATGGATTGCTGTATTGAATTAGAGGAAATGTATACCATCTCTACTCTAATGAAGAATCTCCGCATTGGAGGAAATATATATCATGTCAGAATACGTCAGTACTGATTTTTCGTGGAACGATGAGTCATATTACAAATGTATATACAACAATCCATTCAACTAATATGCATTGACTTACAGTTTACACTTCAGCAATCTTAGTTTAGATATATCATGTGTAGGCAGAAGTATGTATGGTACATGTTTGATGGCATGTGTTTCATGCAGTTATTTCTGATCCACGCATAGAATATTACTGCATGTTTGTTACATGGCGTGTTAGGATTTAATGCCATGTATAAATATAATTAATGTGCAATTAGATTCATCTTATGGCATATTCATGTGTTTACATCATACGACACATTCTTACATTTCCATCTGTATGTGCCACAACGGTTTCTGTTATTCCCCCTTACAATTAAGATCCGAGTTAGATATGACGTCAGTGGTGCAGTGCGCATGTCTCCAGTCTGGGACTTGGATTGGCATGGCGACGGCGTCCTCTGTGTGATCATGTGACCCGACACTTCCGGGTTGCAATGGTCACATGGCGTCGGGCGTCATGCACGTTTCCCGTCCAGTTCTGATGACGATGCGCCGTATTCAGCACCAGCTGAGCTTATCAGCAGACTGGCTATTTAAAGACTGTAACTACATCAGCGGTCATCCCCCTGACGAAGGTATTTACTCCGAAACGCGCGTTGGGGCGCGACATTCCAGTCCCTGCTTCGCTTCTTTGGCTCCCAGGTAGCTCTCAGTCAGCACTAATATTTTATTATTTTATGTTTATTTTTATGCTCACATGTTAATTAATCTAATGCTGTCATTCTCGGTTCACATCTGTGTGTTGCACATATGATTCATAATTTGTTGTTACTAAGTTTATATTATATACACTCTCAGTGGTTGGTGCACACTTAGTGGATGATATTTGGTTATTTCACATGTTTTTGTTACATTTTTGATGCACAGCGATACAGAAGAGCACTACAATACATTATGCTCCTGGTTAATAATTCTGAGTCTTTTTATTCATAGAAGTGAACTACTGGTTTTTTATTATTGCATTTTTTATATATCCATTTTACATTTGTTACATTATATTGTTCTTATACATTATGTACAATATTGCTCAATAAAATTTAGACATTTTTCACATATTGCTTTGGTGTTCATTGGCATTATTCCACACACACATTTTGGCTTTTTACCTTCTTGGATCTCTGCTTACTGTTTTCTTTCCATCCCTGGTGTGCACTGTTTTTTTCTTTTTTCTCATTTCTGGGTGGTTGCCACCTTTTATGTTTCTTGAATTGTGGGTCTTTGTTATATTACATATTATTATTATTTTTTCTTACCATTCTATGTAAGAGATACAGTGTATTATATACACTTTTTATGTTCATGTTTATTTATAATTAGTCCCACATTCTTGTGTTTAATTCTTATTTACTGTGTTCTGCACAGGTTTCGTACATTGCACATTCGAGATGGATCTTAAAAGTAGGGAGGCGTCCTGGATGGGACAAGTCAATGATGTATTTAGCAGTATTGATACTGGGAGCAATGATTATGTCATACAAAACAATGATTCCGTAGTTAAGTCCATTAAAAAGCTACTTTTCAAAAGGACCCGGATATGGTGGACTAAAGCATTCCTGCAAAACTATATAGAGAAGAAACTGATTCCAAGAGGTTTACGAATAAGGGTAACACCGGCATTTATGATACAAGATGATGAATTTATTACCAACTGGGAGGGAGTTTGTAATGCTACCTCATGGAAACTCATGGAACTTTTGGTTAATCTTAATACAAAATCCATCACTGAAGTAGACAAAAATTTGGATGAGCTGTTTATACAAGCTAAGGCGAATTTGTCCTCTGAACAGTTCAAGAGCCTCAATGAGGTTCTAGACAAAGATCTCGATCTATTGGTCAAAGATATACAAAAGAAACAGACCACCAAACTCTCCAGAGATCAAAATGATCGTTCTCTTGGGAGAGTTTATAGGTGGAGAAGACAAGTAACAAATAACTTGGAAGGTTCTCCGAATAGATCTACCCTTATATCCATAAGTGATGTTTCAGTTGCCTCCTCTTCCGCCTCTGTGAGATCAATGAACACTCCTAAAAGGAAAAGAAACCTTCGGTTTCCTCCCAACAAGCGCAACTTATCTCCTGATTCTGGCAACCAACTGAAGGTAATTAATCTTAGCAAGCATGCATTGACCCACATGGAAATGGAAGTTCTCAATAGGGGTCTTTCTTTTTGCCCGACGGCTCCCTTTGACTGTTTCACGGCAATCAAGGACCTTCATTTGTTTGCCAGAAAACTACTATTTAAGCGCATGTTTCATGATAAAGATGTTTTTGATTCTTTTCCCACAGAGGCGGAACAGGAGGCACTAGCCAACCTTGAACAGCTGGCGAGAGAACATAACACCACGATTGAAGGTGAGGTACCAGAAGTCATTAAGAAAAAATCAACAAAATTTCCTCCGCTGTCATCATGTTCAGCGATAGACATATTTGTCAAGACAGTCAGTAAGGAGTTAAAAAATATTCCCATTTTTCCATCTTCACATAACCTTAATGGGGAAGAAAAAAGATGTCTCACGAATTTGAGGGATCTGCATGATGTGGTGGTTAAACCAGCAGATAAGGGTGGGAATGTGGTAATTTGGCCAAAGGATTTATATGAGGCAGAGGCTCTGCGTCAATTGAATAATGATAATTATTATAAGAAATTAACATATAATCCCTTGTCAAAATTTCAATTACAATTGAATGACTTATTAAGGGAAGCAAATGATGAGGGCATCATCACACATGAGTTGAGATCAGCCTTACAGGTCAAGGAACCCACTATTCCCACCCTATATCTGCTCCCCAAGATTCACAAAAACCAGGAAAAGCCACCTGGGAGACCGATCATCTCCGGGCGAGGTAATTACTTGGAAAATGTGAACAAGTACATAGATGCAGTTCTTCAACCATTCGTATCAGCACTTCCGTCCTACATTAGGGACACTAATGATTTTTTAAAAAAAGTGGATGGAATGCATGTTGACCCCAAATCTGTTCTGGTAACATGTGATGTAGAATCACTTTATACCAATATCAAGCATACAGACGGCCTTGCCGCAATTGCATATTTTTTACAGTTTTCATCCTTCTCTAGATCATTTATTGTGTTTTTTATTAATTTAGTTGAGTTTGCTTTATCTCACAATTTTTTTCTTTTTGGGGGGTCGTTCTTCCTACAGGTCCAGGGAACAGCGATGGGGGCCTCTTTTGCCCCATCGTACGCCAATCTGTTCCTTGGCTTGTGGGAGAGAGACCTCCTTTTATCTGATCATTCTGAGCACATGGAGCGTGTTCCTTTTTGGACACGCTACATTGATGATGTTTTTTTTATTTGGCAAGGCTCTACTGCAGAATTGGCTAAATTCATCGCCAGCTTGAACAGTAATGATATCAACATGCATTTCACCTACAATTATCATGTCAATAATATTGATTTCTTAGATGTACGGATCTGTAAGGACCTTGAAGGCTGTCTCCAAACTGACTTGTTTAGGAAAAAGACAGCAGTAAACGCATTGGTACATGCATCTTCCTCCCACCCTAAACCTCTTATTAATTCAGTGCCCATTGGACAATTTTTACGCATCAGACGCATTTGTTCAAGAGATGAAGATTTCTTCCAACAAGCGAATGCATTGAGAGAGAGATTTTTAGAGAGGGGCTATAGCAGGAGATCAATAAAAAAGGCTTACAATAGGGCAAAACACAGCACTCGCCATGATACACTGTATACGAAACATTCAAAAGTTGATAATAACCTGGTGAGGTTTATTGCACAATTCAGTGGACAGAGTGACCAGCTGAGACAATGCCTTACACATCATTGGCAAATCCTGTTATCTGATCCCATTTTGTCAAAATATGTAGGGGAAAGACCTCAAATCACATTTAGAAGGTCGCCCAATATAAGGGACAATCTGGTAAAGAGTCATTTCATCAGGACTATACAGAATACCTGCAGTACCACTAAGGGATGCAAACCCTGTGGCTCGTGCGTGGCCTGCCCAAATATTCTTAAGACCGGCAGCTTTAGTGATGCAGATAACTCCCACCATTTTGACATCAAACAAGCCATTACGTGTACCTCTTCTGCCGTGATTTACATGGCCGAATGCCCTTGCAATTTGAAATACGTTGGACTGACTACAAGACAACTTAAAGTCAGAGTGCGAGAACACGTTTTGGGGATTAAGGCGGCAGCTGAGGTGGAAGATGTATCATCACTTAAGACCATCCCCAGACACTTTAAAACACATCATGGCTGTGACTTTTCCAAACTAAAAGTGATGGGGATTGATTTATTGGTCATCAATAACAGAGGTGGTGATATCAGCAGGCGTTTGGCCCAATTGGAGGCCAAATGGATATGGACACTGAATACGGTGTCTCCATTTGGCCTCAATGAATGTCTCTCATTCATTCCATTTTTGTGAATATAGTCTCCCCTATGTTTTCTCTCTCATGTTTTTTCTCTCATGTTCTTTCATATTGGTGGCCTTTTATGAAAGTTAGGACATCCATTTTACAATGATCAGGAATTATGTCTTATATTTTAGATGTCTATGTATTTTTGTTCTTGTTTTTACAATAGTAGGCTTCTGTGTTTTGTGACATTTTTATTTTAATATGATATTTCATAAAATGCAATATTTTAGTTACAGTCTGTAATAACAATTGTCATTTTATTATCTTTAGAAAAATTATGTGTTTGCTGCTTCTACATGGATTGCTGTATTGAATTAGAGGAAATGTATACCATCTCTACTCTAATGAAGAATCTCCGCATTGGAGGAAATATATATCATGTCAGAATACGTCAGTACTGATTTTTCGTGGAACGATGAGTCATATTACAAATGTATATACAACAATCCATTCAACTAATATGCATTGACTTACAGTTTACACTTCAGCAATCTTAGTTTAGATATATCATGTGTAGGCAGAAGTATGTATGGTACATGTTTGATGGCATGTGTTTCATGCAGTTATTTCTGATCCACGCATAGAATATTACTGCATGTTTGTTACATGGCGTGTTAGGATTTAATGCCATGTATAAATATAATTAATGTGCAATTAGATTCATCTTATGGCATATTCATGTGTTTACATCATACGACACATTCTTACATTTCCATCTGTATGTGCCACAACGGTTTCTGTTATTCCCCCTTACAATTAAGATCCGAGTTAGATATGACGTCAGTGGTGCAGTGCGCATGTCTCCAGTCTGGGACTTGGATTGGCATGGCGACGGCGTCCTCTGTGTGATCATGTGACCCGACACTTCCGGGTTGCAATGGTCACATGGCGTCGGGCGTCATGCACGTTTCCCGTCCAGTTCTGATGACGATGCGCCGTATTCAGCACCAGCTGAGCTTATCAGCAGACTGGCTATTTAAAGACTGTAACTACATCAGCGGTCATCCCCCTGACGAAGGTATTTACTCCGAAACGCGCGTTGGGGCGCGACATTCCAGTCCCTGCTTCGCTTCTTTGGCTCCCAGGTAGCTCTCAGTCAGCACTAATATTTTATTATTTTATGTTTATTTTTATGCTCACATGTTAATTAATCTAATGCTGTCATTCTCGGTTCACATCTGTGTGTTGCACATATGATTCATAATTTGTTGTTACTAAGTTTATATTATATACACTCTCAGTGGTTGGTGCACACTTAGTGGATGATATTTGGTTATTTCACATGTTTTTGTTACATTTTTGATGCACAGCGATACAGAAGAGCACTACAATACATTATGCTCCTGGTTAATAATTCTGAGTCTTTTTATTCATAGAAGTGAACTACTGGTTTTTTATTATTGCATTTTTTATATATCCATTTTACATTTGTTACATTATATTGTTCTTATACATTATGTACAATATTGCTCAATAAAATTTAGACATTTTTCACATATTGCTTTGGTGTTCATTGGCATTATTCCACACACACATTTTGGCTTTTTACCTTCTTGGATCTCTGCTTACTGTTTTCTTTCCATCCCTGGTGTGCACTGTTTTTTTCTTTTTTTTCTATATCTTTAAGTGATAGAAGGAACTGTGTGGTATCCCTAAGGTAAGATTTCATATGTGGGATCAATGGAGAGAGAATCTTCTCTAGCGTAATGGCGAGAGGAGACAGAATGGAATTAGTTGACGCCACAATGGGTCGTCCGGGTGGTCTCTGTAGATCTTTGTGGATCTTGGGGAGGGTGTAAAAGACCGGAATGACCGGAAATTTGTTAATAAGATATTCCCCAATTTTTCATCAATAATTCCAATTTGTTGATAGTTATCCACCAAAGATCTAATATGTCGCTCAATTTCAAATGTAGGGTTAATCGGGACCGGCATGTATGTGTTTGAATCTCTTAACTGCGAATCAATCTCAGCCATATAATATGATTTGTCGAGAACCACTATCGCACCCCCCTTATCGGCGGGTTTGATAATCAAATTATTGTTATTCCTCAATGATAATAAAGATCTATACTCCTCATTAGTGAGATTATTTTTGACCTTCAAAGATCCATCAGTAATAGACTCCATATAGGTTTTAATATCTCTCTTTACCAACTGGATATAAGTTTCGATGGGATGGTACGTTCGAGGCGGTTGAAAAATACTTGGATTTCTGAGGCCCAAAGTCCTTGAATCAAAACCGGGTCGTGGACCAGGAGGATTCTGTATAACGTCGTGTGGTAGGGAAGAAAAATGAACCTTAAGTCTAAGTGTCCTAAAGAAACGAAAAAGTTCTTGGTCAACCTGAAAGGTGTCAAAGTTGGGAACCGGACAAAAGGATAAACCTTTTTGTAGTAAGTTCATCTCGGCTGGGGAGAGAATTGTTGATGAAATGTTGTAGACAAGGTTGGAGGTAATGTCCCTACCTGTGATCTGGTCATCACTCTCTGTCGTTCTCCGGTGCTGTCTCCTCCCCCTCCGCGTCTTCCTCGGAACTGACGTGTGCGGCGATGTCCTAAAAAAGAAGAAGGACGAGAAGATCCTTGATCGCTGTCGGAGCTGTTGGAGTACGAGCTGAATTCTCTTCGAGAAGATCTTTGATTGTAGTAGGTGGTAGATCGCCATCTATAAACCTGATTGTTTTTATAATCATCAGCGTCCCTCAGAAATTTAGATTTTTTCCTGTCTTGCACGCTAGTGCGAAATTCAAGAATGGTCTTATCAAGTTTGGTCTTTAGAGCTTTAAAGTCCTCAGAGGATGTGGTACTGATCAATTGTTGCTCAGTGGTCGTAATCTTTGCTTGAAGTTCGGAAATTTCTTTTTGTAAAAAATCAATGGTCAGTACAATTAAGTCCATGGAGCACTTATTTAAGATTGATTCAAATTTGTTGCAATATTCTGTATCATTCTGAAACAATGTTGGTCTAAGGGACACTCTCAGACCACGTGGGATTCGTTGTACTTTGTGATATTCAGCCAGTGTGATGCTATGTATGTCTAGAGCCGTATATCTACGTAAATCCCTTTCAAAGTCTCTAGTCCGTAACTCTTGTGACGGAGTATGCAGAAAAGTCCCGGGAGTTTTGACCTGTGCAATAATATTGGATGCCTCCTCAAGGTTATAGGAGAGTGTAGAAAAATACATTTAGTCACAACAGGAGCAAAAACAACCCCAAAAAAATGTAAATTAGAAAAAGAGGGGGGTGCTCACTATGAGTATATACGGTGCTCTGGAGAACAATCAAATATAGAATATAATAAACTCCGGCACACGAAAAAAAGAGTCACTTCTTTATTAAAGCAAGATTGATATCCAAGTATAAGGTGAATTCATCCGGGTGAGATAAATCAAAGGAAAAATACATCCAGGTACAAACAATTTGTCATCGACGTTTCGGCATAAGGATGCCTTTATCAAGGTGTACCTATTAATCACATACGAAAAAAATAGTAAAATGGAAAATATATATAAACAAGTACAACACTTGTATTTCTAGAGAGTCCATATGTACATATATGTATATCACAACAAAGAAAAATTTTTTAGAACAAATGGAAACAAGAAATAGCTGATCCATGGGGAAAGCATCCGAAAAAATTTCATAAAGTATATATACGGTCTCATATATACGGTCTCATACAGTCTTGCGACTAAAGTGAAATAATAATGAAGAATCCAGACAATGTACTGGATCTCACAGTGAACTATCTGAAACCCTCAAGTGATCATAGAGTGCCCAGGGTTAGCGGTTGAGAATGATAACAGCTGCACATGAAGTGTAATGGTAAAGCGCCACAGCAAAAACTGGCTAAAATACCGCCATATTAAGTACGATTGTTGAAATATTGAATGTGACTTCATGAAGGTAACATACCTCTTTGTGCTGTACAAGGCATATCCCCGAGATGATACGGTGGTGATGAGCTACCTCAGTGGTGCCCCGTGCCATTATATATGCACGAGAGACGCCGTGTAGAAAGACTTCCGGGTGAGGTAAGGACGGTCAAGAAGACAGTGCGCATGCGTGAAACGACAGGTGCCGAATGTGAGCCGGAAAAAGCCGAAAGTGTAAGGGACCATTGCGCATGTCAGGACGGGAAGTCAGGTCGAGGGATCAATGCCAGGTTGCTGCAAAGAATAGAAACAGCGTCAAATATCAATTAAATTGTATAAATAAAAATAAAATAGATACAATCCAACAATGCAATGAATTTCACACAATAAATTGAATAAAAGTAGTGAGTAATGCTGAAATAAAAAGTTAAATACTCCATGGTAAATAGTTGCCAGATCAGAGATATATAGACAAAGACATAGATAATTTAGTCCAATGTACCGTATGTTAATACGACAATTCATATTCCCTATTAAGGCCGTATGGGAAAGAGTTTGTAACGCATGTATCCAAAAGGATTCGCGTTCTTTCAGTTTTGAGATTCTGTCCCCACCTCTCCTAGCTTTTGGAACATGGTCAATTCTTTGACTTTTTCGTTTCTTTAGGACACTTAGATTTAAGGTTCATTTTTCTTCCCTACCACACGACGTTATACAGAATCCTCCTGGTCCACGACCCGGTTTTGATTCAAGGACTTTGGGCCTCAGAAATCCAAGTATTTTTCAAACCGCCTCGAACGTACCATCCCTTCGAAACTTATATCCAGTTGGTAAAGAGAGATATTAAAACCTATATGGAGTCTATTACTGATGGATCTTTGAAGGTCAAAAATAATCTCACTAATGAGGAGTATAGATCTTTATTATCATTGAGGAATAACAATAATTTGATTATCAAACCCGCCGATAAGGGGGTGCGATAGTGGTTCTCGACAAATCATATTATATGGCTGAGATTGATTCGCAGTTAAGAGATTCAAACACATACATGCCGGTCCCGATTAACCCTACATTTGAAATTGAGCGACATATTAGATCTTTGGTGGATAACTATCAACAAATTGGAATTATTGATGAAAAATTGGGGAATATCTTATTAACAAATTTCCGGTCATTCTGGTCTTTTACACCCTCCCCAAGATCCACAAAGATCTACAGAGACCACCCGGACGACCCATTGTGGCGTCAACTAATTCCATTCTGTCTCCTCTCGCCATTACGCTAGAGAAGATTCTCTCTCCATTGATCCCACATATGAAATCTTACCTTAGGGATACCACACAGTTCCTTCTATCACTTAAAGATATAGGCACACTCCCTACGGGGTCATTGCTTGTAACGATGGATGTGAATAGTCTTTACACCAGCATTAATCATGACGAGGGCATCAAAGCCGTCAATCTGTTTCTCAAAAAACATACCACCTTTAACGAGGGCCAATTACAATTCTGTGAAGACATACTTACCCTTATTTTGACAAAAAACTTTTTTCTGTTTGGTGACCAATTTTATATTCAGAAGAAGGGGGCCGCCATGGGGTCCAATGTGGCCCCCCCATATGCAAATATCTATATGGATCTCTTTGAAACCTCTTATGTCTATTCTTATCCACTTTTTGAGTCAAATGTGATATATTGGAGACGATATATTGATGATGTGTTTCTTATTTGGACAGGTGGTGTTGAGACCCTTCTCTTGTTTCATACACATCTCAACTCTTGTATTCCTGATATATCCTTTACAATATCATACAATGATCAATGCATCAATTTCCTGGACACACTTGTCACGATCTCTATGGAGGGACATTTAGAGACAGATCTGTATACTAAACCTACAGATAAAAATAGCCTATTATTATATAGCAGTTGTCACCCAATACATATCAAGAAATCCCTACCAAAATCACAACATGATAGAATTCGGAGGATAGTCTCCAATCATGATAACCGTGACTATAGACACAATGAGATGGATAAAAAATTCCGTGATCGAGGTT
>JARQOD010000009.1:144929979-145051934 GCA_033576555.1 Oophaga sylvatica
TCAGTATAGATGGACCCATGGATGATGCTCCAGTGTATGATGGGCCCATTTTAATGCTTGGGAAAGATGGGCCCCATGGCTGTGCTCCGTATTATGGGGCCCCTTTTTTTGCTCCAGTGTTGTGGGCCCCCGGATGATGTCCAGTGTATGTGGGCCTATATAATGCTCCATTATAATGGGCCCCATTTATAATGCTCCAGTGTTTTTTTGGGCCCCTTTTTGTGTAAAGTTATGCTGGGCCCCATATTAATTCCCAGTGTATAGCCCCCCATATTTTCTCCAAACTTTAAAAAAATGAATTCCTCTCTCCCTGAGACTGCTTACTTGGACCCCTCGCGCGCCATTTTCCCGCTCTTGCACGGGACTTTTTGGCAAAGGGCACCCGACGACGTCATCGCGTCTCTGACCTGAATGTCACTGTCGGGAAAATGCGGGAGCGGCAGGGGGGGGGAGCGGGAGGGGTAGTATTGAAAGTGTGGGGCCCCCTGAGAAAGCAGGGGGGCCCCCAAACGTGGGTGAGGGACTGGCACAGGGCCCCTATTGTCGCTTTTTGTCTCTGACGAAAAGGGGGCCCCCCTCATGTCAGAGACCTTTTGTACAAAAGGGGGCCCTGGCCGTGTTGTTGCCCACGGGTGGGTCCCCCCCCCGTCAGGGCACCGCCATTGCCGGGGGTTTGCGCCGGGCTGATGGCCAGGGGGGGGGACGCCTTTTTGGGGGAGGTGGAAAAAAACTGGCTATGCTGGGTATAGGTGGAATTCAAAAGCTGCAAATGGAGGAAAGGAGATTCGGGGAAAAGAGCGGGACAAGGACCCCTTTTTGCTGGAACCCTATGTGCATCAGGGGAAGGTGGGACAAAATCCTTTGAAACCCATGGATGGTTCATTTTAGTGAAGGTGAGATCACCAACATTTTGGGTGGACAGCCGGGTCCTTCTTTTTGTCAGAATTGATCCAGCAGCACTGAAGACTCTTTCTGATAGCACACTACCAGTAGGGCAAGCGAGATCCTGTAAGGCATGTTGTGCCAATTCAGGCCAGGTGTCCAGTTTACAGGCTCAGTAGTCAAAGGGGAATGAACTGTGAGGGAGAACATCGATAGGTGAGGAGAGATAATTTTGAACCATAGTTGACAACTGCTGTCTCCTGTCTGTTGCAATCGATTCAGTATTACCAGTCGTGTGAGCGTTACTCAAGAAATCAGTCCACAACATGGTCATGAAACCTCTGTCTCCAACTCCACTTCGGCTGTGTGCACCACGAACACCTCTTTCATTTGGCTCATTACGGCTCGTGGTAGAACCTGCACCACTGCTGTTTGCTGGGAATGCCTCTAACAAACGGTTTACCAGAGTTTCTTGTTTGTTCGCCAGTATTAGCTCTAGGTTCTCCTCTGTGGCATGATGTTCTGTTATTTGCCTTTATAGCGTGGAACGAGGATGCTGGCCAACCAGTAGTCGTCATCCTTTATAATTTTGGCAATGCCGTGGTCCCTTTTTGGATCCGCAAGACATAATCACACATGTGGGCCAATGTTCCAGGTGTCATTGATGCACTGACAGAGGTAGCTGGAGGAGTACTTTCTGCCAAATCCACATCCCTCCAGTCACACACAAACGCTGTACCTGACCTTGGCAAGCCAAAATTATCTCTTGCCCCTGAGAAGCATCCTACTCCCCAAATAATCATCCCCCTCATCCTCCTCCTCCTCTTCCTCTTCTTCCTCCACTTCATCCAGTACAGTTCCCTGAGCAGACAATGCCTGACTGTCATCAAGGCTTCCAGTTATGAATGTGCTAGAGATGGTTTCTGAGCAGAGGCTCCCGGTGGTGGTTACAGACAGTACTGAACCTTTCAGCGAGGAGTGGCAATCTGGAATCACGGACTGGTCTGACATAAGGGAGGTTCCCTCCCATGATGGTTGCCGGTGATCAATTGTTCTTGTCTCAATTGTGGTTCCTGGTTCATTTGGAAGTTTGCTGGAGTCCTGCCTGCATCTCCTGCTTTCAGATAAGATATTTTTTGCTTTTCTTTTTGTGCTTGCTTTTTGCATTGTTTTCTGCACTTTTGTGGAGGTCAGCCAGGTCCCCTCCTGGGGCCTGAGTTCCTCACAGTTTTTGTGCAGCCACTGTTATTTGCTCATTTGCTTTTTCCTGTTTTTTCAGCGGCTGCGACTTGGTTTTTGTTCACACTGAGAACTGATTTAGTGGGTGGCGAGATCGTGTGATCTCAGTATTTTTGTAATCAGAATTGTTGGATTTTTGTAGGGTTTTCTGGGTTGCAGAAAGTAATCTCTCCTGTCCTATCCTATTTAGTCAGCTTGTGGCCCCAGCGTTTGCTCAGTCTATTTTCTGCCTATGTTTGAAGTTTCATCTTGTCTAACCGCCATTATATGTTTGGGGGCTTCCTATTTTCTTTGGGGATCTGCTCCGGGGCAGATAGCTTTCATCTTTCTGCCTTTAGGTGTAGTTATCTCTCAGGCTGTGACGAGGCGTCTAGGATCAACGTAGGAACGCTCCACGGCTACCTCTAGTTGTGTCATTAGTTTAGGAATCTGCAACCCATCAGTTACCAACATCTCAGGTGTTCGGCTGCGCTGCTGTTGTTCCTGTCCTCCTCAGCTACCGAAACATAACAGCATCAACGGCCCTAACTGAAAATTTTATAGTACTCACAGAAGGGAAAAATAGTGTGGAAAGAAAAAAGTTGTCAGAGTTGTCAGAGATTTTTTTTTTCTGTTTTCTGTCTGTTGCATTTTTTCCCTCTTTTTCTCTGGGTGCTGAGGAGGATTTTTTTTTCTCTCAATGGAGTTTGCACAGTTGTCTGGCCGTGTGGATCAGCTTGCCACTGAGGTTCGGAGTATTGCTACCTAACTTGCTGGGTTGCCGGTTGTGGAACCTAGGATTCCCATGCCAGATTTGTATTTGGAGGATCGGGCTAAATTTCTGAATTTCAAAAATAACTGTAAGTTGTTTTTTGCCTTAAAGCCTAAGTCTTCAGGTAACGCAGCACAGCAGGTTCAAATTGTCATCTCTCTCCTGTGCTGCGATCCTCAGGATTGTGCTTTTTCCCTGACACCTGGGGATCCTGTTTTGAATGATATTGATGCTTTTTTCTGGCTCTGGGGTTATTGTACAATGAACCTAATGTCACTGATCAAGCTGAAAAAGCCTTGTTGGCATTAAATCAGGGTCTTGAAGACGCTGAGTTGTACTGTCAGAAATTCCGAAAGTGGGCAGTCCTGACCAAATGGAATGATGATGCTTTGGCAGCCCTTTTTCGGAAGGGGCTGTCAGAGAATGTAAAGGATGTTATGGTGGGATTCCATGCTCCCTCTGGTCTCAATGATTCTATGTCATTGGCTATTCAAATTGACAGACGTTTGCGTGAGCGCAGAGGTATGCGTGAGATAGTGTTGCCTTGTGAGCCAGCTTCTGAGCCCATGCAGTGTGATAGAGTGACTTCTGGGGCTCAGCTTCATGAGTTTCGAAAGCGCAATGGGTTATGTTTCTACTGTGGTGATGCCTCTCATGCTATTTCAGTCTGCCCTAAGTGGGGGAAGTTTTTTTGCACGCTCAGTTGTCTTGTGTAGTGTTCAGACTAAATTTCTGTTGACTGTTACCCTGATTTGCTCCCTGTCCACATTTTCTGCTCAGGCTTTTGTTGACTTAGGAGCAGCTATTAACCTGATGGATTTTGACTTTGCCAAACGTTGTGGGTTCCCCATGATACCCCTGCGGAAGTCTATTCCCCTACTGGGCATTGATTCTACCCCTTTGGCGGAGAATAAACCCCAGTTTTCTACTCAGGTGATAATGAGGGTTGAACCAGATCATCAGGAGAGTTGCAAATTTCTGGTGCTGTATAATCAGCATGACATTATTGTACTAGGTTTCCCTTGGTTACAGTCTCATAATCCTGTTTTGGATTGGAAATCTGTGTCTGTGACCAGTTGGGGCTGCCAATGTGTTAATGCCGACACTCCTGTTTTTTCTGCCTCTCCCAAGTCTCAGGATGTTCCTGACTTTTTGACTGATTTTTCGGATGTATTTAGTGAAAGTAAATCTGCATCTTTGCCCCCTCACAGGAGCTACGATTGCGCTATTTAATTAGTGCCTGGTGGTAAATTTCCTAAAGGTCGCCTTTTTAACTTGTCTGTACCTGAACACGATGCTATGTGATCTTATATCAAGGAGTCATTGGAGAAGGGACATATCAGACCATCCTCTTCACCCTTGGGTGCTGGTTTTTTCTTTGTGGCCAAAAAGGATGGTTCATTGAGGCCGTGTATTGATTATCGTCTCTTGAATAGTGTTGAGCGATACTGCTCGATATCTAAAAATATCGGATCGGAATGGTATCGCCGATATCACTAAATATCGTCGATATCCGATTCCGAAACCGGAAGTCCAATGTAAGTCTATGGGAACAAAATATCGCAACTAAAAAAACACTTTCTTTCGTTGTAAACACAAAATATACACACATAGAATACATATATATATATATATATATATATATATATACATGTCATTGTGACATATATATATATACATATATTTATAGTTTATACACTTCTACATAGTAAAATAGACTCTGATTCAATTGCAGGGTAAAGCCGTGACATACCCCATAGAAGTCGACGGGCTCAGTGTCGAGTACCCCCAAAACCTCTGGCTCTGTGTGACTCAACTTGGGCGTCACGAACAGGATTCTGTAGCTCGCTATAAGCGAGTCCTGTGTGCCTGAATTGAACTGGTTTTGTGCTTGAGAATTGCTAAAATCATCAGAGAATGTATTTGCCATTTTTCCGCCATATCTGCGTCACGACGAGGCACTGGTGAAGAAGAAGGGCGAGCTCTTCGTGGGTGTACACTCACTCAGTGGCACGAAAACGATGGCCGACCACTCTAAATGGTACTGCAATGTAAGATCGTGCCCCACAGCTCTTGAGTTCCGCCTCCTCATCCTCCTCAGTGTGCGGAAACTAACACGAAGGTCCCGCCTCACTACAAAAGAGGGGCCCTTTCCAGATGCTAATGACACATGTGACTTGGCAGAGATGGCTAATGGACACGAGCAGAAGTGTGAAGGGATGGAGCAGTCAGAGCTCACCCCCCACTGAAGCGACCCGATCGCCACGGAACCACCGTTGGGCACCCGGCCTGGAAACCCTCCTACGCTGCAAGAAGCAGAGGATACCCTAAGAGGCCTGGCCCGGCACCGGGAGGAGGTCGCCAGGATGGAAGCCAGCTGGCGTGCCCTAAAACTAAACTTGGAGCGGCGCCAATCCCTCTTACCTGAAGTGTCTGTACCGGATGGTGAGGCACCTGTTCTAGTAGAGGAGTCCCAGCCCTTGCAATGTGATCCGGTTGACGTTGTCGCAGTGGAGGCACCCGTTCCTGCAAAAACCGCTGCACCGGCAGCACCCCAGATCCCGCTGTCTGCCCCCGTCGCTGAGACAGAAGAAGCGACACCCGTCCTCATGGAGGAGGCCGCGCAGGCACCAGAGGTCTACCTGTCTGTACCGGAGCCCCGACTGTCATCTGTTCCAGAGCCGGCTGCTTCCTCCGCAGGTGAGCGCCGCCAGGACTGTCGGGCGCCAGGAGAGCTGCCGCAAACCGGACATCGTAAGCTGCAGTTTGATGGTGGAGACATGGAGATGCTGGTGGAGGAGAATTACAACCGGCGTCAGGAGGAAGAGTGGAGACGTTGGGAGAGAGAAGCCGAGCGACAAAGGGAGCAGCGCGAATCCCAGAAGCTTCGCCAACGTCACATCGAGAAGGACCGGGCAGATAAGGACCGGATGAGAAAAGATAAAGGAACCCTGATGGAGCCGCGGCGTAAGGGTGCAGTACGGAGCTTTAAATTGAAAGCTGGTTGGGGCTTCATCCAGGAGCCTGGACTTTATTTAGAAGTGTTTGTGACCCGGCGGGACGTGGAGACTCACCTCCCAGAAGGACACCCGGGGAGGGACCTGTTGCCAGGAGACTTGGTAACTTACACCCGACACTGGGGTTACAATGGATGGTATGCCCTAAATGTCACCAGGTGCGACCCCTGGTCCCCAGAGTGTCAGGAACCTGTGAGACCCTCAGAGCCTTCAGCCTCCCACATCCAGGCCTCTGCACAAGTGCCCACCCCACGCCGTAAATCTCCCCAGCCTCCCTCAGTGGTCTCCTCAGCAGACCCACCCATGGACATGATAATGATATCTGGCCCGTACCCGGCGCCTTTTAGGCCCCCTGGGGTTTGTTCAGTCCGGGACATAGGGCTCCAAACCCGGAGGGAGATGAAAGAGGTGGCCACACAGACCCAGATAGCGGGTCACGACTTGACTGTACAGGCCACACAACGTCATCAGGTCCTGGTGGTCCTTGGTGTCTCGGATGTTTGGCAAGCATCAGAAGAGTACCAGGTGGTACCTGGAACACCCCTGCCAAAGAATTATAAATAACCCGGACAGGGTCCCTGTATGTACATAGTTAAATTGTTGATGTACCCGGACGGGTGAATGTTCATAAAAAAGTTTTTTAATTTAATAAAAAAAACAACACAGTTTTCATTACTTTTATTATAGTCTCATCCTGCGACACCATCGATCTCCTGTAAAAAAATGAAAAAAAAAAAACAGCAGTATACCACCTGTCCGACGCAGTCCATAGTAACCAGTGTCCCACGACGATCCAGCTCTGCTACATCAGAATGACATCAGAGGCAGGCAGGCAGGCAGAGGCTGTCATCTCAGCGCAGCACAGCTGATTACCTGCTTCCCCGGCAGTGACGTCATCGGACTGACTGCTTTACGGCCGGGATTACCCAGCAGTCACTGCAGTTATCGCGAAAAAACTGCATGTGACCGCCAGGGAGAAGATAATGGCGGCCATCAAGCAGTCCAGGACGTGACCGCCAGAGATCTTCTGCCAGGTAAGTGCCGCTGACTCCTGACAGACCCGACCGACGGACACTCACAGTGACAGTGACAAATCCGATTCCGGTATCCGATATGACGAAAATATCAGTACTCGGAATCGAAAGCCCGATACAGCTAATATCGGCCGATACCCAATATTTGCAGTATCGTATCGCTCAACACTACTCTTGAATAAGATCACTGTGAAGTATAAATATCCATTACCCTTGATTTCTGACCTGCTTTCCAGGGTGAAAAGTGGTAGTTGGTTTACCAAGCTTGACCTCAGGGGGGCGTACAACCTTATTCGAATTAAGCACGGGGATGAATGGAAGACGGCGTTTAATATCCCAGAGGGACATTTTGAGTACCTAGTGATGCCCTTTGGGCTCACTAATGCTCCTTCCGTCTTCCAATCCTTCATGAATGATATTCTCAGGGATTTTGTGGATAAATTTCTGATTGTTTATTTGGATGATATCTTGATTTTTTCCAATGACTGGGACTCTCATGTGAAACATGTTCGGACTGTGTTCCAGATTTTGAGAGAGAATGCACTGTATGTGAAGGGATCAAAGTGTCTTTTTGGCGTACAGAAGGTCTCATTTCTGGGATTCATTTTGTCTCCATCTGTTATTGAAATTGACCCGGTCAAGGTTCAAGCCATCTGTGATTGGGTCCAACTTACTTCATTAAAGGCTCTTCAGAGATTTTTGGGTTTTGCCAATTTTTATCATAAATTTATTGGTAATTTGTCTGGTATTGTTAAACCATTGACTGATTTGACCAAAAAGGGTTCTGATGTTGTGAATTGGCCTCCTGGGGCATTCTCTGCGTTTCAGGAACTTAAGCAGAGATTCACTTCTGCTCCTGTTCTACGGCAGCCTGATGTTTCTCTACAGTTTCAGGTGGAGGTTGATGCCTCTGAACTTGGGACAGGTACCGTTTTGTCCCAAAGAGATCCAGAGACCTCTAAGAGTAACCCTTGTGCCTTTTTCTCTCGAAAATTTTCTCCACCTGAACGTAATTATGACGTGGCTAATCGGGAGTTATTGGCCATGAAGTGGGCCTTTGAAGAGTGGAGACATTGGCTGGAAGGAGCCAAACATCAGGTGGTGGTCCTCACGGACCATAAGAATCTGGTTTATCTCGAATCAGCCAAGCGACTTAATCCTAGACAGGCCAGGTGGGCCTTGTTTCTCACACGTTTTAATTTTGTGGTTTCTTTTCTTCCTGGCTAGAGTTGAGCGATACTTTCCGATATCCTAAAGTATCGGAATCGGAATGGTATCGCCGATATCACTAAAATATCGGCGATACCCGATACCGATACCGGAAGTCCCATGTAAGTCTATGGGAACAAAATATCGCAACTAAAAAAACCCCATTCTTTCCTTGTAAACACTAAATATACACACATAGAATACATATATATATATATATACATGTCATTGTGACATATATATATACATATATGTATAGTTTATACACTTCTACATGGTAAAATATCCTCTCATTCAATTGCCGGGTAAAGCCGGCTTCAGTGAAAAGACAGAAGCACCCGACATGAAATGACACTTGGTGTACATAGGGTTAACCATGTCTTTTCATGTCCTTTGCTATCTAATTTGCACAAACAATTAAATCAGACTATGTGTGCAAAATTTCACACCTGTAGGGGTTAATTAAAGGTGTAAATTCGTTGTAAAAAAAACGGACTTTTTTGCTACGAATTTACACCTTTAATTAACCCTACAGGTGTGAAATTTTGCACACATAGTCTGATTTAATTGTTTGTGCAAATTAGATAGCAAAGGACATGAAAAGACATGGTTAACCCTATGTACACCAAGTGTCATTTCATGTCGGGTTCTGCATTTTCACAAAAGCCGGCAATTGAATTAGCGGCTATTATACTATGTAGAAGTGTATGAACTACAAATATAAATATATATATATATGTGTCACAAATTCAATGACATGTATATATATATATAAGTTGTAAAATTGCTGAAAAAAAAATGCGTGGGCTCCCGCCCTATTTTCGCAACCAGACAGACAAAGCCAGTGAGTGGGGGCAGATAATAATAGCCCAGAGAGGGACCATTATTTTTGGCCCCCCCCGGCTACTAACATCTGCCCCCAGACACCCCAGGAAAGACAAATCTATAATTAGATTTGCCCTTTCTGGCACTTTGCCCGTCTATTCCCATTGCCCTGTAGCGGTGGCGAATGGGTTAATATGGGGTTAAAGCCACCTTGCTATTGAAAGGTGACCTTAAGCCAGGTTAATAATTGAGAGCTGTCAATTAGACAGCTATCAATTATTAATCCTATTGCATGAAATAAAAATAAAACACACACACTTTAATTAAAAATCATTTTAATGAAATAAAGACACATGTTTTTGACCATCTTTTATTTTACTGCAAAAACCATTTCCTGTAATAAAAATAAAATAAAAAAGCAAAATTATTCTTACCTATCCCATGCACAGTCAGGTCCCACGGTGTAATCCTTCAGAAAGGGTTAATGTTTACTGCAGGGACCGCAGCTAATGCTGCAGCCTCACAGTAAACCCCAAATGAATGAGTTCCTCTCCTGCCTGACAGGAGAGTAAAGGCTGGGTGTCACATAACGATACACCAGCGATCCCGACAACGATATGCACTTGTCAGGATCGCTGGTGTATCGCTACATGATCGCTGCTGAGCTGCCAAACAGGCAGCTCAGGCAGCGATCTGGGACAGCGACACTGCGGGTAACATCGCTTAAGGGCCCGTCTCACATAGCGATATCGCTAACCGAGATCGCTGCTGAGTCACTAGTTTTGTGACGCAGCAGCGAGCTCACCAGCGATATCGCTGTGTGTGACATTCAGCGACGATCAGCCCCCCCTGCCGGGTATCGCTGATCGTCACAGAAATGTCAGGACCTTTTTTTGATCGCTGGTTTCCCTCTGACAGGCACGCATCGCTGCGTGTGACAGGCGGGAGACCAGCGATCCGCTGGTAACCAAGGTACACAGCGGGTTTCCAGGCACCGCGCAGCGCTTGGAAACCCGCTGTGTACCTTGGATACCAGCTCCCTGCATCAGGGCGCTGGTATCCAAGGTACACAGCGGGTTTCTAGGCACAGCCCCGCGCCTGGAAACCCGCTGTGTACCTTGGTTACCAGCGGATCGCTGGTCTCCCGCCTGTCACACGCAGCGATGTGTGCCTGTCAGCGGGAAACCAGCGATCAAAAAAAGGTCCTGACATTTCAGCGACGATCAGCGATACCCGGCAGGGGGGCTGATCGTCGCTGAATGTCACACACAGCGATATCGCTGGTGAGCTCGCTGCTGCGTCACAAAACTAGTGACTCAGCAGCGATCTCGGTAGCGATATCGCTATGTGAGACGGGCCCTTAAGTGGAAAGCTTAATTGATTGCTTTCCACTTTCACTTCAGGTCAGCCAGGGACACAATCAGTGACGTCAGAGGGAACTGATTAACAAAAATAGGGGTTCCCTTCGAAAAAAAAATGGCGTGGGGTCCCCCCTATTTTTGTTAACCAGCCAGATGTAGCAGACCGCTGAGGCCTGGATTTTCAGGCTGTTAAGGAGCCAAGATCCATGGACCTTGCCAGCCTGATAATACTAGGCCACAGCAGTCTGCATATCTTGGCTGATTAACAAAAATAGGGGATCCCCTCGAAAAAAATTGGCGTGGGGTCCCCCCTATTTTTGTTAACCAGCCAGATGAAGCAGACCGCTGAGGCCTGGATTTTCAGGCTGTTAAGGAGCCAAGATCCATGGACCTTGCCAGCCTGATAATACCAGGCCACAGCAGTCTGCATATCTTGGCTGATTAACAAAAATAGGGGATCCCCTCGAAAAAAATTGGCGTGGGGTCCCCCCTATTTTTGTTAACCAGCCAGATGAAGCAGACCGCTGAGGCCTGGTTTTTCAGGCTGGTAAGGATCCAATATCCATGGACCTTGCCAGCCTGATAATACCAGGCCACAGCAGTCTTCTTAGCTTGGCTGGTTAACAAAAATAGGGGATCCCCTCGAAAAAAAAACGGCGTGGGGATCCCCCCTATTTTTGTTAACCAGCCAAGTAAAATGCAGACTGCTGCGGCCTGGTATTAAAAGACTGTCAAGGCCCATGGATTTTGGCCCTCAACAGCCTGATAATACCAGGCTACAGCAGCCCCACATTTGGCGCATCAAAAGATGTGCCAGTTGTGGCACTTTACCCGGCTCTTCCCACTTGCCCTGTAGCGGTGGCAAGCGGGGTAATAAGGGGTTAATGTCACCGTTGACTGCACGGTGACAATAAGCCCGGTTAATAATGGAGAGGCGTCAATAAGACACCGATCCATTATTAATCCCAAAGTTATTAAATGTATAAAAAAAGACAAAGCAAGAAAAAAGTCTTTTAATGAAATAAAAGAGACAACACAGTTTTCATTAATTTTATTGTACTCTCATTCCTGCGACGCCATCGATCTCCTGTAAAAAAAGAAAAAAAACAAACCAACAGTATACCACCTGTCCGACGCAGTCCATAACGATAGTCCCACGACGATCCAACTCTGCTACATCGCAATGACAGGCAGAGCCTGTCATCGCGACGCAGCACAGCTGATTACCTGCTTCCCCGGCGGTGACGTCATCGGACTGACTGCTTTACGGCCGCGATTACCCAGCAGTCACTGCAGTTATCGCGAGAAACTGCATGTGACCGCCGGGGAAAGAAGATTGCGGCCATGAAGCAGTCCAGGACGTGACCGCCGGAGATCTTCTGCCAGGTAAGTGCCGCTGACTCCTGACAGACCCGACTGACGGACACTGACAGTGACAGTGACAATCCCGATTCCGGTATCCGATAAGACGAAAATATCGGAACTCGGAATCGGAATTCCGATACAGCCAATATCGGCCGATACCCGATATTTGCAGTATCGGAATGCTCAACCCTATTCCTGGCACTAAGAATGTTAAGGCGGATGCCCTCTCGAGGAGTTTCTTTGCGGACTCTCCTGAGTTATCTGATCCTACTGTTATTTTGAAAGAGAGTGTAGTTCTTTCCGCCATCTCGCCCAATTTGAGACTGGTCTTGGTAGGGTGTCAGGAGGATAAACCTGAGCGCTGCCCTATTGGGAAATTGTTTGTCCCAGACCAGTGGAAGAAGAGTGTGATGTCTGAGATTCATTGTTCTGCGTTGGCTGGTCATCCCGGGATTTTTGGTACCAGAGACTTGGTGAGTCGGTCCTTTTGGTGGCCTACTTTGTCTCGTGACGTCAGGGAATTTGTGCAGTCCTGTGGGACTTGCTCTCGCTCCAAGCCTTGCTCTCGCTCTAGTGGTTTGTTAATGCCATTACCTGTGCCCAAGAGATGGCCTCTATGGATTTTATTTCCGACCTCCCTGTTTCTCAGAGAATGACCGTTATCTGGGTAATCTGTGAAGGGTTTTCCAAGATGATACATCTTGTGCCATTACCTAAGTTACCATCCTCCTCCGAATTGGTGCCTTTGTTCCTTCAGCACGTGGTTCGGTTATATGGCATTCCGGAGAACGTTGTGTCTGACAGAGGAGTCCAGTTTGTTTCCAGATTTTGGAGGACATTTTGTTCTAAACTTGGTGTTCAATTATCTTTCTCCTCTGCTTTTCATCCTCAGACCAATGGACAAACAGAGAGAACAAACCAGACCTTGGAGACTTATTTGAGATGTTTTGTGTCTGCTGATCAAGATGACTGGGTCTCTTTTTTGCCTTTGGCTGAGTTTGCTCTTAATAATAGGGCTAGCTCTGCCGCCTTGATGTCTCCATTTTTCTGCAATTTTGGGTTTCACCCTCCATTTTCTTCGGGATAGGCGGAGGCTTCTGTCTGTCCGGGTGTTGACTCTGTTGTGGAGCGAATACAGCAGATTTGGGACCAGGTAGTGGAGAGGTTGTCTCTCTCTCTCAGGAAAAGGCCTAACTGATTGCCAGCCGGCATATGACTGATGGTCCTCGGTTTAAAGTGGGGGACTTGGTTTGGTTGTCCTCAAGAAATATCCCTATGAGGGTTGCATCTCCAAAGTTTAAGCCCAGGTTCATTGGACCTTATAAGATCATGGAGATTCTTAATCCTGTTTCCTTCCGTTTGCTTCTTCCAGGGACATTTAAGATCCATAACGTGTTCCACAAGTCCTTATTGAAGAGGTTTGTCGAGCCAGTGGTTCCTATGGCTGCGCCTCCTGACCCTGTTATGGTTGAGGGCAATCTGGAGTATGTGGTTGAGAAAATATTGGATTCTTTTTTTTCTAGACAGAAACTCCAGTATTTGGTTAAGTGGAGAGGTTATGGTCAGGAGGACAATTCTTGGGTGTTTGCTTCGGACATTCATGCTAGGAGACTGATCCATGTCTATCACCAAGCTCATCCTGATCGGCCTGGTTGCACAAGTGAGGGTTCGGTGACCCCTCCTCAAGGGGGGGTACTGTTATGAATGTGCTAGAGATGGTTTCTGAGCAGAGGCTCCCTCTGGTGGTTACAGACAGTACTAAACCTTTCAGCGAGGAGTGGCAATCTGGAATCACGGACTGGTCTGATATAAGGGAGGTTCCCTCCCATGATGGTTGCCGGTGATCAATTGTTCTTGTCTCAATTGTGGTTCCTGGTTCATTTGGAAGTTTGCTGGAGTCCTGCCAGCATCTCCTGCTTTCAGATAAGATATTTTTTGCTTTTCTTTTTGTGCTTGCTTTTTGCATTGTTTTCTGCACTTTTGTGGAGGTCAGCCAGGTCCCCTCCTGGGGCCTGAGCTCCTCACAGTTTTTCTGCAGCCACTGTTATTTGCTCATTTGCTTTTTCCTGTTTTTTCAGCGGCTGCGGCTTGGTTTTTGTTCACACTGAGAACTGATTTAGTGGGTGGCGAGATCGTGTGATCTCAGTATTTTTGTAATCTGAATTGTTGGATTTTTGTAGGGTTTTCTGGGTTTCAGAAAGTAATCTCTCCTGTCCTATCCTATTTAGTCAGCTTGTGGCCCCAGCGTTTGCTCAGTCTATTTTCTGCCTATGTTTGTATTTTCGTCTTGTCTAACCGCTATTATATGTTTGAAGGCTTCCTATTTTCTTTGGGGATCTGCTCCGGGGCAGATAGCTTTCATCTTTCTGCCTTTAGGTGTAGTTATCTCTCAGGCTGTGACGAGGCGTCTAGGATCAACGTAGGAACGCTCCACGGCTACCTCTAGTTGTGTCGTTAGTTTAGGAATCTGCAACACATCAGTTACCAACATCTCAGGTGTTCGGCTGCCCTGCTGTTGTTCCTGTCCTCCTCAGCTACCGAAACATAACAGCTTCCCTCCTCCTCCTCCTCTTCCTCCTTCGCTGCAGACGCCTGATCCTTAATGCGCGTCAAAGTTTGCATGAGCAGACGCATAAGGGGGGTGCTCCTGCTTATGATGGCATCGTCTGTGCTTACCAGCCGTGTGCATTCCTCAAAACACTGAAGCACTTTACAGAGGTCTTTCAGCTTTGACCACTGCACACCCGACAACTCCATGTCTGCCCTCAAACTGCCTGTCCGTATATCCTCCCACAAATACATTACAGCCTGCCTCTGTTCGCACAGCCTCTCAACCATGTGCATGGTGGAGTTCCACCTTGTTGCAACGTCTATGATTAGGCGGTGCTTGGGGAGGTGGAGCGATCGCTGCAGCCTCTGCATACGACTGGAGTATACGGGCGAGCGACGGATGTGCGAGCACAGTCTTCGTACCTTATGGAGCAGGGCTGTTAACTCTGGATAATTATTTAGGAAGCACTGCACCACCAGGTTCAAGGTGTGAGCCAGGCAAGGTATGTGTCTGAGTTTTGCCAGGGCTATCGCCGACACAAAATTACGTCCGTTATCACTGACTACCTTGCCTGGCTCAAGATGTAGACAGCCCAGCCATGACTGCAAGTAGTCGGCAAGTACCTCCGTGGTGTGTCTGTTGTCGCCCAAAGACATCATCTTTAAAACAGCCTGCTGACACTTACCACTAGCTGTTCGATAGTGGGACACCTCGTGTGTAACACTGGCAGCTGCGGATGGAGTGCGTGTGCGACTGCACTCTGTCGATGAGCTTTCGCTTCTGGAGGAGTTGGTTCGAATGCCTACAGCCAACTGTGGCCTATACCATAGGCTAGGCAGCACTGTCCCACTGCCGCTGTCCCCTGTGGACTCTGCATCCACCACATTAACCGAGTGCGCAGTGATGGACAAGTAACGGCCCTGGCCATGCCCATGCATCTGTTGTGAGGTGCACCTTTCCACTCACTGATTGTTTGAGTGCATGGATAATGCCGTCTTTCACTTGCAGGTGGAGGTCAGGGATGGCTTTTATAGAAGAGAACTGCCGACTGGGTAGGTCAGCGTTGGAGAGCGTAGGCCATGAGCTCTCAGAATGCTGCGCTTTAAAAAAAACGGAAGGGCATCATCTCTAATGAGATCAGTTTGGCAATGTAGGCGTTCAAAGCCAGTGTACGCGGATGAGAGGATGAGTACTTCCATGTCCTACTCAGAGTGTCTGCTAGGGTGAGCTGGACTTGAGAGCTGCATATGGGGGAACTAGCGGTGGACATGACGGACTGAGAGGGGGTTGGTGATGGTGATGGTGGTGGTGGTGGTGATGGCCTAGATTCAGTCTTTCATTGCAAAAACATTGCGATTCCTGACTGTTTTGGCCTTGCGACGACTTCTCAACATTTCTTGCTGGTGGTGTGCTAACCGGTAGGCTTACAGTGGGGGAAGTGATGGAGCGTTGCTGGCTACCTTCAGTCGGAGCAGGTGCACATGTGCTACCTGAGGTTTTGTAGTCCGTCCATGCTTGCAAGTGCATGCTGATTAAATGTCTAAGCATGCAACTGGTATTCAAATTTCAGAGATTTTTCCCTCAGCTAAAGGTTCTTCTGCACTTCTAACAGATAACCTTTGCCTCATCAATAGGATTTTGGTCAAAAAAGTGCCACACTGCACTCTTCCTACTATGGGATAAATTTTCAGGGCTTGCACGCTGTGCTAATTTGACCGTCTGGCCAAGCTGTCCTGCAACTCTTTTTCTTTTTTTAACACGTTTTTGGACTGCTACGGGCCTGCCAGATAACTGCTGCTGCGATGTCGATGCCTGCTGCGGATCCTTCTCCTCCTCTGAGCAATTGCCAGTGGCACCCTCTTCCCCCAATGGATGCCAATCCGGGTGAACAACTGGGTCATCCATCACCTCTTCTTCAATTTCATCTGCACCTTCCTCTGTGTCACCGTGTAAGGTGGTATAGTATGCGGGAAGGGGCACCTGAGTTTAATCAGGGTCAGTTTCTGTCTCAGTAGACTGCGAGGGCAATGTAGTGCTCTGGGTGAATGTACCAGCAGAATCATCTAGCAGTGGCTGTGCATCAATGCACTCCATGTCAGATTCATCTTGGACTGGGGAATTCAGGATATGACTTGATAACCCAGGCATGGTATGTGAAAATAGCTCCATGGAGTAATCTGAAGTGTGGCCTGCCGCATCCTTCACTTTTGGTGGGGGTGAAGGACACAAGGAAAGGTGTTGCTCCTGACCAGGAGCCTGCACTGATGACTCAGTGCTTGCATTTTTGAAACTTCAGAAAAGGAGGCAATAGAGCTGGAGTCTGTTTCAGCAATGTAAGCCAAAACCTGCTCCTGATGCTCCTGCTTTAAAAGCGGTTTACCTTCTCCCAGAAAAGGGAGCCTTCCAGGCCTTCTGGGGCCAGACGGTGAAGCAGGCTCAACAACTCCTGCCTTAGGTGCTATTGTGTTTGTGGCACTACCAGCAGAGGCACTAACGCCACCACCATTACCTGCTGGACCCCCACGCCCACGTCCGCGGCCTCTTCCACTATACTTCCTCATGTTTGGGAAAATGTACCAAAAATACCTGCAGATATATAGTACTGTGTCAGAAGCGGACAGCTGCATACGGTGAAGGGGAAAATTGTAAATCTCCGGATATATTTCCGGAGTTAAACACAGACGCTCACAGGCTCAGCATGGCTTAGACCAGAATATAAAAAGCAGAAAAGGGTACTGTATAAGAAGCCTACAGCTGTATACAGTGTTGGGTAATTTTAAATCTCCGTATATATTTCAGGAGTAAGACAGAGACGCTCACAGGCTCAGTATGGATTAGACCAGCATATGAAAAGCAGAAAAAGTGTAATGTATCAGAAGCGTACAGCAGTATACAGTGTTGGGGTAATTTTAACTCTTCGCATACATTTCCGCAGTAACACACAGACGCTCACAGGCTCAGAATGGATTAGACCAGAATATAAAAAGCAGAAAAAGGGTAATGTATCAGAAGCATACAGCAGTATACAGTGTTAGGGTAATATTAAATCTCTGTATATATTTCCGGAGTAACACACAGACGCTCACAGGCTCAGTATGGATAAGACCAGAATATAAAAAGCAGAAAAAGGGTAATGTATCAGAAACATACAGCTGTATACAGTGTTGGGGTAATTGTAAATCTCCGTATAAATTTCAGGAGTAACACACAGACGCTCACAGGCTCAGTATGGATTACATCAGAATATAAAAAGCAGAAAAAGGATAATGTATCAGAAGCGTACAAGCTGTATACAATGTTGGGGTAATTTTAAATCTCCGTATATTTTTCAGGAGTAACACACAGACGCTCACAGGCTCAGTATGGATTAGACCAGAATATAAAAAGCAGAAAAGGGTACTGTATCAGAAGCGTACAGCTGTATACAGTGTTGGGGTAATTTTAAATCTCCATACATATTTCAGTAGTAACATACAGACGCTCACAGGTCCAGTATGGATTAGACCAGAATATAAAAAGCAGAAAAAGGGTACTGTGTCAGAAGTGTACAGCTGTATACAGTATTGGGGTAATTGTAAATCTCCGTATATATTTCTGGAGTAACACACAGACGCTCACAGGCTCAGTATGGATTAGACCAGAATATAAAAAGCAAAAAATGGTAATGTATCAGAAGTTACCAGGCGTATACAGTGTAGGGGTAATTGTAAATCTCCGTATATATTTCAGGAGTAACACACAGACACTCACAGGCTCAGTATGGATTAGACCAGAAAATAAAAAGCAGAAAAAGAGTAATGTATCAGAAGCATACAGCTGTATACAGTGTTGGAGTAATTTTAAATCTCCGTATATATTTCCGGAGTAACACACAGATGCTCACAGGCTCAGTATGGATTAGACAAGAATATAAAAAGCAGAAAAAGGGTAATGTATCAGAAGCATACAGCTGTATACAGTGTTAGGGTAATTTTAAATCTCCGTATATATTTCCAGAGTAACACACAGACGCTCACAGGCTCAGTATGAATTAGACCTGAATATAAAAAGCATAAAAGGTAATGTATCAGAAGATATCAGGCGTATACAGTGTAGGGGTAATTGTAAAACTCGCATATATTTAAGGACTAACACACAGATACTCATAGGCTCAGTATGGATTAGACCAGAATATAAAAAGCAGAAAAAAGGGTACTGTATCAGAAGCGTACAGCTGTATACAGTGTTGGGGTAATTTTAAATCTCCGTATATATTTCCGGAGTAACACACAGACGATCACAGGCTCAGTATGGATTAGACTAGAATATAAAAAGCAAAAAAGTGTAATGTATCAGAAGATACCAAGCGTATACAGTGTAGGGGTAATTGTAAATCTCCGTACATATTTCAGGAGTAGCACACAGACGCTCACAGGCTGTTTGGATTAGACCAGAATATAAATAGCAGAAAAAGGGTAATGTATCAGAAACATACAGCTGTATACAGTGTTGGGGTAATTGTAAATCTCCGTATAAATTTCCGGAGTCAGACGCAGACGCTCACAGGCTCAATATGGATTACACCAGAATATAGAAAGCCGAAAAAGGGTACTGTATCAGAAGCGTAGAGCCGTATACAGTGTTGAGGTAATTTTAAAACTCTGTTAATATTTCAGGAGTAACACATAGACGCTCACAGGCTCAGTATGGATTAGATCAGAATATAAAAAGCAAAAAAGGATAATGTATCAGAAGATACCAGGCGTATACAGTGTAGGGGTAATTGTAAATTTCTGTATATATTTCCGGAGTAACACACAGACGCTCACAGGCTAAGTATGGATTAGACGAGAATATAAAAAGCAGAAAAAGGGTACTGTATCAGAAGCGTACAGCTGTATACTGTGTTGGAGTAATTTCAAATCTCCATATACATTTCCGGAGTAACACACAGACGCTCACAAGCTCAGTATGGATTAGACCAGAATATAAAAAGCAAAAAGGGTAATGTATCAGCAGATACCAGGCGTACACAGCATAGGGGTAATTGCAAATCTCCGTATATATTTCAGGAGTAACACACAGACGCTCACAGACTCAGTATGGATTAGACCAGAATATAAAAAGCAGAAAAAAGGTAATGCATCAGAAGCGTACAGCTGTTTACAGTGTTGGGGTATTTTTAAATCTTCGTATATATTTCTGGAGTAACACACAGATGCCCAAAAGCTCAGTATGAATTAGATCAGAATATAAAAAGCAAAAAAGAGTAATGTATCAGAAGATACCAGGCGTATACAGTGTAGGGGTAATTGTAAATCTCAGTATATATTTCAGGAGTAATACACAGACGCTCACAGGCTCAGCATGGATTAGGCCAGAATATAAAAAGCAGAAAAAGGGTACTGTATCAGAAGCGTATAGCTGCATACAGTGTTGTTTTTTTCTTAAATCTCCATATATATTTCCGGAGTTACACACAGAAGCTCACAGGCTCAGTATGGATTAGACCAGAATATAAAAAGCAAAAAAGGGTAATGTATCAGGAGATACCAGACGTATACAGTGTAGGGGTAATTGTACATCTCCATATATATTTCAGGAGTAACACACAGATGCTCACAGGCTCAGAAAGGATTAGATCAGAATATAAAATGCAGAAAAAGTGTAATGTATCAGAAGCGTACAGCTGTATACAGTGTTGGGGTAATTTTAAATCTCCATATATATTTCCGGAGTTACACACAGACTCTCACAGGCTCAGTATGGATTAGACAAGAATATAAAAAGCAAAAAAAGGGTAATGTATCAGAAGATACCAGGCATATACAGTGTGGGGGTAATTGTAAATCTCAGTATATATTTCAGGAGTAATACACAGACGCTCACAGGCTCAGCATGGATTAGACCAGAATATAAAAAGCAGAAAAAGGGTACTGTATCAGAAGCGTACAGCTGCATACAGTGTTGTTTTTTTCTTAAATCTCCATATATATTTCCGGAGTTACACACAGAACCTCACAGGCTCAGTATGGATTAGACCAGAATATAAAAAGCAAAAAGGGTAATGTATCAGGAGATACCAGACGTATACAGTGTTGGGGTAATTGAAAATCTCCATATATATTTCAGGAGTTACACACAGAAGCTCACAGGCTCAGTATGGATTAGACCAGAATATAAAAAGCAAAAAGGGTAATGTATCAGGAGATACCAGACGTATACAGTCTAGGGTAGTGTTGAGCGATAGTGCTCGATATCTAAAAATATCGTATCGAAATTGTATCGCCGATAGCACTAAATATCGTCGATATCCGATTTCGATACCGGAAGTCCAATGTAAGTCTATGGGAACAAAATATCGCAACTAAAAAAAACCTTTATTTCCTTGTAAACACTAAATATACACACATAGAATACATATATATATATATATATATATATATATATATATATATATATATACATGTCATTGTGACATATATATATATACATATATTTATAGTTTATACACTTCTACATAGTAAAATAGACTCTGATTCAATTGCCGGGTAAAGCTGTGACATACCCCATAGAAGTCGACGGGCTCGGTGCCGAGTACCCCAAAAACCTCTGGCTCTGTGCGACTCAACTTGGGCGTCACGAACAGGATTCTGTAGCTCGCTATAAGCGAGTCCTGTGTGCCTGAATTGAACTGGTTTTGTGCTTGAGAATTGCTAAAATCATCAGAGAATGTATTTGCCATTTTTCCGCCATATCTGCGTCACGACGAGGCACTGGTGAAGAAGAAGGGCGTGCTCTTCATGGGTGTACACACTCACTCAGTGACGCGAAAACGATGGCTCTAAATGGTACTGCAATGTAAGATCGTGCCCCACAGCTCTGGAGTTCCGCCTCCTCATCCTCCTCAGTGTGCGGAAACTAACACGAAGGTCCCGCCTCACTACAAAAGAGGGGCCCTCTCCAGATGCTAATGACACATGTGACTTGGCAGAGATGGCTAATGGACACGAGCAGAAGTGTGAAGGGATGGAGCAGTCAGAGCTCTCCCCCATGGAAGCGACCCGATCGCCACGGAACCACCGTTGGGCACCCGGCCTGGAAACCCTCCTACGCTGCAAGAAGCGGAGGATACCCTAAGAGGCCTGGCCCGGCACCGGGAGGAGGTCGCCAGGATGGAAGCCAGCTGGCGTGCCCTAAAACTAAACTTGGAGCGGCGCCAATCCCTCTTACCTGAAGTGTCTTTACCGGAAGGTGAGGCACCCGTTCTAGTAGAGGAGTCCGTGCGGGCATCCCAGCCCTTGCAATGTGATCCGGTTCACGTTGTCGCAGTGGAGGCACCTGTTCGTGCAAAAAACGCTGCACCGGCAGCACCCCAGATCCCGCTGTCTGCCCCCGTCGCTGAGACAGAAGAAGCGACACCCGTCCTCATGGAGGAGGCCGCGCAGGCACCAGAGGTCTACCTGCCTGTACCGGAGCCCCGACTGTCATCTGTTCCAGAGCCGGCTGCTTCCTCCGCAGGTGAGCGACGCCAGGACTGGGGGGCGCCAGGAGAACTGCCGCAAACCGGACACTGTAAGCTGCAGTTTGATGGTGGAGACATGGAGATGCTGGAGGAGAATTTCAACCGGCGTCAGGAGGAAGAGTGGAGACGTTGGGAGAAGGAAGCAGAGCGACAAAGGGAGCAGCGAGAATCCCAAAAACTTCGCCAACGTCAGCTGGAGAAGGACCGGGCAGATAAGGACCGGATGAGAAAAGATAAAGGAACCCTGAGGGAGCCGCGGCGTAAGGGTGCAGTACGGAGCTTTAAATTGAAAGGTGGTTGGGGCTTCATCCAGGAGCCTGGACGTTATTTAGAAGTTTTTGTGAACCGGCGGGACGTGGAGGCTCACCTCCCAGAAGGACACCCGGGGAGGGACCTGTTGCCAGGAGACTTGGTGACTTACACCCGACACTGGGGTTACAATGGATGGTATGCCCTAAATGTCACCAGGTGCGACCCCTGGTCCCCAGAGTGTCAGGAACCTGTGAGACCCTCGGAGCCTTCAGCCTCCCACATCCAGGCCTCTGCAAAAGTGCCCACCCCACGCCGTAAATCTCCCAGCCTCCCTCAGTGGTCTCCTCAGCAGCCCCAGCTATGGACATGATAAGTATAGCTGGCCCGTACCCGGCGCCTGTTAGGCCCCTGGGGTTCGTACAGTCCGTGACATAGGGCTCCAGACCCGGAGGGAGATGAAAGAGGTGGCCACACAGACCCAGATAGCGGGTCACGACTTGACTGTACAGGCCACACGACGTCATCAGGTCCTGGTGGTCCTTGGTGCCTCGGATGTTTGGCAAGCATCAGAAGAGTACCAGGTGGTACCTGGAACACCCCTGCCAAAGAATTATAAATAATCCGGACAGGGTCACTGTATGTAAATAGTTAAATTGTTTATGTACCCGGACGGGTGAATGTTCATAAAAAAGTTTTTTAATTTAATAAAAAAAAAAAAAACACAGTTTTCATTACTTTTATTACAGTGTCATCCTGCGACGCCATCGATCTCCTGTAAAAAAAATGAAAAAAAAAAAAAAGTATACCACCTGACCGACGCAGTCCATAGTAACGAGTGTCCCACGACGATCCAGCTCTGCTACATCAGAATGACAGGCAGAGCCTGTCATCCCGGCGCAGCACAGCTGATTACCTGCTTCCCCGGCGGTGACATCATCGGACTGACTGCTTTACGGCCGGGATTACCCAGCAGTCACTGCAGTTATCGCGAGAAACTGCATGTGACCGCCGGGGAAAGATGATGGCGGCCATGAAGCAGTCCAGGCCGTGACCGCCGGAGATCTTCTGCCAGGTAAGTGCCGCTGACTCCTGACAGACCCGACCGACAGACACTCACAGTGACAGTGACAAATCCGATTCCGGTATTCGATAAGACGAAAATATCGAAACGAATTATCGAAAGGCCGATAGAGCTAATATCGGCCGATAGCCGATATTTACATTATCGTATCGCTCAACACTAGTCTAGGGGTAATTGTAAATCTCCATATATATTTCAGGAGTAACACACAAGACACTCACAGGCACAGTATGGATTAGACAAGAATATAAAAAGCAAAAAAAGAATTGTATGTGAAGATACCAGGCTTATACAGTGTAGGGGTAATTTTAAAAATCCTTACTAGAGTTGAGCGATACTTTCCGATATCCAAAAGTATCGGCATCGGAATGGTATCGCCGATACCCAAAAAATATCGGCGATACCCGATACCGATACCGGAAGTCCAATGTAAGTCTATGGGAACAAAATATCGAAATAAAAAAAACCCCATTCTTGCCTTGTAGGTTAATTGTACATGAAGGAAAACAACAAAGAGTAATGTAGAATGTATTGGGGGAGGTTGAGGAGACATTAAAGGCATAGATGTTTAACCCAATCCAATGGAATAGCATTAATTTTTTTTTTTTAGGAAATACGTTCGGATTGACGAAGAAATTCACAATGTTGTTAACCTTTTTTCTATTTTGTCAAATATGTCTGTTTCACAACTTCCATGGTCTTCACCTTTTTAACTTTTCACACACTTTCTCCTTCATAATCTTCAGCAGCATCATCTTTCTCATCAAATTATTCTTCATCTTCACCTTCTTAATCTTCTAAAACTTCTTGCTATTCATCTTTTTGTTAACATTACTTATATTGTTCTTATTAAACAGTTATTATTCTTCATATTCTACTTCTTCATCTTCTTCCTATTCATCCTTTTCATCATATTCTTATTTGTGACAGACATTCCTGTACTTGTAATCTGTAAAACTCTGAATTTTCATCCTTCCGTTCTTGCTGTCACGAAAGATTTAAATTACAACAGTATTTGTCCGCGTTCAGTTTAGCCTGCAGCAGCATCAGGCATTTTCCAGGGGCACCACGAGGAGGAACGGACTCACCCCCATACACTGCTTAGTCTTCCTCTGCTTAGAATTTAGAGCATATATTTTGTTCTTCATTTTGGTCTTATACTTAATGTTCTTCTGCTTTTTGATCTTCTGCTTATTGTTCTTCTGTCTCTTGTTCTGTATCTTGTAGTTTGTCTTAACCTTCTTTGTCCTGTTGGTGATGGTACAAAAGCCAATGGAAGTAACGAGGACCAGCTGACTGTGCTGGAACCCAGAGGGTCAGCAGAAGGAAAAGAGCCAATGGCACAACCGAGGACCAGCTGACGTTACTGGGACACGGTTACTAAGCAGGAGGTACCTGTGCTCCAAAGCACTACCAAGGACCAGCAGACGTTGCTGGAACTCGGATACCGACATGGAGGCACCTAGGCCAAAGGCACTGCGGAGAACCAGCTGACGGTACTGGAACCCGGATGGGTAGCAGAAGGTACAAGAGCCAATGAAAGTAACGAGGACCAGCTGACTGTGCTGGAACCCGGAGGGTCAGCAGAAGGAAAAGAGCCAATGGCACAACCGAGGACCAGCTGACGTTACTGGGACACGGTTACTAAGCAGGAGGTACCTGTGCTCCAAAGCACTACCAAGGACCAGCAGACGTTGCTGGAACTCGGATACCGACATGGAGGCACCTAGGCCAAAGGCACTGCGGAGAACCAGTGACGGTACTGGAACCCGGATGGGTAGCAGAAGGTACAAGAGCCAATGAAAGTAACGAGGACCAGCTGACTGTGCTGGAACCCGGAGGGTCAGCAGAAGGAAAAGAGCCAATGGCACAACCGAGGACCAGCTGACGTTACTGGGACACGGTTACTAAGCAGGAGGTACCTGTGCTCCAAAGCACTACCAAGGACCAGCAGACGTTGCTGGAACTCGGATACCGACATGGAGGCACCTAGGCCAAAGGCACTGCAGAGAACCAGCTGACGGTACTGGAACCCGGATGGGTAGCAGAAGGTACCCATGGAAATTAAAGTTGAGGCAGCAGGACTGTTTGCCGTTCACACAGCAGGGGAACAGCTGACATTACTGAACCCCAGTAACACAGGAGCAAGTGTAGACTGTGCTAACAGCACTTCCGAGAAACAACTGGCGGTGTTGTAACCCAGGGATGAGAAGAGAACATGGTGGAGGCAGCAGGACTGTTTGCCGTTCACACAGCAGGGGAACAGCTGACATTACTGAACCCCAGTAACACGGGAGCAATGTGAGACTGTGCTAACAGCACTTCCGAGAAACAACTGGCGGTGTTGTAACCCAGGGATGAGAAGAGAACATGGTGGAGGCAGCAGGACTTTTTGCCGTTCACACAGCAGGGGAACAGCTGACATTACTGAACCCCAGTAACACGGGAGCAAGTGTAGACTGTGCTAACAGCACTTCTGAGAAACAACTGGCGGTGTTGTAACCCAGGGATGAGAAGAGAACATGGTGGAGGCAGCAGGACTTTTTGCCGTTCACACAGCAGGGGAACAGCTGACATTACTGAACCCCAGTAACACAGGAGCAAGTGTAGACTGTGCTAACAGCACTTCTGTTCTGAGAAACAACTGGCGGTGTTGTAACCCAGGGATGAGAAGAGAACATGGTGGAGGCAGCAGGACTGTTTGCCGTTCACACAGCAGGGGAACAGCTGACATTACTGAACCCAGTAACACAGGAGCAAGTGTAGACTGTGCTAACAGCACTTCTGAGAAACAACTGGCGGTGTTGTAACAGGGATGAGAAAGGAACATGGTGGAGGCAGCAGGACTGTTTGCCGTTCACACAGCAGGGGAACAGCTGACATTACTGAACCCTACAGGAGTGTAGACTGTGAAGACTTCGGAAATGGCGGTGTTGTACCCGGGTGAAGACGTGAGCAGAGGCTCAAGGAGTGATATGAACAGACAGAGCAAGGTAGACTGTTACAGTCGAACATGGTGTTTACCAGGGATGAGAGAGACTGTGAGCGCAGTTTGTTCACCAGAGGAACAACATATGACCGTAACGAATAACGTGACAGCATGAGAAAATCTGTGTACCGGAAGAATGGAGGCAGCAGGATTGGTCACAGGGGACAGGATAGACCAGTACAGGAGCAAGTGAACTGTGTAAGCACTGAAATGCGGTGTGTAACAGTGAAGAGAAAGGGGCAGGATTTTGCTTACAAGAGGAACGCGAATTGACAGTAAAGGGAGTGTAATGTTACCATTGGAAACATGCGTGTTGTACGGTGAGAGACATGGTGGAGGCAGCAGGATTGCTTACAGCAGGAAAGTATTACTGACCAGTAACAAGGAGCAAGTGTAGAGGTAACACATCGGAAACAACTGCGGTGTTGTACCAGGATGAGAGAGAACATGGTGGAGGCAGCAGGATTGCGTTACACAGCAGGGAACAGCTGATATGAACCCCAGTAACACGGGCAAGTGTGACTGTGCTAAACACTTCGAGAAACAACTGCGGGTTGTACAGGGTGAGAAGAGAAATGGTGGAGCGCAGGACTTTTGCCTTCAACAGCAGGGAACAGTGACATTACTGACCCCGTAACAGGAGCAAGTGTAACTGTGCTAACAGCACTTCGAGAACAAGCGGTGTTGTACCAGGATGAGAAGAAATGGTGGAGGCGCAGGACTTTTTGCCGTCACACAGGGGAACAGTGACATTACTGACCAACACAGGAGTGTAGACTTGCTACAGCCTTGAGAAACAAGGCGGTGTGTACCAGGGAGAGAAGAAACATGGTGAGGAGCAGGACTTTTGCTTCACAAGCAGGGGAACAGCTGACATTACTGAACCCAGTAACACGGAGCAAGTAGACTGTGTACAGCCTTGAGAAACATGGGGTGTTGTACAGGGATGAGAAGAAAATGGTGGAGGCAGCAGGATTTTGCTTAAGCAGGAAGCGACATATGAACAGAACAGGAGCAAGTGTGATGTGCAACAGCACTCGAGAAACTGGCGTGTTGTAACAGGGTGAGAAGAGACTGGTGGAGGCAGCGATTTTGCTTCACACAGGGGAACAGTGACATTACTGAACCAGTACACAGGAGCAATGTAACTGTGCTAACGATTGAGAACAATGGCGGTGTTGTAACCAGGAGGAAGAATGGTGGAGGCAGCAGGACTTTGCGTTCACACAGCAGGGAACAGTGACATTACTGAACCCGTAACACGGAGCAAGTGTAGATGTGCTAAAGCACTTGAGAAAACTGGCGGTGTTGTAACGGATGAGAAGAGACATGGTGGAGGCAGCAGGACTTTGCGTTCACACAGCAGGGGAACAGCTGATATTACTGAACCCCAGTAACACAGGAGCAAGTGTAGACTGTGCTAACAGCACTTCTGAGAAACAACTGGCGGTGTTGTAACCCAGGGATGAGAAGAGAACATGGTGGAGGCAGCAGGACTGTTTGCCGTTCACACAGCAGGGGAACAGCTGACATTACTGAACCCCAGTAACACGGGAGCAAGTGTAGACTGTGCTAACAGCACTTCTGAGAAACAACTGGCGGTGTTGTAACCCAGGGATGAGAAGAGAACATGGTGGAGGCAGCAGGACTGTTTGCCGTTCACACAGCAGGGGAACAGCTGACATTACTGACCCCAGTAACACGGGAGCAAGTGTAGACTGTGCTAACAGCACTTCCGAGAAACAACTGGCGGTGTTGTAACCCAGGGATGAGAAGAGAACATGGTGGAGGCAGCAGGACTGTTTGCCGTTCACACAGCAGGGGAACAGCTGACATTACTGAACCCCAGTAACACAGGAGCAAGTGTAGACTGTGCTAACAGCACTTCTGAGAAACAACTGGCGGTGTTGTAACCTAGGGTCAAGGAGGGTGTAGGCATAAAATATTGAGTTATTGCCTTGTTACGTGGCCATTGCAAATGTATGTACTTCAAACAAGAATAAATGAAGTTTTACTACGACAATAAAATGATGAATTTCAATTACAAGAATAGAAAAATATTTATACTTGACAGTCCTCTGTGGTTGATAACGTTTAATGGCTAACTGAAAATATGGTAACAAATTCAAAGCTTTCGAGACTACTCAGGTGTCTTCATCAGGCTAAGAGTAAAGCCAAAAATGAAGAATCACATATTTCTACACACAACAGGACACAGGAATAGCGAAGACAAGTGAGGGAGGGACAAGTGAGGGGAGACCGGCAACAAAAAGGAGAACAAGGATGAATTATCAGCGCCACACAATCAGAGATAAATTAATGAATTTACCTGTGGCAAAAGACTTTTGTATGCCCGGTCTGTTAGGGTTCGAGTTCCCGCTCCTGCACAAGGGGAGTCTCGAACCAGTGCCGCTGCGGTCTCCCATTCATCTCCGGCCGCAGTGGAGCCTGCTCAGCAGAGACGTCGTTCCAAGCGTCTTGCCCACTCCACTACTGGGCAGTGACTTGTTGCTGCCTTTCCTGGATCTGCTATTATAGCCAGTTCTGGAGCAGACGTCTTTGGGATAAAGTCCTGCATTTTCCCTTCTGAGCGTGCCCAGAGTGAGATCTCTCATTGGAGATCAGGGGTCACATGCTCAGGTACTGCAGCAGCTCCTATTGGCCCGCCAGGAAGGCCCTGTTACTGCTAGTCTTCTGAACAGGTTCTCATTGGTCCTTGTTCCTGGAAGGTCCTGTGGCTGTTGCTATAAAAAGGTGGCATGGCTGGGCCGCCATGCGCTAATATCAACCATTGTATGCTATGCGCCAGTGTGGTCATGCGTGTGTGTGGTTAGGGACCCGGCTGAAATAAGCCACTAGAATACCGACTTAATCGGTGAGGAGTTTAGTGTGCTAGCTGGTCAGGGTCGGTGTCCTAGATGCCCTAGATTACCGGCATAACCGGTGAGGAGTTTGATTGCCGTATTCAGGGTCTGGCGTTCAGACGCCATAGATTGCGGGTGACTCCCGCGAGGACATTAGCGCATGACCACGTATTATGCTCGCTTAGCAATTAACCGTGTGCCTGAGAGTCTGACAGGACACGGTGTTTGTTCTCAGCGGCTCTGTGACGTAACAGGGTTCGCTCTCGACGCTAGACAGCGCCCTAGCGTTTTACTTTGCGGCTCACTGAAGCTAAGTGAGTTCGCACATATCGCCATATAGCACTGTGGCATCCCGTTAGCGGCTCTGTGAATTAACAGAGTCTGCACTTACTGCCACAACGCGCTACGGCGTTTATTTTAGCGACTCTGCGGGATAACAGAGTTCGCTACTTTCGTCATCTTACTAGCAGCAGGCTTTGCTTGCACGGTGGACCCCGGGCTGCGAACGCACCTCTCCACTTTATATATTTGGTGCGTTCCGCAGACCCTAACATAATATTAGCGCCAGGGTCTGGCTAGTAAAATGGCGGACGAACAGCGTCTATTGCAGTACATCCAGCAGCTGAAGGGTAGGTTGGAGGCTCTTGAGAGCACAACCTCAGCTGTGGATGTTACCGCAGTCGCTGTTCAGGCTGCTAGCGTGGCTGCAGCCAGTTTGTCCTCTGCCACCTCTGCCCCTACATTATCCCACCTCCCGCTTCCTGACAAGTTTGCCGGTGATAGCAAGCAATGTCGGGGATTCGTGAGTCAGTGCTCTATACATCTCGAGCTTCTGGCTGCACGTTTTCCCACAGATCGGGCACAAGTGGGTTTTGTACTTTCTCTACTCTCGGGCAGAGCGTTGGAGTGGGCAACGCCGCTGTGGGAGCGCGATGATCGTGTGGTGCAGAGTGCTCCTCGTTTCTTGGAGGCTCTTAAAAAGGTCTTTTTAGGACCCCAGGTCACCACGATACGGCGCTACAACTGCTGGCATTGACACAGGGTTCGTCTTTGGTCAGTCAGTTTTCCGTCCAGTTTCGGACTCTGGCTGCTGAGCTAGATTGGTCTAATAAAGTTCTTATTCCTATCTACTGGCGGGGACTGGCTGACCATGTTAAAGACGCTTTGGCTACCAGGGAGATTCCCGCCACACTGGAGAAGCTTATCTCCATATCTACCCGCATTGACCTCCGTTTTCACGAGCGGAGGTTGGAGCGGGCCCAGTGTAGGCAGAGGTTTCGGTTGGCTCCTACCTTTGCCAAACCTCTCGAATTCCCCGATCTGGCGTCCGAACCTCAAAAGGCCACAGAAGTTCCTCATGCAGGACCTAAGTCTCGGTCCGTCCGAGTATCCGTGGTTTGTAACCATTGTCAGCAGACAGGACACTATGCCAACAGATGTCCACAGCGATCGGGGAAGCGATCGCGTCTAGTGGCCCTGGGAGGAGGTTCACTAGAGACAGCGGCATTTTCCTCCAAGATAACATTTAAAGGGACAATCACTGTTGGTACTTCCATTCTCACCGCCGACCTTTGCGTGGACTCAGGAGCAGAGGGGAATTTCATGTCCTCTAGCTTTGCTCGCCGTCATGCAATACCTCTGGTGGCGCTTGACAAATCAGTGACTGTTCGGGTAGTGAATGGGTCGTCATTGCCCTCACAAATTACACACCAGACTGTCCCACTTGCATTGTCTGTATCTCCTTCCCATCAGGAATTTATTTCCCTACTCGTCCTTCCCGAGGGAATAGACGAGATCCTACTAGGTATACCTTGGCTCCGTTTCCACTCCCCACATATAGAGTGGACTTCGGGTAGGATACTGGGTTGGAGTGATGCATGTACAGGCAGATGTGTCAGAAGTTGCGTTCAGGTTACCACTACTGAGTTACCCGCAGATCTTACTCCACTTCCCAAGCACTACTGGTCATATGCAGACGTGTTCTCCAAGAAGGCTGCGGAGACTCTTCCGCCTCATCGCCCCTATGACTGTCCTATCGACCTCTTGCCTGGCGCAGAACCTCCTCGGGGAAGGGTCTATCCCCTCTCTCTTCCTGAGACAGAGGCCATGTCGCAATATATTCAGGAGAACCTGGCAAGAGGGTTTATTAGGAAGTCGGTGTCACCGGCAGGGGCGGGATTTTTCTTCGTGCAGAAGAAAAACGGAGAATTGCGTCCGTGTATTGATTACAGGGGTCTTAACGCCATCACCGTTAAAAACAAGTACCCCTTGCCCCTGATCTCTGAGCTATTTGATAGGCTTCGGGGAGCAAGGGTATTCACTAAACTAGATCTGCGCGGTGCTTATAACCTGATTCGCATCCGTGAGGGGGACGAATGGAAGACGGCTTTTAATACCAGGGATGGGCATTACGAATATCTGGTGATGCCCTTTGGGCTCTGTAATGCTCCAGCCGTTTTCCAAGACTTTGTCAATGACATCTTCCGGGATATGCTCTCCACCTCGGTCGTAGTCTATCTGGATGATATACTCATCTTCTCTCCAGATATTGACTCCCACCGGAGGGATGTTGGCAGGGTCTTCGACCTCCTACGGGCAAATTCCCTTTACGCAAAGTTGGAGAAATGTGTGTTTGAGCAGGAGTCCTTACCTTTCCTGGGCTATATCATCTCCGCCCAGGGATTGGCTATGGATCCTGCCAAACTACAGGCGGTGATGGACTGGCAAGAACCCCACTCTCTAAAGGCGGTGCAGCGCTTTATGGGGTTCATTAATTACTACCGTCAGTTCATTCCCCACTTCTCAACTTTGGTAGCTCCCGTGGTTGCCCTTACCAAAAAGGGAGCTAATCCCAAATTGTGGTCTGAAGAGGTCTCCAAGGCCTTCACGTCTATTAAGTCTCATTTCGCTAGAGCTCCCATCCTACATCGCCCCGATGTTGATAAGCCATTTATATTGGAGGTGGATGCCTCGTCCGTTGGTTCTGGAGCAGTCCTCTTCCAAAAGGATGCTCAAGGTCGGAAGCATCCATGCTTCTTTTTCTCCAAGACCTTCACACCAGCAGAGAGGAATTATTCCATCGGGGACAGGGAGTTGCTAGCAATGAAGTTGGCCTTCTCGGAGTGGAGACATCTGTTGGAGGGAGCTCGCTTTCCCTTCCAAGTCTTTACGGATCACAAAAACCTGGTATATCTTCAGACAGCCCAGCGGCTTAATTCCGCCAAGCCAGATGGTCCTTGTTCTTCTCCCGGTTTCATTTCACACTGCATTTCCTCTCGGGAGAGAAGAACATTCGTGCCGACGCTCTCTCTCGCTCTGTGGTGTCCTCGGAGGAGGAGGTGGAGGAGCCTCGGCTTATCGTCCCCACAGAGAGCCTGAGAACAGTGGCCCCGGTTTCGCTAGAGTCTGTGCCCCCAGGCAAGACTTTTGTGCCTACTAATTGGCGACCGGAGGTACTCTCTTGGGCACATTCGTCCAGGGTGGGTGGACACTTTGGGGCAAAGAGGACATCTGAATTGCTGGCGAGGACATATTGGTGGCCGCATATGGTCCGTGATGTTAGAGACTATGTTCGGGCGTGTGTCTCCTGCGCCAAAAATAAGTCTCCACGACAACGGCCAGCTGGGTTACTTTACCCTTTGCCGGTGGCAGACAGGCCCTGGGAGATGGTTGGGATGGACTTTGTGGTGGGCTTGCCCAAGTATCGGGGTTGCACCATCATTTGGGTAATCACCGACCATTTCTCTAAAATGGTGCATCTGGTGCCACTACCACGGTTACCTTCTGCACGGGCTCTGGCAGCGTTGTTTGTTAGGCACATCTTCCGTTTACACGGCATGCCGGACAAGATTGTCAGTGACCGAGGTCCCCAGTTTGCGTCTCGGTTCTGGAGAGAGCTTTGTCGTCTACTCAGTATTGAGTTAAATCTCTCTTCAGCGTACCATCCTGAGACGAATGGGTTGGTAGAGAGGGCCAACCAGACCTTGGTTACCTATCTACGACATTTTGTCTCAGCCAGGCAGGATGACTGGGCATCCTTGCTACCATGGGCTGAGTTTGCATTAAACAATGCTGTGGCTGATTCCACCGGACAGACCCCATTCCTCCTGAACTACGGTCAGCATCCGCGGGTACCAGTGCCTATGCCCGTGTCTTCCGCCGATTCCAGGGTGGCAGACTGGGCTGTGGAGGCACGGGACATTTGGGACCGCACGCAGGATGCCATTCAGGCCTCCAAAGAGAGGATGAGGTCTTCGGCCGATGCCCATCGGCGCCCCGCTCCTACATTTGCTCCTGGGGATTTGGTGTGGCTCTCCGCCCGTAACATCAGGCTGCGAGTTGAGTCCACTAAGTTGGCACCCCGCTACTTGGGTCCTTTCAAGGTCCTCGAGCAGGTTAACCCTGTGGTATACCGTTTAGCTCTTCCACCACGCCTGGGTATCTCCGACACCTTTCACGTGTCCCTCCTGAAACCCGTGCTCATGTCCCGGTTTTCTGAGTCATCTGCCGGGACATCGGGTTCATCTGCGGATGACCATGAGGTGAACGCCATCGTGGGGTGTAAGGTGGTACGGGGCAAAAAGTTTTATTTGGTGGACTGGAGGGGCTATGGGCCTGAGGATAGGTCTTGGGAGCCTGCCGAGCATGTTCACTCTCCGCAGCTCGTCGCTGCCTTTGAGCGCAGCGAGGCCCAGAGAAGGGGGGGCCCTAGGAGGGGGGGTAATGTTAGGGTTCGAGTTCCCGCTCCTGCACAAGGGGAGTCTCGAACCAGTGCCGCTGCGGTCTCCCATTCATCTCCGGCCGCAGTGGAGCCTGCTCAGCAGAGACGTCGTTCCAAGCGTCTTGCCCACTCCACTACTGGGCAGTGACTTGTTGCTGCCTTTCCTGGATCTGCTATTATAGCCAGTTCTGGAGCAGACGTCTTTGGGATAAAGTCCTGCATTTTCCCTTCTGAGCGTGCCCAGAGTGAGATCTCTCATTGGAGATCAGGGGTCACATGCTCAGGTACTGCAGCAGCTCCTATTGGCCCGCCAGGAAGGCCCTGTTACTGCTAGTCTTCTGAACAGGTTCTCATTGGTCCTTGTTCCTGGAAGGTCCTGTGGCTGTTGCTATAAAAAGGTGGCATGGCTGGGCCGCCATGCGCTAATATCAACCATTGTATGCTATGCGCCAGTGTGGTCATGCGTGTGTGTGGTTAGGGACCCGGCTGAAATAAGCCACTAGAATACCGACTTAATCGGTGAGGAGTTTAGTGTGCTAGCTGGTCAGGGTCGGTGTCCTAGATGCCCTAGATTACCGGCATAACCGGTGAGGAGTTTGATTGCCGTATTCAGGGTCTGGCGTTCAGACGCCATAGATTGCGGGTGACTCCCGCGAGGACATTAGCGCATGACCACGTATTATGCTCGCTTAGCAATTAACCGTGTGCCTGAGAGTCTGACAGGACACGGTGTTTTGTTCTCAGCGGCTCTGTGACGTAACAGGGTTCGCTCTCGACGCTAGACAGCGCCCTAGCGTTTTACTTTGCGGCTCACTGAAGCTAAGTGAGTTCGCACATATCGCCATATAGCACTGTGGCATCCCGTTAGCGGCTCTGTGAATTAACAGAGTCTGCACTTACTGCCACAACGCGCTACGGCGTTTATTTTAGCGACTCTGCGGGATAACAGAGTTCGCTACTTTCGTCATCTTACTAGCAGCAGGCTTTGCTTGCACGGTGGACCCCGGGCTGCGAATGCACCTCTCCACTTTATATATTTGGTGCGTTCCGCAGACCCTAACACGGTCATAGCATGATGGATATGGAATTACTGGTATTAAAATATAACTTCAAATATGAGAAACGTACAAAGGTTTCAGAATATAAGCTCATCATGACCTTTGACACTGTTAGTGATGGAATGAATAGATCACATGGATTTATGTCATTCTATATCAATTAAGGAATCTGCGTCTATGCCCTTCCAGGGTCATGAAAACCCCCAAAAAAAAGCCAATGAGAGGGCAATCAAACTTTATATCCTTATGTAGGAACTGTTCCAATATTTATGTTCATCCCTGTGAGATAATGACAGTTCTGATACACGTCACTTACTTGTCTTACCTATTGCACTATTCCTGTGTCCTGTTGTGTATAGAAATATGTGATGCTTAATTTTTTTATTTAGTCTTTGCCTGATGAAGAGACGTGAGTAGCCTTGAAAGCTTGCAATTTGTTTCCATCTTTTCAGTTATCCATTAAAAGGTATCAACCACTGCTGACTCTGAAGTCTAAATATTTTTCTATCTACTGGCTAACACGGTACAAAGATACACATGTTTTCTAATTTCAAGAAGGAAAAATAAAGAAAATACAAATATAAACGCATATATGCACATGCCAAAAAAAAATGGACCAACACAACACCCAAAAAATTGGTAACAAAATATAGTGTTGTAAATGTAAGAATAAAAGTCAATTTTTTTTATTATGAATAATGCTTAAGGAACGCTATGTTAAACCATAACATAGTGAAGACAATGGATTTTGTAATAGTCACTCTTCATCATCATCATCGCAAATTTTATGTGACAGTCACAGACATTTCAATTATTTAAGTTCATAAAATCGTAACTTTCTATAGCATGTATGACATGTCCAGCATGGACTCATCAATGTGATGATTGATGACACAATAATGTACGAATAAAAATAACCATTTAAAAAAACATTAGGCATTGTTTGTCACAATTTAAGTGTGTGCCTGCAAGTGTAGGTGAAACAAAGGCTACGGATAGCAAAGGTATATTCTATGTCTGTATCAGACAGTGGACAGCCTCTGATGGGTAATGCCGATGTTATACTGTACGTCAATAAAGTCTGTGGCTGAAATCATGCATTTTTTGCTTGTAGAGTGTTGAAGAGGGTAAAAGAATGTCTGGTTGCGCAAAGCTTTATCCAACAACACTACCTTCCTACTGTCACGCGTAGGGTAGGGTAGCGTGTGGCAATTAGCTGACTATAAAATGTGAGGTTAGGCTGCGTTCTTGCGCACTAGGGACGCAAAAAAAAATACAGCAGTAATAATTTAATGTGTAATACTCCACCTATGACAAACAAAAAAATTACGTTCCCTCTTTAACAATGTACAAGACTAACAAGCCTAATGGTTCACGCTGACTTAATTGAGATACAGTATTACATCAACATTGTCCATGAGTAACTATGCACTGTGAATGTGATACCTATATACCAGTATTAATTTATATCTCTTGTGGTTGTTTCAACAGCACTTGCAGGTATAACAACCTATTGTCAGTATGCATGATGCACTTTCTAGATGTAATAATTTATTATTGGACATTATTACCATGTTTACATGCTGGCCATTTCATATATGGTGTTTGAAGTTACAGTTGGCATCAGTATGTGTATTTTATAATGTCTGTCATAAATAAAACTCGTGATGATGATGATGAGGATTTAATGATTCGTACATCCATTGACTGCATTATCTTACAGGTACAGATAAAGTTCCTTAAAAAGCATTAATTCATAAGTATGAAATGTACTTTTATGCATTAATTTCAAAATGTGAAGAGTAGACTATGTTTTATTTTTTGTTACCATTTCTAATAGACATGTGCAGATATGCGCTGTGATGACAAATTATTATTTGTCCATATTTGTCATTAAAATTTATCATTCTAGGCCTGCAAAACTTCACAATTTCATGTTTTCAGCATAACAAGCAGGGTGACGGCTCTTCCCTATTTGGAGCATGTTGGTCATGTGTTTTTCTGTCCATGTGTCGGGAACAGGAGACTTCGTGCCGTTGACACAGCAGGGGAACAGCTGGCGTTACTGAACCCCACTAACAGTAGAGCTTGTGTTTTGTTCTGTGGACACGACACTTCTGAGCAGCAACTGGCAGTGTTGGAGCCCAGGGAGTAGAGTTCAGGTGGTAGAAAGATGAACATAACAGGAGACATGGATAACGTTGCGAACCAGTTATTTAATCTGAAAACGGACAGACAAATTCTGGCGAGATCCATGCCTTGTTCATTTTCAGAAAAGTAAGCCGGTCTACATTATCGGAGGATAGTCGCATGCGACGGTCTGTTGGTACACCACCTGCAGCACTAAAGACGCGCTCCGATAATACACTGGCAGCAGGGCAAGCCAGCACCTCCAATGCATACTGGCTAAGCTCTGGCCATGTATCCAGCTTAGAGACCCAAAACTTGAATGGGGAAGAGCCATCTGGGAGTACACTGAGAGGCAAAGCCAAGTAGTCTGTCACCATCTGACGGATACGTTGCCTCCCGCTGACTGGAGCCCTCTCGGATGGTGTAGACATTTGTGGCGCTGCCACAAAACTTTGCCACATTTTTAACATACTGGTCTTTCCCTGTGCAGAGGCACTGCGTGTGTTCCCTCTTGTTGCAGAGCTCTCTACACTGCCTCGACGCACAGAGCTGCTTTGTAAAGCAGTAGCAGCAGCAGTGCTCTCGGCAGTAAGGTAGAACATTAGGGATTGCACCAGTGTGTCTTGGTACTCCCGCATTTTACGCTCCCGGTTCAACGGTGTGATGAGGCTTTTGACGTTGTCCCGGTAGCGAGGGTCTAGGAGGGTGTACACCCAATAATCAGACGTCGTGAGAATGTGGGCGATGCGGCGGTCGTTTCTTAGGCACTGCAGCATGAAATCAACCATGTGCTGCAGACTCCCAACTGGCAAAGAAACGCTGTCCTCTGCAAGAGGCGTCATCTCTGCCTGCTCTGCATCACCCCACCCTCGCTCTACATACTGACTAGAGCGTTGTGTACCTCCCTCTGGAGCGATGTCTTCCTCCTCCATTGACTCCTCCTCCTCATCCTCCTCACAAAGTGAGCCCTGCCCAGCCCTTTGTGAGGAACCACGTTGCGCTGACTTTCCAGAAGGTGATGGAATTTGTGACTCCTCATCCTCCACCTCTTCCAAAACCTCATCCCTTATTGCTTGCAGTGTTTTTTGAAGCAGGCAGATAAGGGGGACAGTCAGGCTGACTAGTGCATCATCTGCACTCGCCATCCGCGTTGACTCATCAAACGCACGCAAAACGTGGCACATGTCCTTCATAGTGGCCCACTCATTAATGGTGAAGTGTGGACGGCGCAAATTGCGTGTTGCTTGCGCCTGATGCAGCTGATACTCCATTACTGCTGGCTGCTGCTCACACAACCGCTCCAACATATGTAACGTTGAATTCCACCTGGTGGATACGTCACATATGATGCGATGTTCAGGAAGGCGCAATCTGCGTTGCAGAGCTGCAATGCGCGATCTGGCCATGCTGGAACGTCGCAAGTGAGCGCACTCTAGGCGGACCTTGTGCAGCAGTGCATCAAGATCCGGATAGTCCCTCAAAAAACTCTGCACGACCAAGTTGAGCACATGTGCCAGACATGGTATGTGAGTGAGTTTGCCAAGGCCCAGAGCTGCCACCAGATTTCGGCCATTGTCACACACTACCAAGCCTGGCTGGAGATTCGCTGGCAAAAACCACACGTCGCTCTCCTGCTTGATGGCATTCCAGACCTCCTGCGCTGTGTGGCTTCGATTCCCCATGTAAATTAATTTCAGAACGGCCTGTTGCCGTTTGGCCACGGCTGTGCTCATATCGGTCGCATCAGGTAAGCGTCCACGGGTCCATGTGGAGGTAGACCGTGACGGCTCCTGCAGCGATGATTCTGAGGAACTGGAGTAGGAGGAGGAGTCAATGTGGACAGACTTAATTCCGGCAATCCTTGGAGTTGGCAGAACACGTACAGCGCCACTCGCAAGATCTGTACCCGGCTCCACAACATTCACCCAATGGGCAGTGAGTGAAAGGTATCGTCCCTGGCCATGGGTACTGGTCCACGCATCAGTGGTCAGGTGGACCTTGCTACTGACGGCGTTTAGTAGCGCATGTTTAATTTTTGCCTCAACATGCTTTTGCAGACCAGGGACGGCTTGCCTGCTGAAATAAAATCGGCTGGGCACATTGTATTGTGGGACTGCCAATGCCATTAATTCACGGAAACTGTCAGTCTCCACCATCCTGAATGACAGCATTTCAAGGGACAGGAGTTTTGCAATGCCAGCATTCAGAGCCTGTGCTCGTGGATGGTTTGCCGAGTATGGCCGTCTTTTATCCCATGCCTGTGCTACCGATGGCTGTTTTGTGGCCTGGGTGTGTGAGGATGACAGGGAACTTGCAGCTGTGCGTGGAATAACACTGTGTCTCTGGACAACAGTGACAGAGGTTCTTCCATGGCGATCCTGTGAGGAAGCCGAAACACCTGTGTGTGAACTGGAGGAAGAGGCTCCAACACGAGCTGAAGATGTAGGTGCTGCTGTAGGTTGGCCTACATCTCCAGTGTGTCTTTGTAACTCAACAAAGTGCTTTGACCGCACATGTTTCCACATATTTGTTGTATTAAGGTTACTGACACTTTTACCTCTTTTAATTTTTTGATTACACAGCTTGCATTTGACATAGCAAATATCATCTGCAACTGTATCAAAAAAGGACCACGCAGAGCAAGTCCTGGGAGCGCCCGGTTTGGCTGTTGTAAGAGAACTGCTCCGAACGGGTGCCAAACTGGAGGCTACAGGCAAGCGAGTCTGCAGCCTACCTCTCCCTACTGTTTGGACCGTTGGGGCAATCTCTTCCTCAGAGCTGCTCCCACCACCTTCCTGTTCCTCACGCCATGTTGGGTCTTGGACCTCATCATCTCCACCACTACCCTCTTCCAACACCTGCTGTTGTTGGGTGGTCTGGCCAGCACCATGCTCAACAGAAACTGGCAACTGAGTCTCATCATCATCAGATGCGTTCTGCGGTGTGCTGACCATCGGCACTGGCTCACCCGCCTCTTCAGATTCAGAGAGACACAGCTGTTGCGCATCACTGCATACTGCCTCTTCTTCACATTCCAGAATGCTGCTTAGCTGGGCCCCTGTTTGCAAGCCAACAGATTCTGAGAACAGAAGCAGAGACTCAGCTGGCTCCTGTACAGAGCTCTCTGACTGCCTGGGCAATTTGGCAGGCGGTGAAGAGACTGATGGTTGTTCAACAGTGCTGTGGTCCTGAGAGGAGGTGGAAGGTATTGAAGTCGATGCATTGGCTGCCATCCAACCAACAACGGCTTCAATTTGTTCTTGACGCAGCAGGGGGGTACGCTGAGCTCCTACAAAAGTGCGCATAAAGGAACGCTCACGGGGAAAACTGGTGGATGCTGTGTCACTGGGTGCGGCAGCAGCCACAGAATCCCCACGTCCTCTCCCTGCTGCAAATCCATGGCCACGACCACGACCACGTGCCTTACTCACTGACTTCTTCATCTTGGTAGATTGATAAAGAAAGTCAGAAAAGTTATAAGGCCTAAGTGTGGTTATTCCTCACAGACTACAGTGAACCCTGCAGACAACTGTTCAGTATCTGTGAAAGACCCCTTTGTGTACTTCTATAGTGTTTGCAACCAATGTATTGTATACGGATGGAAGCGCGTCACACTAATAGATTAGATTTTTTTCCACTAAAATGGAGCAGCACCAATTAGAGAAAAATGTGAAGGATGAGGCAGTGACACACGCTCAGCAGACTACAACCGGCAGTGGTTGAAGAACTAACTGGAGCGTAATCTGCACTCAAAAAATGAAAAGCTCACAGACTACAGTGAACACTGAAACACAACTGTTCAGTAGCTGTGAAAGGCCCCTTTGTCTACTTCTATAGTGTTTGCAACCAATGTATTGTATACGGATGGAAGCGCGTCACACTAATAGATTAGATTTTTTTCAAATATAATGGAGCAGCACCAATTAGTGAAGGATGAGGCAGTGACACACGCTCAGCAGACTACAACCAGCAGTGGTTGAAGAACTAACTGGAGCGTAATCTGCACTCAAAAAATGAAAAGCTCACAGACTACAGTGAACACTGAAACACAACTGTTCAGTAGCTGTGAAAGGCCCCTTTGTCTACTTCTATAGTGTTTGCAACCAATGTATTGTATACGGATGAAAGCGCGTCACACTAATAGATTAGATTTTTTTCAAATATAATGGAGCAGCACCAATTAGAGAAAAATGTGAAGGATGAGGCAGTGACACACGCTCAGCAGACTACAACCAGCAGTAGTTGAAGAACTAACTGGAGCGTGATCTGCACTCAAAAAATGAAAAGCTCACAGACTACAGTGAACACTGAAACACAACTGTTCAGTAGCTGTGAAAGGCCCCTTTGTCTACTTCTATAGTGTTTGCAACCAATGTATTGTATACGGATGGAAGCGCGTCACACTAATAGATTAGATTTTTTTCAAATATAATGGAGCAGCACCAATTAGTGAAGGATGAGGCAGTGACACACGCTCAGCAGACTACAACCAGCAGTGGTTGAAGAACTAACTGGAGCGTAATCTGCACTCAAAAAATGAAAAGCTCACAGACTACAGTGAACACTGAAACACAACTGTTCAGTAGCTGTGAAAGGCCCCTTTGTCTACTTCTATAGTGTTTGCAACCAATGTATTGTATACGGATGGAAGCGCGTCACACTAATAGATTAGATTTTTTTCCACTAAAATGGAGCAGCACCAATTAGAGAAAAATGTGAAGGATGAGGCAGTGACACACGCTCAGCAGACTACAACCGGCAGTGGTTGAAGAACAAACTGGAGCGTAATCTGCACTCACAAAATGAAAAGCTCACAGACTACAGTGAACACTGAAACACAACTGTTCAGTAGCTGTTAAAGGCCCCTTTGTGTACTTCTATAGTGTTTGCAACCAATGTATTGTATACGGATGGAAGCGCGTCACACTAATAGATTAGATTTTTTTCCACTAAAATGGAGCAGCACCAATTAGAGAAAAATGTGAAGGATGAGGCAGTGACACACACTCAGCAGACTACAACCGGCAGTGGTTGAAGAACTAACTGGAGCGTAATCTGCACTCACAAAATTAAAAGCTCACAGACTACAGTAAACCCTGCAGACAACTGTTCAGTAGCTGTGAAAGGCTCCTTTCTGTACTTCTATAGTGTTTGCAACCAATGTATTGTATACGGATGGAAGCACGTCACACTAATAGATTTGATTTTTTTCTAATATAATGGAGCTGCACCAATTCCACAAAATAAAATAAAAAAAAAAAAGAGTCAGTGACACGTGCAGATGCCTACAAACAGCGGTGGATGCAGAGCAAACTGCAGCGTCACCTGCACTGTCACACACACACCTTGCACAGAGCTGTTAAAACAACACTGGCAAAATGAAGCTTTACACAGCGGTTGGTAAACTAGCCTGCCTCAAGCACAGTAGTACACAAAATCGCAATATCTAACTGTCCCTCAGAGTGAGCAGAGTAGCGTTCTGTCCCTTACTGAGTTCACAGCACAGTGACGCTAAAATGGCGGCGGCGCCTTTTATAGTGCATTCTGACATCATTTCAGCAGCCAATCACAGCCATGCCATTAGTTAAGATGACCGCAGCATTACAGGATGTGCCCACACTTCGTAGGATTCCTCATTGGCTGACTAAAATCACATTGCCTCTCAAAGAATTATGGGAACTTCCGATTCCGGTATACGATATTGGAAAAGTATCGGAATTAAGTATCGGAATTCCGATAACGCGAATATCGGCCGATACCCGATACTTGCGGTATCGGAATGCTCAACACTAATCCTTACACATTCAGATTTTGTATTAGTCCTTGCCTGATGAAGAGACCTGAGTAGTCTCGAAAGCTTGCAATTTGTTACCATCTTTTCAGCTAGCCATTAAAAGGTATCAATCACTGAGGACTCTCAATTTTAAATATTTTTCTACACATTCAGGAGTAACACACAGACGCTTACAGTCTCAGTATGGGTTAGACCAGAATAGAAAAAGCAGAAAAAGGGTAATGTATCAGAAGCGTACAGCTGTATACAGTGTTGGGGTAATTTTAAATCTCCGTATAATTTCCGGAGTAAAACACAGACGCTGACAGGCTCAGTTTGGATTAGATCAGAATATAAAAAGCAGAAAAAGGGTAATGTATCAGAAGCATACAGCTGTATACAGTGTTGGGGTAATTTTAAATCTCCGTATATATTTCCGGAGTAAAACACAGACGCTGACAGGCTCAGTTTGGATTAGATCAGAATATAAAAAGCAGAAAAAGGGTACTGTATCACAAGCATACAGTTGTATACAGTCTAGAGGTAATTGTAAATCTCCGCATATATTTCCAGAGTCACACACAGATAGTCAGCATGTATTTGTCCGTGATACCAGCCGGTTCCCGGTAGTGTGTGAGGAGCGTACAGCTCTATACGGTGTGGGAAAAAATGAACGCTCAGTAACTGTGCAGAAAAAAAGAATAAAAGTATTAATGCTGTGTAACACAGCAATACAGCTATCAGGCAGCCTAATAACCAGCGCTGCTGCACACAAGAAAATCCACCCCTGTCACTGCACACTAACTATACAGCACAATTGCTATCAGCACAAGCACAGAATAATTTTTCTTTCCTGCCTAACGCTCTCCCTACTGATAAACAGTGTCAGCAACCTCTCCCTATGCTAAGATCGGCAGAAGTATTATGGCGGTCGGCGGTCAGGGCTTTTATAGCCACTGTGATGCCACACAAAGCAAGCCAATCACTGCAATGCCCTTCTGTAAGATGGTGGTGGCCTCTGCCCATGTCATCTCGTTGCCACAGTCTACGTCCTTTCTCATTGGCTGAGAAAAGGTGCCTACAAGCATTATGGGAAAACCAACTTTGGCGCTATGGTCGGGTTTCGCTCGGCGAAACTCGACTTTGGTGAAAGTCGGCGACTTTTGAATCTGACCGACCTTTTTCGCTTAACTCTACCTATAACTACCATAAGTGGTTAGTTTGACACCATTCAAAAGTACTGACTCTGAAGCAAAACTTACTTTTTTGTCACTAAAATTATAGAACATTTATTTTTACTTAGTAATTTCACAGATAAGCATTTCACTGTGAATAAGCCTCAAACATGATCGCGGTGTACCGGGGGCACAGGGGAGCATCACGCAGGGAGGTGGCTCCCTGTGCGCTCCCCTGAGACCCTCAGAACAGCGCGATGTGTCACGCTGTTCCGAGGGACTCTCCTCACTGCAGGACCCCGGATCCAAGATGGCCGCCGGGTCCTGTAGGGAGGCGGCTTCCTCAGTGCCTGCTGAGAGCAGGCACTGAGAAGCCTGCAGCAGTGCCAGAGCGATCGATGGTGTGACAGAGTGCTGTGCACACTGTCACACCAGCGATCTGACCCTACACAGTGATGTCCCACCCTGGGACAAAGTAAAAATGTAAAAAAAATGAAAATAAACAAGTGTAAAAAAAATTCAAAAATAAAAGGAAAAAAAAAATTCCCCAATAAATTCATTTCTTCATGTAAATAAAAAAAACAAAACAATAAAAGTACACATATTTGGTATCGCTGCATCTGTAACGACCTGCCCTATAGAACTGTACCACTAGTTAACCCCTTTAGTGAACCCCTTAAAAAAAAAAACAAAGCAAAAAAAATTAATGCTTTATCATTATACCGCCGAACAAAAAGTGGAATAACACGCGATCAAAAAACCGATATAAACAAACATGGTACCGCTGAAAACGTCATCTTGTCCACAAAAAACAAGTCGCCATACAGCATCATCAGCGAAAAAATATAAAAAGTTATAGCTCGCAGAATAAAGCGATGCAAAAATAATTATTTTTTATATAAAATTGTTTTTATTGTATAAAAGCGCCGAAACATAAAAAAATGATATAAATGAGGTATCACCGTAATCGTACTGACCCAAAGAATAAAACTGCTTTATCAATTTTACCACACGCGGAACGGTATAAACGCCCCCCCAAAAGAAATTCTTGAATTGCTGATTTTTGTTCATTCTAACCACCCAAAAATCGAAATAAAAAGCGATAAAAAAGTCACATGCTCAAAAATGGTACCAATAAAAACGTCAACTCGTAGTGCAAAAAATAAGACCTCACATGACTCTGTGGGCCAAAATATGCAAAAATTATAGCTCTCAAAATGTGGTGATGCAAAAACTATTTTTGCAATAAAAAGCGTCTTTTAGCGTGACAGCTGCCAATCATAAAAACCCGCTATAAATAGTAAATCAAACCCCCTTTATCACCCCCTTAGTTAGGGAAAAATAATAAAATAAAAAAAATGCATTTATTTCCATTTTCCCATTAGGGTTAGGCTCTGTGCACACGTTGTGGATTGTGCTGTTTTGGCGCTGCGAATTCGCAGCAGAACCGGACGCCATGTAAAGTACATTGTTAGTGAAGGGAAAAAAAAAAGCTGTGCACATGATGCGGAATTTTCCGCGCAGATTTGGTGCGGTTTTAAAACCGCAGCATGTCAATTCTTTGTGCGGATTCAGATATCGGTGTAAAACCGCAGGCAAATCCGCAAAAAAAAACGCGGCAAAACCGCAGTAAATCCACGCTAAAACCGCAGGTAAAACGCAGGTCGTTTTACCTGCGGTTTTAGCAAAATCAGCGCCGAAAAATCCGCAAGTAAATCCACAACGTGTGCACGGGGCCTTAGGGTTAGGGTTGCGGCTAAAGTTAGGGTTAGGGTTGAGGCTAAAGTTAGGATTAGGGTTAGGGTTGGGATTAGGGTTAGGGGTATGTTAGGGTTAGGTTTGTGGTTAGGGTTATGGTTAGGGTTGGGACTAGGGTTAGGGGTGTGTTGGGGATAGGGTTGGAGTTAGAATTATGGGGTTTCCACTGTTTAGGCACATCAGGGGCTCTCCAAATGTGACATGGCGTCTGATCTCAATTCCAGCCAATTCTGCGTTGAAAAAGTCAAACTGTGCTCCTTCACTTCTGAGCTCTGCCATGCGCCCAAACAGTATTTTACCCCCACAAATGGGGTATCAGCGCACTCAAGACAAATTGCACAATAACTGTTGGGGTCCAATTTCTTCTGTTAACCTTGGGAAAATAATAATTGGGGCAAAAATATCATTTTTGTAAAAAAAAAATGATTTTTTTGTTTTTACGGCTATACGTTATAAACTTCGGTGAAGCACTTGGGACTTCATAGCCCTCACCACACATCTAGATACGTTCCTTGTCAGGTCTATTTTCCAAAATGGGGTCACTTGTGGGGGGTTTCCACTGTTTAGGCACATCAGAGGCTCTTCAAACGCGACATGACGCCCGCAGACCATTCCATCAAAGTCTGCAATCCAAAACGTCACTACTTCCCTTCCGGGCCCCGACGTGTGTCCATACAGTAGTTTTCTCCCACATATGGGGTATCAGCATGCTCAGGGCAAATTGGACAACTTTTCTGGTCCAATTTCTCCTGCTACCCTTGTGAAAATAAAATATTGGGGGCGAAAAAATAATTTTTGTAAAAAAAAAAAAGATTTTTTTATTTTTACGGCTGTATGTTATAAACTTCTGTGAAGCACTTCGGGGTTCAAAGTGCTCACCACACATCTAGATAAGTTCCTTGTGTGGTCTATTTGCCAAAATGGGGTCACTTGTGGGGGGTTTCCACTGTTTAGGCACATAAGGGGCTCTCCAAACGCTACATGACGCCCGCAGAACATTCCATCAAAGTCTGCAATCCAAAACGTCACTATTTCCCTTCCGAGCCCCGACTTTTGCCCATACAGTAGTTTTATACCACATATGGGGTATTAGCATACTCAGGGCAAATTGCACAACAACTTTTGGGGTCTTGTTACCCTTGGGAAAATAAAAATTGGGGTGAAAAGATCATTTTTGTGGAAAAAATATGATTTTTTAATTTTACGGCTCTACGTTATAAACTTGTGTGAAGCACTTGGTGGTTCAAATTGCTCACCACACATCTAGATAAGTTCCTTAGGGGGTCTAGTTTCCAAAATGGGGTAACTTGTGGGGGGTTTCCACTGTTTAGGCACATCAGAGGCTCTCCAAATGCAATATGGCATCCAATCTCAATTCCAGCCAATTTTAGAAATCACTGGTCAACTTTTAACCCTTATAATTTCCTAACAAAAAAAAATTTTGGTTCCAAAATTGTGCTGATGTAAAATAGACATGTGGGAAATGTTATTTTTTAACTATTTTGTGTGACATATTTCTCTGTTTTAAGGGGATAAAAATTCAAAGTTTGAAAATTGCCAAATTTTCTAAATTTTCGCCATATTTGCGTTTTTTCAAAATTAAACGCAAGTTATATCGAAGAAATTTTACCACTAACGTGAAGTACAATATGTCACGAGAAAACCGTCTCAGAATCGCGAAGATCCGTTGAAGCGTTCCAGAGTTATAACCTCATAAAAAGACAGTGGTCAGAATTGTAAAAATTTGCCCGTTATTAACGTGCCAACCTCCCTTGGGAGTGAAGGGGTTAAAGGGTCGATAATGACTTGTAGGATCGCTGCTTCCAATAGGTGGTGCAATAGAGTTCAAGTCCTCTTGCTCTCTGAAGAGGCAATTTGCATACTATTTTTGCTTAGTATGAACAGTGTTGAGATCAAGAAAACAGTTTTAATGCATTTTCCTTTTACACAGTGGTGGCAACTGGTTTCCAACAGTTAACACAAACAGCACTTTTTTTTATTTTTCCCAGTGCATTTTCCACAGACTGGTTTACTACAGTTTGCACAAGTTTAAATTGTTTTGTTTTCATTGCATCTTCCAAGTCCACATTTTCGATGCTTATGGATTTCCTGTCCTTCCATTTGTTGTCCAGACATTGCAGATGACAGAACTAATGATTCTTGCATAGTTGCTGTTCACAAAGTATTCTTGCATTTATAGCTTTTAAATCAAGTACATTACAAAACACCTGAACAGGTTATTAGCGACTTTCAGATTTTGTGGTGTACTTTTGAGCCATTTAGTCTAAAGTGTCTATTCCAATCTTTGTCTTATTGTAAAATGTTACTGTTTCTGCTTCTTTTTCTTGTCATTTTCAACTTCTACATTTGGGTGAAGGCTACAGAGCAAAATGACATTCTTATTTCACTTACCTTGGTAAACTGTAAAATGTCACCATTTTTCATCAGAGTAGTCTTGAATGTACAGTAGGTACAGAAAGTATTCAGACCCCTTTTCCATTTTTCACTCTCTTTCATTGCAGCCATTTGATAAATTCAAAAAAGTTAATTTTTCCTCATTAACGTACACTCTGCACCCCATCTTGACTGAAAAAAACAGAAATGTAGAAATTTTTGCAAATTTATTAAAAAAGAAAAACTGAAATATCACATGGTATTCAGTATTGAATAGAAGCACACTTTTGAGCTAGTACAGTCATGAGTCTTTTTGGGAATGATGCAACAAGTTTTTCACACCTGGATTTGGGGATCCTCTGCCATTCTTCCTTGCAGATCCTCTCCAGCTCCGTCAGGTTGGATGGCGAATGTTGGTATGCAGCCATTTTCAGGGCTCTGTTCATTCCTGCAATGCTTGTTCTGTTTGTTTTCAGCGCATTGGCAAGTTTCATTGAGGTAAAAAAGTTAGTTGTTGTAACATTTCGTCCCTTGATCAAAAATTGATCGGATAGTTTGAGAACGTGTTCTGCAAGAGACTGATGAGCCGGTTGTTCACTTTTTACCAAATATTGAAACCCGTTGCAGAGATATTTGGATTCTACATCAGCTACCAGCCAGAATGTTATTCCAAATTTGTCCTGCTTATTGACTTTTATTGAGTGAAATGATATCTTGATAAAGTTGGAAAAATCTGTTCATCAACTATGAGGTTTTGTCCAGGTTTGCAATAAAGAATTTGTAATTTCCAATGAAGCGATTCCACACTTTAGAAAATAAAACAAACTTGTCATTCTTCAATGTATCAAATCAAGTGGATTTTATGTTAAATCGTGTAAATCGCATCAATTCTTTGAACCTACTTCTCGGCATAGTGTACTGAAAGAAGCGAGGACCCCAAGTACTTAACCACAAGGTTTTTATAGAAGGACCATTTGCGTTATATGCGCCCTGCACATATAATATTGCAATAAATGCATCAAGTTTGATTAGAGAAACTGTCCATTTATCATCTTAAAGTTTCTGATGAGCCTCCGTTTCTGTACACTTTTTTATGTGGCAAACTTTTGATTCATCAATTAAGAACCTCCACGCACTTGATAAGTTCCCACTAATCATCTCCTGTTTGGTATAATGGGTGGGTCCAGATGTTTCTTGTAGTATGTTTTGTTGGGACAGTTGGCCAGTAGAAGCATAAGCACTTTGGAAAAATTCCCACACAGTTCCATAGAGACAAGTCTCTTTATGACCTAAACTAGGTGGAATGTCCACTCTAACTTTCAATCTCTCTCTGTATCCAACATATTGTGGTTGAATCCCTCTTCCTTTACCTCTCCATGGGAGGAAAATATTCTTTATCAGACTCTGAGCCTACCTGTTCCTGATTTTCTCCTTCTGACTCATTTTCAGATAACTACTGAAGACATTTCAAAGTTTTGTCATTTGTCAGACCCCTCTTCAAATTTACATTGCAAATAGTGACCTGTAAGATCAGCAAAGTAGTAAAATTAGACTGTACAAACATGTGGAGTTGTAACTTCAACTGTAATGTTTGTTACTGAAGTGCAGACAAAAGTCACTAATAGAAACATGGATTAAACCTGTTTAGACAAAACTAAATGATGAAACATCCCTGATATGCAATGACACAATTTAACTCCACAACTAGGGAGAAGCACTGTGATTTCCTACACACATGGTAGTCCCATGTTTAATAAAGTATACATACACTACAATGGAGAGAGTAATTTATTTTAAAAGTATTTGCCGCATGTTAGTAATAAAGTGCCATAGTGCAAGGTCTATCTTGAGGTGCCATGTGAAAAATTGCACTTAAATAGTGCACATAATCAGTTTATGCAAGGTATCAAATAGTTAGAAACATCAGACAGGAAGAATGTAGGAACAGAACAGAGATATAGTGCATGTTAGACAGGAAATTTGATACACCCTAAGTAGTAGTACTGTCCCCAACGCGCATTTCGTGTTTAGCTTCTTCCTGGTGAGATTATTAATACTAATTGTTACATCATACATTTTTAGGCACTTCCCTGACACAGGTTGACCCTTTGAAATGTCTGTTTGTTATGGTCCTGAGATTTATCCTTTATGTGTTTTTTATACTAATGAAGAATATTTGATATAAATTTGACCATTAACTTTCCCTCTCTATAGATTTTCAGATATAGTTCCTATGGGTATGTGTGTTATTTCTAAATTTTTCTTAGGCCCAAAATGTTGAGCAACACTTGGCATCAAAAGGGTCAACTGATGTGGATTCATATACAATTCAATCACAGGGATCCTTCACTCTCAGCATCTACCCCTGGTGTAAAACCCTTTGATAAAACAGGGTCTATGTCTGGAGATTAATGAAAAAGGTCTGAATAGAATTGTACAATATTTTTACAGCAAGGAGCATTTCTGCTGTTCTGGCAACATTTGAGCGACAAGGACAAGGCATTTAGTCACCATTGATAGCAGAATGAATGCAACATTAAAATACTAAAATTACAATTGCTTTCATTAGTAAAGGAGCTGTGCATGAGGTTTACAAGGGCTTTCCATCATGGCAAAAAAAAAAAACATACGGGAAAATATATGGCTGTAGGAGAAAAAAACGACTTAGATTCATTATATTCTCCTAACCTAAACCTTCAATGATCAACTCTATGGAGAATTCAAACCTGTAACTTAAGATAGATAACAAAAAATGTATAGGATCTGAGGCTTTTTGCAAAGCCCAATGGACAGGTTTATCATAACATATCACAAAACATTGAAATCCATCTTTGATGCAAACATGTAACTTATGAACACAAGTATTTGCAAACAGAACTGTGACAGTAATCGGATAATAGTAGTTCCTAAACACTGGTGGATACAGAGAGAAGAAGGCCTTTGTGCAAGCACAATATATGGGAGTTTTGCAGTCCAATAGCTCATTATAATCTACAACTCTACCTGATTTGGAGGTGGAAATGGACTCCCTGACATCTGGGGTCCCTGTGCGGCCGCACAGCTTGCACCAATGATATGTCTGCCACTGCTTCTAAATTATAAGACAAATTATGAAGCATAGCACACTATATTTTTAATAAGTTCTGCATTTCAGTAAAATAAATATTATATTAATTAAATAATAACATTTTACAAGCATAAAATGCATACTTTGTGGAATAAAATGCAAAATAAATTGTGCTTTTAACCAAGAAGTAACTTACAGCCATTGTGAATCATCAAAATGATGAGTCCAAAAGGACAAACAGCTGTCCTTGAATGGGTCCACTGACTTTGCACTTAAAGATCATAAATCATAAATGGCAGGTAGATATAATTCATGTGCTTTCCAATTCCAATTTACTGACTATGAAATTGCTGCCTGTAAACTTAACAGACAAAAACTGCAGAAATGAACATTTGTAATAGTATAAAATTATTGGAAGAATCCTTTGATTCAGTGGAAAAGAGAACAAGAGGGCATCAAACATATGGATTTTCTTCTGTTAGACAGATGGATAGCCACGCTTATTTTGCATTTTTATTATCATTCACACCCAAAAAGAATAGAAATGTTCAACCATCTCGAATAAGTGCTTTTTACAGCCATTAAATACGTGAAAACTTCTTTTACTGCTGCATTTCCTGAAGTGTTTACATAGTTGAAAATTTGCTTACAATTTTCTATCACATATCAACAAATGCTTCTCAGTGTAGATTCTATACATTAGTAAAAAGTGAAACCTATACTCGCATTTACTTAAAATATAATTCAGCTTCATTACACATTATAAGAAAGTGATTAAACAATATTAAATGTAAAGTAGGCATGTCGGAGTACAACATCAACTTCGATTACCATTGCTGAACAAGTAGAATAATGACCAATAAAACTGAACGTATCTTTTTACTGACCCCATTACTTTTATGTGGGACAAAATCTTGTGTATCAAAACATATGAGAACATCTCATTGTTAGAGCTGAAATATCACAACTAGAGTTGAGCGATACTTTCCGATATCCAAAAGTATCGGAATCGGAATGGTATCGCCGATACCATTAAAATATCGGCGATACCCGATACCGGAAGTCCCATGTAAGTCTATGGGAACAAAATATCGCAACTAAAAAAACCTCTTTCTTTCCTTGTAAACACTAAATATACACACATAGAATACATATATATATATATACATGTCATTGTGACATATATATATATATATATATATATACATATATGTATAGTTTATACACTTCTACATAGTAAAATATCCTCTGATTCAATTGCCGGGTAAAGTCGGCTTCTGTGAAAAGACAGAAGCACCCGACATGAAATGACACTTGGTGTACATAGGGTTAACCATGTCTTTTCATGTCCTTTGCTATCTGATTTGCACATACAATTACATCAGTCTATGTGTGCAAAATTTCACACCTGTAGGGGTTAATTAAAGGTGTAAATTCGTTGTAAAAAAAACGGACTTTTTTGCTACGAATTTACACCTTTAATTAACCCCTACAGGTGTGAAATTTTGCACACTTACACTCATGTAATTGTTTGTGCAAATCAGATATCAAACTACATGAAAAGACATGGTTAACCCTATGTACACCAAGTGTCATTTCATGTCGGGTTCTGCATTTTCACAAAAGCCAGCAATTGAATTAGCGGCTATTATACTATGTAGAAGTGTATGAACTATAAATATAAATATATATATATGTGTCACAAATTCAATGACATGTATATATATATATGAGGTGTAAAATTGCTGAAAAAAAATGCGTGGGCTCCCGCCCTATTTTCGCAACCAGACAGACAAAGCCAGTGAGTGGGGCAGATAATAATAGCCCAGAGAGGGACCATTTTTTTTGGCCCCCCCGGCTACTTAACATCTGCCCCCAGACACCCCAGAAAGGGCAAATCTCTAATTAGATTTGCCCTTTCTGGCACTTTGCCCGTCTATTCCCATTGCCCTGTAGCGGTGGCGAATGGGTTAATAAGGGGTTAAAATGACCTTGCAATTGAAAGGTCACTTTAAGCCAGGTTAATAATTGAGAGCTGTCAATTAGACAACTATCAATTATTAATCCTATTGTATGAAAGAAAAATCAAACACACACACTTTAATAAAAAAGAAGTTTAATGAAATAATCACACAGTTTTTGACCATATTTTATTTACCTGCTAAAACCATTTCCTGTAATAAAAATAAAATAATAAAGCAAAATTATTCTTACCTATCCCATGCACAGTCAGGTCCCACGGTGTAATCCTTCAGAAAGGGTTAATGTTTACTGCAGGGACCGCAGCTAATGCTGCAGCCTCACAGTAAAACCCCAAATGAATAAGCTCCTCTCCTGGCTGACAGGAGAGGAAGTGGAAAGCTTAATTGATTGCTTTCCACTTTCACTTCAGGTCAGCCAGGGACACCATCAGTGACGTCAGAGGGAACTGATTAACAAAAATAGGGGTTCCCTTCGAAAAAAAAATGGCGTGGGGTCCCCCCTATTTTTGTTAACCAGCCAGATGAAGCAGACCGCTGAGGCCTGGTTTTTCAGGCTGGTAAGGATCCAATACCAATGGACCTTGCAAGCCTGATAATACCAGGCCACAGCAGTCTGCTTAGCTTGGCTGGTTAACAAAAATAGGGGATCCCCTCAAAAAAAAAACGGCGTAGGGGTCCCCCTATTTTTGTTAACCAGCCAAGTAAAATGCAGACTGCTGCGGCCTGGTATTAAAAGACTGTCAAGGCCCATGGATTTTGGCCCTCAACAGCCTGATAATACCAGGCTACAGCAGCCCCACATTTGGCGCATCAAAAGATGTGCCAATTGTGGCACTTTACCCGGCTCTTCCCACTGCCCTGTAGCGGTGGCAAGTGGGGTAATAAGTGGTTAATGTCACCGTTGATTGCACGGTGACAATAAGCCCGGTTAATAATGGATAGGCGTCAATAAGACACCGATCCATTATTAATCCCAAAGATTTTAAATGTGTAAAAAAAAGACACAGCAAGAAAAATGTCTTTTAATGAAATAAAAGAGACAACACAGTTTTCATTTTTTTTATTACTCTCTCATTCCTGCGACGCCATCGATCTCCTGTAAAAAAAGAAAAAAAACAAACCAACAGTATACCACCTGTCCGACGCAGTCCATAACGACAGTCCCACGACGATCCAGCTCTGCTACATCGCAATGACAGGCAGAGCCTGTCATTGCAACGCAGCACAGCTGATTACCTGCTTCCCCGGCGGTGACGTCATCGGACTGACTGCTTTACGGCCGGGATTACCCAGCAGTCACTGCAGTTATCGCGAGAAACTGCATGTGACCGCCGGGGAGAAGAGGATGGCGGCCATGAAGCAGTCCAGGACGTGACCGCCGGAGATCTTCTGCCAGGTAAGTGCCGCTGACTCCTGACAGACCCGACAGACGGACACTGACAGTGACAGTGACATCCCGATTCCGGTATCTGATATGACAAAAATATCGGAACTCGGAATCGGAATTCCGATACAGCCAATATCGGCCGATACCCGATATTTGCAGTATCGGAATGTTCAACCCTAATCACAACCCTAGGCATGGAATTAAAAAAATAGATCTGCTTTTAAAGGTTCTTTTTATCAAAATACATGCAAATATTTCAAATGAGCTGTAAGCAAGAATCTATTTGGATGTGTAATTCTGCAGCAGTGTTTTCAATGATTATGAAGCATTTTTTATTGAAATAAAAGAATACAAGCATTGTTATTTAAAAACGCTATAAAATTCACAATAAAAAGGTCTGTGTGCATAGGGCATAACATAGTGCTTGCCAAACTTTTTCAGGCTGCCACATATTTTTATTCTTCACAAAGTTTACTGCTTACTAGTGTTGAGCATTCCGATACCGCAAGTATGGGGTATCGGCCGATATTCGCTGTATCGGAATTCCGATACTTAGTTCCGATATTTTTCATATATCGTATACCGGAATCGGAAGTTCCCATAATTCTTTGAGAGGCAATGTGATTTTAGTCAGCCAATGAGGAATCTTATGAAGTGTGGGCACATCCTGTACTGCTGCGGTCATCTTAACTAATGGCATGGCTGTGATTGGCTGCTGAAATGATGTCAGAATGCACTATAAAAGGCGCCGCCTCCATTTTAGCGTCACTGTGCTGTGAACTCAGTAAGGGACAGAAAGCTGCTGTGCTGACTCTGAGGGACAGTTAGACATTGCGATTTTGTGTACTCTACTGTGCTTTAGGCAGGCTAGTTTACCAACCGCTGTGTAAAGCTTCCTTTTGCCAGTGTTGTTTTAACAGCTCTGTGCAAGGTGTGTGTGAGAGTGCAGGTGACGCTGCAGTTTGCTCTGCATCCACCGCTGTTTGTAGGCATCTGCACGTGTCACTCACTGACTCTTTTTTTTATTTGATTTTGTGGAATTGGTGCAGCTCCATTATATTTGCAAAAAATCTAATCTATTAGTGTGACGCGCTTCCATCCGTATACAATACAGTGGTTGCAAACACTATAGAAGTAGACAAAGGGGCCTTTCACAGCTACTGAACAGTTGTGTTTCAGTGTTCACTGTAGTCTGTGAGCTTTTCATTTTTTGAGTGCAGATTACGCTCCAGTTAGTTCTTCAACCACTGCTGGTTGTAGTCTGCTGAGCGTGTGTCACTGCCTCATCCTTCACTAATTGGTGCTGCTTCCATTTTAGTGGAAAAAAATCTAATCTATTAGTGTGACGCGCTTCCATCCGTATACAATACATTGGTTGCAAACACTATAGAAGTAGACAAAGGGGCCTTTCACAGCTACTGAACAGTTGTGTTTCAGTGTTCACTGTAGTCTGTGAGCTTTTCATTTTTTGAGTGCAGATTACGCTCCAGTTAGTTCTTCAACCACTGCTGGTTGTAGTCTGCTGAGCGTGTGTCACTGCCTCATCCTTCACTAATTGGTGCTGCTCCATTATATTTGAAAAAAATCTAATCTATTAGTGTGACGCGCTTCCATCCGTATACAATACATTGGTTGCAAACACTATAGAAGTAGACAAAGGGGCCTTTCACAGCTACTGAACAGTTGTGTTTCAGTGTTCACTGTAGTCTGTGAGCTTTTCATTTTTTGAGTGCAGATCACGCTCCAGTTAGTTCTTCAACTACTGCTGGTTGTAGTCTGCTGAGCGTGTGTCACTGCCTCATCCTTCACATTTTTCTCTAATTGGTGCTGCTCCATTATATTTGAAAAAAATCTAATCTATTAGTGTGACGCGCTTTCATCCGTATACAATACATTGGTTGCAAACACTATAGAAGTAGACAAAGGGGCCTTTCACAGCTACTGAACAGTTGTCTGCAGTGTTCACTGCAGTCTCTGAGGAATAACCACACTTAGGCCTTATAACTTTTCTGACTTTCTTTATCAATCTACCAAGATGAAGAAGGCAGGGAGTAAGGCACGTGGTCGTGGCCGTGGAGTTTCAGCAGGGAGAGGACGTGGGGATTCTGTGCCTGCTGCTGCCGCACCCAGTGACACAGCATCCACCAGTTTTCCCCGTGAGCGTTCCTTTATGCGAACTTTTGTAGGAGCTCAGCGTACCCCCCTGCTGCGGGAAGAACAAATTGAAGCCGTTGTTGGTGGGATGGCAGCCAATGCATCGACTTCAATTGCTTCCACCTCCTCTCAGGACCACAGCACTGTTGAACAACCATCTGTCTCTTCACCGCCTGCCAAATTGCCCAGGCAGTCAGAGAGTTCTGAACTGGAGCCAGCTGAGTCTCTGCTTCTGTTCTCAGAATCTGTTGGCTTGGAAACAGGGCCCAGCCAAGCAGCATTCTGGAATGTGAAGGAGAGGCAGTATGCAGTGATGCGCAACAGCTGTGTTTCTCTGAAATTGAAGAGGCGGGTGAGCCAGTGCCGATGGTCAGCACACCGCAGAACGCATCTGATGATGATGAGACTCAGGTGCCATTTTCTGTTGAGCAAGCTGCTGGCCAGACCACCCAACAGCAGCAGGTGTTGGAAGAGGGTAGTGGAGATGATGAGGTCCAAGACCCAACATGGCGTGAGGAACAGGAAGGTGGTGGTAGCAGCTCTGAGGAAGAGATTGCCCCAACGGTCCAAACAGTAGGGAGAGGTAGGCTGCAGACTCGGTTACCTGTACCCTCCAGTTTGGCACCCGTTCGTAGCAGTTCTCTTCCAACAGCCAAAACGGGCGCTCCCAGGACTTGCACTGCGTGGTCCTTTTTTGACACACTTGCAGATGATATTTGCTATGTCAAATGCAAGCTGTGTAATCAAAAAGTTAAAAGAGGTAAAAATACCAGTAACCTCAATACCACAAATATGTGGAAACATGTACGGACAAAGCACGTAGCTGAGTTACAAAGACACACTGGAGATGTAGGCCAACCTACAGCAGCACCTACATCTTCAGCTCGTGTTGGAGCCTCTTCCTCCAGCTCACACACAGCTGGTTCGGCTTCCTCACAGGATCGCCATGGAAGAACCTCTGTCACTGTTGTCCAGAGACCCAGTGTTATTCCACCCACAGCTGCAAGTTCCCTGTCATCCTCACACTCCCAGGCCACAAAATAGCCATAGGTAGCACAGGCATGGGATAAAAGACGGCCATACTCGGCAAACCATCCACGAGCACAGGCTCTGAATGCTGGCATTGCAAAACTCCTGTCCCTTGAAATGCTGTCATTCAGGCTGGTGGAGACTGACACTTTCCGTAACTTTATGGCATTGGCAGTCCCACAATACAATGTGCCCAGCCGATTTTATTTCAGCAGGCAAGCCGTCCCTGGTCTGCAAAAGCATGTCGAGGGAAAAATTAAACATGCGCTACTAAACGCCGTCAGTAGCAAGGTCCACCTGACCACCGATGCGTGGACCAGTACCCATGGCCAGGGACGATACCTTTCCCTCACTGCCCATTGGGTCAATGTTGTGGAGCCGGGTACAGATCTTGAGAGTGGCGCTGTACGTGTTCTGCCAACTCCAAGGATTGCAGGAATCAAGTCTGTCCACATTGACTCCTCCTCCTACTCCAGTTCCTCAGAATCATCGCTGCAGGAGCCGTCACGGTCTACCTCCACATGGACCCGTGAACGCTTACCTGATGCGACCGATATGAGCACAGCCGTGGCCAAACGTCAACAGGCCGTCCTGAAATTAATTTACATGGGGAATCGAAGCCACACAGCGCAGGAGCTCTGGAATGCCATCAAGCAGGAGAGCGACGTGTGGTTTTTGCCAGCGAATCTCCAGCCAGGCTTGGTAGTGTGTGACAATGGCCGAAATCTGGTGGCAGCTCTGGGCCTTGGCAACCTCACTCACATACCATGTCTGGCACATGTGCTCAACTTGGTCGTGCAGAGTTTTTTGAGGGACTATCCGGATCTTGATTCACTGTTGCACAAGGTCCGCCTAGAGTGCGCTCACTTGCGACGTTCCAGCATGGCCAGATCGCGCATTGCAGCTCTGCAACGCAGATTTCGCCTTCCTGAACATCGCATCATATGTGACGTATCCACCAGGTGGAATTCCACGTTACATATGTTGGAGCGGTTGTGTGAGCAGCAGCCAGCAGTAATGGAGTATCAGCTGCATCAGGCGCAATCAACTCGCAATTTGCGTCGTTCACACTTCACCACTACTGAGTGGGCCTCTATGAAGGACATCTGCCACGTTTTGCGTGCGTTTGATGAGTCAACGCGGATGGCGAGTGGAGATGATGCACTAGTCAGCCTGACTGTCCCCCTTATCTGCCTGCTTCAAAAAACACTGCAAGCAATAAGGGATGAGGTTTTGGAAGAGGTGGAGGATGAGGAGTCACAAATTCCATCACCTTCTGGACAGTCAGCGCAACGTGTTTGCTGGGCAGTGTTCACTTTGTGAGGAGGATGAGGAGGAGTCAATGGAGGAGGAAGACATCGCTCCAGAGGAAGGTACACAATGCTCTAGTCAGTATGTAGAGCGAGGGTGGGGTGATGCAGAGCAGGCAGAGATGACGCCTCTTGCAGGGGACAGCGTTTCTTGGCCAGTTGGGAGTCTGCAGCACATGGTTGATTTCATGCTGCAGTGCCTGAGAAACGACCGCCGCATCGCCCACATTCTCACCACGTCTGATTATTGGGTGTACACCCTCCTAGACCCTCGCTACCGGGACAACTTACAAAGCCTCATCACACCGTTGAACCGGGAGCGTAAAATGCGGGAGTACCAAGACACTCTGGTGCAATCCATAATGTTCTCCATTCCAGCCGAGAGCACTGCTGCTGCTACTGCTTTACAAAGCAGCTCTGTGCGTCGAGGCAGTGGAGACAGCTCTGCAACAAAAGGGAGCACAAGCAGCGCCTCTGCACAGGGCAAGACCAGTATGTTCCAAATGTGGCAAAGTTTTGTGGCAGCGCCACCAATGTCTACACCATCCGAGACGGCTCCAGTCAGCAGGAGGCAACGTTTCCGTAAGATGGTGACAGACTACATGTCTTTCCCTCTCAGTGTACTCCCAGATGGCTCTTCCCCATTCAAGTTTTGGGTCTCTAAGCTGGATACATGGCCAGAGCTTAGCCAGTATGCATTGGAGGTGCTGGCTTGCCCTGCTGCCAGTGTATTATCGGAGCGCGTCTTTAGTGCCGCAGGTGGTGTACTAACAGACCGTCGCATGCGACTATCCTCCGATAATGTAGACCGGCTTACTTTTCTGAAAATGAACAAGGCATGGATCTCGCCAGAATTTGTCTGTCCGTTTTCAGATTAAATAACTGGTTCGCAACGTTATCCATGTCTCCTGTTATGTTCATCTTTCTACCACCTGAACTCTACTCCCTGTGCTACAACACTGCCAGTTGCTGCTCAGAAGTGTCGTGTTCACAGACCAATACACAAGCTATAGTGTTAGTGGGGTTAAGTAACGCCAGCTGTTCCCCTGCTGTGTGTCCGGCAACAAGTCTCCTGTTCCCTACACATGCACAGAAAAACCATGTCGAACATGCTCCAAATAGGGAAGAGCCGTCACCCTGATTGTTATGCTTAAAACAGGAAATTGTGAAGTTTTCCAGGCCTAGAATGATAAATTTTTATGACAAATATGGACAAATAATAATTTGTCATCACAGCGCATATCTGCACATGTCTATTATAAATGGTAACAAAAACTAAAACATAGTCTTGACTTTTTGAAATTAATGCATAAAAGTACATTTCATACTTATCAATTAATGCTTTTTAAGGAACTTTATCTGTACCTGTAAGATAATGCAGTCAATGGATGTACGAATCATAAAATCCTCATCATCATCATCACGAGTTTTATTTATGACAGACATTATAAAATACACATACTGATGCCAACTGTAACTTCACACACCATATATGAAATGGCCAGCATCTAAACCTGGTAATAATGTGCAATAATAAATTATTACATCTAGAAAGTGCATCATGCATACTGACAATAGGTAGTACTAGTTATACCTGCAAGTGCTGTTGAAACAACCACAACAGATATAAATTAATAATGGTATATAGGTATCACAGTGCATAGTTACTCATGGACAATGTCGATGTAATACTGTACCTCAATAAAGTCAGCGTCAACCATTATGCTTGTTAGTCTTGTAGATTGTTAAAGAGGGAACGGTCTTTTTTGGTTGGTCATAGGTGGAGTATTAGACAGTAAATGATTACTGCTGTCGTATTTTTGGCGTCCCTAGGGCGCAATAACGCTGCGTAACGTCACATTTTATAGAGTCATCTAATTGACACACGCTACCCTACCCTACGCGTGACAGAAGGAAGGTAGTGTTGACGGATAAAGCCTTGCGCAACCAGACATGCTTTTACCCTCTTCAACACTGTACAAGCAAAAAATGCATGATTGCAGCCGCAGACTTTATTGACGTACAGTATAACATCGCCATTACCCATCAGAGGCTGTCCACTGTCTGATACAGACATAGAATATACCTTTGCTATCCGTAGCCTTTGTTTCACCTACACTTGCAGGCACACACTTAAATTGTGACAATGCATTATGTTTTTTTAAACGGTTATTTTTTATCGTACATTATTGTGTCATCACATTGATGAGTCCATGCTGGACATGTCATACATGGTGTACAAAGTAACTATTTTATTAACTTAAATAATTGAAATGTCTGTGACTGTCACATCTAAATTGCAATGATGATGATGATAAGTGACTATTACAAAATCCATTGTCTTCACTATGTTATGGTTTAACATAGCGTTCCTTAAGCATTATTCATAAATACAAAAATGGACTTTTATTGTTAAATTTACAACACTATATTTTGTAACCAATTTTTTGGGTGGTGTGTTGTTCCATTTCTTGTTGGCATGTGCATATATGCGTTTATATTTGCAGTGTCTTTATTTTTATTCTTGAAGTTAGGAAACATGTGTATCTTTGTACCGTGTTAGCCAGTAGATAGATAAATATTTAGACTTGAGAGTCCGCAGTGGTTGATACCTTTGAATGGATAACTGAAAAGATGGTAACAAATTGCAAGCTTTCGAGGCTACTCACGTCTCTTCATCAGGCAAAGACTAAAACAAAAAATGAAGCATCACATATTCTATACACAACAGGACACAGGAATAGTGCAATAGGTAAGACAAGTAAGTGACGTGTAGCAGAACTGTCATTATCACAGAGGGATGAACATAAATATTGGAACAGTTCCTAGATAACGATAGAAAGTTTTATTGCCCTCTGATTGGGGTCTGGTTTTGTGTTTTCATGCCCCTGGAAGGGCATAGACGCAGATTCCTTAATTGATATAGAATGACATAAATCCGTGTGATCTATTCATTCCATCACTAACAGTGTCAAAGGTCATGATGAGCTTATATTCTGAAACCTTTGTATCTTTGTCATATTTGAAGTTATATTTTAATACCAGTAATTCCATATCCATCATGCTATGACCGGGCATACAAAAGTGTTTTTGCCACAGGTAAATCCATTATTTTTTGTCTTATCGTGTGGCGCTGATAATTCATCCTTGTTCTCATTTTTTGGCCGGTCTCCCCTCACTTGTCCCTCCCTCACTTGTCTTACCTATTCCTGTGTCCTGTTGTGTGTAGAAATATGTGATTCTTCCTTTTTTTTTTTAGTCTTAGCCTGATGAAGAGACCTGAGTAGTCTCGAAAGCTTTGAATTTGTTACCATATTTTCAGTTAGCCATTAAACTGTATCAACCACAGAGGACTCTCAAGTATAAATATTTTTCTATTCTTGGAATTGAAATTCATCATTTTATTGTCCTAGTAAAACTTCATTTATTCTTGTTTGAAGTACATACATTTGCAATGGCCACGTAACAAGGCAATAACTCAATATTTTGTGCCTACACCCTCCTTGACCCTGGGCTTCAACAGCGCCAGTTGCTGCTCAGAAGTGTTAGATGCACAGATGAAAACAATCGCTGATGTGTTTGTGGGGTTCAGTAATGCCTGCTGTTCCCCTGCTGTGTGTCTGGCAAAAATTACTGCTGCTAACTACAACTTCAACTTCAAACGTCTCATACTAGGCCTCTGCCTACACCCTCCTTGACCCTGGGCTACAACACCGCCAGTTGTAGCTCGGAAGTGCTGTTAGCACAGTCTACACTTGCTCCTGTGTTACTGGGGTTCAGTAATGTCAGCTGTTCCCCTGCTGTGATAACGGCAAAAAGTCCTGCTGCCTCCACCATGTTCTCTTCTCATCCCTGGGCTACAACACCGCCAGTTGTAGCTCGGAAGTGCTGTTAGCACAGTCTACACTTGCTCCTGTGTTACTGGGGTTCAGTAATGTCAGCTGTTCCCCTGCTGTGATAACGGCAAAAAGTCCTGCTGCCTCCACCATGTTCTCTTCTCATCCCTGGGCTACAACACCGCCAGTTGTAGCTCGGAAGTGCTGTTAGCACAGTCTACACTTGCTCCTGTGTTACTGGGGTTCAGTAATGTCAGCTGTTCCCCTGCTTGTGATAACGGCAAAAAGTCCTGCTGCCTCCACCATGTTCTCTTCTCATCCCTGGGCTACAACACCGCCAGTTGTAGCTCGGAAGTGCTGTTAGCACAGTCTACACTTGCTCCTGTGTTACTGGGGTTCAGTAATGTCAGCTGTTCCCCTGCTGTGATAACGGCAAAAAGTCCTGCTGCCTCCACCATGTTCTCTTCTCATCCTGGGCTACAACACCACCAGTTGTTGCTCAGAAGTGCTGTTAGCACAGTCTACACTTGTTCCTGTGTTACTGGGGTTCAGTAATGTCAGCTGTTCCCCTGCTGTGTGTACGGCAAAAAGTCCTGCTGCCTCCACCATGTTCTCTTCTCATCCCTGGGCTACAACACCGCCAGTTGTAGCTCAGAAGTGCTGTTAGCACAGTCTACACTTGCTCCTGTGTTACTGGGTTCAGTAATGTCAGCTGTTCCCCTGCTGTGTGTACGGCAAAAAGTCCTGCTGCCTCCACCATGTTCTCTTCTCATCCCTGGGCTACAACACCGCCAGTTGTTGCTCGGAAGTGCTGTTAGCACAGTCTACACTTGCTCCTGTGTTACTGGGTTCAGTAATGTCAGCTGTTCCCCTGCTGTGTGTACGGCAAAAAGTCCTGCTGCCTCCACCATGTTCTCTTCTCATCCCTGGGCTACAACACCGCCAGTTGTAGCTCGAAGTGCTGTTAGCACAGTCTACACTTGCTCCTGTGTTACTGGGGTTCAGTAATGTCAGCTGTTCCCCTGCTGTGTGTACGGCAAAAAGTCCTGCTGCCTCCACCATGTTCTCTTCTCATCCCTGGCTACAACACCGCCAGTTGTTGCTCGGAAGTGCTGTTAGCACAGTCTACACTTGCTCCTGTGTTACTGGGGTTCAGTAATGTCAGCTGTTCCCCTGCTGTGTGTACGGCAAAAAGTCCTGCTGCCTCCACCATGTTCTCTTCTCATCCCTGGGCTACAACACCGCCAGTTGTTGCTCGGAAGTGCTGTTAGCACAGTCTACACTTGCTCCTGTGTTACTGGGGTTCAGTAATGTCAGCTGTTCCCCTGCTGTGTGTACGGCAAAAAGTCCTGCTGCCTCCACCATGTTCTCTTCTCATTCCTGGGCTACAACACCGACGTTGTTGCTCGGAAGTGCTGTTAGCACAGTCTACACTTGCTCCTGTGTTACTGGGGTTCAGTAATGTCAGCTGTTCCCCTGCTGTGTGTACGGCAAAAAGTCCTGCTGCCTCCACCATGTTCTCTTCTCATCCCTGGGCTACAACACCGCCAGTTGTAGCTCGAAAGGCTGTTAGCACAGTCTACACTTGCTCCTGTGTTACTGGGGTTCGTAATGTCAGCTGTTCCCCTGCTGTGTGTACGGCAAAAAGTCCTGCTGCCTCCACCATGTTCTCTTCTCATCCCTGGGCTACAACACCGCCAGTTGTTGCTCGGAAGTGCTGTTAGCACAGTCTACACTTGCTCCTGTGTTATTGGGGTTCAGTAATGTCAGCTGTTCCCCTGCTGTGTGTACGGCAAAAAGTCCTGCTGCCTCCACCATGTTCTCTTCTCATCCCTGGGCTACAACACCGCCAGTTGTTGCTCGGAAGTGCTGTTAGCACAGTCTACACTTGCTCCTGTGTTACTGGGGTTCAGTAATGTCAGCTGTTCCCCTGCTGTGTGTACGGCAAAAAGTCCTGCTGCCTCCACCAGTGTTCTTCTCATCCCTGGGCTACAACACCGCCAGTTGTTGCTCGGAAGTGCTGTTAGCACAGTCTACACTTGCTCCTGTGTTACTGGGGTTCAGTAATGTCAGCTGTTCCCCTGCTGTGTGTCGGCAAAAATACTGCTGCACTACACTCAACTCAAGTCTCATACTAGTCCTCTGCTACACACCCCTTGACTGGGCTCAACAGCGCCAGTTGTGCCAGAAGTGTAGATGCACAGATGAACATCCTGATGTGTTTGTGGGTTCAGTAATGCCTGCTGTTCCCCTGCTGTGTGTCTGGCAAAAATTACTGCTGCTACTACAACTTCAACTCAACTCTCTACTAGCCTCTGCTACACCCTCTTGACCTGGGCTACAACACCGCCAGTTTGTAGCTCGGAAGTGCTGTTAGCACAGTCTACACTTGCTCCTGTGTTACTGGGGTTCAGTAATGTCAGCTGTTCCCCTGCTGTGATAACGGCAAAAAGTCCTGCTGCCTCCACCATGTTCTCTTCTCATCCCTGGGCTACAACACCGCCAGTTGTAGCTCGGAAGTGCTGTTAGCACAGTCTACACTTGCTCCTGTGTTACTGGGGTTCAGTAATGTCAGCTGTTCCCCTGCTGTGTGTACGGCAAAAAGTCCTGCTGCCTCCACATGTTCTCTTCTCATTCCTGGGCTACAACACCGACCGTTGTTGCTCGGAAGTGCTGTTAGCACAGTCTACACTTGCTCCTGTGTTACTGGGGTTCAGTAATGTCAGCTGTTCCCCTGCTGTGTGTACGGCAAAAAGTCCTGCTGCCTCCACCATGTTCTCTTCTCATCCCTGGGCTACAACACCGCCAGTTGTAGCTCGAAAGAGCTGTTAGCACAGTCTACACTTGCTCCTGTGTTACTGGGGTTCCGTAATGTCAGCTGTTCCCCTGCTGTGTGTACGGCAAAAAGTCCTGCTGCCTCCACCATGTTCTCTTCTCATCCCTGGGCTACAACACCGCCAGTTGTTGCTCGGAAGTGCTGTTAGCACAGTCTACACTTGCTCCTGTGTTATTGGGGTTCAGTAATGTCAGCTGTTCCCCTGCTGTGTGTACGGCAAAAAGTCCTGCTGCCTCCACCATGTTCTCTTCTCATCCCTGGGCTACAACACCGCCAGTTGTTGCTCGCGGAAGTGCTGTTAGCACAGTCTACACTTGCTCCTGTGTTACTGGGGTTCAGTAATGTCAGCTGTTCCCCTGCTGTGATAACGGCAAAAAGTCCTGCTGCCTCCACCATGTTCTCTTCTCATCCCTGGGCTACAACACCGCCAGTTGTAGCTCAGAAGTGCTGTTAGCACAGTCTACACTTGCTCCTGTGTTACTGGGGTTCAGTAATGTCAGCTGTTCCCCTGCTGTGATAACGGCAAAAAGTCCTGCTGCCTCCACCATGTTCTCTTCTCATCCCTGGGCTACAACACCACCAGTTGTAGCTCGGAAGTGCTGTTAGCACAGTCTACACTTGCTCCTGTGTTACTGGGGTTCAGTAATGTCAGCTGTTCCCCTGCTGTGATAACGGCAAAAAGTCCTGCTGCCTCCACCATGTTCTCTTCTCATCCCTGGGCTACAACACCGCCAGTTGTTATTCGGAAGTGCTGTTAGCACAGTCTACACTTGCTCCTGTGTTACTGGGGTTCAGTAATGTCAGCTGTTCCCCTGCTGTGATAACGGCAAAAAGTCCTGCTGCCTCCACCCTGTTGTCTTCTCATCCCTGGGCTTCAACACCGCCAGTTGTTGCTCGGAAGTGTCATTGGCACGGGTACTCACTCCTGCCCAGACTTGTTACAGCACGCCATCTGTTTCCTGTCAGTGTAAACGTCACTTAGCCTCCAATAAGTTGTCCTGTCGTGTTGCAGTCGGGTTAGCCGACTCTATGGTGCTTGGAGTTTAGGTGCTTCCTATGTGTGCTGCGGGATATGCAAATAAAGGCTGTTTCCGTTGTGACAATAGGACAATCACCCACTGTAGTACTGTGGGATTCGGTAACTGCGGCCGGCTCGCGGCCTGTCAACTTAAATTTCCATGGGTACCTTCTGCTACCCGTCCGGGTTCCAGTACCGTCAGCTGGTTCTCCGCAGTGCCTTTGGCCTAGGTGCCTCCATCTCGGTATCCGAGTTCCAGCAACGTCTGCTGGTCCTTGGTAGTGCTTTGGAGCACAGGTACCTCCTGCTTAGTAACCGTGTCCCAGTAACGTCAGCTGGTCCTCGGTTGTGCCATTGGCTCTTTTCCTTCTGCTGCCCCTCCGGGTTCCAGCACAGTCAGCTGGTCCTCGTTACTTGCATTGGCTCTTGAACCTTCTGCTACCCGTCCGGGTTCCAGTACCGTCAGCTGGTTCTCCGCAGTGCCTTTGGCCTAGGTGCCTCCATCTCGGTATCCGAGTTCCAGCAATGTCTGCTGGTCCTTGGTAGTGCTTTGGAGCACAGGTACCTCCTGCTTAGTAACCGTGTCCCAGTAACGTCAGCTGGTCCTCGGTTGTGCCATTGGCTCTTTTCCTTCTGCTGCCCCTCCGGGTTCCAGCACAGTCAGCTGGTCCTCGTTACTTGCATTGGCTCTTGTACCTTCTGCTACCCGTCCGGGTTCCAGTACCGTCAGCTGGTTCTCCGCAGTGCCTTTGGCCTAGGTGCCTCCATCTCGGTATCCGAGTTCCAGCAATGTCTGCTGGTCCTTGGTAGTGCTTTGGAGCACAGGTACCTCCTGCTTAGTAACCGTGTCCCAGTAACGTCAGCTGGTCCTCGGTTGTGCCATTGGCTCTTTTCCTTCTGCTGCCCCTCCGGGTTCCAGCACAGTCAGCTGGTCCTCGTTACTTGCATTGGCTCTTGTACCTTCTGCTACCCGTCCGGGTTCCAGTACCGTCAGCTGGTTCTCCGCAGTGCCTTTGGCCTAGGTGCCTCCATCTCGGTATCCGAGTTCCAGCAATGTCTGCTGGTCCTTGGTAGTGCTTTGGAGCACAGGTACCTCCTGCTTAGTAACCGTGTCCCAGTAACGTCAGCTGGTCCTCGGTTGTGCCATTGGCTCTTTTCCTTCTGCTGCCCCTCCGGGTTCCAGCACAGTCAGCTGGTCCTCGTTACTTGCATTGACTCTTGTACCTTCTGCTACATTTACAAATTGAAGATTTTTTCAATGCTTTTTTGGGTAATCACTCTGGATCTCCAACAATGAAGATGACGACCCTGATGACCACCCCGAAGAAGATGACGACCAGAAGGACGACGAGCATCAAGCCAACCAGCCTAAACACCATCACAAAGAAAAAATAAAAGATTACCAAACAGGACTAAGAAGGTTAAGACAAACTACAAGATACAGAACAAGAGACTTAAGAACAATAAGCAGAAGATCAAAAAGCAGAAGAACATGAAGTATAAGACCAAAATGAAGAGCAAAATATATGCTCTAAATTCTAAGCAGAAGAAGACTAAGCAGTGTATGGGGGTGAGTCCGTTCCTCCTCGTGGTGCCCCTGGAAAATGCCTGCTGCTGCAGGCTAAACTGAACACGGACAAATACTGTTGTAATTTAAATCTTTTGTGAACAGAAGAACGGAAGGATGAAAAATTCATACTTTGACAGATTACAAGTACAGGATTCTCTGTCACAAATAAGAATATGATGAAGAAGATGAAGTACAATATGAATAAGAATAATAGTTTAATAAGAAGAATCTGAGTAATGTTAACAAAAAGATGAATAGCAAGAAGTTTAAGAAGAAGATAAAGAAGGTGAAGATGAAGAATAATTTGATGAAAAAGATGATGCTGCTGAAGATTATGAAGGAGAAAGTGTGTGAAAAGTTAAAAAGATGAAGAGCATGGAAGTTGTGAAATATACATATTTGTCAAAATAGAAAAAACGTTAACAACATTGTCAATTTCTTCGTCAATCCGAACATCTTTAAAAAAAAAATATTATGCTATTCCATTTGATTGGGTTAAACATCTATGCCTTTAATGTCTCCTCAACCTTCCACAATACATTGTACATTACTCTTTGTTGTTTTCCTTCATGTACAATTAACCAACAAGGCAAGAATGGGTTTTTTTTAATTCCGATATTTTGTTCCCATAGACTTACATGGGACTTCCGGTATCGGTATCGGGTATCGCCGATATTTTAATGGTATCGGCGATACCATTCCGATTCCGATACTTTTGGATATCGGAAAGTATCGCTCAACCCTACTGCTTACATATTTTTAGATCTTTCAGTCAGCTGTTTCCATGGTTGCTGTACAATAATCATTTCATAAGTCTTTAAACTTTTAATGACAAATGCATTAAGTTTATGCAAAGTCTCAATATTTACAATGTTAATACTTACCGTATTTTTGAAGGTTTCTGACAGCTGGATATTATCTTCTGGGCCAAATCCTGACTGATGGTGACTTATTTTTGCTTAATCAGTCCTCAGAATTTCGATGATTTTGTTTGTATACCAGCTTATTAAGTTTTCGCCACAGGTTCTCAATGACATTGGGATCTGGTGAGTTTCCTGGCCATGGACCAAAAATGTCAGTGTTTTGTTCTTCGAGCCACTTTAGTATCACTTTTGCCTTGTGAATGGTATAAATTATTCTCTAAAAAAAAAGGTTAATCTCCAACTTCCTCCCAGATCATTAATAGTTCCTATTGGAGGATGTTTTGATACCATTTTTTATTAATGGTAATATTGTGAGTGATCACACTCACTTGTATGACAAGCAACAATGCAAATGAAAGTCCTCAGGATGCTTTATTGTTGACATGTACTGTAGTTAAAAAAATAAAAAGTGAGACCTAGTAGGAAAGCAGTGCTGAAGTAGACAATCAGTCAAGGTTAATGTTCACCACTTTTATTGGATTAGAAAAATCCTGTTACAGGGCTACACATTACAGTGTCATGCTAACACTTTTATTAAGTGGGGAATTAGCAGAATTCCCATATGATGTGAAATGCTAAAGGAAAACAGATAATGATGCCCTACCATTTCACATCAAGCAGGTATACTGCTAATTCCCCGCAATCTCACTTCCTCTTGCAAGCAACATTTTCCTTAAACAAATGTTTGTAAACACTTTCCAATTTTCTACCTATTTTTCTTAATTTTTTAGTTTACATACTTTTCTTATGAATTCCTAATGAACTTTATGTTTCTCGTTCCACATTTCATTATATAATTGTCAAGTTCACGTCAATTTCTTTACTTTTTTGGTTGTTCCTGTCAGCTTATTCTCTCCTCTCTTCCTCTTCATATTTTACTTTCAATACATTTTTCCCTACTCTTCCTTGTTCTCTACCAATTTGTTCTTCACGCTTTTTAAGAATCTTTTAAACTCACAAAACCATATCTCAAAGCCTTTTTTTCCTTCATTTTAGCACCAACTTCCTACTTTCATCTTTCATATCGTCTTCATTTCACACTTCATATCAGTGAAAATTCAATTTTCGTTGCATCTTTTCCTAAAATACCACATCCTGGTGTTCTTGTTTTCTATTCTACATCATGTTTTAAAAAGATACAGCTCTCTAAACATTCCAAGCCCATTTCTCACTTCCATATCATTTTATTCCTGGAATTTTCCAGGAATAAAACATTGTTAGTGAGTTTTCTTTACCCTTTAATGGAATTTGACCCCGCTAGTTACAGTATTCTGCATGGCATTCTAGATAACCACAAGGCATGCTTTTTTTTCTCAGAAAATTTCTTTTTATTTTCTACAGGTGATTTTTTTGGGGGGAGACCCTCTTAACCATAAGGCAGCAACTTTTTTTTTTTAAGGCAGCACCCATAGGTTCTCCCCTCTTGTCTTTGCTTTCTTTCCCTCACAGAACTTCCTGAAAGGAATTACATTTGGAAGATTTGCTCAAAACTATTAGGGAAATTTGATTAGCATCACATTTGATGTGAACTGAATGAATTCTGTTTTCATCTAAAAAAAAGGCTGTTTATTATGTTCAAAGGTCTACTTACTCCAAAGCATAAGTGACAGAGCAGTATGGGGGTTAAAATACAATAAAAATTCGTATTCACCAAGCTTCTCACCTACCCTTCATGCCCCCCACCAGTCTTCAGTTGGCATTTAGGCACCGGCTTAACTCTGGTACAAGTCTTCTCTTCATTGTTCAAGCATTCATATTCGTTAGGGAATTTTGATTTGCATCAAATTTGCTTTGAATCAATTGTGCCCTGATTGCAGTTAAAAAAAGCTGTTTATCTATTGACCCCAAAGGATAATAAGCAAATGGCCTGGGAAAGGGTTGAAATAAAATAAAATTCATACTCTCATAGCTCCTCACCTGCTCTCTTCTGCAGTTCTCTGCCAGAACCACACTGATATCCTAGGCAATCCTAGTATCCATTTTGAAACTTTTCTCTTATTTACTCTTTGCCAGCACACTGACAAGGCTTTGATCCATGTTTAAACAGTATGACATCGGAACATGTTTTTCCCCACACTCTCCTTCAAAATGGAGCAAGAAACAAGGAAGCCAGTGAAGGATTGACAGGAGCTATAGCAACAGTGGCAGGAGAGGGGATAGGTGAATATATTTTTTATTGTTTTTTAAGCCTTTTCTGGCCCATATTACAACAGCAAAATGGTAGCCAGCTGAATTTGCGGTTATCAAATTTTCAAACATTTAGATTCACTAGAATCCCCAAATTTGAGGAAACTCGAAACTAATTACATTTGCTGATCCTTAGTTGGGACATTTGCAGAAAATATGCAGCTATGGATGTTTAACTTGATAGTAGAGTTGAGCGATACTTTCCGATATCCAAAAGTATCGGAATCGGAATGGTATCGCCGATACCATTAAAATATCGGCGATACCCGATACCGATACCGGAAGTCCCATGTAAGTCTATGGGAACAAAATATCGCAACTAAAAAAACCTCTTTCTTTCCTTGTAAACACTAAATATACACACATAGAATACATATATATATATATATATATACATGTCATTGTGACATATATATACATATATGTATAGTTTATACACTTCTACATAGTAAAATATCCTCTGATTCAATTGCCGGGTAAAGTCGGCTTCTGTGAAAAGACAGAAGCACCCGACATGAAATGACACTTGGTGTACATAGGGTTAACCATGTCTTTTCATGTCGTTTGCTATCTGATTTGCACAAACAATTACATCAGTCTATGTGTGCAAAATTTCACACCTGTAGGGGTTAATTAAAGGTGTAAATTCGTTGTAAAAAAAACGGACTTTTTTGCTACGAATTTACACCTTTAATTAACCCCTACAGGTGTGAAATTTTGCACACATAGACTGATGTAATTGTATGTGCAAATCAGATAGCAAACGACATGAAAAGACATGGTTAACCCTATGTACACCAAGTGTCATTTCAAATGACACTTGGTGTACATAGGGTTAACCATGTCTTTTCATGTCGTTTGCTATCTGATTTGCACATACAATTACATCAGTCTATGTGTGCAAAATTTCACACCTGTAGGGGTTAATTAAAGGTGTAAATTCGTTGTAAAAAAAACGAACTTTTTTGCTACGAATTTACACCTTTAATTAACCCCTACAGGTGTGAAATTTTGCACACTTACACTCATGTAATTGTTTGTGCAAATCAGATATCAAACTACATGAAAAGACATGGTTAACCCTATGTACACCAAGTGTCATTTCATGTCGGGTTCTGCATTTTCACAAAAGCCGGCAATTGAATTAGCGGCTATTATACTATGTAGAAGTGTATGAACTATAAATATAAATATATATATATATATATATATATATATATATATATATGTGTCACAAATTCAATGACATGTATATATATATATGAGGTGTAAAATTGCTGAAAAAAAATGCGTGGGCTCCCGCCCTATTTTCGCAACCAGACAGACAAAGCCAGTGAGTGGGGGCAGATAATAATAGCCCAGAGAGGGACCATTTTTTTTGCCCCCCCCCCGGCTACTTAACATCTGCCCCCAGACACCCCAGAAAGGGCAAATTTCTAATTAGATTTGCCCTTTCTGGCACTTTGCCCGTCTATTCCCATTGCCCTGTAGCGGTGGCGAATGGGTTAATAAGGGGTTAAAATGACCTTGCAATTGAAAGGTCACTTTAAGCCAGGTTAATAATTGAGAGCTGTCAATTAGACAACTATCAATTATTAATCCTATTGTATGAAAGAAAAATCAAACACACACACTTTAATAAAAAAGAAGTTTAATGAAATAATCACACAGTTTTTGACCATATTTTATTTACCTGCTAAAACCATTTCCTGTAATAAAAATAAAATAATAAAGCAAAATTATTCTTACCAATCCGATGAACAGTCAGGTCCCACGGTGTAATCCTTCAGAAAGGGTTAATGTTTACTGCAGGGACCGCAGCTAATGCTGCAGCCTCACAGTAAGCCCCCAAATGAATAAGTTCCTCTCCTGGCTGACAGGAGAGGAAGTGGAAAGCTTAATTGATTGCTTTCCACTTTCACTTCAGGTCAGCCAGGGACACAATCAGTGACGTCAGAGGGAACTGGTTAACAAAAATAGGGGTTCCCTTCGAAAAAAAAATGGCGTGGGGTCCCCCCTATTTTTGTTAACCAGCCTGATGAAGCAGACCGCTGAGGCCTGGATTTTCAGGCTGTTAAGGAGCCAAGATCCATGGACCTTGCCAGCCTGATAATACCAGGCCACATCAGTCTGCATATCTTGGCTGATTAACAAAAATAGGGGATCCCCTCGAAAAAAATTGGCGTGGGGTCCCCCTATTTTTGTTAACCAGCCAGATGAAGCAGACCGCTGAGGCCTGGTTTTTCAGGCTGGTAAGGATCCAATATTCATGGACCTTGCAAGCCTGATAATACCAGGCCACAGCAGTCTACTTAGCTTGGCTGGTTAACAAAAATAGGGGATCCCCTCGAAAAAAAAACGGCGTAGGGGTCCCCCTATTTTTGTTAACCAGCCAAGTAAAATGCAGACTGCTGCGGCCTGGTATTAAAAGACTGTCAAGGCCCATGGATTTTTGCCCTCAACAGCCTGATAATACCAGGCTACAGCAGCCCCACATTTGGCGCATCAAAAGATGTGCCAATTGTGGCACTTTACCCGGCTCTTCCCACTGCCCTGTAGCGGTGGCAAGTGGGGTAATAAGGGGTTAATGTCACCGTTGATTGCACGGTGACAATAAGCCCGGTTAATAATGGATAGGCGTCAATAAGACACCGATCCATTATTAATCCCAAAGTTTTTAAATGTGTAAAAAAAAGACACAGCAAGAAAAAAGTCTTTTAATGAAATAAAAGAGACAACACAGTTTTCATTTTTTTTATTACTCTCTCATTCCTGCGACGCCATCGATCTCCTGTAAAAAAAGAAAAAAAACAAACCAACAGTATACCACCTGTCCGACGCAGTCCATAACGACAGTCCCACGACGATCCAGCTCTGCTACATCGCAATGACAGGCAGAGCCTGTCATTGCAACGCAGCACAGCTGATTACCTGCTTCCCCGGCGGTGACGTCATCGGACTGACTGCTTTACGGCCGGGATTACCCAGCAGTCACTGCAGTTATCGCGAGAAACTGCATGTGACCGCCGGGGAGAAGAGGATGGCGGCCATGAAGCAGTCCAGGACTTGACCGCCGGAGATCTTCTGCCAGGTAAGTGCCGCTGACTCCTGACAGACCCGACAGACGGACACTGACAGTGACAGTGACATCCCGATTCCGGTATCCGATATGACGAAAATATCGGAACTCGGAATCGGAATTCCGATACAGCCAATATCGGCCGATACCCGATATTTGCAGTATCGGAATGCTCAACCCTACTTGATAGTAGAGGATAACTACTCTCTAAGCAACAAGTTTTCAGAACCATTGAAGATTCATAAATTGAGGGAAGAGGTGGATGAGAAGAGTGGTGAGTGTGTTGTAGAAGTGATTTCCAGTCTAAAATATTGACTACATTTAGTTTTGAGGTATAATCAAGGTGCCAACAATCCTTTTTTTAGCAGAGATTCATGAATTATATTTGTAAGGTAGTGGAGTAAGGTTTGGTTGACAAAGGTATAGAGACAGTACCTTGAATGATACATATAGTCAAAATCCAGAAAACAAATGCACAGTGATTAAATATAAGTAAAAAAGATATACAGGTCCTTCTCAAAAAATTAGCATATAGTGCAAAATTTCATTATTTTCCATAATGTAATGTTTACAATTAAACTTTCATATATTTTAGAATCATTACACACCAACTGAAATTTGTCAGGTCTTTTATTGTTTTAATACTGATGATTTTGGCATACAACTCCTGATAACCCAAAAAACCTGTCTCAAAAAATTAGCATATCAAGAAAAGGTTCTCTAAACGACCTATTACCCTAATCTTCTGAATCAACTAATTAACTCTAAACACATGCAAAAGATTCCTGAGGCTTTTAAAAACTCCCTGCCTTGTTCATTACTCAAAACCCCCATCATGGGTAAGACTAGCGACCTTACTGATGTCAAGAAGGCCATCATTGACACCCTCAAGCAAGAGGGTAAGACCCAGAAAGAAATTTCTCAACAAATAGGCTGTTCCCAGAGTGCTGTATCAAGGCACCTCAATGGGAAGTCTGTTGGAAGGAGACAATGTGGCAGAAAACGCTGTACAACGAGAAGAGGTGACCGGACCCTGAGGAAGATTGTGGAGAAGGACCGATTCCAGACCTTGGGGGACCTGAGGAAGCAGTGGACTGAGTCAGGTGTAGAAACATCCAGAGCCACCGTGCACAGGCGTGTGCAGGAAATGGGCTACAGGTGCCGCATTCCCCAGGTGAAGCCACTTTTGAACCATAAACAGCAGCAGAAGCGCCTGACCTGGGCTACAGAGAAGCAGCACTGGACTGTTGCTAAGTGGTCCCAAGTACTTTTTTCTGATGAAAGCAAATTTTGCATGTCATTCGGAAATCAAGGTGCCAGAGTCTGGAGGAATACTGGGGAGAAGGAAATGCCAAAATGCCTGAAGTCCAGTGTCAAGTACCCACAGTCAGTGATGGTGTGGGGTGCCATGTCAGCTGCTGGTGTTGGTCCACTGTGTTTCATCAAGGGCAGGGTCAATGCAGCTAGCTATCAGGAGATTTTGGAGCACTTCATGCTTCCATCGGCTGAAATGCTTTATGGAGATGAAGATTTCATTTTTCAGCACGACCTGGCACCTGCTCACAGTGCCAAAACCACTGGTAAATGGTTTATTGACCATGGTATTACTGTGCTCAATTGGCCTGCCAACTCTCCTGACCTGAACCCCATAGAGAATCTGTGGGATATTGTGAAGAGAAAGTTGAGAGACGCAAGACCCAACACTCTGGATGAGCTTAAGGCCGCTATTGAAGCATCCTGGGCCTCCATAACACCTCAGCAGTGTCACAGGCTGATTGCCTCCATGCCACACCGCATTGAAGCAGTCATTTCTGCAAAAGGATTCCCGACCAAGTATTGAGTGCATAACTGAACTTTATTATTTGATGTTTTTTTTGTTTGTTTTTAAAAAACACTTTTATTTTATTGGACGGTTGAAATATGTTAATTTTTTGAGACAGGTTTTTTGGGTTATCAGGAGTTGTATGCCAAAATCATCAGTATTAAAACAATAAAAGACTTGACAAATTTCAGTTGGTGTGTAATGATTCTAAAATATATGAAAGTTTAATTGTAATCATTACATTATGGAAAATAATGAAATTATGCACTATATGCTAATTTTTTGAGAAGGACCTGTAAATTGGACATTAAACAATTAACAACTTGCAAATGCACATAGATTTCTTACAAGACTTTAAACCATAAGTTGCTCACATTATGCTAGTGACAGTATGTTGGGGGAGGTCATTTCCATCAAAATACTACTTCTGGAGTTATGTTTGTAAATACAGACTGGAAAACACTGTATGATCTCCTTTTCTTGTACAAGCTGTTTGAGCTTTTACAGCCGATATATGTTAGACCTCAATATATATAGTGTTCTGGTCTCTACCTCCCCTGAAGAATCGCCAGATGAAATGCATCGGGATCAATATGGGTCATTGACAGCATGGATTCCACTAGGTTTTTTTGATGGTTGGGTAATAGGTGGCAAGGAATTTGCCCCCCATACTTTTTTGACAAGTAGGATCCTTCACTCTACATGAACTGTAGAGGGATTTGATCTGGTTCTAATCCATAAATATCATCGCAGAAACTTGGTTAGAATATTCCTATTACCCTATTATATATCTGCTAACTTATAGTTCTCTAACGATACTCTATTGTGTATGAGGACACAGATTTGACTTTTATCCTAAGTCATATTACAAGACTCGTTAAAGGGTTGATTGTGACTTGTAGGATCGCTATTTCCAATAGGTGGCGCTATAGAGTACAAGTCCTCTTTTTCTCTTAAGAGGCAATTTGCATATTAAATTTCCCAGAGGAGCATTGCACGGCAAATAAACCTCCTTACTTTGACAAGCCAGAGCTGGTATGTCACTCTCCACAAGGAGAAACCTTACCCCTTAGACCAGGGACAACAATAATTCTAAATACTCCAATTTCCATGAAAACATGTGTGAGGCAATCTGATATTTCTTATGACAATATCACTGTCAAATTGTCACTGTCGTGACCTCAACAGATTTGGATAAGTGTAAACGAACATGTAGACCTGTTCTTCATTGTTGTGCTGTTCCATACTGTCTGTAAAGAGTCTTCAGTGTTGCATGGCTTATCTTTCTACTTCTAAGGCTAAGATATGAGGTCTTCATTGTATACAGATTTACCAAAAAATGGATTCTGCAAAAGTTTCTGCTTTTGTACAGGCAATGGTAGACCTTTTTTTGATTGATGATGTACCAATGGTATGGTATACTATTGGATGCTTTATGGGAAGTCTGCCTAATTGAGGCTGAGTTCATGAGATCTTTTTCTGGCTGATGTAATCCAATGTGTAAAATGGCTATTTTTGGTGATTCAGCCTAAATCATTTATATATTGCTCAAATTGACCTCCATCACATGATCGACTTGTCTCAAATATATTCATTGATTACACTACTTTAAACTGTCAGCCTCATTCTTTTTTGAGTCATTGAATTAAAGCACATTTACAAAACATGTTCACATAAGAGGCAAAAACAGGAACCTGCTACCTCTAGGAATGTATAACGTCTGCAATGTGTTAATTACAATTTAGTTGTAAACAAAGTGTTACCTTCAATTCAGCACAATTTACTACAAAAAGAGACTATCAATTTGACAGATAGTACAGCATGACAACTTCTTTTTGGAATATGAGATAGAACATTTTTTTTATCTCCAGGGTGAAAGGTACACTTTTCCACTGATCCAGATTCCCCATAGTACAATTTGAGTTGTTTTCATTGGGTCACTTCTTAGAAATCCTTTTAGGTCTTTAACCTTTTAAGACACACCATAGGCCAGAGACATATTTTGAAGGCTTGAGGATAATAGAGGAGACAGTAAAATGTTTGGGTCTGGGGAAATTCTACTTTAATTCCAATATACTGTACCTTGAATGAGGAAAAATAAATTGCTTTAAGTCATTGCAGTAAAAAGATTATCTGAAAGTGGTGATTTTGTTGCCAACAGATAAAGTGGACTATAATTGTAGTAGTGAGCAAGAGCTATTATGTAACGAAGATAAAATCCCAATTATCTGATAATCCAAGTTATGCATTGGTCACTTACAATTCATTGCACAAGGTTACAGCCTGGATAAATCATATTTAAACCAATTATCTAATATATAAAGCTGAATGTATGTATGTGTGTATGTATTTGGGTATGTTTGTCCGGGATTGGAATCCGCACCGTCGCACTTATGGGCATGAAATTTTGCACGCCCGCACGTCTCGACCCCGAAAGCGTCCTAGGCTATGTTTTAAATCAAAATTTTAACCCCGCACGTTCCAAATCGCCAAACAATTTTGACCCTATCTACATAATGGGGAGAAAGCTGAATGCTTGTGTGTATGTCCGGCATAGGAATCTGCATTTACGGGCATGAAATTTTGCACACCCGCACGTCTCGACCCCGGGAGCGTCATAGGCTAGGTTTTTAGTCAAAATTTTAACCCCGCGCATTCCAAATCGGCAAATAATTTTGGCCCGGGATAGGAATCTGCACCGTTGTACTTACGGGCATGAAATTTTGCATGCCCGCACATCTCAACCCCAGGAGCATCATAGGCTATGTGTTGAATGGAAATTTTAACCCCCGCACGTTCCAAATCGCCAAACAATTTTGGCCCTATCTACATAATGGGGAGAAAGCTGAATGCTTGTGTGTATGTCCGGCATAGGAATCTGCATTTACGGGCATGAAATTTTGCACACCCGCACGTCTCGACCCCGGGAGCGTCATAGGCTAGGTTTTTAGTCGAAATTTTAACCCCGCGCATTCCAAATCGGCAAATAATTTTGGCCCGGGATAGGAATCTGCACCGTTGTACTTACGGGCATGAAATTTTGCATGCCCGCACATCTCAACCCCAGGAGCATCATAGGCTATGTGTTGAATGGAAATTTTAACCCCCGCACGTTCCAAATCGCCAAACAATTTTGGCCCTATCTACATAATGGGGAGAAAGCTGAATGCTTGTGTGTATGTCCGGCATAGGAATCTGCATTTACGGGCATGAAATTTTGCACACCCGCACGTCTCGACCCCGGGAGCGTCATAGGCTAGGTTTTTAGTCGAAATTTTAACCCCGCGCATTCCAAATCGGCAAATAATTTTGGCCCGGGATAGGAATCTGCACCGTTGTACTTACGGGCATGAAATTTTGCATGCCCGCACATCTCAACCCCAGGAGCATCATAGGCTATGTGTTGAATGGAAATTTTAACCCCCGCACGTTCCAAATCGCCAAACAATTTTGGCCCTATCTACATAATGGGGAGAAAGCTGAATGCTTGTGTGTATGTCCGGCATAGGAATCTGCATTTACGGGCATGAAATTTTGCACACCCGCACGTCTCGACCCCGGGAGCGTCATAGGCTAGGTTTTTAGTCGAAATTTTAACCCCGCGCATTCCAAATCAGCAAATAATTTTGGCCCGGGATAGGAATCTGCATCGTTGTACTTACGGGCATGAAATTTTGCATGCCCGCACATCTCAACCCCAGGAGCATCATAGGCTATGTGTTGAATGGAAATTTTAACCCCCGCACGTTCCAAATCGCCAAACAATTTTGGCCCTATCTACATAATGGGGAGAAAGCTGAATGCTTGTGTGTATGTCCGGCATAGGAATCTGCATTTACGGGCATGAAATTTTGCACACCCGCACGTCTCGACCCCGGGAGCGTCATAGGCTAGGTTTTTAGTAGAAATTTTAACCCCGCGCATTCCAAATCGGCAAATAATTTTGGCCCGGGATAGGAATCTGCACCGTTGTACTTACGGGCATGAAATTTTGCATGTCCGCACATCTTAACCCCAGGAGCATCATAGGCTATGTGTTGAATGGAAATTTTAACCCCGCACGTTCCAAATCGCCAAACTATTTTGGCCCTATCTACATAATGGGGAGAAAGCTGAATACTTGTATATAGATATAATCATTACAATTTGTTATAACTAACCGTAGTTAGGTACTATGCCCGGGCAGCGCCGGGCTCTTCAGCTAGTTCAATTAAAAGGTAATAAATAAAAAGAACTAAAGCAGGTGAAGTAAGTATTAAACATGTCATTGTGTAAGTAAACATTTTTCTACAGGTGCTAATGACATGAAATTCTCATCAGATGTCTGTAATAAATTATCCAATCCACACAGGCAAAAAAATCAAAGCATAAATGTTTAACTCTATTTTTAGCATATTCTTGTAAATTTGCTCTTTGTTATTGCACTTGATTACTTTAATTATCATTTCAAATATATAAATATTATATACTTTCATGCTTGAATTCCTATTTATACTGTATATTTATGTTTTCACTTACAGTATATATCACACACATTATGATATGTTTTAATTTCATTGTAATAGACATTAATTATTTTTGTTATTATATTGCACTGACCTCTGTAACATATTATATTGTGATTAGGGATGAGCGATATTGCCCGATATTGTATCGGAATTTCCGATTTCTGATATCAATGCAAGTCAATGGGAGAAAAAAATCGGAATTACAAAATGACCACTACAGTGCTATATAATGGATAAAATGGAGGGGAAACACCTCAGGATAATGGGGAAAGAGTTTTCAGAGGCAGAGGAGCAAAAAAATCGCTAGAAAAATGCACAGAGCGAAAACTGTAGCAGGAAAACTGTTCGCCATCTTCTAATTCATTTGCCGGCTTTTCTGAAATTACAGAACCACCCGACATGAAATGACTCATGGTTTACATACAGTTAGCCATGTCATTTCATGTAGTTTGATATATGGTTTTCACTAAAAATTACATGAGTGTATGTGTGCAAAATTTAACACATGTAGGGGTTAATTAAAGGTGTAAATTAGTTGAAAAAAAATTCAACAAATTTGCACCTTTAATTAACCCCTACATGTCTGAAATTTTGCATCCGTACACTCATGTAATTGTTAGTGAAAACCATATATCAAACTACATGAAATGACATGGTTAACTGTATGTAAACCGTATGTCATTTCATGTCGGGTCTGTAATTTCACAAAAGTCGGCAATTGAATTAGCGGCTATTATACTATGTAGAAATGTATGACATATATATATATATATATATATATATATATACTAGCTGAAGAGCCTGGCGCTGCCCGGGCATAGTACCTAACTACGGTTAGTTATAACAAATTGTAATGATTATATCTATATACAAGCATTCAGCTTTCTCCCCATTATGTAGATAGGGCCAAAATTGTTTGGCGATTTGGAACGTGCGGGGGTTAAAATTTCCATTCAACACATAGCCTATGATGCTCCTGGGGTTGAGATGTGCGGGCATGCAAAATTTCATGCCCGTAAGTACAACGGTGCAGATTCCTATCCCGGGCCAAAATTATTTGCCGATTTGGAATGCGCGGGGTTAAAATTTCGACTCAAAACCTAGCCTATGACGCTCCCGGGGTCGAGACGTGCGGGTGTGCAAAATTTCATGCCCGTAAATGCAGATTCCTATGCCGGACATACACACAAGCATTCAGCTTTCTCCCCATTATGTAGATAGGGCCAAAATTGTTTGGCGATTTGGAACGCGCGGGGTTAAAATTTCGATTCAAAACATAGCCTAGGACTCTTTCGGGGTCGAGACGTGCGGGCGTGCAAAATTTCATGCCCATAAGTGCGACGGTGCGGATTCCAATCCCGGACAAACATACCCAAATACATACACACATACATACATTCAGCTTTATATATTAGATATATTTGTGTCACAATGATATATATATATATATATATATATATATATATATATATATATACATATATATATGAGGTGTAAATTCGTAGAAAAAAAAGCGTGGGCTCCCGCTCTATTTTCTGAACCAGACAGACAAAGCCAGCGAGTGGGGGCAGATAATATTAGCCTAGGGAGGGTGCATTTATTTAGTGCCCACCCGGCTACTAACATCTGCCCCCAGCCACCCCAGAAAAGGCAAATCTATAATTAGATTCGCCCTTTCTGGCACTTTGCCCATCTATTCCCATTGACCTGTAGGGGTGGTGAATGGGTTAATAATGGGTTAAAGCCACCTTGCTATTGGATGGTGACTTTAAGCCAGGTTAATAATTGAGAGTTGTCAATAAGACAACAATCAATTATTAATCCTATTGTATGAAATGGTTAAAAAAATCACACACATTAATGAAAAATCATTTTAATGAAATAAATATACAGGTTTTGACCATCTTTTATTTTACTGGTAATCCTCGATTGCCTTGTTCTCCTGAAATAAAAATAAAATAATAAATCAACATTATTCTTACCTATCCGACGCACAGTCAGGTCCCCCGATGTAATCCTTCTGAAAGGGTTAACGTTTACTGCAGGGACCGCAGCTTATACTGCCAGCCTCGCAGTAAACCCCCGAATTAATCATATCTTCTCCCAGCTGACAGGAGAGGAAGTGATTAGTGTGGAAAGCTTAATTGATTGCTTCCCACTTTCACTTCAGGTCAGCCGGGGACACCGCACAGCATCAGTGACGTCAGAGGGAATCCCGGCTGACCTGAAGTGAACTGATTAGCTAAAATAGGGGATTCCCTTGAAAAAAAATGGCGTGAGGTCCCTGTTGTGAATGTGCTAAAAATGGTTTCTGAGCAGAGGCTCTCTCCCATGATGGTTGACGGTGATCAATTGTTCTTGTCTCAGTTGTGGTTCCTGGTTCATTTGGAAGCTTGCTGAGTCTTGCCTGCATCTTCTGCTATCAGATAAGATATTTTCTGCTTTTATTTTTGTGTTTGCTTTTTGCATTTTTCCCTGCACTTCTGTGGAGGTCAGCCAGGTCCCCTCCGGGGGGGCTTGTGCTCCTCTCAGTTTATCTGGAGCCACTGTTGTTTGTTCATTTGCTTTTTCCTGTTTTTTCAGTGGCTGCAGCTTAGTTTTGTTACACCAGAGAACTGATTTAGGTGGTAGAGGTCGAGTGAGGTGTTTTTGCAATCAGTAGTGTTGTTTTTTTTTTAGGGTTTTTTTTGGATTGCAGCGAGTATCCTTTCCTGTACTTTTCTGTCTAGACAGATTGGGCCCCAGCGTTTGCTCTTTCTATTTTATGTCTGTGTCCCTGCTTCCTCTTGTCTAACCGCCATTACATGTTTGGGGGCTTCCTATTTTCTTTGGGGATCTGCTCCGGGGCAGATAGCTTTCATCTTTCTGCCTTTAGGTGTAGTTAGCTCTCAGGCTGTGACGAGGCATCTTGGATCAACGTAGGAACGCTCCACGGCTACCTCTAGTTGTGTGGTTAGTTCAGGTTACTGCAATCCAATAGGTTCCAGCCTCTCTGGTGTATTGCCGTTTTTGCTTACTCTCCTCAGCTACCAAAACATAACAGTATCACCGGCCCAAAACTGAAAATTATATGGTACTGAAGGGAAAAATAGTGTGGGGAAAAAAAAAAAAGTTGTCAGAGATTTTTTTTTCCTGTTTGTTGCATTTTTTTCCCTCTTTCTTTCTGGGTGCTGAGGAGGATTTTTTTTTCTCTCAATGGAGCTTGCACAGTTGTCTGGCCGTGTGGATCATTTTGCCAATGAGATTCTGAGTATTGCTACCTATCTTGCTAGGTTGCCGGTTGTGGAACCTAGGATTCCCATGCCAGATTTGTTTTTGGGGGATCGGGCTAAATTTCTGAATTTCAAAAATAACTGTAAGTTGTTTTTTGCCTTAAAACCTAAGTCCTCAGGGAACGCAGCACAGCAGGTTCAAATTGTCATCTCTCTCCCGTGTGGTGACCCCAGGATTGGGCTTTTTCCCTGACACCTGGGGATCCTGTTTTGAATGATATTGATGCATTTTTTCTGACTCTGGGGTTATTGTATGATGAACCTATAGTCACTGATCAAGCTGAAAAAACATTGATCGCATTAAATCAGGATCTTGAAGATGCTGAGTTGTACTGTCAGAAATTCCGAAAGTGGGCAGTCCTGACCAAATGGAATGATGATGCTTTGGCAGCCCTTTTTCGGAAGGGGCTGTCAGAGAATGTAAAGGGTGTTATTTTGGGATTCCCTGCTCCCTCTGGTCTCAATGATTCTATGTCATTGGCTATTCACATTGACAGACGTTTGTGTGAGCGCAGAGGTATGCGTGAGATAGTGTTGCCTTGTGAGCCAGCTTCTGAGCCCATGCAGTGTGATAGAGTGACTTTTGGGGCACAGCGTCATGAGTTTCGAAAGCGCAATGGGTTATGTTTCTATTGTGGTGATGCCTCTCATGCTATTTCAGTCTGCCCTAAGCGGGAAGACGTTCTGCACGCTCAGTTGTCTTGGGTAGTGTTCAGACTAAATTTCTGTTGACTGTTACCCTGATTTGCTCCCTGTCCACATTTTCTGCTCAGGCTTTTGTTGATTCAGGAGCAGCTATTAACCTGATGGATTTTGACTTTGCCAAACGTTATGGGTTTCCCATGATACCCCTGGGGAAGTCTATTCCCCTACTGGGCATTGATTCTACCCCTTTGGCGGAGAATAAACCCTAGTTTTCTACTCAGGTGATAATGAGGGTTGAACCAGATCATCAGGAGAGTTGCAAATTTCTGGTACTGTATAATCTGCATGACATTATTGTACTAGGGTTCCCTTGGTTACAGTCTCATAATCCTGTTTTGGATTGGAAATCTGTGTCTGACCAGTTGGGGCTGCCAATGTGTTAATGCCGACACTCCTGTTTTTTCTGCCTCTCCCCAGTCTCAGAATGTTCCTGACTTTTTGACTGATTTTTCAGATGTATTTAGTGAAAGTAAATATGCATCCTTGCCCCCTCACAGGAACTATGATTGCGCTATTGAATTAGTGCCTGGTGGAAAATTTCCTAAAGGTCGCCTTTTTAACTTGTCTGTCCCTGAACACGATGTTATGCGATCTTATATCAAGGAGTCATTGGAGAAGGGTCATATCAGACCATCCTCTTCACCCTTGGGTGCCGTTTTTTTCTTTGTAGCCAAAAAGGATGGTTCATTGAGGCCGTGTATTGAATATCGTCTCTTGAATAAGATCACTGTGAAGTATCAATATCTATAACCCTTGATTTCTGACCTGTTTTCCAGGGTGAAAAGTGCTAGTTGGTTTACCAAGCTTGACCTCAGGGGGCGTTTTAACCTTATTCGCATTAAGCACGGGGATGAATGGAATACGGCGTTTAATACCCCAGAGGGGCATTTTGAGTACCTAGTGATGCCCTTTGGGCTCACTAATGCTCCTTCCGTCTTCCAATCTTTCATGAATGATATTTTCAGGGATTTTGTGGATAAATTTCTGATTGTTTATTTGGATGATATCTTGATTTTTTCCAATGACGGGGACTCTCATGTGAAACATAGATAAGGTAGCGAAGGTTTGGCACACGAGTTGAAAAATTGGTGCAAGTGAACGGGGTCAAGGATCCCTTAAATCATAATGTCAAATGAACACTGCACTCGTAGAGAAAAAAATTACTTCAAGTGAATTTTATTGAATATATTTTGAAAGAGCGACAAGTAATTTGACGTTTCGGCCTAAACTTGGCCTTGATCACATAGTCGCTGCAAAAAATGGAAAGTAAATATTATAACAAGTGACACAAGGAAATATATACATATTTACACAAATACATACAAATATATACAATTATATAGAAATATGGAACCAAGAAACCGTGTCATAATATATGATTGATCGAATAGTAGGCATAGAGTTCAATCTTGATTAACAGGACATAGACACAGCCTTAGTAAAGGAGATAATGGTAAGTATAAAATAATAGTACACTGAGATATCAGAACCCGGTATAATGTACATGTTCATAGACACCTACCCTTATTGTGGTTGTCTAAAGGAGGTAGTTCTGGACATCCTGTAACAGGACTAGTCCTGGATAGAAGAGTTTGGTCTTTATTATAGGTACTAAAATAGATCAGGGTAGAGTAAATCATGAGTGTCATGTATTATATATTCCATATATAATCATATTTGGGGTAAAAGAATATTGCAATAATAATCAAATTGGTACCTTTAGAGACACATATAAAGTCTGTCTGAGGAATGATCCTGTAGGAAATGGGGTCAGGATCATGTATATGCGGTCTGGATCTCAGTAACAGACTGCTCATGATAGGGTAGAAATCATACAGTTATAATGTGTCAATGTGGGTATAGATATATATTGTGGCTAAAAATATTTACCAGTTATATAATGGTAGGAGACCAACCGGAGTGCTTGGTAGCATGTATGGTATACAAATGCGGTTATGCTGTAAATATAGGAACAGGTGATGATAAAAAGTGCAGAGTTGCTAAATATATTAGTCTAAAGTGGCAGGAGCTCACATATATATATGTGTGGCCAGTTATATTTACCAGTTGTAGAGTAATAGAAGGGCAGCTGCAGCGCTTGTTAGCATGTGCTGTAAGACTGTGAATATAAGACATAGATAATAGTGAAGATAAAGAGGTGCTGACAATTGTACTTATCTTATCCTAGGAAAATAGGAGCTCACATCCGTTGGTGGTGGTGTGGGATTAAATCCAGGGCATTGGTGACCCAGTGAGAACGCTGGCACATCAGTGCCTAAGCTGGTGGGGGCTGTAATGAGCTCTCAGCAGCGCTATAAGAAGCGCTGGCTGGTCACATGGCCGGACGTGACGTCACACGCCGGCGCATGCGCAGTAGGAGTGTGTCAGAGAACACCTACAAAATAACGTTTGTCCAGAGTGGAGGCAGGGTGTGATGATTGCGAGTCGGCGCCTGCGCAATAGGTGCTAATAGGGAAAGCACATCTTGCTAGTTCGGCGCTGCTAGGTGGCAGTAATAGTGACAGATAGGAATTGTGATGAGTCAGAACGCTGTCTGAGTGGCAAGGGGTAATCACAATAGTTGTAGTCACTTAATTATATGGCATGGTGGTGTGTAATAGCCCAAAATATGAATGATAAGCAAATAGTCAGGAACAGTAAATAATAATAAATAAAATATAAATTATGGCATGGTGATGTAACAGTCCACAATGAGTATAATAGGTAAATAATCAGTAGTACAAAAGAATAGTGGGGCAGTAGGTAAAATAACAAATGGATGGACAGGATGGAAGTAAAATGAATAAATAAATAAATAATGGAAATAAATCATAAAATAAGCATAAATAGATGAATATAGATAACAGATAAATCATGGAGGTAAATCATAGAAACAAATCATAAAAATAACATAATCGTGGTAGGAGTCCAAACAAAAAATTGTCGCTGAATGAAAGAAAAAGAATGAGTGGGGGGGGGGAGGGGGGTTTGGGTGTGGGTCTTACCATCTCAAGTGTAGAAAAAAGCCAGAGTTATGGGGACTTATGGGTTGTTCTGGGGGAAGAAAAGGAAATTACATTAGCCAGTCCATCTCCCTATTCAATCCCCTGGGGTGTAGTGTGTCAAGGGTATATATCCAGTATGCTTCACGTTGTTTTAGTAGCCTAATGTGGTTACCACCCCGTCTGGGTCTGGGGACACTTTCTATAACTTGGAATCTCAATTGGGCTACGTTGTGCTTGGCCTCTTTGAAATGGGCTGGTACTGGTAGCCAAGTTTTTTCACATCGAATAGTTGATTTGTGACCTGAAATTCGGTCCCTGACGGCCTGAGTTGTTTCACCCACATATAACAGGCCGCAGGGACATTTAATGATGTACACAACAAATTTAGATTCGCAAGTAAAGTAGTCCTTGATGGGGAAGGATTTGCCAGTGCGGGGGTGTACCACTTCGTTGCCTCTGATAATATTGGAACAACTCATGCAGTTCAAGCAGGGGAATGTTCCTGTTCTTTTATGACCAGTTAGAGTCCCAATGGTGGATAGTTTGCAGGAGCCAACGTCAGCTCTAACCACTTTATCTCCGATGTTTTTAGCCCGTCTTGTACACATGAGTGGTGGGTCATTGAATGTCTGGATACCGGGGTATGCTTTGGTAAGAATTGGCCAATGTTTTCTTATCAGGTTGTGCACCCTACGCATGGATGGGTGATGGTTGTGTACAAATGGGATGCGTGGGTTTTTATTGGTACGGATAACGGTGTTGGGTGTGCCTGCCTCATCTATGGCTCTCCTAGATTCTGAGTTAAGGAGGTCAATGGGGTAATTACGTACCTTAAACTTATTGGCCATTTCATGTATTCTAGTCACTCTGAGTTCTGGGTCAGATACAATTCTGGTGACCCTTTTGAATTGTGATCTTGGTAAACTATTCTTCATTGGATCAGGGTGACAGCTGTTGTATAAAAGCAAACTGTTGCAATCAGTAGGTTTGGTGTAGATATCCGTGCTCAATCGGCCCTCGGTATTTTTAATGACACGGGTGTCAAGGAATGTTACATTCCTGATGTCATGTGTTATGGTAAAGGTCAGCTCAGGTGTCACAGTATTGATGTCATTGAAAAATTTAAGGAGGCTCGATTCATTGCCATTCCAGATACAGAAAATATCATCTATGTATCTAACCCACATGGTAGCATGTTGTTTGAATGTGGGGTTGGGATATACATATTCTTGCTCAAACCTGTCCATGTAAATGTTAGCGTAGGCCGCTACTGAGATCCAGACCGCATATACATGATCCTGACCCCATTTCCTACAGGATCATTCCTCAGACAGACTTTATATGTGTCTCTAAAGGTACCAATTTGATTATTATTGCAATATTCTTTTACCCCAAATATGATTATATATGGAATATATAATACATGACACTCATGATTTACTCTACCCTGATCTATTTTAGTACCTATAATAAAGACCAAACTCTTCTATCCAGGACTAGTCCTGTTACAGGATGTCCAGAACTACCTCCTTTAGACAACCACAATAAGAATAGGTGTCTATGAACATGTACATTATACCGGGTTCTGATATCTCAGTGTACTATTATTTTTTACTTACCATTATCTCCTTTACTAAGGCTGTGTCTATGTCCTGTTAATCAAGATTGAACTCTATGCCTACTATTCGATCAATCATATATTATGACACGGTTTCTTGGTTCCATATTTCTATATAATTGTATATATTTATATGTATTTGTGTAAATATGTATATATTTCCTTGTGTCACTTGTTATAATATTTACTTTCCATTTTTTGCAGCGACTATGTGATCAAGGCCAAGTTTAGGCCGAAACGTCAAATTACTTGTCGCTCATGTGAAACATGTTCGGACTGTGTTCCAGATTTTGAGAGAGAATGCACTGCATGTGAAGGGATCAAAGTGTCTTTTTGGTGTACAAAAGGTCTCATTTCTGGGATTCATTTTGTCTCCGTCTGTTATTGAAATGGACCCGTTCAAAGTTCAGGCCATCTGTGATTGGGTCCAATCTTCTTCATTAACCCCTTCACCCCAAGGGTGGTTTGCACGTTAATGACCGGCCAATTTTTACAATTCTGACCACTGTCTCTTTATGAGGTTATAACTCTGGAACGCTTCAACGGATCTTCGCGATTCTGAGACTGTTTTCTTGTGACATATTGTACTTCACGTTAGAAGTAAAATTTCTTCGATATAACTTGCGTTTATTTTTGAAAAAAACGCAAATATGGCGAAAATTTTTAAAATTTTGCAATTTTCAAGCTTTGAATTTTTATTCCCTTAAAACAGAGAAATATATCACACAAAATAGTTAAGAAATAACATTTCCCACATGTCTACTTTACATCAGCACAATTTTGGAACCAACATTTTTTTTTGTTAGGAAGTTATAAGGGTTAAAAGTTGACCAGCGATTTCTCATTTTTACAACAAAATTTACAAAGCCATTTTTTTTAGGGACCACCTCTCATTTGAAGTCACTTTGAGGGGTCTATATGGCAGAAAATACCGAAAAGTGACACCATTCTAAAAACTGCACCCCTCAAGGTACTCAAAACCACATTCAAGAAGATTATTAACCCTTCAGGTGCTTCACAGGAACTAAAGCAACGTGGAAGGAAAAAATGAATATTTAACTTTTTAGCCACAAAAATGATCTTTTACAAACTATTTTTTTATTTTCACAAGGGTAAAAGGAGAAAATGGACAGATAAGGTTGTTATGCAATTTCTCCTGAGTACGCCAATACCCAATATGTGGGGGAAAATCACTGTTTGGGCACACGGCAGAGCTCGTAAGGGAAGGAGCGCCGTTTGAATTTTTCAAACTAAAATTGGCGGGAATTGAGATTGGACGCCATGTCGTGTTTGGAGAGCCCCCGATGCGCCTAAACAGTGGAAACCCCCACAAGTGACACCATTTTGGAAACTAGACCCCCTAAGGTACTTATCTAGATCTGTTGTGAGCACTTTGAACCCCCAAGTGTTTCACAAAACCTTATAATGCCTGGGTGTGAAGAAAAAAAAAAAATCAATTTTCCACAAAAATGATTTTTTAGTCCCAAATTTTTGAATTTTCCCAAGGAAATTGGACCCCAAAAGTTGTTGTCCAATTTGTCCTGAGTACGCTGATACCCCATATGTTGGGGGGGGGGAACTGTTTGGGTGCACGGCAGGGTTTGGAAAGGAAGTAGTAACGTTTTGGAATGCAGATGTTGATGGGGTCATGTTCCGTTTGCAGTGCCCCAGATGAGCCTTAACAGTGGAAACCCCCCACAAGTGACCCCATTTTGGAAACTAGACCCCCTAAGGAACTTATCTAGATCTTTGGTGAGCACTTTGAACCCCCAAGTGCTTCACACAAGTTTATAATGCCCGGGCATGAAAATAAAAAATCCTATTTTTTTCCCACAAAAATTATCTTTTAGTCACTAATTTTTTATTTTCCCAAGGGTAACAGGAGAAATTGGACCACATAAGTTGTTGTCCAATTTGTCCTGAGTACGCTCATACCCCATATGTGGGGGGAACCACTGTTTGGGTGCACGGCAGAGCTCGGAATCGAAGGAGCAGCATTTGACTTTTTCCAACCAAAATTGGCTGGAATTGAGATTGGATGCCATGTTGCATTTGGAGAGCCCCTGATGTGTCTAAACAGTGGAAACCCCCCACAAATGACCCCATTTGGGAAACTAGACCCCCTAAGGAACTTTTCTAGATCTTTGGTGAGCAATTTGAACCCCCAAGTGCTTCACACAAGTTTATAACGTAGAGCTGTAAAATTTAAAAATCATATTTTTTCCACAAAAATGATCTTTTCACCCCAATTTTTATTTTTCCAAGGGTAACAAGACTCCAAAAGTTATTGTGCAATTTGTCCTGAGTGCGCTGATACCCCATATGTGGGGGTAAACCACTGTTTGGGTGCATGGCAGAGTTTGGAAGGGAAGGAGCGCCGTCTGACTTTTTCAACGCAGAATTGGCTGGACGCCATGTCGTGTTTGGAGAGCTCCTGATCTGCCTAAACAGTGGAAACCCCCATAAATGACACCATTTTGGAAACTAGACCCCTCAAGGAACTTATCTAGATGTGTGGTGAGAACTTTTAACCCCCAGGTGTTTCACTAAAGTTTATAACGTACAGCCGTAAAATAAAAAATCCTTTTTTTTTTTACAAAAATGATTTTTTCGCCCCCAAAATTTTATTTTCACAAGGGTAACAGAAGAAATTGGAACCCAAAAGTTGTTGTCCAATTTGTCCTGAGTACGCTGATACCCAATATGTGGGAGAAAACTACTGTATGGGCGCACGTCAGGGCTCGGAAGGGAAGTAGTGACGTTTTGGATTGCAGACTTTGATGGAATGGTCTGGGGGCGTCATGTCACATTTGGAGAGCCCCTGATGCACCTATACAGTGGAAACCCCCCACAAGTGACAGCATTTTGGCAAATAGACCCCACAAGGAACTTGTCTAGATGTGTGGTGAGCACTTTGAACCCCGAAGTGCTTCACAGAAGTTTATAACGCACAGCCGTAAAAATAAAAAATCTTTTTTTTTTTTACAAAAATGATTTTTTCGCCCCCAATATTTTATTTTCACAAGGGTAACAGGAGAAATTGGACACCAAAAGTTGTTGTCCAATTTGTCCTGAGTACGCTGATACCCAATATGTGGGAGAAAACTACTGTATGGGCGCACGTCAGATGTGTGGTGAGCGCTATGAAGCCCCAAGTGCTTCACAGAAGTTTATAATGTATAGCCGTAAAAACAAAAAAATAATAATAATCTTTATTTTTATATAGCGCTAACATATTCTGCAGCGCTTTACAGTTTTGCACACATTATCGTCGCTGTCCCCGATGGGGCTCACAATCTAGATTCCCTATCAGTATGTTTTTGGAGTGTGGGAGGAAACCGGAGTACCCGGAGGAAACCCACGCAAACACGGGGAGAACATACAAACTCCTTGCAGATGTTGTCCTAGGTGGGATTCGAACCCAGGACTCCAGCGCTGCAAGGCTGTAGTGCTATCCACTGAGCCACCGTGCTGCCCAATAATGTACAAAAATATTTTTTTTTGTACAAAAATGATATTTTCACCCCAGTTTTTTATTTTCCCAAGGGTAACAGAAGAAATAGGACAAATTGCACAATAACTCTTGGGTCCAGAGTACACTGATACCCCATATGTGGGGATAAACTACTGTTTGGACGCATGGCAGAGCTGAGAAGTGAAGGAGCACCGTTTGACTTTTTCAACGCAGAATTGGCTGGAATTGAGATCAGACGCCATGTCACATTTGGAGAGCCCCTGATGTGCCTAAACAGCGGAAACCCCCCAATTCTAACTCCAACCCTAACCCCAACACACCCCTAACCCTAGTCCCAACCCTAACCACAAACCTAACCCTAACACAACCCTAATCCCAACCCTAACCCTAATCCTAACTTTAGCGCCAACCCTAACCCTAACTTTAGCCGCAACCCTAACCCTAACCCTAATGGGAAAATGGAAATAAATACTTTTTTTTAAATTTTATTATTTTTCCCTTACTAAGGGGGTGATAAAGGGGGGTTTGATTTACTATTTATAGCGGGTTTTTATGATTGGCAGCTGTCACGCTAAAAGACGCTTTTTATTGCAAAAATAGTTTTTGCATCATCACATTTTGAGAGCTATAATTTTTGCATATTTTGGCCCACAGAGTCATGTGAGGTCTTATTTTTTGCGGGACGAGTTGACGTTTTTATTGGTACCATTTTTAAGCACGTGACGTTTTTTGATCGCTTTTTATTTCGATTTTTGGGAACAAAAATCAGCAATTCATGAATTTCTTTTGGGGGAGGCGTTTATACCGTTCCGCGTGTGGTAAAATTGATAAAGCATTTTATTCTTCGTGTCAGTACGATTATGGCGATACCTCATTTATATCATTTTTTCATGTTTTGGCGCTTTTATAGAATAAAAACAATTTTATATAAAAAATAATTATTTTTGCATCGCTTTATTCTGCGAGCTATAACTTTTTTATTTTTTCGCTGATGATGCTGTATGATGGCTCGTTTTTTGCGGGACAAGATGACGTTTTCAGCAGTACCATGTTTTTTTATATCGGTCTTTTTGATTGCGTGTTATTCCACTTTTTGTTCGGCGGTATGATGATAAAGCATTGATTTTTTGCTTCGTTTTTTTTTTTTTTTTTTTAAGGGGTTCACTAAAGGGGTTAACTAGTGGGACAGTTTTATAGGGGGGTCGTTGCGGACGCGGCGATACCAAATATGTGTACTTTTATTGTTTTGTTTTTTTTATTTACAGGAAGAAATGAATTTATTGGGGAATATATATATATATATTTTTATTTATTTTGGATTTTTTTTTAAAGCATGTTTATTTTTATTTTTTTAACTTTTTTACTTTGTCCCAGGGTGGGACATCACTGTATTTTATCAGATCGCTGGTGTGTCAGTGTGCACAGCACTCTGTCACACCAGCGATCGCTCAGGCAGTGCAGCAGTCTTCTCAGTGCCTGCTCTCGGCAGGCACTGAGGTAGCCGCCTCCCTCCAGGACCCCGGCGCCATCTTGGATCCGGGTCCTGGGAGGGAGGAAGCCCTCAGAACAGCGCGATCACATCGCGCTGCTCTGAGGGTCTCAGGGGGGCGGGCAGGGAGCCCCCACCCTGCGCGATCCTCCCCTGTGCCCCCAGTACACCGCGATCATGTTTGATCGCGGTGTGCAAGGGGTTAATGTTCCGGGAGAGGTCCGTGACCGCTCCTGACACACAGTCATGTGTGTCAGCTGTGATAATCAGCTGACACCCGGCCGTGATCGGCTGCGCTCCCCCTGGGAGCGTGTCCGATCGCACGAGACGTACTATCCCGTCCCCGGTCATACGGGCCCAGGTACCATGGACAGGATAGTATGTCCGATGGCAGTAAGGGGTTAAAGGCTCTTCAGAGATTTTTGGGTTTTGCCAATTTTTATCATAAATTTATTGGTAATTTCTCCGGTATTGTTAAATCATTGACTGATTTGACCAAAAATGGTTCTGATGTGGTGAATTGGCCTCCTGAAGCAGTCTCTGCGTTTCAGGAACTTAAGCAGAGATTCACTTCTGCTCCTGTTCTACGGCAGCCTGATGTTTCTCTACCGTTTCAGGTGGAGGTTGATGCCTCTGAAATTGGGGCAGGTGCCGTTTTGTCCCAAAGAGATTCAGAGACCTCTAAGAGTAACTCTTGTGCCTTTTTCTCTCGAAAATTTTCTCCAACTGAACGTAATTATAACGTGGGTAATCGGGAGTTATTGGCCATGAAGTGGGCCTTTGAAGAGTGGAGACATTGGCTGGAGGGAGCCAAACATCAGGTGGTGGTCCTCACGGACCATAAGAATCTGGTTTATCTCGAATTAGCCAAGCGACTTAATCCTAGACAGGCCAGGTGGGCCTTGTTTTTCACACGTTTTAATTTTGTGGTTTCTTTTCTTCCTGGTACTAAGAATGTTAAGGCGGATGCCCTCTCGAGGAGTTTCTTTGCTGACTCTCCTGAGTTATCTGATCCTACTGTTATTTTGAAAGAGGGTGTAGTTCTTTCTGCCATCTCGCCCAATTTGAGACTGGCTGTGGAAGGGTGTCAGGAGGATTAACCTGAGCGCTGCCCTATTGGGAAATTGTTTGTCCCAGACCAGTGGAAGAAGAGTGTGATGTCTGAAATTCATTGTTCCGCGTTGGCTGGTCATCCTGGGATTTTTGGTACCAGAGACTTGGTGAGTCGGTACTTTTGGTGGCCTACTTTGTCTCGTGACGTCAGGGAATTTGTGCAGTCCTGTGGGACTTGCTCTCGCTCCAAGCCTTGCTCTCGCTCTAGTGGTTTGTTAATGCCATTACCTGTGCCCAAGAGGCCATGGACCCATATCTCTATGGATTTTATTTCCGACCTCCCTGATTCTCAGAGAATGACCGTTATCTGGGTAATCTGTGATAGGTTTTCCAAGATGATACATCTTGTGCCATTACCTAAGTTACCTTCCTCCTCCGAATTGGTGCCTTTGTTCCTTCAGCACGTGGTTCGGTTACATGGCTTTCCGGAGAACATTATGTCTGACAGAGGAGTCCAGTTTGTTTCCCGATTTTGGAGAACATTTTGTTCTAAACTTGGTGTTCAATTATCTTCCTCCTCTGCTTTTCATCCTCAGACCAATGGACAAACCGAGAGAACAAACCAGACCTTGGAGACTTATTTGAGATGTTTTGTGTCTGCTGATCAAGATGACTGGGTCTCTTTTTTGCCTCTGGCTGAGTTTGCTCTTAATAATAGGGCTAGCTCTGCCACCTTGATGTCTCCATTTTTCTGCAATTTTGGGTTTCACCCTCGATTTTCTTCAGGACAGGTGGAGGCTTCTGTCTGTCCGGGTGTTGACTCTGTTATGGAGCGAATGCAGCAGATTTGGGACCAGGTAGTGGAGAGGTTGTCTCTCTCTCAGGAGAAGGCCCAACGGTTTGCCAACCGGCATAGGACTGATGGTCCTCGGTTTAAAGTGGGGGACTTGGTTTGGTTGTCCTCAAGAAATATCCCTATGAGGGTTGCATCTCCAAAGTTTACGCCTAGGTTCATTGGACCTAATAAGATCATGGAGATTCTTAATCCTGTTTCCTTCCGTTTGCTTCTTCCAAGGACATTTAAGATCCATAATGTGTTCCACAAGTCCTTATTGAAGAGGTTTGTCGAGCCAGTGGTTCCTGTGGCTGCGCCTCCTGACCCTGTTTTGGTTGAGGGCAGTCTGGAGTATGTGGTTGAGAAAATATTGGATTCTCGTTTTGCTAGACGGAAACTCCAGTATTTTGTTCAGTGGAGAGGTTATAGTCAGGAGGACAATTCTTGGGTGTTTGCTTCGGACATCCATGCTAGGAGACTGACCCGTGCCTATCACCGAGCTCATCCTGATCGACCTGGTTGCACAAGTGAGGGTTTGGTGACCCCTCCTTAAGGGGGGATTACTGTTGTGAATGTGCTAAAAATGGTTTCTGAGCAGAGGCTCCCTCTGGTGGTTACTGACAGTACTGAACGTTTCAGCGAGGAGTGGCAATCTGGGATCATGGATTGGTCTGATATAAGGGAGGTTCTCTCCCATGATGGTTGCCGTTGATCAATTGTTCTTGTCTCAATTGTGGTTACTGGTTCATTTGGAAGCTTGCTGAGTCTTGCCTGCATCTTCTGCTATCAGATAAGATATTTTCTGCTTTTATTTTTGTGCTTGCTTTTTTCATTTTTCCCTGCACTTCTGTCGAGGTCAGCCAGGTCCCCTCCGGGGGGGCTTGTGCTCCTCTCAGTTTATCTGGAGCCACTGTTGTTTGTTCATTTGCTTTTTCCTGTTTTTTCAGTGGCTGCGGCTTAGTTTTGTTACACCAGAGAACTGATTTAGGTGGTAAAGGTCGAGTGATCTCAGGTGTTTTTGCAATCAGTAGTGTTGTTTTTTTTAGGGTTTTTTTTGGATTGTAGTGAGTATCCTTTCCTGTACTTTTCTGTCTAGACAGATTGGGCTCCAGCGTTTGCTCTTTCTATTTTCTGTCTGTGTCCCTGCTTCCTCTTGTCTAACCGCCATTACATGTTTGGGGGCTTCCTATTTTCTTTGGGGATCTGCTCCGGGGCAGTTAGCTTTCATCTTTCTGCCTTTAGGTGTAGTTATCTCTCAGGCTGTGACGAGGCGTCTAGGATCAACGTAGGAACGCTCCACGGCTACCTCTAGTTGTGTGGTTAGTTCAGATTACTGCAATCCAATAGGTTCCAGCCTCTCTGGTGCATTGCCGTCTTTGCTTACTCTCCTCAGCTACCAAAACATAACAGGTCCCTCTATTTTTGTTAACCAGCCAAATGAAGCAGACTACTGAGGCATGGTATTTAAGGCTGTTAAGGATCCAATATCCATGAACCTTGCAAGCCTGATAATACCAGGCTACAGCTGTTAGGGTTCGAGTTCCCGCTGCTGCACAAGGGGAGTCTCGAACCCGTCCCGCTGTGGTCTCCCATTCATCTCCAGCCGCAGTGGAGCCTGCTCAGCAGAGATGTCGGTCCAGGCGTCTTGCCCACTCCTCTACTGTGCAGTGACTTGCTGCTGCCTTTCCTGGATCTGCTATTATAGCCAGTGCTGGAGCAGTCGTCTTTGAGACAAAGTCCTGCGTTTTCCCATCTGAGCATGCCCAGAGTGAGATCTCTCATTGGAGATCGGGGGTCACATGTTCAGGTGCTGCAGCGGCTCCTATTGGTCCGCCAGGAAGGTCATGTAGCTACGTGTGTTTGTAACAGCTTCTCATTGGTCCTTGTTCCTGGAAGGTCCTGTAGCTGTTGCTATAAAAGGGTAGCGTGGCTGGGCCGCCATGCGCTAATATCAACCATTGTATGCTATGCGCCAGTGTGATCATGCGTATGTGTGGTTAGGGACCCGGCTGAAATAAGCCACTAGAATACCGACTTAATCGGTGAGGAGTTTGGTATGGTAGCTGGCCAGGGTCGGTGTCCTAGATGCCCTAGATTACTGGCGTAACCGATGAGGAGTTTTGATTGCCGTATTCAGGGTCTGGCGTTCAGACACCATAGATTGCGGGTGACTCCCGCGAGGACATTAGCACATGATCACGCGTTATGTACGCTTAGCACTTAACTGTGTACCTGAGAGCCTGACAGGACACAGCACTTTTCCTCAGCGGCCCTGTGACGTAACAGGGTTTGCTTTAGACGCTAGACAGCGCCCTAGCGTTTTACTTTGCGGCTCACTGAAGCTAAGTGAGTTTGCACCTATCGCCATATAGCGCTGTGGCATTTCCATTAGCGGCTCTGGGTATTAACAGAGTTCGCACTTACTGTCACAACTCGCTACGGTGTTTATTTTAGCGACTCTGCGGGATAACAGAGTTCGCTACTTTCGCCATTTTACTAGCAGCAGGTTCCGCCTGCACGGTGGACCCCGGGCTGCGAACGCACCTCTCTACCTCATATATTTGGTGCGTTCCGCAGACCCTAACATAATATTAGCGCCAGGGTCTGGCTGGTAAAATGGCGGATGACCAGCGTCTACTACGGGACATCCAGCAGCTGGAGGGTAGATTGGCGGCTCTTGAGTGTACAACCTCAGCTGTGGATGTTACCGCAGTCGCTGTTCAGGCTGCTAGCGTGGCTGCAGCCAGTGTGTCCACTGCCACTTCTGCCCCCACAATATCCAACCTCCCGCTTCCAGACAAGTTTGCTGGTGACAGCAAGCAATGTCGGGGATTCGTGAGTCAGTGCTCTATACAACTCGAGCTTCTGGCTGCACGTTTCCCCACGGATTGGGCACAAGTGGGCTTTATAATTTCGCTTCTGTCAGGCAGAGCGTTGGAGTGGGCCACCTCGCTGTGGGAGCGTGACGACCATGTGGTGCGGTGTGCTCCTCGTTTTCTGGAGGCTCTAAAAAAGGTCTTTTTAGGACCTCAGGTCACCCATGATACGGCGCTACAACTGCTGGCATTGGCACAGGGTTCGTCTTTGGTCAGTCTGTTTTCCGTCCAGTTTCGGACTCTGGCCTCAGAGCTAGACTGGTCGGATAAAGTACTCATTCCAGTCTACTGGTGAGGACTGGCTGATCATGTTAAAGAAGCTTTGGCTACCAGGGAGATTCCCGCCACACTGGAGAAGCTTATCGCCATATCTACCCGCATCGACCTCCGTTTTCACGAGCGGAGGTTGGAGCGGTCCCAGTGTAGGCAGAGGTTCCGGCTGGCTCCCACCTTCGCCAGACCTCTGGAATCTTCCAGCCAGGCGCCCGACTCCCATGAGGCCATGGAGGTTTCTCGAGCGGGACCTAAGTCCCGGGCCGCTCGAGTACCCGTGGTCTGTAACATCTGCCAGCAGTTAGGACACTATGCCAACAAATGTCCACAGCGGTCGGGAAAACGGTCGCGTCTAGTGACCTTGGGAGGAGGTTCACTAGACACTGCGGCATTTTCCATCAAGTTGTCCTTTAAAGGGACAATTACAGTAGGTCCATCCACGCTCTCCGCTGAGCTCTGTGTGGATTCCGGAGCCGAGGGGAATTTCATGTCCTCTGCATTTGCTCTCCGCCACACTATACCTCTGGTGATGCTCGCCAAACAGGTGACTGTGCGAGTAGTGAATGGATCAACTCTGCCCTCCCAAATCACCCACCAGACGATCCCTCTCACTTTATCTATGTCCCCGTCCCATCAGGAGAGTATTTCTTTTCTTGTCCTGCCCGAGGGAATAGACGAGGTGTTGCTGGGAGTACCTTGGCTCCGTTACCACTCTCCCCATATTGAGTAGTCCTCTGGGAGGATACTGGGTTGGGGTGATTCATGTAGAGGCAGGTGTATCAGGGAGTGCGTTCAGGTCACCACCACAGAGATACCCGTAGATCTCACTTCTCTTCCTCAGTGTTATTGGGCATATGCAGACGTTTTCTCCAAGAAGGCGACGGAGACTCTTCCACCTCATCGCCCCTACGACTGTCCTATTGATCTCTTGCCTGGAGCAGAACCTCCTCGGGGGAGAGTATACCCCCTCTCGCTCCCTGAGACGGAAGCCATGTCCCAGTACATTCAGGAGAATCTGGCAAGAGGGTTCATTAGGAAGTCGGTGTCACCAGCAGGGGCAGGGTTCTTCTTTGTGCAAAAGAGGAACGGAGAATTACGTCCATGCATTGACTACAGGGGTCTTAACGCCATCACCGTCAAGAATAAGTACCCGTTGCCCCTAATCTCTGAGCTCTTTGATAGGCTCCGAGGAGCAAGAGTATTTACCAAGCTTGATCTACGTGGTGCCTATAACCTAATTCGCATCCGTGAGGGGGACGAGTGGAAGACAGCTTTTTATACCAGGGATGGGCATTACGAATACCTGGTGATGCCCTTCGGGCTCTGTAATGCTCCCGCTGTTTTCCAAGACTTTGTCAATGATATCTTCCGGGATATGCTCTCCACCTCTGTGGTAGTCTATCTGGATGATATTCTCATCTTTTCACCAGATATAGACTCTCACCGGAGGGATGTCAACAAAGTCTTAGACCTCTTACGGGCAAACTCCCTCTATGCCAAGCTGGAGAAATGTGTGTTTGAGCAGGAGTCCTTACCTTTTCTGGGCTATATCATCTCTGCCCAGGGATTGGCTATGGATCCTGCCAAACTACAGGCTGTAATGGACTGGCAAGAACCCCATTCTCTTAAAGCGGTGCAGCGCTTTATGGGGTTCATTAATTATTATCGCCAGTTCATTCCCCATTTCTCGACTTTGGTAGCTCCCTTGGTAGCCCTCACTAAGAAGGGAGCAAATCCCAAGTTGTGGTCTGAGGAGGTCTCCAAGGCGTTCTCTTCCATCAAGTCGCATTTTGCCAGTGCTCCCATATTACATCGCCCTGATGTTGATAAACCGTTTGTTTTAGAGGTGGACGCCTCTTCTGTTGGTGCTGGAGCAGTCCTATATCAAAAGAATGCTCAAGGTCGGAAGCATCCCTGCTTCTTCTTTTCTAAGACCTTTACACCAGCAGAGAGGAATTATTCCATTGGGGACAGGGAGTTGCTGGCTATGAAATTGGCCTTCTCAGAGTGGAGACATCTTCTGGAGGGAGCTCGTTTTCCCTTCCAAGTCTTCACCGACCACAAGAACTTGGTATATTTGCAAACGGCTCAGCGGTTAAATTCTCGCCAGGTCAGATGCTCCCTATTCTTCTCTCGGTTCCATTTCACCCTCCATTTTCTCTACGGTGAGAAGAATGTTCGGGCCGACGCTCTCTCTCGCTCCTTAGTGTCATCAGAGGAGGAGGATGAGGAGCCTCGGCTTATTGTCCCTGAATAAAGCCTGAGAACTGGAGCCCCGGTTTCGCTAGAATCTGTGCCTCCGGGCAAGACTTTTGTGCCCACTAATTTGCGACCGGAGGTACTCTCTTGGGCACACTCGTCCAGGGTGGGTGGACACTTTGGGGCAAAGAGGACAACTGAGCTATTGGCGAGGACATACTGGTGGCCACATATGGTCCGTGACGTCAGGGAGTATGTTCAGGCGTGTGTCTCCTGCGCCAGGAACAAGTCCCCTCGACAACGGCCAGCTGGGTTACTTTTTCCTTTGCCGGTGGCAGACAGGGCCTGGGAGATGGTCGGGATGGACTTTGTGGTGGGCGTACCCAAGTCTCGGGGTTGCACTATCATTTGGGTGATCACCGACCACTTCTCCAAAATGGTGCACTTAGTGCCGCTACCACGGTTACCTTCCGCACGGGCCTTGGCAGCATTATTTATTAGACACATCTTCCGTCTACACGGTATGCCAGACAAGATTGTCAGCGATCGAGGTCCCCAATTTGCGTCTCGGTTCTGGAGAGAATTGTGTCATCTACTCTGCATTGAATTGAACCTCTCCTCTGCATATCATCCCGAGACGAATGGGTTGGTAGAGAGGGCCAACCAGACCTTGGTCACCTACTTGCGACATTTTGTCTCTGCCAGGCAGGATGACTGGGCATCCATGCTTCCGTGGGCGGAGTTTGCGCTAAATAATGCTGTGGCTGACTCCACCGGACAGACCCCATTCCTCTTAAATTACGGCCAGCACCCGCGGGTACCGGTGCCCATGCCCGTTGCTTCCACTGACTCTAGGGTGGCAGACTGGGCTGTGGAAGCACGGGACATATGGGACCGCACCCAGGATGCTATTCAGGCTTCCAAGGAAAGGATGAGGTCTTCTGCCGATGCTCATCGGCGTCCAGCTCCGACATTTTCTCCTGGCGACCTAGTGTGGCTCTCCGCCCGAAACATCAGGCTACGGGTGGAATCCACTAAATTGGCACCCCGCTATTTGGGTCCCTTCAAGGTTCTCGAGCAGGTGAACCCTGTGGTTTACCGTTTGGCCCTTCCGCCTCGCCTTGGTATCTCCGACACCTTCCATGTGTCCCTCCTAAACCCGTGGTCATCTCCCGGTTGCCTGAGTCATCTGCCGGGACGTCGGGTTCGTCTTCGGACGACTACGAGGTGAATGCCATTGTTGGGTGCAAGGTGGTACGAGGCAAAAAATTTTATTTGGTGGATTGGAGGGGTTATGGGCCTGAGGACAGGTCCTGGGAGCCTGCCGAGCATGTTGACGCTCCGCAGCTCATCGCTGCCTTTGAACGCAGCGAGGCCCAGAGAAGGGGGGGCCCTAGGAGGGGGGGTAATGTTAGGGTTCGAGTTCCCGCTGCTGCACAAGGGGAGTCTCGAACCCGTCCCGCTGCAGTCTCCCATTCATCTCTGGCCGCAGTGGAGCCTGCTCAGCAGAGACGTCGGTCCAGGCGTCTTGCCCACTCCTCTACTGTGCAGTGACTTGCTGCTGCCTTTCCTGGATCTGCTATTATAGCCAGTGCTGGAGCAGTCGTCTTTGAGACAAAGTCCTGCGTTTTCCCATCTGAGCATGCCCAGAGTGAGATCTCTCATTGGAGATCGGGGGTCACATGTTCAGGTGCTGCAGCGGCTCCTATTGGTCCGCCAGGAAGGTCATGTAGCTACGTGTGTTTGTAACAGCTTCTCATTGGTCCTTGTTCCTGGAAGGTCCTGTAGCTGTTGCTATAAAAGGGTAGCATGGCTGGGCCGCCATGCGCTAATATCAACCATTGTATGCTATGCGCCAGTGTGATCATGCGTATGAGTGGTTAGGGACCCGGCTGAAATAAGCCACTAGAATACCGACTTAATCGGTGAGGAGTTTGGTATGGTAGCTGGCCAGGGTCGGTGTCCTAGATGCCCTAGATTACTGGCGTAACCGGTGAGGAGTTTTGATTGCCGTATTCAGGGTCTGGCGTTCAGACGCCATAGATTGCGGGTGACTCCCGCGAGGACATTAGCACATGATCACGCGTTATGTACGCTTAGCACTTAACTGTGTACCTGAGAGCCTGACAGGACACAGCACTTTTCCTCAGCGGCCCTGTGACGTAACAGGGTTTGCTTTCGACGCTAGACAGCGCCCTAGCGTTTTACTCTGCGGCTCACTGAAGCTAAATGAGTTCGCACCTATCGCCATATAGCGCTGTGGCATTTCCGTTAGCGGCTCTGGGTATTAACAGAGTTCGCACTTACTGTCACAACGCGCTACAGCGTTTATTTTAGCGACTCTGCGGGATAACAGAGTTCGCTACTTTCGCCATTTTACTAGCAGCAGGTTCCGCCTGCACGGTGGACCCCGGGCTGCGAACGCACCTCTCTACCTCATATATTTGGTGCGTTCCGCAGACCCTAACAACAGCAGTCTGCTTATCTTGGTTGGTTAGAAAAATAGAGGATCCCCTCGAAAAAAAAAATGGCGTGGGGGTCCCCCTATTTTTGTTAACCAGCCAAGTAAAAAGCAGACTGCTGCAGTCTAGTATTAACCCTGCTGTTCTGTTCGGGTTTACTATACACTTGTTATGTTCGGGTCATTTTTGACCCGAACCTATTAAAATGTTGTTTTGAGCCACTGAAAAGTTCTTTTTGAATACCTGTTGCATTATTATACTGTGTGTGATCATAGTTGTTCATTATCAAAGAAATATTGAATAAAAAAACTTCATTTTTTTTAAATTTTGTGTTGATTAATGTAAAACAGCCTAATTGCATTTTACACCAAAGTAACAAACTTGTGCTTAAATAATCAACTATATCTTTTACAACATCAACAACAACTTTAGGTAACTATTAGTACAACTAACTTAAAACTAAAATAAATTTTAACAGTATAAAAGCATTTTGAAAAAAAATAGTAAAAAATCAGAAAAAAATAAAAATTTCAGTTTTTTTCAAAAAGGTTTCTACTAATCTATTTTTTGCAATTAGCACAACAATAATAAACATGTCTGTTGCATATATATTTTTCACAATTAAAACAAATCATATTTGTTTTGCGGTCACTGGCAGGAGGACAAAAGCTGCATCTTTTTCTTTTTTTGCTTGTAGGTGTGCTTGTGAAGGATGTTTCGGTAGCAGAGCTGGTGGAGGGTGTGTTTTGAGCTTGGTTCTGGATTCTTTCAACAATTTTAATTGATCCTTCACTTCTTGGATGCATACATTCTCATTAGCTTGTCAGTTCACAAGGAAAAGAAACTATTTTCTTTTGTAATTTTGAAAACGGAATTGATTTAATATCTAAAGGAACAGCAGGCCTTTAGATACAGCAATAAAAATTGTACTGAAAGACAATGCGTATGGTTTGTACTGAAATCATTTGTATACATGTATCCATCCATTTATGTCCATCTGTGCACCTAAAGCAACTAGATAACTTGATAAACAATAGCAGATGCAATAAGTAGTCTCAAAATAAACTAAAAATCCTTTGTTTTACTCAAAAAATGGCTGTAGATTAGTATAAAAGGCTAACGGGTCATTTTTGACCCGAACATAACAAGTGTATAAAAAACTGTAGCGCAAAAAGTAAAGCACCGAAAAAAAAAATAAAGTACCCTTAGTATGAACCCCGTAAATTAGGAAAATAGAAGGAACCACAAGTTTCAAAATCAAAAAATGAATGAATAAAATAATATCTAATTTCCAAAACGGGTCATTTTTGACCCGAACAGAACAGCAGGGTTAAAAGACTGTCAAGGCCCATGGATTTTTGCCCTCAACAGCCTAAAAATACCAGCCTGCAGCAGCCCCACAATTGGCGCATCCATTGATGCGCCAATTGTGGCACTTTACCCGGCTCTTCCCACTTGCCCTGTAGCGGTGGCAAGTGAGGTAATAAGGGGTTAATGTCACCTTTGATTGAACGGTGACAATAAGCCCGGTTAATAATGGAGAGGCGTCAATAAGACACCTGTCAAGGGTCTGCGGAACGCACCAAATATATAAAGTAGAGAGGTGCGTTCGCAGCCCGGGGTCCACCGTGCAAGCGGAGCCTGCTGCTAGTAGAAATGGCGCGAGAAGCAAACTCTGTTATCCCGCAGAGTCGCCAACATAAACGCCGTAATGCGCTGTGGCAATAAGTGCGAACTCTGTTACTCCACAGAGCCGCTAGAAGGAGAGCCGCAGCGCTATATGGCGATGTGTGCGAACTCACTAGACACAACTGAGTGGCAAAGAAAACACGCTAGGGCGCTGTCTAGCGTTGAAAGTGAACCCTGTTACGTCACAGGGCCGCTGAGACAAAGTACTGTGTCCTGTCAGGCTTTGGGAAAACGCAGGACTTGTCCCAAAGACGACTGCTCCAGCACTGGCTATAATAGCAGATCCAGGAAAGGCAGCAGCAAGTCATTGCACAGTAGAGGAGTGGGCAAGACGCCTGGACCGACGTCTCTGCTGAGCAGGCTCCACTGCGGCTGGAGATGAATGGGAGACCGCAGCGGGATGGGTTCAAGACTCCCTTGTGCAGCAGCGGGAAATCGAACCCTAACAGACACCGATCCATTATTAATCATAAAGTTTGTAAATTTTTAACCCCTTCACCCCCAAGGGTGGTTTGCACGTTAATGACCGGGCCAATTTTTACAATTCTGACCACTGTCTCTTTATGAGGTTATAACTCTGGAACGCTTCAACGGATCTTCGCGATTCTGAGATTGTTTTCTCGTGACATATTGTACTTCACGTTAGAAGTAAAATTTCTTCGATAATAACTTGCGTTTATTTTTGAAAAAAGCGCAAATATGGCGAAAATTTTTAAAATTTTGCAATTTTCAAACTTTGAATTTTTATTCCCTTAAAACAGAGAAATATGTCACATAAAATAGTTAAGAAATAACATTTCCCACATGTCTACTTTACATCAGCACAATTTTGGAACCAAAATTTTTTTTTGTTAGGAAGTTATAAGGGTTAAAAGTTGACCAGCGATTTCTCATTTTTACAACAAAATTTACAAAGCCATTTTTTTTAGGGACCACCTCTCATTTGAAGTCACTTTGAGGGGTCTATATGGCAGAAAATACCGAAAAGTGACACCATTCTAAAAACTGCACCCCTCAAGGTACTCAAAACCACATTCAAGAAGTTTATTAACCCTTCAGGTGCTTCACAGGAACTAAAGCAACGTGGAAGGAAAAAATGAATATTTAACTTTTTAGCCACAAAAATGATCTTTTACAAACTTTTTTTTATTTTCACAAGGGTAAAAGGAGAAAATGGACAGATAAGGTTGTTATGCAATTTCTCCTGAGTACAACAATACACAATATGTGGGGGAAAACCACTGTTTGGGCACACGGCAGAGCTCGTAAGGGAAGGAGCGCCGTTTGACTTTTTCAAACTAAAATTGGCTGGAATTGAGATTGGACGCCATGTCGTGTTTGGAGAGCCCCTGATGCGCCTAAACAGTGGAAACCCCCACAAGTGACACCATTTTGGAAACTAGACCCCCTAAGGTACTTATCTAGATCTGTTGTGAGCACTTTGAACTCCCAAGTGTTTCACAAAAGCTTATAATGCCTGTGTGTGAAAAAAAAAAAAATCAATTTTCCACAAAAATGATTTTTTAGTCCCAAATTTTTGAATTTTCCCAAGGAAATTGGACCCCAAAAGTTGTTGTCCAATTTGTCCTGAGTACGCTGATACCCCATATGTGGGGGGGGGGAACTGTTTGGGTGCACGGCAGGGCTTGGAAAGGAAGTAGTAACGTTTTGGAATGCAGACGTTGATGGGGGTCATGTTCCGTTTGCAGTGCCCCAGATGAGCCTAAACAGTGGAAACCCCCCACAAGTGACCCCATTTTGGAAACTATACACCCTAAGGAACTTATCTAGATCTTTGGTGAGCACTTTGAACCCCCAAGTGCTTCACACAAGTCTATAATGCCTGGGTATGAAAATAAAAAATCCTATTTTTTTCCCACAAAAATTATCTTTTAGTCACTAATTTTTTATTTTCTCAAGGGTAACAGGAGAAATTGGACCACATAAGTTGTTGTCCAATTTGTCCTGAGTACGCTGATACCCCATATGTGGGTGGGAACCACTGTTTGGGCGCACGGCAGAGCTCGGAATGGAAGGAGCACCATTTGACTTTTTCCAACCAAAATTGGCTGGAATTGAGATTGGATGCCATGTTGCATTTGGAGAGCCCCTGATGTGCCTAAACAGTGGAAACCCCCCACAAATGACCACATTTTGGAAACTAGACCCCCTAAGGAACTTTTCTAGATCTTTGGTGAGCAATTTGAACCCCCAAGTGCTTCACACAAGTTTATAACGTAGAGCCGTAAAATTTAAAAATCATATTTTTTCCTCAAAAATGATCTTTTCACCCCAATTTTTATTTTTCCAAGGGTAAGAAGACTCCAAAAGTTATTGTGCAATTTGTCCTGAGTGCGCTGATACCCCATATGTGGGGGTAAACCACTGTTTGGGTGCATGGCAGAGTTTGGAAGGGAAGGAGCGCCGTCTGACTTTTTCAACGCAGAATTGGCTGGACGCCATGTCGTGTTTGGAGAGCTCCTGATCTGCCTAAACAGTGGAAACCCCATAAATGACGCCATTTTGGAAACTAGACCCCTCAAGGAACTTATCTAGATGTGTGGTGAGAACTTTTAACCCCAGGTGTTTCACTAAAGTTTATAACGTACAGCCGTAAAATAAAAAATCTTTTTTTTTTTTTACAAAAATGATTTTTTCATCCCCAATATTTTATTTTCACAAGGGTAACAGAAGAAATTGGAACCCAAAAGTTGTTGTCCAATTTGTCCTGAGTACGCTGATACCCAATATGTGGGAGAAAACTACTGTATGGGCGCACGTCAGGGCTCGGAAGGGAAGTAGTGACGTTTTGGATTGCAGACTTTGATGGAATGGTCTGGGGGCGTCATGTCACATTTGGAGAGCCCTGATGCACCTATACAGTGGAAACCCCCCACAAGTGACCCCATTTTGGCAAATAGACCCCACAAGGAACTTATCTAGATGTGTGGTGAGCACTTTGAACCCGAAGTGCTTCATAGAAGTTTATAACGTACAGCAGTAAAAAAAAAAATCTTTTTTTTTTTACAAAAATGATTTTTTCGCCCCCAATATTTTATTTTCACAAGGGTAACAGAAGAAATTGGAACCCAAAAGTTGTTGTCCAATTTGTCCTGAGTACGCTGATACCCAATATGTGGGAGAAAACTACTGTATGGGCGCACGTCAGGGCTCGGAAGGGAAGTAGTGACGTTTTGGATTGCAGACTTTGATGGAATGGTCTGGGGGCGTCATGTCGCATTTGGAGAGCCCTGATGCGCCTAAACAGTGGAAATCCCCAACAAGTGACCCCATTTTGGAAAATAGACCCCATAAGGAACTTATCTAGATGTGTGGTGAGCGCTATGAAGCCCCAAGTGCTTCACAGAAGTTTATAATGTACAGCAGTAAAAACAAAAAAATATTTTTTTTTTGTACAAAAATGATATTTTCGCCCCCAGTTTTTTATTTTCCCAAGGGTAGCAGAAGAAATAGGACAAATTGCACAATAACTCTTGGGGTCCAGAGTACGCTGATACCCATATGTGGGGATAAACTACTGTTTGGACGCATGGCAGAGCTGAGAAGTGAAGGAGCACCGTTTGACTTTTTCAACGCAGAATTGGCTGGAATTGAGATCAGACGCCATGTCACATTTGGAGAGCCCCTGATGTGCCTAAACAGCTGAAACCCCCCAATTCTAACTCCAACCCTAACCCCAACACACCCCTAACCCTAGTCCCAACCCTAACCACAAACCTAACCCTAACACAACCCTAATCCCAACCCTAACCCTAATCCTAACTTTAGCGCCAACCCTAACCCTAACTTTAGCCGCAACCCTAACCCTAACCCTAATGGGAAATGGAAATAAATGCTTTTTTTTAATTTTATTATTTTTCCCTTACTAAGGGGGTGATAAAGGGGGGTTTGATTTACTATTTATAGCGGGTTTTTATGATTGGCAGCTGTCACGCTAAAAGACGCTTTTTATTGCAAAAATAGTTTTTGCATCATCACATTTTGAGAGCTATAATTTTTGCATATTTTGGCCCACAGAGTCATGTGAGGTCTTATTTTTTGCGGGACGAGTTGTCGTTTTTATTGGTACCATTTTTGAGCACGTGACATTTTTTGATCGCTATTTATTTCGATTTTTGGGAGGTTAGAATGAACAAAAATCAGCAATTCATGAATTTCTTTTGGGGAGGCGTTTATACCGTTCCGCGTGTGGTAAAATTGATAAAGCAGTTTTATTCTTCGGGTCAGTACGATTATGGCGATACCTCATTTATATCATTTTTTCATGTTTTGGCGCTTTTATAGAATAAAAACAATTTTATATAAAAAATAATTATTTTTGCATCGCTTTATTCTGCGAGCTATAACTTTTTTATTTTTTCGCTGATGATGCTTTATGATGGCTCGTTTTTTGCGGGACAAGATGACGTTTTCAGCGGTACCATGTTTTTTATATCGGTCTTTTTGATCGCGTGTTATTCCACTTTTTGTTCGGCGGTATGATGATAAAGCATTGATTTTTTGCTTCGTTTTTTTTTTTTTTTTTTTTAAGGGGTTCACTAAAGGGGTTAACTAGTGGGACAATTTTATAGGGGGGATCGTTACGGACGCGGCGATACCAAATATGTGTACTTTTATTGTTTTTTTTTTTTTATTTACAGGAAGAAGTGAATTTATTGGGGAATATTTTTTTTTTTTATTATTTATTTTGGATTTTTTTTTTACACATGTTTATTTTTACTTTTTTTACTTTTTTACTTTGTCCCAGGGTGGGACATCACAGTATTTTATCAGATCGCTGGTGTGACAGTGTGCACAGCACTCTGTCACACCAGCGATCGCACAGGCATAGATGCAGGCTTCTCAGTGCCTGCTCTCGGCAGGCACTGAGGTAGCCGCCTCCCTCCAGGACCCCGGCGCCATCTTGGATCTGGGTCCTGGGAGGGAGGAAGCCCTCAGAACAGCGCGATCACATCGCGCTGCTCTGAGGGTCTCAGGGGGGCGCGCAGGGAGCCCCCACCCTGCGCGATCCTCCCCTGTGCCCCCAGTACACCGCGATCATGTTTGATCGCGGTGTGCAAGGGGTTAATGTGCCGGGAGCGGTCCATGACCGCTCCTGACACACAGTCATGGGTGTCAGCTGTGATAATCAGCTGACACCCGGCGGCGATTAGCTGCGCTCCCCTCAGGAGCGCAGCTGATCGCCTATGACGTACTATCCCGTCCCCGGTCATACGGGCCCAGGTACCATGGACGGGATAGTACGTCCGATGGCAGTAAGGGGTTAATAAAGACACAGCCAGAATAAAGTCTTTAAATGAAATGATACACAACACAGTTTTCATTTCTTTTCATTGCACGCTCATCCTGCGACACCATCGATCTCCTGTAAAAAAACAAAAATAACAAACCAACCCAAATACTCCCTGTCCGACGTAGTACAAAATCACGAGTGTCCCATGACGAGTCCAGCTCTGCTACATCTGGATGCCAGGTTCAGCCTGACATCTCGACACAGCAGAGCTGCTTACCGGAGGAGATTCCCCGGCGGTGACATCATCTGTGTTACTCATGGCCAGCTGTCGCGAGAGTACAGCTGGCCGAGATTACCAAGTACATCTCGGCCAGCTGTATTCTCGCGACAGCTGGCCGTGAGAAATACAGATGACGTCCCCGCCGGGGAATCTCCACCGGTAAGCAGCTCTGCTACATCTGGTATCCAGATGTAGCAGAGCTGGACTTGTCGTGGGACACTCGTTATCTTGGACTACGTCGGACAGGGAGTATTTGTATTGGTTTGTTATTTTGTTTTTTTTTTACAGAAGATCCATGGCATCGCAGGATGAGCGTGCAATAAAAAATAATGAAAACTGTGTTGTGTTTTATTCAATTAAAATACTTTATTCTGGCTGTGTAGTTTTTTAAACATTTTCAACCTTTATGATTAATAATGGATCGGTGTCTTATTGACGCCTCTCCATTATTAACCGGGCTTATTGTCACCGTTCAATCAAAGGTGACATTAACCCCTTATTACCCAACTTGCCACTGCTACAGGGCAAGTGGGAAGAGCCTGGTAAAGTGGCACAATTGGCGCATCTTTTGATGCGCCAATTGTGGGGCTGCTGCAGGCTGGTATTTTTAGGCTGTTGAGGGCCAAAATCCATGGGCCTTGACAGTCTTTTAATACCAGGCCGCAGCAGTCTGCTTTTTACTTGGCTGGTCAACAAAAATAGGGGGACCCCCACGCCATTTTTTTTTCGAGGCGATCCCCTATTTTTGTTAACTAACCAAAATAAGCAGACTGCTGTGGCCTGGTATTATCAGGCTTGCAAGTTTTATGGATATTGGATCCTTAACAGCCTCAAATATCATGCCTCAGTAGTCTGCTTCATCTGGCTGGTTAACAAAAATAGGGGGACCCCACACCATTTTTTTTGTGCGTTGTCCCCGGCTGACCTGAAGTGAAAGTGGGAAGCAATCAATTAAGCTTTCCACACTAATCAATTCCTTTCCTGTCAGCTGGGAGAGGAACTCATTCATTCGGGGGTTTACTGTGAGGCTGGCAGCATTAGCTGCGGTCCCTGCATTAAACACTAACCCTTTCAGAAGGATTACATCGGGGGACCTGACTGAACATCAAATAGGTAAGAATAATGTTGCTTTATTATTTTATTTTTATTACAGGTGAACAAGGGCTTCGAATGGATTTACCTGGAAAATAAAATATGGTCAAAAACTGTTTCATTATTTCATTAAAATGATTTTTAATTAAAGTGTGTGTGTTTTATTTTTATTTCATACACAAGGATTAATAATTGATAGTTGTCTAATTGACAGCTCTCAATTATTAACCTGGCTTAAAGTCACCTTTCAATAGCAAGGTGGCTTTAACCCATTATTAACCCATTCGCCACCACTACAGGGCAATGGGAATAGATGGGCTAAGTGCCAGAAAGGGCGAATCTAATTATAGATTTTCTTTTTCTGGGGTGTCTGGGGCAGATGTTAGTAGCCGTGGGGGCCAAAAATAATGGTCCCTCTCTGGGCTATTATTATCTGCCCCCACTCACTGGCTTTCCCTGTCTGGTTGAGAAAATAATGCGGGAGCCCAAGCATTTTTTTCAACGAATTTACACCTTTAATTAACCCCTACATGTGTGAAATTTTGCACACATACACTAATGTAATTGTTAGTGAAAACCATATATCAAACTTCATGAAATGACATGGTTAACTGTATGTAAACCATGTGTCATTTCATGTCGGGTGGTTCTGTAATTTCACAAATGCCGGCAATTGAATTAGCAGCTATTTTACTATGTAGAAGTGTATGAACTATAAATATATATATATATATATATATATATATATATATATATATATATGTCACAATGACATGTTGTGAGACAGTGAAGGAATATGTGTTGAATGGGGTGTACATTTCACCTAGGTATAAGGGAAATATGTGGCTTTGTAAACCTAGTGGTAGAGAAAGGTCACTACACCTCACATTCAACACACACTTGCAGCTCAAGCCTGAAATCGTTCAGCTGTTAATTAGGAGACCAGAAGTAGGTGTCTGCAAACACAGTCTGAGAGCTGGCTTAGTCTGGACACAGGAAGGTAAGAAAGAAAGCTGGGCACACTCATGTAAGTGGAATAGGTGAAGAATAAATTTAATGTTGCACGTACAGTAGTCACAATCATCAAACGTTTCGGTCTGCAAAGACCTTCATCAGTGAACTACAAAACAATAAAGTGAAGCAAATAATATAAAAGAAAAAAAGTATATACAAAAAGAGAACAATGATGGTCATATGTTTTAGGAGAATGTTAACTATAGGAGAACCCATATATCAAGCCTTGACAAAAGTAACAGAAGATACAGACATAGAAGGTATCGTACATGACTAGTGAGGACATACCTTAGTGAAAATGGCAGTTGTCATAGATCTAATATGAATAGCTAATCTGAGGAGCATAAGATGGGATTATTTGGTAATAAGTGGAATATAGTGAGTGAGTGATATAAATAATTACACCGGATAGCCTACCATAGAGTTGAGATGGTGAAGGCACAGTCGTGCTGTGATATATAAAAAATAACGGTATTATTTGAGGACATATTGAAATGAGGTGATCGCTATAAATATAACATACCAGAGAGCATTTATCACTGCGGTTGTGGTATGGCACAAAGAGCTGCAAGGAAAATGATGATCCAGTACATAATGTACAAAGACACAGAATTGTTGCAAATGCCCTCTCAGTGAGCGAGATCAGACTTACCGATACCAGGAAGTGTAGAGAGAGTGCGATATGACTCCTGACGCGGCATCCACCGCATGTCAAAAGGAGGGTAGTCAGTGAGCAGCATGTGTCTTATAAATAGGTGCCGTAAGGTAAGCTCGGGACTGTGCTCAGCGTGGCAGGAAGTGCCTAAACCGGAAGTGATGTATGCGCTTCACCCAAGTGGGTGTAGTGCGTTCCACAGGTGGGAGTGGCATAGGTATGCGTTCCAAGTAGCGTATGCTTGCGTGTCACAGGCAGATTAACCCTTCAGGAAGTGGTAGGAAGGTACAGAGAGCTATTCATGATTCATTATAGATTCTGGAAAGTAAGAAAGTAGTATTAGACTTGCAATATTGCGATAAGGAGCTATTCGGCACAAAAATATTTTGACATGAGGACAAAATAAAAAAGTAATAATAAATTGCGATAATATGGAATATTGGCACAGAAACACTTTGGCATAATAATAAATAATGATGGTAATAAATGGTAAACAACAGAATAAAGACAGATTATGGGTAACATATAACTTAAATCCGATCGAGCCATATAATGGATACTCATCACAGGAAGGCACAGAGATCGTAGTCTTTATTGAGACCTTTGGGATGTAATGTATCTAACTCGTGTATCCAGTGTGCTTCTCTGCGTTTAAGCAGAGTGATGCGGTCACCCCCTCGTCGTGGTATAGGCACATGTTCTAGTACCTGGAAGCGTAGTTGAGATACGTTGTGGCACTTAGCAATGAAGTGTTGTGGAATGGGGAGGAGTAAATCCTTACATCGAATAGTCGATTTGTGTTTCGATATTCTGTTTTTAATGCTTTGCGTCGTTTCCCCAATGTATAAGAGACCACACAGGCATTTAATAAGATACACCACGAAGTTGGAATCACAGGTGAAATATTGATTGATGTTGTAACGTTTGCCTGTGTAGGGGTGGTGGACTATATTTCCCCTCAGGATGTTGTTGCATTGATTGCAACTGAGACAGGGAAATGTGCCCATTTTCGGGGTAGACAAAAATCTTTGTATGATGGTAGGTTTTTTGGGGCCGAGGTCAGCACGGACCAAGGTGTCCCGTATGTTGCGTGGCCTCTTAAAGCAGGGTAGGAAGGGTTGTTTAAAGGCTTCAATATTGAAGCCTTTAAACAACCCTTCCTACCCTGCTTTAAGAGGCCACGCAACATACATGGCTCGATCGGATTTAAGTTATATGTTACCCATAATCTGTCTTTATTCTGTTGTTTACCATTTATTACCATCATTATTTATTATTATGCCAAAGTGTTTCTGTGCCAATATTCCATATTATCGCAATTTATTATTACTTTTTTATTTTGTCCTCATGTCAATATTGAAGCCTTTAAACAACCCTTCCTACCCTGCTTTAAGAGGCCACGCAACATACGGGACACCTTGGTCCGTGCTGACCTCGGCCCCAAAAAACCTACCATCATACAAAGATTTTTGTCTACCCCGAAAATGGGCACATTTCCCTGTCTCAGTTGCAATCAATGCAACAACATCCTGAGGGGAAATATAGTCCACCACCCCTACACAGGCAAACGTTACAACATCAATCAATATTTCACCTGTGATTCCAACTTCGTGGTGTATCTTATTAAATGCCCGTGTGGTCTCTTATACATTGGGAAAACGACGCAAAGCATTAAAAACAGAATATCGAAACACAAATCGACTATTCGATGTAAGGATTTACTCCTCCCCATTCCACAACACTTCATTGCTAAGTGCCACAACGTATCTCAACTACGCTTCCAGGTACTAGAACATGTGCCTATACCACGACGAGGGGGTGACCGCATCACTCTGCTTAAACGCAGAGAAGCACACTGGATACACGAGTTAGATACATTACATCCCAAAGGTCTCAATAAAGACTACGATCTCTGTGCCTTCCTGTGATGAGTATCCATTATATGGCTCGATCGGATTTAAGTTATATGTTACCCATAATCTGTCTTTATTCTGTTGTTTACCATTTATTACCATCATTATTTATTATTATGCCAAAGTGTTTCTGTGCCAATATTCAATATTATCGCAATTTATTATTACTTTTTTATTTTGTCCTCATGTCAAAATATTTTTGTGCCGAATAGCTCCTTATCGCAATATTGCAAGTCTAATACTACTTTCTTACTTTCCAGAATCTATAATGAATCATGAATAGCTCTCTGTACCTTCCTACCACTTCCTGAAGGGTTAATCTGCCTGTGACACGCAAGCATACGCTACTTGGAACGCATACCTATGCCACTCCCACCTGTGGAACGCACTACACCCACTTGGGTGAAGCGCATACATCACTTCCGGTTTAGGCACTTCCTGCCACGCTGAGCACAGTCCCGAGCTTACCTTACGGCACCTATTTATAAGACACATGCTGCTCACTGACTACCCTCCTTTTGACATGCGGTGGATGCCGCGTCAGGAGTCATATCGCACTCTCTCTACACTTCCTGGTATCGGTAAGTCTGATCTCGCTCACTGAGAGGGCATTTGCAACAATTCTGTGTCTTTGTACATTATGTACTGGATCATCATTTTCCTTGCAGCTCTTTGTGCCATACCACAACCGCAGTGATAAATGCTCTCTGGTATGTTATATTTATAGCGATCACCTCATTTCAATATGTCCTCAAATAATACCGTTATTTTTTATATATCACAGCACGACTGTGCCTTCACCATCTCAACTCTATGGTAGGCTATCCGGTGTAATTATTTATATCACTCACTCACTATATTCCACTTATTACCAAATAATCCCATCTTATGCTCCTCAGATTAGCTATTCATATTAGATCTATGACAACTGCCATTTTCACTAAGGTATGTCCTCACTAGTCATGTACGATACCTTCTATGTCTGTATCTTCTGTTACTTTTGTCAAGGCTTGATATATGGGTTCTCCTATAGTTAACATTCTCCTAAAACATATGACCATCATTGTTCTCTTTTTGTATATACTTTTTTTCTTTTATATTATTTGCTTCACTTTATTGTTTTGTAGTTCACTGATGAAGGTCTTTGCAGACCGAAACGTTTGATGATTGTGACTACTGTACGTGCAACATTAAATTTATTCTTCACCTATTCCACTTACATGAGTGTGCCCAGCTTTCTTTCTTACATTACGGCTTGGGAACCTTCTGGTGCACCTCCATTATACTGGCTGTGCTAGTGTCTATTTACTGGACACAGGAAGGTGTCCCGGCACAAGAAGCAGTCTCCAGGAGTGTTGGAGCTGGCTTAGTCTGGACACACTAAGGTGTCCCGGCACAAGAAGCAGTCTCCAAGAGTGGGAGCTGGCTTAGTCTGGACACAGGGAGGTGTCCCGGCACAAGAAGCAGTCTCCAGGAGTGGGAGCTGGCTCAGTCTGGACACAGGAAGGTGTCCCGGCACAAGAAGCAGTCTCCAGGAGTGTGAGCTATCTCAGTCTGGGTGCAGGAAGTACCCGGACACAGGAGTAGTCTCAGTGCGAATCCGTGTGAATAGCGGCTGAATAGGAGTGGATCTCTCTCAAGTCTGGACATGGAAGGTGCCTTCAGACACAAGGAGGAGTATCTGTGAAACTCCATACTGGTAACATATATCATATGTGTTGTTTTGGGTCAGGCTGGTAGAGCCGGGACCCGGATAGACAGGGCAATCGATCTATGTGTAATTAGTGGCTAGACAAGCCTAGGTTTTTCTGTTTATGCTTTATTTTTATCTGTGTGCGGTGGACTTTAATAAAGCTGGTTGCGGCCAGTTTTCATCAGAACTGCTGTCTGAATGAACTGTTTTCGTGTCACTCTGTCTACCCAGACAGCGATCCTAGAGCTATATCCCTGGAAATGTTACAATTGGCGGAGAATGCTGGGGCAGCGCAGTGGCTGATACAGTTAGTGCTGGAGTGTGCATGCAGCACAGTGGCTTAGAGACAGCAATAAAGGTGAAGTCTGTTGAAATAGCAGCAGAGAGAAAAAAAAAGTGTGTCAGCAGAAACGTCTGTTTGGAGCAGTCTTAAAGAGACAGGAGCCCTAATAGACTTTGCAAAAAAAAAAAAAAAAGTGTCTGCACAGCAGAGCTGATTTTTTTGTGGAGTGTGTATGTCTTGAGTGAAGACTGCCGTTGTTGAGACAGAGAAGTCTGACAGCATGGATGACAGCATGGAGGCGCTGTTTGAACAAATGGCGCAAGTTAATGTGCAACATAAGACTGCCGTGGTTGAGACAGATAAGTCCGGCAGTGTGGAGGAGCTTGTTAAGAAAACACTGCAGATCATGCAGCAGGCCCAGCAGAGCTGGCAGCAGCAGCAGCAGGAGTGTAACCGATTGATGAGGGAGCAGATTGCAGCTCTCAGCAACTCGTACCCGAGTAATGTTGTAAAGGCACCTGCGTTGCCTGCAGTAAAGAAGCGGTTGGAGCCTGACGTCGGCCGTCGTGTCGGCATGGTTGAAGAGGTGATAGTGAACCGCTACACCCGAGCATGTCCTCCTGAGGTACAGCCGTCTGAGAGGTCGTCACTTCAGAGTTCCCGGACGCCGAATTCTCCCGGTAAGAGCGTTCCAGCTGTTGGGGACATGGGGTATGCTGATAAGCGGGTTCAGGCCCGAGGGGACATGTGGGTGGGAGAGTGTGATGGACAGTGTTGGAGCTGGCGTGAAATTGCAGCCAACTGTCCAATAGAGGGGGAGCCTATGTGTTGTGATGTTGGCAGATCCCTCTCTCCCTGCGCAGAGTCTGTGTGTGTGTCCACCTCAGCCGAAGAGACTGGACCACAGGGGTCCCCGGTGGTTGTAAATGACTGCCCAGCACAGGCCCTCTTGGACTCAGAGAGTCCAGTGACTTCCGTATGTGACAGCCTGATTGATAGGGACTTCATCCCTGATAAGCACCTGAGTATGGTGTGCATCCATGGAGACACCAAAGTCTACCCAGAGACTGCCGTGGACTTGGTCCCCAAACTCGGGGAGGTTTCATATGAAGTGGGGGTGGTGAAGAACCTGGTGCACCCCGTCATATTGGGTAATGACTTTCCCCGATCTAAGGATCTCTGGGGGAAAAATGTTTCTGATGGACAGTGTGATGAAGCTCCTATTGAGGGTGCGCAGTCCCGAGGGGCGGAACACAATGCTAGTGGGCCGTTAAACTTATGTGATGATGATGATGATAATGATAATGATGATGATGATCATGATAATGATGATGACCATGATGCTGATGCTGATAATGATGATGATCATGATAGTGATGATGATACTGATCATAATCATGATAATGATATTGATAATAATGATGACTGTGATAGTGATGAAATTCCTTTGCAGGTGATGGTGGGAGACGAGGATGGTGGTTCTCGGGAACCGAGTGTCCCTGACTTGCCTGTGTCCTGTGACAATTTTGAGAGTGAGCAGTGGCGAGACCCCACTCTTAGGACGGCACAGGAAAATATGATTGTTCTAAATGAGGTTTCCCAGGAGCCTGGCTCTGAGGAGAGGTTTCCTCATGCTGCCATGGACAATAGCCTATTGTATAGGGACACTGAAGTCCAGGGAGAGGTCGTGAGTCAGCTCCTAGGGCCTGAGCTATATGGAAGTATAGTGCTGGGGTTGTCACATAGTCACATACTTGAGGGACCAGATGGTGAAGTTAATGTTGTGGATGACATGTTAACTAAGGTTCCAGATCAGGATGTGAATGAAAATGAATTGTATAACCCTGACAGTGGGCAGGATATGAATGAAAATGAATTGTATAACCCTGACAGTGAGCAGGATGTGAATGAAAATGAATTGTATAACCCTGACGGTGAGCCAGATGTGGCTGAGAGAAGAGGGTCAGATAGTGATAGGGAATCATCTGATGACCATAAAGCAACCAGTGCAAATGAGGAAGGCATGGTAGCACAGGAGGTACGTGAATTTCTGAGGAAGAGTCAGCAGAAGTGTTCTGATGTGCTGGGTCGTACTTCTCTGGCCAGGCACTATATCGAAACTGAGCCCGGTCCTAAGGTCAAGATGATACCGTGCAGGATACCCGAGGCCTGCAGAGAGTATAGGCCTGGGAGGGTACAGGGTAGTGCGGATGCTTCAGATGAAGAGAAAACTGATGTTGGCTATGACAGTGGTGAGGATGAAGCTAATGAGGGCCATGACTGGTCCAGAGTTCACTGTCTCTGTTGGATTGTTGACCAGCCCTCCGGTCTGGATGACCAGCCCTCGGTCTGGAGAAGAGGGAGGGGATATGTGAGACAGTGAAGGAATATGTGTTGAATGGGGTGTACATTTCACCTAGGTATAAGGGAAATATGTGGCTTTGTAAACCTAGTGGTAGAGAAAGGTCACTACACCTCACATTCAACACACACTTGCAGCTCAAGCCTGAAATCGTTCAGCTGTTAATTAGGAGACCAGAAGTAGGTGTCTGCAAACACAGTCTGAGAGCTGGCTTAGTCTGGACACAGGAAGGTGTCCCGGCACAAGAAGCAGTCTCCAGGAGTGTTGGAGCTGGCTTAGTCTGGACACAGGAAGGTGTCCCGGCACAAGAAGCAGTCTCCAAGAGTGGGAGCTGGCTTAGTCTGGACACAGGGAGGTGTCCGGCACAAGAAGCAGTCTCCAGGAGTGGGAGCTGGCTCAGTCTGGACACAGGAAGGTGTCCCGGCACAAGAAGCAGTCTCCAGGAGTGTGAGCTATCTCAGTCTGGGTGCAGGAAGTACCCGGACACAGGAGTAGTCTCAGTGCGAATCCGTGTGAATAACGGCTGAATAGGAGTGGATCTCTCTCAAGTCTGGACATGGAAGGTGCCTTCAGACACAAGGAGGAGTATCTGTGAAACTCCATACTGGTAACATATATCATATGTGTTGTTTTGGGTCAGGCTGGTAGAGCCGGACCCGGATAGACAGGGCAATCGATCTATGTGTAATTAGTGGCTAGACAAGCCTAGGTTTTTCTGTTTATGCTTTATTTTTATCTGTGTGCGGTGGACTTTAATAAAGCTGGTTGCGGCCAGTTTTCATCAGAACTGCTGTCTGAATGAACTGTTTTTGTGTCACTCTGTCTACCCAGACAGCGATCCTAGAGCTATATCCCCTGGTAATGCTACAATGTATATATATGTATTCTGTGTGTATCTATCTAGTCAGCAATTCTTCAGCTACTGATTGGCTCCACGGAGCGCTCAGAGGCTGAAGGATTATTATGGGATTTCCGATTTCTGATGTTGGGTTTATAAATTGAGAAAAATACTATAGTTTACTAATTGAGATGCAGACAAATATATAATTCTCTTCCTATATTAAAGATACAAGGTAATTACCTGCGCTAAAACACACCTAGGGGGATTGTTATGAATACGGTAAGAAAAATATATAGCAATAGTAGATTTACTTATAATGATCAATGCAGCATATGAATAGGACTTGATCATTGTATCTTTACTTTATCAGTAGTGATGAGCTTTCAGATATTGAAATATCGGAAATCGGCCCGATATTTGCAATATTGGAATTCCGATTTCGGATTCCTATATTTTTTTCACATCGTAAATCCGAAATCCCTTAATCCTTCAGCCTCTGAGCGCTCCGTGGTGCCAATCAGGAGCTGAAGAATTGCTGATAACATTGTGTAACTCCCCTAAGCTTGGTAGGAGGCGTCAAAATGCTAGCTAGGGGCTGCGCTGTGATTGGCTGGATGGTGTGATCAGGCAGTATAAAAGGCTGCGTCTGCCATTTTAGCCTCCCTCTACTGTGAAAGCAGATAGGGATAGGTTGCTGTTGGAGATAGGGAGAGATCTCGGATCTCAAAGCGATAGAAATTGTTTTTCAGTGACTGTATCAGCCCCTGTGTGTTACAGAAGCAGTCTTTTTCCTCACTGACCCCGCTCAGTTTCATTTTTTGTGCTGTGCAGCTCTCAGTGAGGTGCTTAGTGAGACAGTGCAGCGCCCATTCACTGCAGCTGCTGCAGCTCCTCTTGCTGCAGCACTGTGTGGTGTGTGTCTCACTGCCTTTTCACAGCCTTTTCTTTTCATCCTTAAATCCCTTCCCTTATTTTTT
>JARQOD010000009.1:145052034-145150666 GCA_033576555.1 Oophaga sylvatica
GGATTTAACTGCATGCAATATTACTGATCATTTTACATTTGGTTGTCCTGAATAGTGATGGGCGATCCTGTGGATGTTCGAGTACGCCGCGCTTGACCAAACTTTTTAAAAAAGTTTGGTTCTGGTGCTAGAACTGTACCTGAACCCATACCGGACCCCTTTCAAATGAATGGGGAGCACCAACATCTAGCGTTTCCCATGCTATCATTTGTGTGACAGCGTGGGAAGCAGTGTCTCTCACAGTGCTGCGGTTCCCACGCTGTAAAACAGATGACAGCACGTGAGTCAGCCCAGCAGCTGTGAAAAAGGTTACTGCCAGTCAGGCATCGGCTGAAGAGAGTACTACTACTCTCATAATCGTACGCATGTTCTTGGTGATAGGTGCGAGAGCAGGCAACGCTGATGAGAATAGAACTCTCATCAGCCATCGCCTGTGGATTATAATAAAGATGTCAGTGTGTGCTTGTGTATTTTACTGTTCAATGTATTAATTGAATAAATAAAGCAATCGCACATGCCAAGTCGGGCATCTACTCTCTTTCTATTATGTCTTCTATATTGTGCTGGCACTGGGGCTGCTAGTTCTGGCTCTACTCTGCCTGATGTCTCCTTGCCTGCTCAATCATGTTTCTATATTATGCAGCTTCAGCCACTGCTGCTAGAGAGCCATGGCAGCCACACATCTCCTGGCTACCCATTGTGTTTTATAGTGTCATACTGTGCTGCTGCTGTCAGAGATAGCCCTATGTTTTCATACATCTCCTATAATAATAATAATAATAATAATCTTTATTTATACAACGCCAACATATTCCGCAGCGCTTTACAGTTTAACAGTTTCAAAACACAAGTCATAGGTAACAACGTTAACAATACAATAATTAAAGCAAAATAAGATGAGATGACCCTGCTCGTGAGAGCTTACAATCTACAATCTCCTATCTTGTCCCGTCATATTCTATACTGAGTAGTTTCTGCCACTACCACTTCCACTAGTGGATTTGACTCCTGCTTGTGCAGTGTGCTGTATACTATACTGTACTCTTGCCAGGAAGTGTATTCTCTCAAGGTGTTTCTTAATTTTAAGATCAGCCAACCTGTTCTGCTGCCAAAATAAAATAAATTTGCACGGCTTGATAAAAATTCATTGTAATTGTTTACTTATTTTGTAAATGGCAAACCTGTTGTGAATACCATAAAAAAATAATTTTTTCGCTCCTAATACCAGGAACAATCCTTGACCACCGAGTATCACACCAGGAGCACTCCCTCCTCTCTCCTATTTTGTTTCTTTTAATGAATGAGAAGCATGTTACAAATATCAATCCACTCCATGCACCTTGCTTCACATCTTACTCCAGTCAAAGACTAGAGTAAGATTTCTTGCAGTAGGATCACCACAACGCCCAATAAATTGCAAGAGCTGTGATGTCTTGCCCAGGGCGGCATCAGCACCAGGCTCACTCGGGCAAGTGCGGGGCCCTGAGCAGGCTAGGGGGCCCATTTGACGTCAGGGACATGGGCACACTATGGGGGCCCGGTGTCTGTGTCAGTGCCGACTCCCGTGAGTGGGCCCCCGCTTGATCAGGAACCTGTCATTTGTGATACTTACCTCTCCTTGTTCCATCACTGCGGCATCTTCTGACTGTAACGTTCAGGTCAGAGGATGCTATGACGTCACGTCTGTGCACCCTCTGCTAGAACAGTCACAGTGCAGAGAGCTGGAAGATGGCGATGCTGAGGAGTCCGGAGCAGAGCAGCAAGGAGAGGTGAGTATTTCATAGTGTTTTTTTATGTTTGGAGCATTATATATAGGGACCATCATACACTGGTATGAGGCCCATTATACACTGGAGCATCATATATGGGGCCAATTATATATGGATCATTATATGGGCCCATCATATATCCAAAGCATTATATGGAGTCCATCATATATTGTATGGAACATTATATGGGCCCCTTTATGTACTGAGCAATACATGGGGCTCATTATTATTTATGGAGCAATATATGGGGCCTATTATATACTGTACGGAGCAATATATGGGGCCCATTATATAGTATGGAGAATTATTTTGGGGTCCATTATTCTGTGTGGAGCAATATATGGGGCCTACTATATACTATATGGAACAATACATGTGGCTCATTATTCTGCATGGAGCAATATATGTGGCTCATTATTCTGTATGGAGCAACATATAGGGTTCATTATTCTGTATGGAGCAAAATATGGGGTCCATAATTCTGTATGGATCAATATATGGTGCCCATAAAACTGTATGGAGCATTATATGGGCTCATTATACTGTATGAAGCATTATATGTGGCTCATTATATTGTATTGAGCATTATATGGGGTCCAATATTCTGTATGGAACAATATATGGGGCTCATTATTCTGTATGGATCACTATGTGGTGCCTATAATACTGTATGGAGCAATATATGGGGCTTATTATTATGTATGGAGCACTATGTAGTGGTCATAATACTGTATGGAGGACTATGCTGTCCAATTTCTCATCTATTGTAGAATTTACAATAGATATCACTCATGTAATGTAAGAAGTGAAATCTTTGGCCTTGTACTATACCTTTATTTTTTTGCCGTATCTGTGCATCATGAATTGTGGTAAAGGGTTAAAGGGGCCCACTGAGACTCTTTCACCTGGGCACACGAAAACCTGGAACCTACCCTGGTCTTGCCCCTGCAGCACCCCTTCCCTCCACAGCCCTGCCCTTCTTGAATGGGCAGATAATTTACTTTTTGGCAGGACTGTTGTTCTCATATAGCTACGATTAAATGACCATTTCATTGCCTGCAGTTCATACAGGAATATTACAGCTCAAAAGGGCCTTGGGAATGGGCTGTCTTCTTGAAAGCTCTATAGCAAGTGATACCTAATTTTTGATACGTATCACTATAACTGCATACATATATACTGTTATGAAGTTTATGATATAATTCACAAGAAGGTTACTTTAAACAGCCTTTTCTACAAGATCAAGGATATGTTTCTCCTGACATTACAGTGCTATAATGACTCCAAGATATGTGTCCAAGCATAGCAAACTCATAAGTAAAGAAAATTAAGTTTTACCTCAGCAGCTAAGTACGTATCTTATTTTTCAGAAATCATACTTGTAAACTAGATGTGATCCATTAAAGCCTAGAACTATTGGACAGAGTAGAAATAACATATTTCTGCATTCAGCTCTTGACTTTAATAAGGCATATTTGCCACTTTGTACATTTTGCATCTCTTGTGACTTGCTCTCATTAACTAGATGCATCAAAAGCAAGTTGAGAAGCTTGAAAACTTTCTTTTCCTGAAGGATACTATCTGCACCAAAGCTTTGAAGTGCGCCTACTGAAAAAATCTTTCTAAGCCATTCTCACCTTTTAAGTACCGTAGCTCATAAACTAGTGACAAAACAAGAGTTATGGACAAAACACAGACAAACATCAAACCTGAAACCTTTCTTTTTTTAAATAGTATATCACAAATTATTTCAAATGATAAGACAATTCTGTGTAACCTTTCAAGAAAAAACTACGCTAGTTTACATCTGTTATGGTATTTTTTCCATGACTTGTGGTGGTATCCGTGATAGAGATGTAAAAAGGACCACAGTATGCTTTACTTAGTGTAATAATAGCAATATACAATAAGTTAATTTATTGCAGGGATTGAGTGGTTTATCAGGAGGGGAATATTCATAAGCAGTATGAAATAACTACTTTTATGAAGATGTGATCAAATATTTTGAAATTCTTATTCCCTAGGTAAGCCTAATTAAAAAGAACAATCGATTTGCAGTAAATTAGTTTTCTTGAAATTGCTAAATTATAAAGCCTTTTTTTCCCAAGAAGAAATGGAAATGGCGGTTCCCAGGCGCCGCGTGCTGAAGACAGCTCTGATTATTGTCGCCTAGTTTCCCAAAGATCACTGCGACCAGGCGATAACTATGGGAATTGTACTCAGTACTCGCTGTGTAAATCATGTGTATAATAAAGAATTAAATTAAAAAAAATTGTCGTTGACCCCCGCATAATTTTCATAACAAGCGGAGGGAAAGCCCATGGCTGGTGGCTGATGTTACTAATCTGGGAAACGAGACAAGATCTCAAAAGGTTCCCAGTCTATTAATAACAGCTCACAGCTGTTTACCTAGCCTTTACTTGTTAGTTTACGGGGGACCTCGGAAAAAAATTATGTAGAGTCCCCCTATAAATTCTAACCAGCTAAGACTAAGCAGACAGCTGTTGATTAATATTAATAGCCTGGAAAGGGGCTTTGGAAATTTTCCTCCCTCACAGGCTACCAACATCAGCCCTCAGCCTCCCTTGAAATGATGCATCCATGTAGCTAATAGGCTTGGGGCTGATGTCAGCTTCATAATGTCAGCTGACATCAAGCCCAGAGGTTAGTAATATAAGAAGCTCCCACTACTAACCCCATAGTCATATTGTAAAAAATACACAGCAAGAAAAAAGTTCCTTAATTTAAATAAACACACTCCACCCTCATAGTCCCATTTATTATAGTAAAAATGAAATTAGTTAAAAAATATATTCCTCACATGTCAAACGATAATTTATTTGTACCACGCCTTAATCCTTCTTTGCATCGTTTGGAAGTCTTGCTAAATGGTGGCATGAGCCAAACGTTCAGCCTGACATCCAGGAGACAGAGCATCAGAGCACAGCTTGAGTGATGAGTAGAGATGAGCAACTTTCCCTTTCTTAGGGTCGAGTCGGGTTTCACGAAACCCGACTTTCGCAAAAGTCGGGGTGAATGAAATCGGCCGACTATTGGGAAAAGTCGGTGGTCCGACTGAAACACGAAACCCAATGCAAGCCAATGGGGTAGCAAAGTCGGCAGGGAGTGCAGGACAGTAAACACACCTACAGTGCCCATTTTTAGAGCCGGCGGGCGGCTCAGCCAAAGAGCGGTGCCGGCGCGGCTTTGAGCAGCACGGGATTCAAATCCCTTGCCAAATCCGCTCCGGCACAGCCAATAAGCGGCGCAGGATTCAAATTCCCGCCGTGCGGCACCGCTCATTGGCAGAGCCAGCTTTGCTATGTGTCTGTGTGCGAGGCTGTATGTGTGTGTGTGTGTGTGTGTGTATGCAGGCATCGTCCGATGGGACTACTAGTCCCATCCGGCTATGCCTGCTACACTGTCAGTGAGTGACACATTAGCCAATGATGGGACAGTAGTAGTCCCATCATCCAGCTATTGTGTTGAATGTAAAAAAAAGCATACATTACATACACAACACACAGAACATACAACATATAACACAGAACATACATATAACATACAACACATAACATACAGAACATACATATAACATACAACACAGAACATACATATATCATACAACACATAACATACATATAACATACAACACATAACATACACAACATACATATAACATACAACACATAACATACATAACATACATATAAACCATAACATACAGAGCATACATATAACATACAACACATAACATACAGAACATACATATAACACATAACATACAGAGCATACATATAACACATAACATACAGAACATACGGTACATATAACATACAACACATAACATACAGAACATACATAACACATAACATTCAGAACATACATATAACACAACATACAGAACATACATATAACACATAACATACAGTACATACATATAACATACAACACGTAACATACAAATAACATGCAACACATAACATACAGAACATACAACATACAACATATAGCATACATATAACACATAACATACAGTACACACATATAACATAGAGCACATAACATACAACACATAACATATCACATACAGAGCATACATATAACTCATAATATACAGTACATACATATAGCATACAACACATATCATACATATAACACATAACATACAACACATAACATACATATAACACATAACAAACAGTACATACAGTCATGGACAAAAGTTTTGAGAATGACACAAATATTGTCATTGTCAGTCAGACTAACTGTCTAGAACTAAATGTAAAGAAAGCCAAGGAGATGGTGGTGAGTTATAGAAGGAAAAAGGAGGATTACTTGCCGATCATCATTGCTGGCCAGGAGGTGGAGATGGTTGAGAGCTACAAATATTTGGGGGTTCACCTTGACAGTAAACTCGATTGGAGGTGTCATACAGAAAAGGTTTACAAGAAGGGATTGAGCAGACTGTATTTTCTGCGGAAGCTCAGGTCGTTCAATGTGTGCAGTAAAATGCTGGAGATGTTCTACCAGTCCGTTGTAGCAAGCGCCATCTTTTTTGCTATCATTTGCTGGGGCAGTAGTGTGCGAGTAGCTGATGCTAATAAGCTCAACAAACTTATCAAGAAGGCAAGTGCAGCTGTTGGCCTCCATCTTGACTCTTTTGAGGAGGTATTGGAGGATAGAATTCAGAAGAAGTGTAGGGCTATAAAGAACAATAATACACACCCCTATACGAGCTGTTCTTGAAGCAGAAGAGCACATTCAGCAGCCATCTAATCCTACTAAGGTGCAAGAAGGAGAAATTCAGGAAATCGTTTGTAACTACTGCTATGGGAATGTATAATCATTTCCTAAGGGTGGTAGAAAATAATGACTGATGGCTGGTGTACTAATGTCAATTAACATTGTCTTATATACACGTGAACTACACACTTTTATTATTTATTTATTATGTAATGTTGGTATACCTGTGCAAGATTTGTGTCCTAATATTTTATGTACAGCTGTTTGTATTGCTGCTGTAATACTGTAATTTCACCCCGGGATCAATAAAGTGTATCGTATCGTATTAATTTTTACAAAGTCTACTGCTTCACTTTTTCTAATGGCAATTTGCATATACTCCAGAATGTTATAAAGAGTGATCAGCTTAACAGCAATTACTTGCAAAGTCAATATTTGGCTAGAAAATTAACTTTATCCCCCAAAACACATTTCAACATCATTGCAGCCCTGCCTTAAAAGGACCAGCTAACCTCTTTTCAGTGATTGCTCCATTAACACAGGTGTGGGTGTTGATGAGGACGTGGCTGGAGATCAATCTGTCATGATTAAGTAAGAATGACACCACTGGACACTTTAAAAGGAGGCTGGTGCTTGGCATCATTGTTTCTCTTCTGTTAACCATGGTAATCTCTAAAGAAACACGTGCAGTCATCATTGCAATGCACAAAAATGGCCTAACAGGGAAGAGTATCGCAGCTAGAAAGATTGCACCTCAGTCAACAATCTATCGCATCATCAAGAACTTCAAGGAGAGAGGTTCCATTGTTGCCAAAAAGGCTTCAGGGCGCCCAAGAAAGACCAGCAAGCGCCAGGACCGTCTCTTAAAAGTGTTTCAGCTGCGGGATCGGGCTACCAGCAGTGCAGAGCTTGCTCAGGAATGGCAGCAGGCAGGTGTGAGTGCATCTGCACGCACTGTGAGGCGGAAACTCTTGGAGCAAGACCTGGTCTCAAGGAGGGCAGCAAAGAAGCCACTTCTCTCCAGAAAAAACATCATGGACAGACTGATATTCTGCAAAAGGTACAGGCAGTGGACTGCTGAGGACTGGGGTAAAGTTTTTTCTCTGCTGAATCCCCTTTTCGATTGTTTGGGACATCAGGAAAACGCCTCATTCGGAGAAGACAAGGTGAGCGCTACCTCCAGTCTTGTCTCATGCCAACTGTTAAGCATCCTGAAACCATTCATGTGTGGGGTTGCTTCTCAGCCAAGGGAATCGGCTCTCTCACAGTCTTGCCTAAAAACACAGCCATGAATAAAGAATGGTACCAGAATGTCCTCCAAGAGCAACTTCTCCCAACCCTCCAAGAGCAGTTTGGCGATCAACAATGCCTTTTCCAGCATGATGGAGCACCTTGCCATAAAGCAAAGGTGATAACTAAATGTCTCAGGAAACAAAACATAGAGATTTTGGGTCTATGGCCTGGAAACTCCCCAGATCTTAATCCCATTGAGAACTTGTGGTCAATCATCAAGAGACGGGTGGACAAACAAAAACCTAAAAATTCTGACAAAATGAAAGCATTGATTGTGCAAGAATGGACTGCTATCAGTCAGGATTTGGTCCAGAAGTTGATTGAGAGCATGCCAGGGAGAATTGCAGAGGTCCTGAAGAAGAAGGGTCAACACTGCAAATATTGACTTGCTGCATTAACTCATTCTAACTGTCAATATAAGCTTTTGTTACTCATATGGTTGCAATTATTATATTTCTGTCTGTGATAAAAACATCTGTCATACACACATAAAAACCAGAGGGCAGCAGATCATGTGAAAATATAATATTTGTGTAATTCTCAAAACTTTTGGCCATGACTGTATGTTATGTGTTATATGTATGCTCTGTATGTTATGTGTTAAATGTATGTTATGTGTTGTATGTTATATGTATGTTAAGTGTTGTATGTTTTATGTATGTTACGTGTTCTATGTTATATGCATGTACTGTATGTTATGTGTTATATGTATGTTACGTGTTGTATGTTATATGTATGTTCTATTTGTTATGTGTTATATGTTTGTTATGTGTTGTATTTTATATGTATGTTCTGAATGTTATGTTATATGTATGTTCCGTATGTTATGTGTTATATGTTATATGTATGTTCTGTGTTTTATGTATGTTCTGTGTTTTATATTGTATGTTCTGTACGTTGTGTATGTAATGTATGTTTTTTTTTTACATTCAACACATTAGCCGAATGATGGGACTACTACTGTCCCATCACTGGCTAATGTGTCACTCACTGACAGTGTAGCAGGCATAGCCGGATGGGACTTGGAGTCCCATCGGACGATGCCTGCATATACACACACACGAAGCCGGGCGGCACCGCTCAGCCAACGGCGGGGGATTTGAATCCCGTGCCGCTCATTGGCTGAGCCGCCCGCCGGCTCTGCCAATGAACGGCGCCGCTTTGGCAGGGGATTTGAATCCCGCGCCGCTCATTGGCTGAGCCGGTGGGCGGCTCAGCCAATGAGCGGTGCCGGTGCGGCTTTGGCAGGGAATTTGAATCCTACGCTGCTCAAAGCCACACGGCACCGCTGCACACGTCATCTCGTTGCCCACAGTGTACGCCCTTGCTCATTGGTGAAAAAAAGGCGCCTGAAAGCGGCGAAACCCGACTTTGGTCAGGTCACCGACCGCTAGGCCGACTACACGCTGTGGTCGGGTTTAGCTCTGCGAAAGTCTGTGTTTTTTTAAATTGACCGACCTGTTTCGCTCAACCCTAGTGATGAGCTGTAACGTCATAGAGGTTACCGCCGGTCACTGCCAGCTATTACCACGCTCAGTTGACTGTGAGACGGCCGATTAACTGTGGTAAACTTCATTACGTCACCACTAGCACCATGAGAAATGCTTATTGAAGACACCGCAGTTCATTGGTATGTTAAAACTGAGCTGTCTGTGAGACCAGCAGCTCCAATGACCAGTGGTAACCTCAATTATGTCACTACTATTATTTATTAAAAAAAAATAAAAAAATGCACAAAGCACTTATTACTTAATCCCCAATACCCACAGTTTTAAGCGTACCCTAAAAACGCATTTGTTCAGACTGGCCTACCGCTTCAACGCATTAACCTAACTATCCCTCTTGGCCCATTCAAAAAAAATTTCTACCATAATGAGGTTCCTCGCATTATGTTCTCACCCGCTTTATGCATTTAAGAGCCCTCTGTGTCTGTACTGTTACATACATTGGCTGTTAACTGGTTCATGCAGAATTGCATGAACACCCGATTCTTACACTAAGGCTGGTCCGAACAATGAAAGCAATTGTTACCATCCACCTTTCGTGTCTCCCTTTTTCCTCATAGAGTGTAAGTTTGTGAGCAGGGCCCTCATTCCTCTTGGTCTCTACTTTGATCTGTGTTTATTGTTATGCTGTGATGTCTATTGTCTGTACAAGTCCCTTCTATAATGTAAAGTGCTGCGGAATATGTTGGCGCTATAGAAATAAAATTATTATTATTATTATTATTATTATTATTATTAACTAGCATACTGACATATTTATATCAATCTACAGTGGGGAAAATAAGTATTTGATACACTGCCGATTTTGCCTAATTTTCCCACCTACAAAGAATGGAGAGGCCTGTCATTTCATTTTTTTAAAAATCCAGAAAAACACATTGTATGACTAATTTGCATTTTATTGCATGAAATAAATAATTGATACACTAGAACAACAGAACATAATATTTGCTACAGAAACCTTTGTTTTCAATTACAGAGGTCAGAAGTTTACTGTAATTCTTGACCAAGTTTGCACACACTGCAGCAGGGATTTTGTCCCATTCCTCCATAAAGATCTTCTCAAGATCTTTCAGATTGTTTGTCGCTGTCTCTGAGCAACATTGAGTTTCAGCTCCCTACAAAGATTTTCTCAGGTCTGGAGACAGGCTGGGCAACTCCAGTATCTTGAAATACTTCTTATGGAACCACTCCTTAGTTGCTCTGGCTGTGTGTTTCGGGTCATTTTCATGCTGTAAGACCCAGCTGCGACCCATCTTCAATGCTGTTACCGAGGGAAGGAGGTTGTTGGCTAAAATCTCGCAATACATGACCCCATTCATCCTCCCTTCAATACGGTACAGTTATCCTATCAACCTTTGCAAAAAAGCAGCCCCAAAGTATGATGTTTCCCCACACATAGTTCTTAAGGTTGTATACATCCTTCTTCTTCCTCCAAACACGGCAAGAAAAGTTGATACCAAAAGGTTCTATTTTGGTCTCATCTGACCACATGACTAGAGATGAGCGAATTTGTTTGGATTTTGGCCTGAATCTGATTTTGACATATTCGAGCCATATTCGAACACTATTCATGCCAAATGTATGTCTTATGATCGGACGCTGCTGTGCCAGCGCTTTACCCTGCGCCACCAATGCTTCATCCAGGGTCCACATTATCATTGCCCTTCTGCCTGGGACACCTAACACAGATGTTGCTTTTGTGAACCTCTATGTACCAAATCGAACTCTTTTGATTCATCTTATGTGAAAGGCGATCAGTTTTGATAAAGGCCATAAGTGGCCGAAACGTCAACTACCTATCGCCACACCATATCTCAATAAAAACCTGTTCACTTTTTGCACCATTCAATACTACGTGTGCAGTGATTATTTTCTTTATTGTCTTATGATCGGTTCTGAACATATTCAGTAATTTTTACTCCCATTGACTCTAATGACGTTCGGCTATGTTTGACGTATATTGCAAAAACAATATTCGAGTCCGATCGTATTCAGAACCGATTCTGAACAAATTCGCTCATCTCTCCACATGACCTTCTCCCATTTCATTCTATATGTGTTACTCTGACAGGGCATGGACATATGGATACAGACGGCACACAGACACTAGGATGTTACACAGATGTCACATATGTACACATGGACATGGACCACGAATCTCACCAAAGCAGTTTTTTTCCTGTACAGCAATCACCTGGATGTGTGAACGGGGCCTTAGTAAGGTCTAAGTAACTTCAGCACTCATGGCTATGGGTAAATTTTTGGTAACTGGTGTTAACCAACACTGTGCTTAGTAACACATAGCACAGACAGTAAATCCCAAAAATATCTCTCTTAGTCTTTTGTGTGCACCAATCTGTCATTTCCTGTAAGTTCATGAGACTGAATGAAATTTCCAGGGGGCCAATTTAGAATTCACCTGCCTATTTACGTGGCCTATGCAAAACATGACTGACTATGTATTTTATAAATTATTCTTCTTGACTTAATGATGGTTATCCATTCTTGTAGCGAATGATACAGGTGCTTTTCACAAAATTTTAATATATTCAAAAAGTTAATGTATTTCAGTTCTTCAATACAAAAAGTGAAACTCATATATTATATAGAGTCATTACAGAGTGATCTATTTCAAGTGTTTATTTCTGGTAATGTTGATGATTATGGCTTACAGCCAATAAATACCCAAAAGTCATTATTTCAGTAAATTTGAATACTTCATAACACCATACTTCATAACACCAGCTTGAAAGTGATATTAAAATCCGAAATTATTGGCCTACTGAAATGTATGTTCAGTAAATGCACTCAATACTTGGTTAGGGCTCCTTTTGCATCAATTGCTGCATAAATGTAGCATGGCATGGAGGCGATCAGCCCGTGGCACTGCTGACGTGTTATGGAAGCCCAGGTTGCTTTCATAGCAGCCTTCAGCTAGTCTGCATTGTTGGGTTTGGTGTCTCTCAGCATCCTCTTGACAATACTCTATAGATTCTCTATGGGGTTAAGGTCAGGCGAGTTTGCTGGCCAATCAAGCACAGTGATACTGTTGTTTTTAAACCAGGTATTGGTACTTTTGGCAGTGTGGACAGGTGCCAAATCCTGCTGGAGAATGAAATTTCCATCTCCAAAAAGCTTGGGAGGGAAACTTGAAGTGCTCTAAAATTTCTGGGTAGATGGCTGTTGGCTTTGGTCTTGATAAAACAGAGTGGACCTACATCAGCAGATGGCATGGCTCCTCAAACCATCACTGATTCTGGATACTTCACACTAGACCTCAAGCAGCTTGGATTATGTGCTTCTCCACTCTTCCTCCAGACTCTGGGACCTTGATTTTCAAATGGAATGCAAAATTTATTTTCATCTGAAAACAACACATTTGACCAATGAGCAACAGTCCAGTTCTTTTTCTCCTTGGCCCAGGTAAGATGTTTCTGGTGTTGTCTATTGGTCATGAGTGGCATGACACAAAGAATGCAACACTTGTAGCCCATGTCCTGGATATGTATGCGTGTGGTGGCTCTTGAAGCAGTGACTCCAGCAGCAGTCCATTACTTGTGAATCTCCCCAAAATTTTGGAATGGCTTTTTCTAAACAATCCTTTCAAGAGTGCGGTTAACCCAGTTGCTTGTGCACCTTTTTCTACCACACTTTTTCTTTACACTCAACTTTCCATTAATATGCTTGGATACAGCACTCTGCGAACAGCCAGCTTCTTTAGCAATGACCTTTTGTGGCTTTTACTCCTTGTGGAGTGTGTCCATGACTGCCTTCTAGACATCTGTCAAGTCTGTAGTCTTACACATGATTGTGGAGCCAACTGAAACAAACTAAGGGACCTTGGTAAACAATTAAGAAGCCTTTGCAGGTGCTTTTTGAATTTACTGAGATAATGACTTTTGGGCTTTCATTGGCTGTAAGCCATAATCATCAACATTAACAGAAATAAACACTTGAAGTAAATTAATCTGTTTGTAATGACTCTATATAATATATGTTTCACTTTTTGTATTGAATAACTGAAATAAATTAACTTTGTGATATTTTAATTTTGTGAGATGCACCTGTATGTCCTATGAAGTTTGCATGGTACTTTCCATGGGTAACATGGTATCTGGACCACTAAACAGAGAATCATAATTCTGTTCTATGATTGATCACCTTTGGTTCCTGCAAATGACAATGCTGAATGAAGAACTTGTATTAGAGAATTTGTGAGGTTGTAACTGAAGAGCCAAGAATAGATATGCCACTCTGGTCTATATTTTCTACTAGAAATTGAAGGCTTGAAGCTTAGGATGGTCAAATGCAGGTGGCAGCACCAGTGTAAAAGAAAAGAAAAATGTCCTCTTTTTATCACCCCTCTCCTCCACTACACCAAATAGTAAAAATCTGCATCTTTGAGGAGGGAGGGGAGTTGGAAGTGCTGTGTATTTATTTGTATCAACATCAGTAAGCAAATACAAATGAATATAACAGCGCTGGGAATGCAAGTGGTTGAGATGAGAGAATATATTCAAGTGAAATTGAATTCGACTGAAATTTTACAAAAATTTGCATTAAAAAATTCACATTTTTTGGAATCACTTACGGGTGGATTCAACAAATGGTGGATGTTGGTTGAAATTTTCATGCTCCGTAAAAGGCATCAATGTGACTTAAAAAAATATTACTAACTTAACTGCTCACCTTCTCTGGCCTCTCCAGTCCTTACCTTCATCCATCTTGTCCTCATCACATCTTCTGATTTCAACCACGAGCACTGAAGTTCCTGGGCCTCCCCCAAAGAGTCCTGGGAATTCCAGCTCTGTTGAGGCCCAATATGGTTCTTATCGAACATGCACAAGGTATGGTGCCCATTGTGTTGTTAAGTCCTTTTTCGTGCTTGCGCATAATCCTCCAGAACTGCATCACAGGTAGAAGCCACGGCTCAGTGTAAATGGCCTGGGGTTTTCAACACTCATGCTGGTGATCAGAGGATGTGAGTAGGAACAGATGGATGACTGTGAGGAGAGGTGGGTGTTATGTTTCGGTAGCTGAGGAGGACAGGAACAACAGCAGGGCAGCTGAACACCAGAGATGTTGGTAACTGATGGGTTGCAGATTCCTAAACTAACGACACAACTAGAGGTAGCCGTGGAGCGGAAACCTCCAAACAAACCAGGAACCACAATTGAGACAAGAACAATTGATCACCGGCAACCATCATGGGAGGGAACCTCCCTTATATCAGATCAGTCAGTGAACCCAGATTGCAACTCATCACTGAAAGGTTCAGTACTGTCTGTAACCACTAGAGGGATCCTCTGCTCAGAAACCATCTCTAACACATTCACAACAGTACCCCCCCTTGAGGAGGGGTCACCGAACCCTCACTTATGCAACCAGGCCGATCAGGATGAGCTCGGTGATAGGCACGGATCAGTCTCCTAACATGGATGTCCAAAGCAAACACCCAAGAATTGTCCTCCTGACCATAACCTCTCCACTTAACCAAATACTGGAGTTTCTGCCTAGAAAAACGAGAATCCAATATTTTCTCAACCACATACTCCAGATTTCCCTCAACCAAAACAGGGTCAGGAGGCGCAGCCATAGGAACCACTGGCTCGACAAACCTCTTCAATAAGGACTTGTGGAACACGTTATGGATCTTAAATGTCCCAGGAAGAAGCAAACGGAAGGAAACAGGATTAAGAATCTCCATGATCTTATAAGGTCCAATGAACCTGGGCTTAAACTTTGGAGATGCAACCCTCATAGGGATATTTCTTGAGGACAACCAAACCAAGTCCCCCACTTTAAACCGAGGACCATCAGTCCTATGCCGGTTGGCAAACCGTTGGGCCTTCTCCTGAGAGAGAGACAACCTCTCCACTACCTGGTCCCAAATCTGCTGCATTCGCTCCACAACAGAGTCAACACCTGGACAGACAGAAGCCTCCGTCTGTCCCGAAGAAAATCGAGGGTGAAACCCAAAATTGTAGAAAAATGGAGACATCAAAGTGGCAGAGCTAGCCCTATTATTAAGAGCAAACTCAGCCAAAGGCAAAAAAGAGACCCAGTCATCTTGATCAGCAGACACAAAACATCTCAAATAAGTCTCCAAGGTCTGGTTTGTTCTCTCGGTTTGTCCATTGGTCTGAGGATGAAAAGCAGAGGAGAAAGATAATTGAACACCAAGTTTAGAACAAAATGTCCTCCAAAATCTGGAAACAAACTGGACTCCTCTGTCAGACACAATGTTCTCCGGAATGCCATGTAACCGAACCACGTGCTGAAGGAACAAAGGCACCAATTCGGAGGAGGAAGGCAACTTAGGTAATGGCACAAGATGTATCATCTTGGAAAACCTATCACAGATTACCCAGATAACGGTCATTCTCTGAGAAACAGGGAGGTCGGAAATAAAATCCATAGAGATATGGGTCCATGGCCTCTTGGGCACAGGTAATGGCATTAGCAAACCACTAGAGCGAGAGCAAGGCTTGGAGCGAGAGCAAGTCCCACAGGACTGCACAAATTCCCTGACGTCACGAGATAAAGTAGGCCACCAAAAGGACCGACTCACCAAGTCTCTGGTACCAAAAATCCCGGGATGACTAGCCAACGCAGAACAATGAATCTCAGACATCACACTCTTCTTCCACTGGTCTGGGACAAACAATTTCCCAATAGGGCAGAGCTCAGGTTTATCCTCCTGACACCCTTCCAAGGCCAGTCTCAAATTGGGCGAGATGGTAGAAAGAACTACACCCTCTTTCAAAATAACAGTAGGATCAGATAACTCAGGAGAGTCCGCAAAGAAACTCCTCGAGAGGGCATCCGCCTTAACATTCTTAGAGCCAGGAAGAAAAGAAACCACAAAATTAAAATGTGTGAAAAACAAGGCCCACCTGGCCTGTGTAGGATTAAGTTGCTTGGCTGATTCGAGATAAACCAGATTCTTATGGTCCGTGAGGACCACCACCTGATGTTTGGCTCCTTCCAGCCAATGTCTCCACTCTTCAAAGGCCCACTTCATGGCCAATAACTCCCTATTACCCACATCATAATTACGTTCAGTTGGAGAAAATTTTCGAGAGAAAAAGGCACAAGGGTTACTCTTAGAGGTCTCTGGATCTCTTTAGGACAAAACGGCATCTGCCCCAATTTCAGAGGCATAAACCTCCACCTGAAACGGTAGAGAAACATCAGGCTGCCGTAGAACAGGAGCAGAAGTGAATCTCTGCTTAAGTTCCTGAAATGCAGAGACTGCCTCAGGAGGCCAATTCACCACATCAGAACGCTTTTTGGTCAAATCAGTCAACGGTTTAACAATACCGGAGAAATTACCAATAAATTTATGATAAAAATTGGCAATACTCAAAAATCTCTGAAGAGCCTTTAATGAAGTAGGTTGGACCCAATCACAGATGGCTTGAACCTTGACTGGGTCCATTTCAATAACAGACGGAGACAAAATGAATCCCAGAAATGAGACCTTCTGTACGCCAAAAAGACACTTTGATCCCTTCACATTCAGTGCATTCTCTCTCAAAATCTGGAACACAGTCCGAACATGTTTCACATGAGAGTCCCAGTCATTGGAAAAAATCAAGATATCATCCAAATAAACAATCAGAAATTTATCCACAAAATGCCTGAAAATATCTTTCATGAAGGATTGGAAGACGGAAGGAGCATTAGTGAGCCCAAAGGGCATCACTACGTACTCAAAATGCCCCTCTGGGGTATTAAACGCCATCTTCCATTCATCCCCGTGCTTAATGCGAATAAGGTTATATGCCCCCCTGAGGTCAAGCTTGGTAAACCAACCCGCACTTTTCACCCTGGAAAACAGGTCAGAAATCAAGGGTAACGGATATTGATGCTTCACAGTGATCTTATTCAAGAGACGATAATCAATACACGGCCTCAATGAACCATCCTTTTTGGCCACAAAGAAAAAACCCGCACCCAAGGGTGAAGAGGATGGTCTGATATGACCCTTCTCCAATGACTCCTTGATATAAAATCGCATAGCATCGTATTCAGGTACAGACAAGTTAAAAAGGCGACCTTTAGGAAATTTACCACCAGGCAGTAATTCAATAGCGCAATCGTAGCTCCTGTGAGAGGGCAAAGATGCAGATTTACTTTCACTAAATACATCCGATTAATCAGTCAAAAAGTCAGGAACATCCTGAGATTTGGGAGAGGCAGAAAAAACAGGAGTGTCGGCATTAACACATTGGCAGCCCCAACTGGTCACAGACACAGATTTCCAATCCAAAACAGGATTATGAGACTGTAACCAAGGGAAACCTAGTACAATAATGTCATGCAGATTATACAGCACCAGAAATTTGCAACTCTCCTGATGATCTGGTTCAACCCGCATTATCACCTGAGTAGAAAACTGGGGTTTATTCTCTGCCAAAGGGGTAGAATCAATGCCCAGTAGAGGAATAGACTTCCGCAGGGGTATCATGGGAAACCCACAACGTTTGGCAAAGTCAAAATCCATCAGGTTAATAGCTGCTCCTGAATCAACAAAAGCCTGAGCTGAAAATGTGGACAGGGAGCAAATCAGGGTAACAGTCAACAGAAATTTAGTCTGAACAATACCCAAGACAACTGAGCGTGCAAAACATCCTTTACATTCTCTGACAGCCCCTTCCGAAAAAAGGCTGCCAAAGCATCATCATTCCATTTGGTCAGGACTGCCCACTTTAGGAATTTCTGACAGTACAACTCAGCGTCTTCAAGACCCTGATTTAATGCCAACAAGGTTTTTTCAGCTTGATCAGTGATATTAGGTTCATCGTACAATAACCCCACAGCCAGAAAAAAATGCATCAATATCATTCAAAACAGGATCCCCAGGTGTCAGGGTTTTAAAGCCCAATCCTGAGGATCGCCGTGCAGGAGAGAGATGACAATTTGAACCTGCTGTGCTGCGTTACCTGAGGACTTAGGCTTTAAGGCAAAAAACAACTTACAGTTATTTTTGAAATTCAGAAATTTAGCCCGATCCCCAAAAACAAATCTGGCATGGTAATCCTAGTTTCCACAACCAGCAACCCAGCAAGATAGGTAGCAATACTCCGAACCTCAGTGGCAAGCTGATCCACACGGCCAGACAACTGTGCAAACTCTATTGAGAGAAAAAAAATCCTCCTCAACACCCGGTGAAAAAGAGGGAAAAAATGCAACAGACAGAAAAAAAAAAATCTCTGACAACTCTGACAACTTTTTTCTTTCCACAATATTTTTCCCTTCTGTGAGTACCATATAATTTTCAGTTATGGCCGGTGATACTGTTATGTTTCGGTAGCTGAGGAGGACAGGAACAACAGCAGGGCAGCCGAACACCTGAGATGTTGGTAACTGATGGTTGCAGATTCCTAAACTAACGACACAACTAGAGGTAGCCGTGGAGCGTTCCTACGTTGATCCTAGACGCCTCGTCACAGCCTGAGAGATAACTACACCTAAAGGCAGAAAGATGAAAGCTATCTGCCATGGAGCAGATCCCCAAAGAAAATAGGAAGCCCCCAAACATGTAATGGCGGTTAGACAAGATGAAAATACAAACATAGGCAGAAAATAGACTGAGCAAACACTGGGGCCACAAGCTGACTAAGTAGGATAAGACAGGAGAGATTACTTTCTGCAACCCAGAAAACCCTACAAAAATCCAACAATTCTGATTACAAAAATACTGAGATCACACGATCTCGCCACCCACTAAATCAGGTCTCAGTGTGAACAAAAACCAAGCCGCAGCCGCTGAAAATACAGGAAAGAGCAAATGAGCAAATAAGAGTGGCTGCAGATAAACTGTGAGGAGCTCAGGCCCCAGGAGGGGACCTAGCTGACCTCCACAAAAGTGCAGAAAACAATGCAAAAAGCAAGCACAAAAAGAAAGGCAAAAAATATCTTATCTGAAAGCAGGAGACGCAGGTAAGACTCCAGCAAACCTCCAAACGAATTAGGAACCACAATTGAGACAAGAACAATTGATCACCGGCAACCATCATGGGAGGGAACCTCCCTTATATCAGACCAGTCAGTGAACCCAGATTGCCACTCCTCGCTTAAAGGTTCAGTACTGTCTGTAACCACCAGAGGGAGCCTCTGCTCAGAAACCATCTCTAACACATTCACAACAGGTGGGGCTGGAGAAGTGAGCTGTAAGGAGAGCATAAGTATTATTCCTATTTTTTACATATTATGTTTATTATGCTCTGGGGTATGAAGAGATTTCAGAGCTTAATAAGAGACATTAAATTAAATTTCCAGAAATTCTGATAGAAAAGGTAAATTAGAATTTTTCCTTCTTATTTCTAGCACTGAGCACTGATCATCTCCCTATCCTGGCATGCCCTGGTGTAGTCTCCCTGATTACATCACTGTAGTGTAATGAAGTCAGCTGTACACGCTGCAGACATTACTAGAGTGTCGCAAAGATGTGAGAGCTGGGAAAAAGTAAGCACTCGTAGAGCAAAAGAAACAAGGGACTTTATTGTTGTAGTGAGCTTGAGGGCATAATATGGAGATAGTATATGGAAGGAGGGCACAGTATGTGGGGGCAGTATACGGAAGGAGGACACAGTATGTGGGGGCAGTATATAGGAGAGAACAGTATGTGGGGACAATATAAAGGAGGACACAGTATGGGGCAGTATATAGAAGAATGGCAGTGTGGGTACTGTAAATAGAATGAGAGAAGATGTGAGGGCATATTATAAGCGCAGCAATACTGTAGAAGGAGGCAAGAAATTAAGAGTATTAGTGTGAGGGCTTAGTATTGGGTGCAATATGTAGAAAGAGGGATAATGTGATGGCACAGTGTAGTTTCCAGTATTTACAAAACATGCACATTGTGGGGGGCAAGATAAACAGAAGGAGAGGTAGTGTGAGGGCACAATATAGCGTTGTGCGTAAAAGGAAGAATAGTGTGAGATCACTATTAGAGATGAGCGAACTTGTTCTGAAAATGTTCGCCAATCTCAAATTCAGCATGAACATGGCACATTCGCATTCGTGTTCAGTTTCACAAACAAAATTTGCTCACAGTTCGGTAAATCATTATTTCCACTAGTACTTTAGTTAAAACTTTGGCTAGGATAGTTATACTGTATGATGAGCAGAGGGGATGTGTTTGATGAGGGGAGGTGTGGAGAGGTTAGAGGATCAGATTTTTTTCCCTTATCATTATGTGTGTTGCTTCTGGCAGCCAATCAGGGTACAGAAGCTATCCACATCATGACGCAAGTTCTTTTTTAAGAACTGTTTTTTTTTGTTTTGTTTTTTTTATTACCGTATTTTTTGGACCATATGATGCACTTTTTTCCCCAAAAATTTTTGGGGAAAATGGGGTTGCGTCCTATGGTCGCAATAAACTCACAAATCCGGTGGCGGCGGTCCCAATGCAGCCTCCCTGTGCTCTGTGGTGAGGTGGTGTCGGGGCTCTGTAGTGTGGCTGCAGCGGGGCTCTGTGCTGCGTGGGGGGCTCCGCCGGCATTTCGTCAAAGGCCGAAAGTACAGGGAGGCTGCATTGGGACCACCGACATAGGATTTGTAAGTATATTGCGACCAGAGCACAGCCACCCCGCAGAGCACAGCCACCCCACAGAGCACAGCCACCCCACAGAGCACAGCCACCCCATGGACTCAGCCACCCCAAAGAGCACAGCCACCCCACAGAGCATAGCCACCCTACAGAGCACAGCCACCCCATGGACACAGCCACCCTACAGAGCACAGCCACCCCACAGAGCATAGCCACCCCACAGAGTACAGCCACCCCACAGAGAACAGCCACCCCACAGACACAGCCACCCCACAGAGCACAGCCACCTCACAGAGCACAGCCTCCCCACTGAGCGCAGCCACCCCACGGACACAGCAACCCCACAGAGCACAGCCACCCCACAGAGCACAGCCACCCCACGGACACAGCCACCCCACAGGGCACCGCCACCCCATAGAGAACAGCCACCCCACAGAGCACAGCCACACCATGGACACAGCCACTCCACAGAGCACCACCACCGCACCAGCCTGGACCACCGCACGACCCCTGTGACCACTCCTCTACCTGTGCTGATCCCTTCGCTGGTAAGCTGAATTTGGGCTGTAAGACGGACCCCCATTTGACACATTTTTTTTCCCCTATTCTCCTTCTGAAAATTTGGGGTGCGTCTTATGGTCCGGTGCGTGTTATGGTCCAAAAATATGGTATGTAGTAAAAAAGCACATTTTATTTTTTTATTACTTGTTTTAATGCCCCAATTTTGCAACCATGCATCCCACAATCATGTTGTCTGCTATTGCTGCATGTTTGTTTCTGGATATTGTAAGGTTTCCACTCACTCAGCTGCTTCAGAGGAAATCAGGAGACACTTTTCTTATCCAAAAAGTCATCAGGTTTATTATGTCATAAACCTCACAGCCACATGCAATACAAGTTTTCAGTACTTCAGCTCCTGCCTGGAGCTTCACTCCTCAGACCCAGAGACCTCTCTGTAATGTCCCGCCTGGACACATGGAAGTCTGTCCACACTGGCAGACTCCCACAACACTCTTCAGACACAGAGACCTCTCTTTAATGTCCTGCCTGGACACATGGAAGTCTGTACACACTGGCAGACTCCCACAACACTCTACAGGTGCCAAACACACTTCTGTTACATACCCGTAACCCCGCCCACAGGTGAGGTCAGGAATCACATGGTTAGGTCACATGGTCATGACCTCACCAGAGGTCCTTTTGATACACATAAACACCTACAGGCTTTATCTTGGGTATTCAGACACATACCCCTTGGGTGGGTTTGTAGGTGACTGGACCCACCCAGCTCTCCAAGTCACCTGGAAGCCTCCCAATGTATAGCAAAACTCTCAGCAGTAGATCTGCTGAACAAAACACACCCAGGCTTCCATCACAGGGCCACCCACCTCTGCGATACATACCGTCCATCCATCACATGCCTCCATGCATATCCCGAGGAGCATACACAGTGCCCCCTAGCTGCATCAGGGTCACTACACCACATACCTCCCCCCTCTGTTCAAACTTGTGGGGTTGAACACTTGTTACCCGACCAGAGATCCTTCTCGGTCGTCTCTGCCAGTCAAACCGTCTCTCTAAGTCGGGCCCTGCTACTAATCTCTTTGGTAGGCGTCTGTCCTCCGACTCTGTCACATCTTTTGCTGACAAGGCCCCCCTGTCAGACCACCCGCATCCCCAGCGGTCAGTACGGCGTCGCAATTCACTTGCACCCATACATCTTGTCTGGTCTGAGTCCTTTTCATTTTGTCTACTACAGGTTCTCCTGCTTAGGTCACTCGTCAATGAGCTAACTGAGGCATCACTACTTCTACCTCTTCCATCAGACGACCTATTTCCTGTATTAGCTCCAGCTTGAGTACTTGTAGTCTTAAGCGAACCTCTTCGCCTCTCAATACCACGGGTTGAAGGTGGCGACCATCTTCTTTCCATTTCCCGTAGGTTTCTGTTGACCTGCTCCCTCTCCAGTCGTAGCTGCTCTACTTCTCTCAAGTATGACACACGATACTCCAGGAGCATCCGGATATTCCCAAGGCTCTCCCTGGATCCGACAACGAGGAATGGGACCATCCCATCTTCACCCTTGACCTGGACTTCGTCATCAGCCGGAATCCTGACTCTCGTCACACCGGACTTATTTACCATCTCCTGCATCACTTTCCCAAGTCTTCTGATGACTTTCTTCACCAGACCTCTGGGCACTTGAATGATGTCTTCCATCAATCCAAGCTGACTTTGAGCCTTTCTTGCTTGCTCCAAACGTCGAGTGGCTTCGTGATTTCTCAACAGGATCATTTGCTTTGTGCGAAGACAATGTAGGTGCATGTCCCTCAGGATAGCCACCAGCTTCATTGTGACTTCCCTAGTCGACAGTATGACCAACTGCTTTTTCTTTGGCACCCAGTTCACACTACATGCTTCTACCGCTTTTCTAAAGGCCTCATGTACATCCTCACTGGCACAAGCTTCTTGCATGTCTTCTGGTATCTCTATTACACACTTGAAAACCGACCCGTCACCTTCTTGGACAGACTGTTGGACCTCTTCGTCCTGAGCGTTAGTACAGTTTTCCAAGACATCGCTCTCCCTTGTGTTTCCATCTGCATGGCACTTCCCTTGCTGGATTTCTTCTCCCATAGATTTCTGGAGCTGGGCACTAGTCTCCTCCTCTATCTTGAGCTCTCGGAGAACTCTATCTCGCTCTTCTGCCAAGCAGCGACACTCCTCCTCTCTCTGGAGAAGCTCCTGCTGATGTTTCTCTTGTGCCTCTCTGAACACCTCCATATCTTTCCATAGGGCCTTGTTCCTACTATGACACACTGACAGATGATCTCTGAACTTAGAGACTTCCTTCTCCAGCTCCTCCATTCTGTGCTCAATTATTCGTCTCAGGACCCTTTCTTGCTCAACTGCCTCTTTCACTGTTTCTTTAAACAGCTCTATCTCCTGGTCCTGCTCTCTTTTAGCCAGCACATGTCGCACCATCACTTCTTTAATTACAATTTCAGGTGGGCACTCTTGCCCACTCACACTCTGCCTCTTCAGAGTTCCGCCCGTTCCTTCATCCGCAGCTTCAACTGTCTCACGACTCTCGGTAACTTCAGAGAGCTCCAGCTCTGCCTCCGGTACCCTGGAGCCTTCATCATACTGAGCCATTTCACCCTTTCCGGCATTGCAGATGTGGGTCTACTACAGGTCTGTTCTAACTCCAGCCCTACCTCTGTGCTAGGATTTGTCAGAGATAACGTGGCCTCCTTATCAAGGACAGTAACCTGACCTGTACCTGACCCTGACTCTTCCTCATCATTTCTCTTCTTAGAGGGTGTAGCCTGTCCCCCCTTTCCACAACCCATGTGGCAAGAGGAAGATCTGCCATTTTTACTCGGCTCCACCTTACTGCACTCGCTTTCCCTTGCGGTCGAGTCACAGTCTGCACAGGAGTCACTCTCGTGGACCCTCCAGTTACCCTTCAACCGGGTGTCCGTTCCAGAGGTCTTATCTACCACATCGTCATCGGTTCTTCTGTCATACATTTCAGGGGACATCATGTCAGTAAGTTGGGCAGACGTATCCTTTCCTCCTGTGTCACTGTCTGACTCGTCAGTTTTGGGAGGCGTCACTGTCCCAATGTCTGCCACCCCAACAGTAGAGAGGCCTCCCTCCTGCTGTAGAGGAACTCCCCTGTCCCACAAGCCAGAGAACAGTTTAGAGTCCCGACCTATGACCACTGGACACGACAAATTAGGGACTATAGCGACATCCTGTCCTGCAATGTCCCAGCCTGTCTCAAAGATTACCCTGGCCACTGAATAATCCTTTGTGTCCCCATGGATACAGGTGACCCCGACCTTTCTTCCAAATATTTGAAACCCCTCAAGTGCAACCCTCACTAGAGTCACCGGACTCCACGAGTCGACCAGACTCACTACGTCTTCATTGTTTATCTGCAGGGCACACCCCCGTAGTAGTGTGCCGGGTGGAGAGTTCATAAGGCAGACTGGACACACATAACATACTTGCCCGGGCAACAGTTCGTCTGCACCTCCCCTTTAATGTTGGGATACTCCACCCCCTTTTTGCCAACCATCCCCTTTTGGGTTGCCGCCCCCTTTTTGGACTCCGCCCCCTTTTGGGCCATCATCCCCTTTCGGGTTGCCACCCCCTTTTGGGACTCCACCCCTTTTTAGGGACACCACCCCTCCTTGGGTTATGCACCGTGGACTCCCCCACGGTTCTACCAGACCCAAGTTCGCACAGACCCTTATGTCTCTTTGGGCTGGTACTGTTCCTTTAAGAGGTCACCCACTCTGGAACTCTGATGTCCTTATGGTAGCTCACCAGCTCTGACTGACACCAGTCCTGCCACAACCCGCCAGCACCTCCTGATGCCGCGCACAAGCCGCTGCTGCCACTGCAGCTCTTGCTGCTGCAGAACCTCTTGCTGTCCTTGCCACTGCCACAAGTCCCTGCACCGCAGACTTCGTTGGCCCGCCGATCCACAGCCAGCCGCTTGTCACCTTCGTGGACCCACCGATCCACAGCCAGCCGCTTGTCACCTTCGTAGACTCTGACGAGCCACAGCACACACCTCACATGTGTTCCAGAGAAAAAAAAAACAGTTTCTCACTGACCCGTCAGCACAACACAGACTTCTGTCTGTCACACTCTTGGCCACAGAGATTTCCGGACACCTCCTCTCTCAGAGGCATCCCACAAAGGAAAAACAGTCTTTCACTGACCCGTCAGCACACCACAGACTCCTGTCTATTACCTGTTGGTCACGCAGGTTTTCCGGACACCTCCTCTTCATAGAGGCATCCCACAGAGGAAAAAACAGTCTTTCACTGACCCGTCAGTACAACACAGACTCCTGTCTGTTACACTCTCGGCCACAGAGATTTTCCAGACACCTCCTCTGAGGTATCCTATCAGCATGCTCTTTTCTCTCAATGACCCCGGTCAACACAACACAGACTCCTGTCTGTCACCATTGACTTAACCGCATCTTCAGATACCTCATATCTTCAGAGGCACCACATATAAACATCAATGCACAGTTTACACAGACCGTCCATTCCTCCTCTGGTTCCTGATTCCCAGTCCTGCAATATGTGATCCTTGGGTCGATGCCAGCATTCCATCCACCAATTGTAAGGTTTCCACTCACTCAGCTGCTTCAGAGGCAATCAGGAGACACTTTTCTTATCCAAAAAGTCATCAGGTTTATTACGTCATAAACCTCACAGCCACATGCAATACAAGTTTTCAGTACTTCAGCTCCTGCCTGGAGCTTCATTCCTCAGACACAGAGACCTCTCTGTAATGTCCCGCCTGGACACATGGAAGTCTGCCCACACTGGCAGACTACCACAACACTCTTCAGACACAGAGACCTCTCTGTAATGTCCTGCCTGGACACATGGAAGTCTGTACACACTGGCAGACTCCCACAACACTCTCCAGGTGCCAAACACACTTCTGTTACATACCCGTAACCCCACCCACAGGTGAGGTCAGGAATCACATGGTTAGGTCACATGGTCATGACCTCACCACAGGTCCTTTTGATACACATAAACACCTACAGGCTTTATCTTGGGTATTCAGACACATACCCCTTGGGTGGGTTTGTAGGAGACTGGACCCACCCAGCTCTCCAAGTCACCTGTAAGCCTTTCAATGTATAGCAAAACTCTCAGCAGTAGATCTGCTGAACAAAACACGCCCAGGCTTCCATCACAGGGCCACCCACCTCTGCGATACATACCGTCCATCCATCACATGCCTCTGTTATGATTTGGTAGCTGAGGAGTGCAGGTAAAAAAGGCAATACACCAGAGCAGTTGGAATCTATGAGATTGCAGTACCCTGACTAACCACCACAACTAGAAGCAGCCGTGGAGCGTTCCTACGTTAGTCCTAGACGCCTCGTCACAGCCTGAGAAACTAACTATACCTAAAGATAGAAAGAGGAAAGCTATCTGCCTCGGAGCAGATACCCAAAGAACATAGAAAGCCCCCAAACATGTAATGGCGGTTAGACAACAAGAAATACTGACACAGACAGAAAATAGTATGAGCAAACGTTGGGGCCCAAACTATCTAAATAGAAAAGGATAGGAAGGGCACTTACTGCAATCCCAAAAAACCCTGAAAAGCACCAACTCTACTAATTTCAAAAACACCTGAGATCACACGACCTCTACCACCTAAATTAGTTATCTGGTGTAACAAAATCAAAACAGCAGCCACTGAAAAAACTGGAAAAAGCAAATGTACAAATCATCAGTGTGTCATGTATAGTGTACAGTTCCTATAGCGTCTTGTGCTTGGGTGCGAGGAAAACACATGAGACACAGGTTGATATGAAATGACTTGTATTACTTCATACAAGCATGCAGAAAAGGTCACACAGTTTGCAGGAACAGAGGCAGGAGACACAGCAGGCAGTAACTTCAAGCTCTACAATAACTCTCCAAAGCAGGTTCAGGATCTCTTCTCTGTACCGTAATTCCTCTCCAAACATGGATTCACCAGACAGCAGGTTTCCAGAGTCCAAAAGTGTTCCAAAGTTCCTCAGTAGGAAATAGCTGGAGTCCAAAATCCTAGGTTTCCAGGAGTCAGGTCACAGCCTGACTGAAGCTTGATTCAGGAGCACTGATTGTTCAGCTGAGGCTGCTTAGGAAGCAAGAGGAGAGAATCAGGGCGGGAACATGAAAGCTGGAACCTCCATATTAACTGAGGGCAAGATAGCTGCAGCAAGACAGAAAGCAAAATGGCCGACGGAAAACTGAGTTTCAAGGAACATGTCAAAAGAGACAAAGAACCTTACATTACTCCCCCCTTAGGGACAACCTCCGGATGACCTCAGACCAGGCTTGTCAGGGTACCTCTGATGAAACTGGCGGAGCAGGCGAGGAGCATTTACATTATTGACTGGTTCCCATGAGTTGTCCTCCACTGGGTAGCCCTGTCATTTAATCAAATATTGCAACTGATTTCTGTACAACCTGGAATCTAGAATCCTTTCCACCATAAATTCTTCCTGACCATCGACCAGCACTGGGTCAGGGCAAGGAGAAGAGCGTCCAGGAAACGTATTGGGTGTTGCAGCCTTTAGTAGGGATACATGAAAGACAGGGTGGATTCCCATAGTTCTGGGCAGTTGAAGACGACAAGCAACAGCACTTATAATCTTACTGATTTTATAAGGTCCAATGTACTTATGTCCCAATTTAGACGATGGAATCTTTATTTTAAGATTTCTGGTTGACAGCCAGACCAAATCTCCTACCTTGAAAGCTGGTGCAGGTTTACGAAATTTATCTGCTGCTTTCTTGTACCTTTCCTGAGCCAATTCTAGATTTTCCTTTAGAAGATCCATATTCTTTTGTAAAGAAATGATTCTTTCAGCCACTGCCGGCAAGGGCGTATCTATGGGAAATCGAGGAAGAATGTTAGGATGATAGTCTAGATTGGAGTAAAAAGGAGACTGCTTAGTGGAGGCGCTCTGAGAGTTGTTATAAGAGAACTCAGCCAGTGGAAGTAGATCCACCCAATCATCTTGAAGGTGGCAGATAAAGCAGCGGAGATACTGCTCCAGGGTCTGATTGGTTCGTTCTGTCTGTCCATTAGTCTGGGGATGAAAAGCAGAAGAAAGGTTTACTTTAATGTCCAATGCGGCACAGAAATTTTGCCAAAACCTTGAAGTGAATTGCACCCCTCGATCCGAAATGACCTCATCCGGTACTCCATGTAAGCGAAACACATTCTTAATCATTAAGGCTGATGTCTGTTTTGCAGTGGGTAAACCGACACAAGGGATAAAATGAGCTGCCTTTGTTAGACAATCAACCAACATTAGAATGGTGTTCTTCCCTTGAGAGGTTGGTAACTCCACAATGAAGTCCATAGAAATGGATCCCCACGGGCGGGACGGGGTGGGAAGAGGTTGTAACAGACCAGTTGGTGAGGAGCGAGGTGTTTTGCATCTTGCACAGACTTCACATGAAGTGACATAGTTTAAAACATCTTTCCTGTAAGTGGGCCACCAAAAGAAACGAGAAAGAAATTCTTGTGTCTTTAGAATTCCCCTATGCCCGGCTATCTTGGAATCGTGGATGAGTTCCAATACTCTCAATCTGACTGTTTCAGGTATATACAGACGTTGTCCCTGAATCCACACACCATTCTTAAAAACAAGACTTACGTCCCTTGGGGGTTGAGCCAACAAAGAATCCACATGGTATTCTTCCTTTATGTCCTTAAGTAGGTCTTGATTATGAATCACTCCCAGGAATCTAGAGTCAGGAAGAATAGTCTTAGGAGGAGTAAGTGGACGTGTCTCTGCTGAATGAACCCTAGAGAGTGCATCAGCCTTTCCATTGCGCGATCCTGGTCTATAAGAAATTACAAAATTAAATTGGTTTAGGAAAAGATTCCAGCGAGCCTGGCGAGGAGTCAGGCACTTAGCCGACCTGATAAATTCAAGGTTACGATGGTCTGTCAGGACGACTATTTGCTGTGCAGCTCCCTGAAGAAGGTGTCTCCATTCCTTGAAGGCGGCAATAATGGCCAACAATTCTCTATTGCCCACATCGTAGTTCCTCTCAGCCGAAGACAACTGCTGGGAAAAGAAGGCACAGGGATGCTATACATTCTTCTCACCTGTTCTCTGAGAGAGTATAGCTCCAACGGCACAGTCTGAAGCATCCACCTCTATTATGAAGGCAAGCTCGGGGTTGGGATGTACTAAGATAGGTGCGGTGGTAAATTTATCCTTTAAACAGGAAAATGCTTACTGCGCTTGCGGGTCCAGGAGAACCTAGACTGTTTCCGGGTAAGTTGGGTGATAGGTGACACTACCTCAGAGAAATTCCTAATGAAAGGTCTATAGAAGTTGGCAAACCCGATGAAGCACTGCACCTCCTTCACATTTCTAGGAATTGGCCAATCCTTGATGGCTTGGTTCTTGCTTCCATCCATACTAATCCCTTGCGTAGATAGTACATACCCCAGAAATTGAATTTCGGTCCTATGGAATTCACACTTTTCAAGTTTGATGTAGAGATGGTTTTGTCTTAGGCGTTCTAAGACCATTCTCACATGTCCATGATGTTCCTCTGTGGAGTTAGAAAAAATTAGAATATCATCCAGATAAATCACCACAAATGTATCTAGGAGATCCCTGAAGATGTCATTCACCAAGTGTTGGAAAGTGGCTGGGGCGGTACTCAGACCAAAAGGCATAACTAGATATTCAAAGTGTCCATAGCGTGACCTGAATGCAGTCTTCCATTCATCCCCAGGTCTAATACGGACCAAGTTATAGGCCCCACGGAGATCCAGTTTAGAGAAAATTTTGGCGTGCCGCACTCTCTCCAGCAACTCAGGGATTAAAGGCAATGGATAACGGTTTCTAATAGTAACCTTATTGAGTTCCCTATAGTCTATGCAGGGTCTCAGAGATCCATCTTTCTTCTTCACAAAGAAGATGGGTGCACCTGCGGGAGATGAAGAGGGGCGTATGAAGCCTTTGGTTAGATTTTCATCTATGTAGTCCTTCAAAGCTTTTAGCTCGGGCCCCGCTAGGGGGTAGATCTTACCAAAAGGTATCTCGGCTCCAGGCAATAATTCGATTGGACAATCATATGGACGGTGAGGAGGAAGCTGATCAGCGTTCTTCTTGTCACATAAATCCACATAGTCCTGGTATACAGCTGGTAGTTCAGGGACTGACATGGTTCCTTTAGGAACAGAGCAAGCTGAAACTCCTTGACTCATCTGTTTCTCCGGAAAGTGTAATTCCTTGGTCTCCCAGTTAATCGTAGGATTCTGCGCCTGTAGCCATGGTAGCCCTAGAATAATGGGAAAGTGGGGAGAAGAGATAAGCATAAAAGTCATTTTCTCCTGATGATCTTTACCCATAAGGACCCTCAAAGGCTCTGTTTCCTGATCCACTGGTCCAGAGGTCAGCAGGGAGCCATCCACAGTCTCCATCTGTACTGGAGTAGCCTTCTTCACTGAACGTATCCCCTGTTTCAGAGCAAAGGAGATATCCATAAAATTTCCACTTGCTCCTGAGTCGATCATAGCAGAGCTAGACACCCAGACTGAGTCAACCCAGAGTTTGATGGAAAGGAAGCAATGAGAATTGTTTCTTTTACAACTCAGCTGGGACACCGCTGAGGAAACTTGAAAAATTGCAGCGTTTATACCGTCATTGTCCCCAGAACTAACAGGGTTTAAGTCCGAAAAATCAAGATCTCTTGCAGCAGATCTCTCTGGAATCTGAGGCTCGGACATGACAGAGCTCCTCTCGCAACACTCACAGTGAATGACTGCTGCAGTAGTCTTACGAGAACGGCTGGGGCAGTTTATAATGAAGTGCCCTGACTTACCACAGTAAAAACATAGATTTTCCTTTATACTATGTTCTTTGCGTGCATCACTAACCCGTCTTTGTAAAGAGTCCACCTGCATGGGTTCAGGTTCTGGTTCCCTTGTGATCCTACTCAAAGGTTCCTTAGCTGAGGAGGGAGGTAGGAAAAGGTTAGTGCGATTATTTTCGAACCATCTCTCTTGTCTGCGTTCAGTCAGACGAGCATCAATACGGATACAATAGTTAATAAAGTCACCTAACGCAGTGGGAGGGTCGGCACGAGCAAGTTCATCCTTAATCAGTGGAGACAACCCTTTCCGAAAAATAGATTTTTTGGCGGAAGTGTCCCAAGTGGTATGAAGAGCCCATCTCCTGAAATCCAAGGCATATTCGGCTACTGAACGCTTACCTTGGCGCAAATTTAACATGGCTGCTTCAGCTGTTGCACCTCGATTGGGGTCATCAAACACCTGCCCCATGGCTGAAATAAAAGCATCAAGGTGATTCAAACAATCATCCTCTGTCTCAATCAGAGGGTTTGCCCACATCAAAGCCTTATTGGTAAGCAACATGATTATAGTAAGCACTTTGGATCGTTCAGTGGGAAATTGTGAAGCATGTGCAGAGAAAAATAGATTGCATTGGTTAATAAATCCCCTGAATTTCTCACGTTCACCGCCAAAACGAAAAGGAGGTAACTTGGGGATCCCAGAACTCGGGGTTATGGCAGGAGCCTGGACTCGTTCCTCTAGAGCCTCAATCCTGGCTCGTAATTCCTGGGTAGTTTGTCCAAACACTTGCAAAATATGATTAGTGAGGTCCTGTAGGCTTGCAAAACGGGTCTTTATAGTCTGTATATCTGCAAGGATTGTATCAGTCACTCCGCAAAGCTCCTTTATGCGGGCCTCCATCTTCCAGATCTTTTAAGGCAGAAGTGCTGGAAGGAGAAGAGAAAAGGAAAAAAAAAAAAAAACAATAGTGTTTACCTGTGGTAACACTGCAGAGTAAAATTTAAGGGAATGCGCTCACCTGGAATGGTTGTGAGAAGTCACAACCACTGTCATCACAGAAGGTATTAAACGGACATCTGATATCCACAGTCACGGCAGACACGGCTTTCCCAGACCCAGCAGACACTAAACATTGGCTCTTGAATCTTGTCATGTATAGTGTACAGTTCCTATAGCGTCTTGTGCTTGGGTGCGAGGAAAACACATGAGACACAGGTTGATATGAAATGACTTGTATTACTTCATACAAGCATGCAGAAAAGGTCACACAGTTTGCAGGAACAGAGGCAGGAGACACAGCAGGCAGTAACTTCAAGCTCTACAATAACTCTCCAAAGCAGGTTCAGGATCTCTTCTCTGTACCGTAATTCCTCTGCAAACATGGATTCACCAGACATCAGGTTTCCAGAGTCCAAAAGTGTTCCAAAGTTCCTCAGTAGGAAATAGCTGGAGTCCAAAATCCTAGGTTTCCAGGAGTCAGGTCACAGGCTGACTGAAGCTTGATTCAGGAGCACTGATTGTTCAGCTGAGGCTGCTTAAGAAGCAAGAGGAGAGAATCAGGGCGGGAACATGAAAGCTGGAACCTCCATATTAACTGAGGGCAAGATAGCTGCAGCAAGACAGAAAGCAAAATGGCCGACGGAAAACTGAGTTTCAAGGAACATGTCAAAAGAGACAAAGAACCTTACACAGTGGCTGAACTAAACTGAGAGGGCAAAAGCCCCCGGAGGGGACCCTGAAGGCCCCCACAGAAGTGCAGGACAAAATGCAAAAATAAAGCACAAAAACAAAAAGAGAAAATGTCTTATCTGTTAGCAGGAGATGCAGACACGACACAGCAGGCTACAAAGGAAACAGGAATCAAGGATTGAGACCAGAACAATTGATCACCGGCAACCCTGATGGGAAGGCGACTCCCTTATATAAGACCAGTCAGTAACACCTGATTCCCAATCCTCACAATCTTCACTGGACAGTCCAATACCGCTTGTAACCACCAGAGGGAGCCTCTGCTCAGAACTCATCTCAAGTCCATTCACAACAGTACCCCCCCTTGAGGAGGGGTCACCGAACCCTCACTTGAGCAACCAGGTCGGTCAGGATGAGTTCTATGATATGCACGGATGAGTCTCCTAGCATGGATGTCTGAAGCAAACACCCAAGAATTGTCTTCCTGACCATAACCTTTCCACTTAACCAAATACTGGAGTTTCCGTCTAGAAAAACGAGAATTCAATATTTTCTCAACCACAAACTCCATATTGCCCTCAACCAGAACAGGGTCAGGAGGCAAAGCAGTAGGAACCACTGGCTCAACAAACCTCTTTAACAAGGACTTGTGGAACACGTTATGGATCTTAAATGTCCCTGGAAGAAGCAAACGAAAAGAAACAGGATTAAGAATCTCCATGATCTTATAAGGTCCAATGAACCTAGGCTTAAATTTAGGAGATGCCACTCTCATAGGAATATTTTTTGAGGACAACCAGACCAAGTCCCCCATTTTAAACCGAGGACCATCAGTCCTATGCCGGTTAGCAAACCGTTGGGCCCTCTCCTGAGAGAGGGACAACCTCTCCACTACCTGGTCCCAAATCTGTTGCATACGCTCCACAACAGAGTCAACACCTGGACAGGCAGAAGCTTCCGTCTGTCCTGAAGAAAATCGAGGGTGAAACCCAGAATTACAGAAAAATGGAGACATCAAAGTGGCAGAGCTAGCCCTATTATTAAGAGCAAACTCAGCCAAAGGCAAAAAAGAGACCCAGTCATCCTGATCAGCAGACACAAAGCATCTTAGATAAGTCTCCAATGTCTGGTTTGTTCTCTCAGTTTGACCATTGGTCTGAGGATGAAACGCCGAGGGAAAGACAACTGAACACCAAGCTTAGAACAAAAGGTCCTCCAAAATCTGGAAACAAACTGGACTCCTCTGTCAGACACAATGTTCTCAGGAATGCCGTGTAAACGAACCACGTGCTGAAGGAACAAAGGCACCAATTCAGAGGAGGAAGGCAACTTAGGTAATGGCACAAGATGTATCATCTTGGAAAACCTATCACAAATCACCCAGATGACGGTCATTCTCTGAGAAACAGGGAGGTCGGAAATGAAATCCATAGAGATATGGGTCCATGGTCTCTTGGGCACAGGCAATGGAATCAACAAACCACTAGAGCGAGAGCAAGGCTTGGAGCGAGAGCAAGTCCCGCAGGACTGCACAAATTCCCTGACATCACGAGACAAGGTAGGCCACCAAAAGGACCGACTAACCAAGTCTCTGGTACCAAAAATTCCGGGATGACCGGCCAACGCGGAACAATGAATCTCAGACATCACACTCTTTTTCCACTGGTCCGGGACAAACAATTTCCCAACAGGGCAGCGCTCGGGCCTATCCTCCTGACACCCCTCCAGGGCCAGTCTCAAATTGGGCGAGATGGCGGAAAGAACTACACCTTCTTTCAAAATAACAGAAGGATCAGATACCTCAGGAGAGTCCGCAAGGAAACTCCTCGAGAGGGCATCCCCTTAACATTCTTAGTGCCAGGAAGAAAGGAAACCACAAAATTAAAACGTGTGAAAAACAAGGCCCACCTGGCCTGTCTAGTATTAAGTCGCTTGGCAGATTCCAGATAAACCAGATTCTTATGGTCCTAAGGACCACCACCTGATGTTTGGCTCCCTCCAGCCAATGTCTCCACTCTTCAAAAGCCCACTTCATGGCCAATAACTCCCGATTACCAACGTCATAATTACGTTCAGTAGGAGAAAATTTTCGAGAGAAAAAGGCACAAGGGTTACTTTTAGAGGTCTCTGGATCTCTTTGGGACAAAACGGCACCTGCCCCAATTTCAGAGGCATCAACCTCCACCTGAAATGGCAGAGAAACATCAGGCTGCGTAGAACAGGAGCAGAAGTGAATCTCTGCTTAAGTTCCTGAAATGCAGAGACTGCCTCAGGAGGCCAATTCACCACATCAGAACCCTTTTTGGTCAAATCAGTTAATGGTTTAACAATAACCGAGAAATTACCAATAAATTTACGATAAAAATTGGCAAAACCCAAAAATCTTTGAAGAGCCTTTAATGAAGTAGGTTGGACCCAATCACAGATGGCCTGAACCTTGACCGGGTCCATTTCAATAACAGATGGGGACAAAATGAATCCCAAAAATGAGATCCTCTGTACGCCAAAAAGACACTTTGATCCCTTCACATACAGAGCATTCTCTCTCAAAATCTGGAATACAGTTCGAACATGTTTCACATGAGAGTCCCAGTCATTAGAAAAAATCAAGATATCATCCAAATAAACAATCAGAAATTTATCCACAAAATCCCTGAAAATGTCATTCATGAAGGACTGGAAGACAGAAGGAGCATTAGTGAGCCCAAAGGGCATCACAAGTACTCAAAATGCCCCTCAGGGGTGTTAAATGCCGTCTTCCATTCATCCCCGTGCTTAATGCGAATAAGGTTATATGCCCCCCTGAGGTCAAGCTTGGTAAACCAAGTAGCGTCTTTCACCCTGGAAAACAGGTCAGAAATCAAGGGTAACGGATATTGATATTTCACAGTAATATTGTTCAAAAGACGATAATCAATACACGGCCTTAATGAACCATACTTTTTGGCACAAAGAAAAAACCGGCACCTAAGGGTGAAGAGGATGGTCTGATATGACCCTTCTCCAATGACTCCTTGATATAAGACCGCATAGCGTCATGTTCAGGTACAGACAAGTTAAAAAGGCGACCTTTAGGGAATTTACTACCAGGCACTAATTCAATAGCGCAGTCATAGCTCCTATGGGAGGCAAGGATGCAGATTTACTTTCGCTAAACACATCAGAAAAATCAATCAAAAAGTCAGGAACATCCTGAGCCTGGGGGGAGGCAGAAAAAACAGGAGTGTTGGTATTAACACATTGGCAGCCCCAACTGGTTACAGACACAGATTTCCAATCCAAAACAGGATTATGAGACTGTAACCAAGGGAAACCCAGCACGATAATGTCATGCAGATTATACAGAACCAAAAATTTGCAGCTCTCCTGATGATCAGGTTCAACCCTCATTATCACCTGAGTAGAGAACTGAGGTTTATTCTCAGCCAAAGGGGTAGAATCGATCCCAGTAGGGGAATAGACTTCTGTAGGGGTATCAAGGGAAACCGCAACGTTTAGCAAAATCAAAATCCATCAGGTTAATAGCTGCTCCCGAATCAACGAAAGCCTGAGCAGAAAATGAGGACAGAGAGCATATCAGAGTACCAGTTAATAAAAACTTAGTCTGAACACTACCCAAGACAACTGAGCGTGCAAAACGTCTTCCCCGCTTAGGGCAGACTGAAATAGCATGAGAGGCATCACCACAGTAGAAACATAACCCATTGCGCTTTCGAAACTCATGACGCTGTGCCCCAGAAACCACTCTATCACACTGCATGGGTTCAGAAGCAGGTTCACAAGGCAACACTATTCCACGCATACTTCTCCGCTCACGCAAACGTCTGTCAATTTGAATCGCTAATGACATAGAATCATTGAGACCAGAGGGGATAGGGAATCCCATCTAACATCCTTTACATTATCTGACAGACCCTTCCGAAAAAGGGTTGCCAAAGCGTCGTCATTCCATTTGGTCAGGACTGCCCCACCTGCGGAATCTCTGACAGTATAACTCAGCGTCATCAAGCCCTGATTTAATGCCAACAAGGCTTTTTCAGCTTGATCAGTGACATTAGGCTCATCGTACAATAACCCCAAGGCCTGAAAAAATGCATCAACATCACTCAAAACAGGATCCCCAGGTGTCAGGGAAAAAGCCCAATCCTGAGGATCGCCGCGCAGGAGAGAGATGACAATTTGAACCTGCTGCGCTGCGTTCCCTGAAGACTTAGATTTTAAGGCAAAAAACAATTTGCAATTATTTTTGAAATTCAGAAACTTGGCTCGATCCCCCAAAAACAAATCTGGCATGGGAATCCTAGGTTCCACAACAGGCAACCTAGCAAAATAGGTAGCAATACTCCGAACCTCAGTGGCAAGCTGATCCACACGGCCAGACAACTGTGCAAACTCCATTGAGAGAAAAAAAAAAATCCTCCCCAGCACCCAGAGATACAGAGGGAAAAAAAAATGCAACAAACAGAAAAATATCTCTGACAACTCTGACCACCTTTTTTTTCTTTGACAATATTTTTCCCTTCTGTGAGTACCATATAATTTTCAGTTTAGGCCGGTGATACTGTTATGATTTGGTAGCTGAGGAGTGCAGGTAAAAAAGGCAATACACCAGAGCAGTTGGAATCTATGAGATTGCAGTTCCCTGACTAACCACCACAACTAGAGGCAGCCGTGGAGCGTTCCTACGTTAGTCCTAGACGCCTCGTCACAGCCTGAGAAACTAACTATACCTAAAGATAGAAAGAGGAAAGCTATCTGCCTCGGAGCAGATCCCCAAAGAACATAGAAAGCCCCCAAACATGTAATGGCGGTTAGACAAGAAGAAATACTGACACAGACAGAAAATAGTATGAGCAAACGTTGGGGCCCAAACTATCTAAATAGAAAAGGATAGGAAGGGCACTTACTGCAATCCCAAAAAACCCTGAAAAGCACCAACTCTACTAATTTCAAAAACACCTGAGATCACACGACCTCTACCACCTAAATTAGTTCTCTGGTGTAACAAAATCAAAACAGCAGCCACTGAAAAAACTGGAAAAAGCAAATGTACAAAACATCAGTGGCTGAACTAAACTGAGAGGGCAAAAGCCCCCGGAGGGGACCCTGAAGGCCCCCACAGAAGTGCAGGACAAAATGCAAAAATAAAGCACAAAAACAAAAAGAAGAAAATGTCTTATCTGTTAGCAGGAGATGCAGACACGACACAGCAGGCTACAAAGGAAACAGGAATCAAGGATTGAGACCAGAACAATTGATCACCGGCAACCCTGATGGGAAGGCGACTCCCTTATATAAGACCAGTCAGTAACACCTGATTCCCAATCCTCACAATCTTCACTGGACAGTCCAATACCGCTTGTAACCACCAGAGGGAGCCTCTGCTCAGAACTCATCTCAAGTCCATTCACAACAGTACCCCCCCTTGAGGAGGGGTCACCGAACCCTCACTTGAGCAACCAGGTCGGTCAGGATGAGTTCTATGATACGCACGGATGAGTCTCCTAGCATGGATGTCTGAAGCAAACACCCAAGAATTGTCTTCCTGACCATAACCTTTCCACTTAACCAAATACTGGAGTTTCCGTCTAGAAAAACGAGAATTCAATATTTTCTCAACCACAAACTCCATATTGCCCTCAACCAGAACAGGGTCAGGAGGCAAAGCAGTAGGAACCACTGGCTCAACAAACCTCTTTAACAAGGACTTGTGGAACACGTTATGGATCTTAAATGTCCCTGGAAGAAGCAAACGAAAAGAAACAGGATTAAGAATCTCCATGATCTTATAAGGTCCAATGAACCTAGGCTTAAATTTAGGAGATGCCACTCTCATAGGAATATTTTTTGAGGACAACCAGACCAAGTCCCCCATTTAAACCGAGGACCATCAGTCCTATGCCGGTTAGCAAACCGTTGGGCCCTCTCCTGAGAGAGGGACAACCTCTCCACTACCTGGTCCCAAATCTGTTGCATACGCTCCACAACAGAGTCAACACCTGGACAGGCAGAAGCCTCCGTCTGTCCTGAAGAAAATCGAGGGTGAAACCCAGAATTACAGAAAAATGGAGACATCAAAGTGGCAGAGCTAGCCCTATTATTAAGAGCAAACTCAGCCAAAGGCAAAAAAGAGACCCAGTCATCCTGATCAGCAGACACAAAGCATCTTAGATAAGTCTCCAATGTCTGGTTTGTTCTCTCAGTTTGACCATTGGTCTGAGGATGAAACGCCGAGGAGAAAGACAACTGAACACCAAGCTTAGAACAAAAGGTCCTCCAAAATCTGGAAACAAACTGGACTCCTCTGTCAGACACAATGTTCTCAGGAATGCCGTGTAAACGAACCACGTGCTGAAGGAACAAAGGCACCAATTCAGAGGAGGAAGGCAACTTAGGTAATGGCACAAGATGTATCATCTTGGAAAACCTATCACAAATCACCCAGATGACAGTCATTCTCTGAGAAACAGGGAGGTCGGAAATGAAATCCATAGAGATATGGGTCCATGGTCTCTTGGGCACAGGCAATGGAATCAACAAACCACTAGAGCGAGAGCAAGGCTTGGAGCGAGAGCAAGTCCCGCAGGACTGCACAAATTCCCTGACATCACGAGACAAGGTAGGCCACCAAAAGGACCGACTAACCAAGTCTCTGGTACCAAAAATTCCGGGATGACCGGCCAACGCGGAACAATGAATCTCAGACATCACACTCTTTTTCCACTGGTCCGGGACAAACAATTTCCCAACAGGGCAGCGCTCGGGCCTATCCTCCTGACACCCCTCCAGAGCCAGTCTCAAATTGGGCGAGATGGCGGAAAGAACTACACCTTCTTTCAAAATAACAGAAGGATCAGATACCTCAGGAGAGTCCGCAAGGAAACTCCTCGAGAGGGCATCCACCTTAACATTCTTAGTGCCAGGAAGAAAGGAAACCACAAAATTAAAACGTGTGAAAAACAAGGCCCACCTGGCCTGTCTAGGATTAAGTCGCTTGGCAGATTCCAGATAAACCAGATTCTTATGGTCCGTAAGGACCACCACCTGATGTTTGGCTCCCTCCAGCCAATGTCTCCACTCTTCAAAAGCCCACTTCATGGCCAATAACTCCCGATTACCAAAGTCATAATTACGTTCAGTAGGAAAAATTTTCGAGAGAAAAAGGCACAAGGGTTACTTTTAGAGGTCTCTGGATCTCTTTGGGACAAAACGGCCCCTGCCCCAATTTCAGAGGCATCAACCTCCACCTGAAATGGCAGAGAAACATCAGGCTGCTGTAGAACAGGAGCAGAAGTGAATCTCTGCTTAAGTTCCTGAAATGCAGAGACTGCCTCAGGAGGCCAATTCACCACATCAGAACCCTTTTTGGTCAAATCAGTTAATGGTTTAACAATAACCGAGAAATTACCATAAAATTTACGATAAAAAATTGGCAAAACCCAAAAATCTTTGAAGAGCCTTTAATGAAGTAGGTTGGACCCAATCACAGATGGCCTGAACCTTGACCGGGTCCATTTCAATAACAGATGGGGACAAAATGAATCCCAAAAATGAGATCCTCTGTACGCCAAAAAGACACTTTGATCCCTTCACATACAGAGCATTCTCTCTCAAAATCTGGAATACAGTTCGAACATGTTTCACATGAGAGTCCCAGTCATTAGAAAAAATCAAGATATCATCCAAATAAACAATCAGAAATTTATCCACAAAATCCCTGAAAATGTCATTCATGAAGGACTGGAAGACAGAAGGAGCATTAGTGAGCCCAAAGGGCATCACAAGGTACTCAAAATGCCCCTCAGGGGTGTTAAATGCCGTCTTCCATTCATCCCCGTGCTTAATGCGAATAAGGTTATATGCCCCCCTGAGGTCAAGCTTGGTAAACCAAGTAGCGTCTTTCACCCTGGAAAACAGGTCAGAAATCAAGGGTAACGGATATTGATATTTCACAGTAATATTGTTCAAAAGACGATAATCAATACACGGCCTTAATGAACCATACTTTTTGGACACAAAGAAAAAACCGGCACCTAAGGGTGAAGAGGATGGTCTGATATGACCCTTCTCCAATGACTCCTTGATATAAGACCGCATAGCGTCATGTTCAGGTACAGACAAGTTAAAAAGGCGACCTTTAGGGAATTTACTACCAGGCACTAATTCAATAGCGCAGTCATAGCTCCTATGGGGAGGCAAGGATGCAGATTTACTTTCGCTAAACACATCAGAAAAATCAATCAAAAAGTCAGGAACATCCTGAGCCTGGGGGGAGGCAGAAAAAACAGGAGTGTTGGTATTAACACATTGGCAGCCCCAACTGGTTACAGACACAGATTTCCAATCCAAAACAGGATTATGAGACTGTAACCAAGGGAAACCCAGCACGATAATGTCATGCAGATTATACAGAACCAAAAATTTGCAGCTCTCCTGATGATCAGGTTCAACCCTCATTATCACCTGAGTAGAGAACTGAGGTTTATTCTCAGCCAAAGGGTAGAATCGATCCCCAGTAGGGGAATAGACTTCTGTAGGGGTATCAAGGGAAACCTGCAACGTTTAGCAAAATCAAAATCCATCAGGTTAATAGCTGCTCCCGAATCAACGAAAGCCTGAGCAGAAAATGAGGACAGAGAGCATATCAGAGTACCAGTTAATAAAAACTTAGTCTGAACACTACCCAAGACAACTGAGCGTGCAAAACGTCTTCCCCGCTTAGGGCAGACTGAAATAGCATGAGAGGCATCACCACAGTAGAAACATAACCCATTGCGCTTTCGAAACTCATGACGCTGTGCCCCAGAAACCACTCTATCACACTGCATGGGTTCAGAAGCAGGTTCACAAGGCAACACTATTCCACGCATACTTCTCCGCTCACGCAAACGTCTGTCAATTTGAATCGCTAATGACATAGAATCATTGAGACCAGAGGGATAGGGAATCCCATCGTAACATCCTTTACATTATCTGACAGACCCTTCCGAAAAAGGGTTGCCAAAGCGTCGTCATTCCATTTGGTCAGGACTGCCCACCTGCGGAATCTCTGACAGTATAACTCAGCGTCATCAAGCGCCTGATTTAATGCCAACAAGGCTTTTTCAGCTTGATCAGTGACATTAGGCTCATCGTACAATAACCCCAAGGCCTGAAAAAATGCATCAACATCACTCAAAACAGGATCCCCAGGTGTCAGGGAAAAAGCCCAATCCTGAGGATCGCCGCGCAGGAGAGAGATGACAATTTGAACCTGCTGCGCTGCGTTCCCTGAAGACTTAGATTTTAAGGCAAAAAACAATTTGCAATTATTTTTGAAATTCAGAAACTTGGCTCGATCCCCCAAAAACAAATCTGGCATGGGAATCCTAGGTTCCACAACAGGCAACCTAGCAAAATAGGTAGCAATACTCCGAACCTCAGTGGCAAGCTGATCCACACGGCCAGACAACTGTGCAAACTCCATTGAGAGAAAAAAAAAAATCCTCCCCAGCACCCAGAGATACAGAGGGAAAAAAAAAATGCAACAAACAGAAAAATATCTCTGACAACTCTGACCACCTTTTTTTTCTTTGACAATATTTTTCCCTTCTGTGAGTACCATATAATTTTCAGTTTAGGCCGGTGATACTGTTATGATTTGGTAGCTGAGGAGTGCAGGTAAAAAAGGCAATACACCAGAGCAGTTGGAATCTATGAGATTGCAGTTCCCTGACTAACCACCACAACTAGAGGCAGTCGTGGAGCGTTCCTACGTTAGTCCTAGACGCCTCGTCACAGCCTGAGAAACTAACTATACCTAAAGATAGAAAGAGGAAAGCTATCTGCCTCGGAGCAGATCCCCAAAGAACATAGAAAGCCCCCAAACATGTAATGGCGGTTAGACAAGAAGAAATACTGACACAGACAGAAAATAGTATGAGCAAACGTTGGGGCCCAAACTATCTAAATAGAAAAGGATAGGAAGGGCACTTACTGCAATCCCAAAAAACCCTGAAAAGCACCAACTCTACTAATTTCAAAAACACCTGAGATCACACGACCTCTACCACCTAAATTAGTTCTCTGGTGTAACAAAATCAAAACAGCAGCCACTGAAAAAACTGGAAAAAGCAAATGTACAAAACATCAGTGGCTGAACTAAACTGAGAGGGCAAAAGCCCCCGGAGGGGACCCTGAAGGCCCCCACAGAAGTGCAGGACAAAATGCAAAAATCAAGCACAAAAACAAAAAGAAGAAAATGTCTTATCTGTTAGCAGGAGATGCAGACACGACACAGCAGGCTACAAAGGAAACAGGAATCAAGGATTGAGACCAGAACAATTGATCACCGGCAACCCTGATGGGAAGGCGACTCCCTTATATAAGACCAGTCAGTAACACCTGATTCCCAATCCTCACAGTCTTCACTGGACAGTCCAGTACCGCTTGTAACCACCAGAGGGAGCCTCTGCTCAGAACTCATCTCAAGTCCATTCACAACATGCCTCCATGCATATCCCGAGGAGCATACACAGTGCCCCCTAGCTGAATCAGGGGTCACTACACCACAGTATGAACCTAACTGCAGCTTATATACAACTTAGCATTTTAGGGTCATGTTGCATTTTGGTTCAAAATGGGTCAGGTAGGGACAAAAATTCAACAAAATTGCTAAATAAAAAAAGCTTATGTTTTGCTACAGTTTTACTAATCGCCTTTAACCCCTTTATGACCTATAGGTACATCATAGGTCACCTCCCTCTCTTTGATGCGGGCTCCGGTGCTGATTATGCATCTTTTCAGGCACATAACAGCTGATTTGATCAGCCATCAAGTGCCCCTAACAGCCGCGAGTGAAATTGTGATCTATCCGAGGCTGTTAACATGTTCAATGCCTCTGTCAATCACTGTCACATGATCACGGGGTGTTGATCGGTTGGTATGACAGCCAGGAGTCTGCAGAAAACCCGGTGCCTGTCATTGCAGATTTCCTTTGGATACCAGCCCATGGCTGGGTTTCATAGGAGATGATAATTTCTGCTGCACATAGCAGTCTTGAAGCCGATTGGATCCCAGCTTCAAGTCCCAGATGATCCCAGCTTCAAGTCTCCTAAGGTGAATAATGAAACCATGAAAAACTGTAAAAAAATTTTTAAAAAAAATCTAAAAAAAATATAAGAATTCATATCACCCCTTTTACAAATAAAAAAAGCACATGTTTGGTATCGAAGCATTTAGAAACGCCCAATCTATCAAAATCTAAATCTAAATTAATCCAATTATTAAACATCGTTGTGGAGACACAGCATTGTATCTTAATTAACCAGATGCCTATTTTTAGCAAGCCAGAAAGAATAGACTGTTATCTATATGTTGACTTTGGAATTTATGTATTTCTTTCTGGTTAGTCAAGAAAACAGACTTTTGCTTGTGTAAACCCGTAATATTGACTTGTAAGTTGACATTTGATATAACATATTGTGCTCTTATCCTTGATGACTAGTGATGTTTACTGCTAAGCTAATTATTCTTTGTCTAGGCCAGATAGTTTGTTGAATTTGAAAACAGAGGAGGAAAAACTATGCAAATAGTTTAAATAATCAAGTAATGCTACTTGATCTCATCTACACTCTTCCTTCCCCTTTATGTAAATACTGAATTAAATACACTTGTTAATTATAAGAAGAGGTTACATGCCTCTATATAGAGAGTCAGAGAGAGACAGCCAGAGATCCAGCCATGACATCCAAACATCCAGGGACTCTACAGTTCTGCAGCAAAGACATCATGACTCCATCACGAGGGACATAGATTTATCATTCTAGAGGATGCCAACCTAGGGGACATCGGCCCCGTTTGGAAGAATACAGATCTGCTTCATTGACCATTGCTGAGCCATGGATACATTTGGAGAAAGCCAAGATTGTGACCTGCCCTTTTCCTGGCTCCATGGAGATGTTCGGAGAAGCCAGGTTGTGACTCTCTGGTCAACTGACCTTGTACCTGAATGGACTGTCATCTTCCCATGCATGTTGTTACATCATCTTTGTGTGTGCCACAGGTGGGTTAGTCGACTCTGGAAGCTCTGAAATAACAGCTGCCATTATCCCGGCAAGTCAGCGGAAGGGTGAGTCTCTGTAATGTGCAACTTGGGGTATTTTGCTGGGACTATTCCACATGTTATCTGCCTGTTTTGTGGTTCAATAAAGCATTGCCACACTGTTTTACCCTCATCCCATATTGTCTGAAAGCCGTTATGTCCACGTTAAAGGGAGAGTGGGCGTGCCGTGGGATGATACCTGGACCATGACATTTTTGGCTAGCGGACCCGATCGTCCTCTGATTCCCCATGCATCCACAGTCGTAATGAGAAAAAAAAATCAAATGCAAGAATTGTTTTTTTGATAGCCGCAATATTGCAATAAAATGCAATAACAGGCTGTATCTACACCAGAAAGGTAACAATAAAAATGTCAGCTTAGTGTGCAAAGAAATAAGCCCTCACCCAGCTACAGATCCCGAAAAATGGAGATGCTGAGGGTCTCGGAAAATGGCAACTTTTTTTTTTACAAACTTTAGAATTATTTTGACTTCTAAAATAAAAAAGACACAACCCCCCCCTCAAGAGGAATCTAACGCAAAATGAACGTCGCGGCTCCGTGCTGCATCCTCAGGTCATATATATTTAATTTCTATGAGGTTTCCTTCCTTTCTTGCCACATGTATATTTGCACATACAGTATATTGTTACCTAATTCCTACCAATGATATCTAAGTTATATTAAGCACTTGCACGTTATTATTACTGGGACTAATATCCACTGAACTAATCATGATTGTGTTAATATAACATCTTACAGGAAGGCTAATTGTTATGCTCAGGAATATCTATGAGATTTACTTATAGAAATCATTTGTCTCTTTCAAGGCTGGACTAGCCTGTTTATATCTCTCATGGAATTCCCTGTTCATTTATTGTGACCCCTTCATTACTATCTATATACTTTGCAAAAATTATTTTTTTAGTTTATTTGTAAATTTGGGTCAATAATTTTAAGGGAATATGAAATGCTATACATGAATCTACTTATATGAGATGGTATATACACCTACTGTGTATGCAGATATTTTATACTTGTATCCCAAATTATATTATCGATTTGTATACTATATGTTTAATAAAGATTGTAAATAATTTTTCATGATATTTGGCATTCGCTTCCTTATGCTTGTAGGATTATATATGATTTTGGAAGTGCCATAAATCTAGGCCAATAATTGTTTTTGTTAAAATAAAAAGAATCTATACATGTTTGGTATCTGCAAACTCAGAAAGACCTAGAGGATCAGAATGATAGGTCAGTTTGAGCATTTAGTGAGCATGGTAAAAAAAAACAAAGCTATTGTGGAATTAACCCCTTTAACCCCAAGGGTGGTTTGTATGTTAATGACCAGGCCAATTTTTAAAATTCTGTCCACTGTCCATTTATGAGGTAATAACTCTGTAAAGCTTCCATGGATCCCGGTGATTCTGACAAAGTTTTCTCGATACATACTGTACTTCATGATAGTGGTAAAATTTCTTTGATATGACTTATATTTATTTGTGAAAAAAACTTGGAGAAAAATTAAAAAATTTCGCAATTTTCCAATTTTGAATTTTTATGCCCTTAAATCAGAGATATGTCACACAAAATACATAATAAGTAATATTTTCCACATGTCTACTTTAAATCAGCACAATTTTGGAACCAATTTTTTTTTTGTTAGGAAGTTATAAATTTTAAAAATTAAACAGCAATTTCTCATTTTTACAACATTTTTTTTAGGGATCACATCACATTTGAAGTCACTTTGAGGGGTCTATATGATAAAAAATACCCAAAAGTGACACCATTCTAAAAACTGCACCCCTGAAGGTGCTCAAAACCACATTCAAAAAGTTTCTTAACCTTTAAGGTGCTTCACAGGAATTTTTGGAATGTTTAAAAAAAATCAACATTTAACTTTTATTCACAAAAAAAATTACTTCAGATCCAATTTACTTTATTTTACCAAGGATAACAGGAGAAATTGGACCAAAAAAGTTGTTATACAATTTGTCCCGAGTTCGCTGATACCCCTTATATGCACGAAAACCACTGTTTGGGCGCATGGTAGAGCTCGGAATAGAAGGAGCGCCGTTTGACTTTTCATTGCAAAATTGGCAAGAATTGAGATCAGACACCATGTCGCATTTGGAGAGCCCTTGACATGCCTAAACAGTGGAAACCCCCAAGTGACACCATTTTGGAAAGTAGACCCCGTAAGAAACTTATCTTGATGTGTGGTGAGAACTTTGAACCCCCAAGTGCTTCACAGAAGTTTATAACATAGAGCCGTAAAAATAAAAAATACATTTTTTTCATAAAAATGATATTTTCACACCTCAATTTTTTGTTTTCAAAGGGTAACAGGAGAAATTGGACCCAAAAAATGTTGTGCAATTTGTCCTGAGCATGCTGATACCCCATTTGAGGAGGTAAACCACTGTTTGGGCGCATAGCATAGCTCGGAAGGGAAGGAGCACCGTTTAACTTTTTCAGTGCAGAATTGGCTGGAATTGAGATCAGACGCAATGTTGCATTTGGAGAGCCCCTGATGTGCCTAAACAGCGGAAACCCCCAAATTCTAACTCCAACCCTAACCCCAACACACCCCTAACCCTAATCCCAACCCTAACCATAACCCTAACCACAAACTTAACCGTAACACACCCCTAACCCTAATCTCAACCCTAACCTTAATTCCAATTCCCACCATAACTCTAATCCCAACTGTAACATTAATCCAAACCCTAACCCCAACTTTAGCCCCAATTCTACCTTTAGCCCCAACCCTAACCCTAACTTTAGTCCCAACTCTTACTTTAGCCCCAGCCCTAACCCTAACTTTAGCCCTAACCTTAATCCTAATAATAATGGGAAAATGGAAATATACTGTGTTCCAAATTATTATGCAAATAATATTTTCTCAGATTTTCCCAAATTACCTATATGAATTTCAGTCATTGTAATTTTCCAGTCAAATAACTATTAGAGTACAATTTAAAGGTTTTTGTACAAACTGCCTATGATAACAGTATATTTTTTAAAAAATAAAACACTCAAACTGCACTCAAAATGCATGTTCCAAATTATTATGCACAGCAGAGTTTTCAACCTTTTCATTTTAATAAAGAACAAAAAAATGGTCATTTTTGAAATTATAAGCATTAGTAGGTTATTACAAACTGAAATCAAACAGTTTTCAACTCAAAACTTTATTCTAGGTGATGTTACATTTGCACATAGGACCCCTTGTTCGAAAGGAGCTTCTGAACTCTCTCGTCCACTAAATTTGTCAGGTTTTGGATGGTTTCTGCTTCAATTGTTTTGCATGAGGACAGAATACCCTCCCAGAGCTGTTGCTTAGATGTGAACTGCCTCCCGCCATCATAGACACTCCTTTTGATGATGCTCCAGAGGTTCTCAATGGGGTTGAGGTCAGTGGAGCATGGGGGCCACCCCATAAGTTTGTCCCCTTTTATGCCCATAGGAGCCAGAGATGCAGATGTGTTATGTGCAGCATGAGATGGTGCATTATCATGCATGAAAATGATCTTGCTGCGGAATGCACGGTTCTTCTTCTTGAACCATGGCAGGAAATGCTGTTTGAGAAACTCAACATACACTATGGAGTTCATCTTTACCCCTTCAGGGATCCTAAAGGGGCCGACAATCTCTCTCCCCATGATTCCAGCCCAAAACATTACTCTACCTCTTCCTTGTTGGCGCCATAGCCGTGTTTGCATGGGGTGTCCATCAACCAGCCATCCTCCACTCCACCCATCTGGACCATCGAGCGTTGCACGGCACTCATCGGTGAACAAAACAGTTTTGAAGTCAGTCTTCATGTATTGTTTGGTCCACTGGAGCCGTTTCTGCTTGTGTGCAGTGGATAGAGGAGGTCGACAGGATGGCTTACGCACAGCTGCAAACCTCTGAAGGACCCTGCATCTTGTTGTTCAGGGGATGGTGGAGGCATCAGCAGCTTCAAAAACTTGTTTGCTGCTATGACAAGGCTTTTTTGCCGCTGCTCTTTTAACCTGACGTAATTGCCTGTAGGAAAGAGTCCTCAATTTTCCCCTATCAGCAGGCACACGTGTGTACTGTGAATCAGCTACATACTTCTTGATTGTGCGATGATCACGATGAAGTGTTTTGGCAATGTTGATTGTAGTCATGCCTTGTCCTAAACACTCCACAATTTGTTGCTTCTCAGCAGCCGACACATCCTTTTTCTTTCCCATTTTGGCAGAAAATGTAGGCTGCTTAATAATGTGGGACAGCCTTCTTAAGTAGTCTTGCCTTTCATTGGACACACCTGCCAAACTAATTAGCACAGGTGTCTGCAATTGCTTACAGTGATATAAAGAGCCCTGACACACATCACCATCAATGAGTTTAACTGACAAACAAAAAAATTCTTACCTTATCACTCCTAAACAATTTTTGCATAATAATTTGGAACACAGTGTAAATACATTTTTTTTATTTTATTATTTTTTCCCTAACTAAAGGAGGGTGATAAAGGGGGGTTTGATTTACTATTTATAGCAGGTTTTTATAGTGGGTTTTTATGTTTGGCAGCTGTCACACACTAAAGGACGCTTTTTATTGCAAAAAATAGTTTTTGTATCACCACATTTTGAGAGCTATAATTTTTCTATATTTTGGTCCACAGAGTCATGTGAGGTCTTGTTTTTTGCGAGACGAGTAGTCATTTTCATTGGTACCATTTTTGATGACAAGACATTTTTTGATCACTTTCTATTCCGATTTTTGGGAGACAAAATGAGCAAAAACCAGCAATTCATGAATTTCTTTTGAGGTGTTTACATTGTTCCGCGTGTGGTAAAATTGATAAGGCAGTTCTATTCTTCGGGTCAGTACGATTAAAGCAATACCTCATTTATCTTTTTTTTTTATGTTTTGGCGCTTTTACATAATAAAAACTATTTTATAGAAAAAGTAATTGCTTTTGCATCACTTTATTCTGACAGATATAACATTTTTATTATTTTGCTGATGATGCTGTGTTGCAGCTCGTTATTTGCAGGACAAGTTGACGTTTTCAGCTGTACCATGCTTATTTAATACCATTTTATTGATAGCATGTTATTCCACTTTTTGTTCGGCGGTATGATGATAAAGCATTGTTTTTTGCCTTGTTTTTTATGGTGTTCACTAAAGGGGTTAACTAGTGTGACAGTTTTATAGGTCGGGTTGTTACGGACGCGGCAATACCAAATATGTGTACTTTTATTGTTTACATTTATTTTATTCAATTATTTATTTAGTGATAGAATAAATATTGATTTTTTTTACTATTTTTATAAAATATTTTAAAAAATGTTTTACTTCATTCTAAGTTTTACACTTTGTCCCACTATGGACAATGATTTTGTGCAGGCTGATCACTTCTACAGCATGCAGATGAAGCAGCATCTGCATGCTACAGAAGCTGCATGCTACAGAAGCTGTCAGCGTTGCACTCAGTGCACACTGACCTGAGAAACTTCCTGACCTGACCTAAGCTTACATTCACTGACTTCCGGTCTTAACTTCCGGGCCTTTGCCTTTTTAAACTCATATGTCTATGACACTTCCATGAACCCTGAGGAAGGCGTCTTTTAACTGAAATGTGCGTAGGTGCCGGCAGGCTGACCAGTTATTTCCACTGCTGCTCTCTCCCAGGTAACCTCCACTATTATTTTTGCATTATACCACCACTTAAAGGTGCAGTACATCTGTAATAGGCAACATTTGGTAATATAAACTTTTACTATCACCCATATATAAATATGTTTTTGGTATATGCTAATTTGTGTTCCTATTTGTCACTTGTATACCAACACCTCTGGAACTTTTAGCTATGTAGAGCAATTATTGTTTTATACGATCTTGTGGATTTGTTATTAATACTGTCTATGCTTCTGTAACCTTGACCTTGTTACATTATTGGTTATACCTGCCCTCCACACTGCATGGTTGTTTATATCTGTCCACCCATTGTCCTGCTCACTTTTTCTCTTTGAATATCTGATCAATAAAGTTAATCTTTTTTCTGTATCTATGGACCTTTTGATTGTTTTTCTTTGGTTTTCCCACCCTAGCTCTAAGGGCCCCGTCTCACATAGTGACACACCAGCGATCCCGACAGCGATCAGGATTGCTGGTGTGTCACTACATGATCGCTGCTGAGCTGCCAAACAGGCAACTCAGGCAGCGATCAGGACAGCGACACTACGGGTAACGTCGCCTAGTTACCCGCAGTGTATGTTGGATACCAGCCCACTGATGCAGGGAGCTGGTAACCAAGGTACGCTTCGGGTTTTCAGGTGCTGCGCGGTGCCTGGAAACCTGAAGTGTACCTTGGTTACCAGCTCCCCTGCAGAAGCCACTGGTATCCAATGTACACATCGGGTTTCCAGGCACAGCCCCGCACCTGGAAACCCAATGTGTACCTTGGTTACCAGCTGATCGCTCGTCTCCTGCCTGCCACACGCAGCGATGTGTGCTGGCCAGCGGGAGACCAGCGATCAAAAAAAGTCCTGGCATTTCTGACACGACCAGCGATTCACAGCAGGGGCCTGATCGCTGGTACGTGTCAGACATAGCGAGATAGCTGCTGAGATCGCTGTTTAGCAGCGATCTCGCTATGTGAAACGGGGCCTTAAGTTGTTCGCAATCTGTCCTATTTAGTCCTTTATTACTGTCCTGAATGAGATGTACTGTATATCTAAGATGTAATTCTGATGACGTTATACTATATTCTCTTGCTATTCTTATAATTACCTCGGACTTACCAAGGTTTGTCATTTTTTGCTGAATTTTCAGCCTGCAAGCATTAGCAAACTTATGTTTTAACCCCTTAATGACCACCAATACATCTTTTAACTGACCTATGATATAAGCGAATAGCATCCCCATACAGGTGACAATGCAGCAGCTGTCGGCTGTACACTGTAGCTGACAACTTGCTGTATCAGTCAAGATCAGTGTTGGCATCGACCAAACCTGTTTTACCTCTTAGATGCTGCTGTCAATAGTGACCACATCATATAAATGGTTAACAGATTGTGGTGGCTTCTTCTTTATCCCCATTGGCACCCAGAGATCTTGATTATGTGGTCCTGATGTTTGCCATGGCAGTTCATGGCCAAATAACGGCCTTAGAGTCTGCCAGCTATAGCAACATGATCAGAAGTTCGTGACATTTATTTGGTAAAAATACACTTTTTTCATTCCTGCCATATCACATTGCATTCTTTCCTGAACAGCACCTGAAGGGTTAACAAACTACCAGACAGATGTTTTCAATATGTCGAGGGATGCTGTTTTAAAATTGGTATCGCTTTTGGAGGTTTTCCAATATATACGGTAGGGTATGGAAAGTATTTAGACCCCTTTAAATTTTTCACTCTTTGTTTCATTGCAGCCATTTGGTAAATTCAAAAAAGATAATTTTTTTCTCATTAATGTACACTCTACACCCCATCTTGACTGAAAAAAAACAGAATAGTAGAAATTTTTGCACATTTATTAAAAAAGAAAAACTGAAATATCACATGATCATAAGTATTCAGACCAGTAGTGTAGCTATAGGGGGGCAGAGGGGGCCATCGCCCCTGGCCCCGTGCTCTGAGGGGGCCCACCCAGAGCTACTCTACTGTAACTGTATGAGTGAGCACAGCGCACAGATGCAGTTACATTCTGCGGCAGAGCAGGGAGAATCAATCTCCCTGCTCTGCCACCCGGCCGCTAAGGGGCCCCTGAGCAGGTGGGGGGGCCCTGTGTCAGCAGTGGGCCCCCTGCCCATCATCACAGGTTCAGCTGTATCGGCTAGATGCCGATACAGCTGACCACATTGATGAGAGAGGGTACGCTATGCTCCCTCTCCATCATCATCCTCTCAGCATCTGACGTCACCGACGCCGACACTGACAGCGGGCGCGATGACGTCACTGCTCGAGCAGGAGCTCGGAGCAGCACAGGAACAAGGAGGAAGAGAGGTGAGTATATATTTATTTATTATTTTAGAGGCTGCCTATGGGGGTTATAGAGACTTCTGCCTATGGGGGCTGCATTATGTTGTAGAGGCTGCCTATGGGGGGCTGCATTATGCTATAGAGGCTGCCTATAGGGGGCTGCATTATACCATAGAGTCTGCCTATGGGGGGCTGCATTATGCTATAGAGGCTGCCTATGGGGGCTGCATTATGCTATAGAGGCTGCCTATAAGGGGCTGCATTATACTATAGTCTGCATATGGAGGGGCTGCATTACACTATAGAGGCTGCCTATGGGGGCTGCATTACGCTATAGAGACTGCCTATGGGGGTTATAGAGACTTCTGCCTATGGGGGGCTGCATTATGTTGTAGAGGCTGCTTATGGGGGGCTGCATTATGCTATAGAGGCTGCCTACAGTGGGCTGCATTATACTAGAGAATCTGCCTAGGGGGCTGCATTATGTTGTAGAGGCTGCCTATGGGGGGCTGCATTATGCTATAGAGGCTGCCTATAGGGGGCTGCATTATACCATAGAGTCTGCCTATGGGGGTCTGCATTATGCTATAGAGGCTGCCTATGGGGGGCTGCATTATACTATAGAGGCTTCCTATAGGGGGCTGCATTATACTATAGAGTCTGCATATGGAGGGGCTGCATTACACTATAGAGGCTGCCTATGGGGGTCTTCATTATGTTATAGAAGCTGCTGCCTATGGAGGCTGCATTATGCTATTGAGGCTGCCTGTGAGGGGGTTGCATTATGCTATAGAGGTTGCCTATAGGGGTGCATTATGTTATACAGGCTGCCTATGGGGGTGCATTATGTTATACAGGCTGCCTATGGGGGTGCATTATGTTATACAGGCTGCCTACGGGGGTGCATTATGTTATACAGGCTGCCTATTAGGGTGCATTATGTTATACAGGATGCATTACACTATAGAGTCTGTCTATGGGGGGTGTATTATACTATAGAGCTATAAGTATGCTTATGGGGAGTACAGTACACTATATGGAGACCTATGGGGAGTGCATTATACTGTATTGAGGACTATCTGGTGTATTATGCTATATGGAGGCTATCTACGGGGCCATCATACAGTGTGGAGATTACAGTGGTGGGGCCATCATACAGTGTTGGGCCATTAAATTGTTTGGGGGGTATTAAGTGGTCAGTATGTATATAGAGGGCTCATTATACTGTGTATAGGGAAGCTATACAGGGGGAGACTCGGGACATTGGTAATTGTAAAGTGGGCACTTATTATTATAGGGGAACGCAGGTTACTGTGACTGTCAAAGGGGCACACAAAGGGCAATATTACTTTCTAGGAGACAAAATGTGGGCACTGTTTTCTAGGGAACTTGCACCCGGCATTACTATATTATAGAGGGTTCCTTTAGAATTTATAGAGCACAGAGAACCACACAGCAGGTGCAGTAATAGGTCACATACTGCAGCAGTGGCTCAGCATTGGGGTATAAGCAGAATGAGGAGTTTGTGCAGGTTGGGGACAGATGGTGACAGTGGTGAAAATGTGAGATGTGAAATGTGTCTTTGTTGTAATCTCTGCAGCCGAGTCCTGGCTAGAGATGTTGTCATGTCGGTCTGGGCAAGATGGAAAAGACGGGAAAAGTGAATGATTCATTCAGAAAGACCTCTTTCACACATCCGTTTTGCGCCTGACGGCGCCTCCGGCGTTTTCCCGGATCGCCGCATCCGGCAACTAGTATGAAAAACCGGATGAGACGCATCCGGTTTTTCGCCGGATCCGTTTCTGGCCTCCGAACAAAAAACGGATCCGTCTCATCCAGTGTATCCATTTTTTTATCCGTTTTCGATTGATTGCGTTGGATGCGGTTTTTAAAAACGCCATTTTTTGGGGTTCCAAACATGATTGACTACTGTAATCCTATATATACACTGTTCCTACAGCCCATCTTTGACAGGTTGTAGAGGAGCAAGTGCAGGTTGGACAGAAGAGCAAGTAGCAAGTGACTGGCGAACATGGATGTGATTATTGGCAATATCTTCAAGAATCTGGTGGATTTTACTGCGGAGGCGAATCGCTTGAAGATTATAGTTATGGAGAAGGAGAGAAAGATGAAAGATAGAGCAGCGCATTATGCGTCAGCGCCAGCGAAGACGACGCTGTATGTGGATCCACCCCATCACGGCACAGAGATTAACCCGTGGTGTGTATAGTACACTAAACATGGAGCTGCGACAAAATCCGGATAAATTTTTTGCCTATCTTCGGATGAAGAAAGAAAATTTTGACTGTTTGCTGGAGCGTGTTGGAGAACAAATCAGAAAATCCGAAACCTATTGTCGCTTCTCGATTTCCCCGGCGGAGCGTCTCATTGTCACTATAAGGTAAGCTATATGTATTGGATCTGTTTGCTTGAGCACACTTGTATTGTTATAATTTTTTTAACATCACAGGACAACAAGGGAGCCATATCACAACAGTAAAACATGTTCAGAAACAGAGTTTTTCATTGATTTTATTATTTTTGATATCTCCAATAGTTATAGCTGAGTTCTGCAATGTTATGCTGTGATTGTGAACTAATTTTTATTTTCTATTTTGTTTTAAGATTTCTGGCAACTGGAGAAACGCTGTCATCGCTGCATTTCCAGTATCGCCTTGGAATTTCAACGCTATCAGGCATCATCAAGTACACTTGTCGTGCTCTGTGGGACTGTTTGGTTGGAGAATTTCTTCCAGAGCCAACTACAGACCGGTGGCTTGAAATAGCGGACCAGTTTCTCCGTATCTGCCAGTTTCCCAATTGCCTGGGCGCTGTTGATGGCAAACATATACGCATTCAAAAGCCTTCAGGAACTGGATCAGAATTCTTTAACTACAAAAAATATTTTTGATTGTCCTGATGGCTATTGCTGATGCGGAGTACAAGTTTATTGCGGTGGACATTGGGTCTTATGGACGGTCCAATGACTCGCAAGTGTTTAAACTTTCTGCTATGGGGCGGAGACTGTACGGAAACACTTTTCAGTTTCCACCCCCTAAGCCACTGCCTCAAACCTCAGGCCCACCGATGCCATTCGTGTGTGTAGGTGATGAGGCATTCCAGCTGTCCGAACACCTCTTGAAGCCGTACGCCAGCAGAGGATTTACCCATACAAAGCGAATTTTTAACTACCGCCTCACAAGAGCCAGACGGATGGTGGAGTGTGCGTTTGGGATTATGACAGCCAAATGGCGTGTCCTTTTGACTGCGATAAACTTGAAGACTGAAACTGTGGATGATGTTGTTAAAGCGTGCGTGGTCCTACATAATTTTGTCATCACCAAGGAACCGATTTCTATGGAGGACCACAATCAAGAAACAACCTTGTACGACTACAGCAACATTACCAATCGCAGTACAGTGGCGGTTTCAAGTATGAGGGACCATTTTGCCCAATACTTTGTGTCACCAGAAGGTAGAGTAGACTGGCAGGATGACAGAGTGTGATCAAGTGATTATTTATTTTAAAAATGTTTCTGTACCCACAATAAGTAAGTTTTCTACCTTCTTGTGTGTTTTGTACTGTATGTAACCTTTTGGCCATAGTTGTGTCCCTTTTTTTTTCTTTAAAGAAACCACAGTATTTCACCTTTTTTCAAAAAATGTGTACCTGCTAGGGGATAACCTCATAAAGTACACAGGTTTTGGGAAAAGGTCAGATACTTTCTATACTCCACAACCCAGGACATAATTGTGGCAAAAAGGTAAAATTTATGTTCCTCAAACTTATGTAGATATTTTGGACATATTACCCTAACAGATGTTGGTGTTTGTATAACCACATATGTTTACCTGGTTTAGTACATTTGTTACTTAACATCCTATAAAGAACTGACAGACAACAATTGTAAACCAATTTTGCTTTTATTAAAAAAAAAAGTTTTTAATATAACTTTGGAAAAATGTTGCATTTTTGTAAACGCAAGAATTTTTAATAAAAATTTTTTTTATTCAATTACTTTTTTTTTGTTTTGATGAAGAAATTAAATAACTAATTACGATTGGGTGTAGTGTGGGGTGGAAATAGTGCTGGAGGGGCTGCGGGACACTTCGACCGTGGGAGTGTGGAGGGACGACCGGGATGGTGGTGTTGAAGGAACAGGAAGAGGTGAAGGGGTGGAAAGACGGAAAGAATGGGAAGACAAGGCAGAACAGGTGGGTGGTGGAGTGGAGGGTTGGGCAGGAGGAGCAGGTGACATGGTAGGGAATTGGAAGGGGGAAGGAGATCTGTAAGAGGTAGGAGTGTGGTACAGGGTAGGTGGCTGGTAGTGGGGAGGTTGCTGATACTGGGGAGGTGACTGCAGTTGGGGAGGTGGTGGTACTGGGGAGGTTGCTGTAATTGGGGAGGTTGCTGGAGCTGGTGAGGTGGCTGTTATTGAATAGGAGGGGGAGGAGGGATGGCAGCTGGAGGGGGGGAGGTGGAGGAACGACTGGGGTGGATGGAGGAGGATGGGAGATAACCTGCACTACAGCAGCGTGGCACGTATGCATTACATACTTCTGCTGGTCAAGAGATAGCGTATCTATGCACTCCGCCACAGACCTAAAAAAGCTGTGCTTAGGAGATGCTCTTGCTTCCGACTGCATGGTTTGCAGAAGTGTCTTTACCTCCAAAACTGCAGAGGTTATCTGATTAATGCCTGCGGCAAGTTGTTCAGATAATATTTTAAGACAATTCTGGAAAGATGCATTCAAATGCAAGAACTCGGGCGCATAGTTCCTTTCCTGACCCCTCTGACACTGCCGCCCAGTTCCCGCAGCTGTACTAGAGGTGGCAGCGGTAGAAGGGTGGGGTAAAGGGAATGCTATCTCCTCACCAGCAGCTGCATGTAATGCAGGCGGCCACGATGCTCCAGCGCTGGTGGAGGGGACTGCGGGATCGAATGTGGGGGAAGGTGCAGATGTACCGGGCCGGTCGAAGTGTCCCTCAGTGTCAGTCTCCTGAGGGATCGCCCTAGAAGGCGCCAACTCTGCGGGCGCCCGAGTGCTGGTCACCGTGCTGTGGAAGAAAGAGAAAACATACAATTAATATACAGATGTGGAATGGCCCTGGCTGCAAAAAAACATTGGATAGATGTTAACATTTTATGGTAATATTTACCTTCGGGTGACCATAGTTTCCCGCAGGAACGCCAGGGGTTGTGCATATTTATATTTGCTCTGGCGTCCTGAAGATCCACTCGGGGCCCGCATCTCCTTATTGAGCTCCTTCTTAAAGCGATCCCTCACAGACCGCCACCGCTTCACAATTCTCTCCCCTGAAACGAGAAAGCACACATTGGTTACTATACAACATCAGTGTTTCCCAAACTTCATTCCTCGTGTCCCCCAGAGGTCATGTTTTCAGTATTTCCATTGTATTTCACAAAAGGCAATCTTGAAAACATGAACCGTGGGGGACACGAGGACTGAAGTTTGGGAAACACAGCTTTACAGTCAGCAACCTGAACTATACTTACGGTGTTTAGTCTGGGACCGAACATCGAGGTCCTCCCAGCGGTCCACCATTGCCGATGCCACTTCCTCCCAGAGCTGTCGGGTCACTACTTGATCAGAATGCCGGCGGTCCCCCATGTTCCACAGCGGCTCCCTTTCTCTGACCAGATCAATGAGGAGGTCGACATCTATACCCTCCTCACCGTCAGAATCGGGAGCACGCTGTGAAGCCTGTGAAATTAAAAGAGAAAAAACAATACATTACCCTCCACATTAGCAAGTGAAAATGAAAAAAAGGATAAATGTTAAACAAAATCCAATGAAGATAAAAATATATAGATAGTAAAATTTTATAAAAAATGTATACAAAATAATAGTAAATGTTAAAAAAAAGGTAAAGACAAAAAAGTTTAAATCAAAGCTAAAAATTAAAAATTAAAAATGAACACAAAAACAAAAATTATTAAAAAAATTGAAAAAAATTTTTTTAACTAGCAATTACATTGGAATAAAAAAAAAAAAAAAACCTTACACGGTGGGAACCGCCGCCAGTCTCATGGCGACGACTCTGGGAGGCGCTGTGAGGACCCCTTTCTTGGCTACCAGATCCGAGAGACTAAAAAGAAAAAACAAAAGTTGGATATAGGCATGTGTTGGCCGCTGTGTCAAGTATGTACTAAATGGTTTTCTATGTGTTGTATGTAGTGTAATGTTGTGTTTATGCGATTGATGAAGGATACTTACGAATTGTGAGCCCACTCCGGGTATCTCTCCACCCCGTCCTTCTTCCGCTGGGAGCTCCTCCTCATCTTGCGATTCCTGTTATTAAAAAAAGACAATCAATACATATATCCCACAGATGGATTGTGGAGAAAAAAAAAATTTAGATATTTTTACCGCCAATTGCTGACGATGGGAAGGAGGGCTCCCAGAAGAAGATGTGTCAACATCAGCCTGCAGCTCCACTGACTCGGAGGGAGCTGCTGCTGCTGCCGCTTCCTCCACTAAAGCCACCAGTGCGGCTGCTGCTGCTGTTTGCCGGTCTCTGCTGTGGAAGAAAGACACAAAAAGGTCCAGTGAATATATGTATATTCCTTGGCCGTGGCTGAAAGAGAAAAACAAACATTGAATTTTTAGGGAAATGGGGGATGTCATATTTACTTTCTGCTGGCTGTCCTCTCTGCATGTCTATCCTCCTCTCCCCTTGCTGCTGCTGCCGCCGCCGCCTGTCTTTGACATCTTCTGCTGTTGAGTAAGGACACAAAAAGGGCCAGTGAATATATGTATATTCCTTGGCCCTGGCTGAAAGAGAAAAACAAACAGTACATTTTTGGTGAAATGGTGGATGTCATAATTACTTTCTGCTGGCTGTCCTCCTGGCTTCCATTATATCATCTCTCCTTGCTGCTGCTGCCGCCTCTCTTTCTATTCTTCTGCTGTGGAATAAACAGACAAAAAGGGCCAGTGAATATATGTATATTCCTTGGCCCTGGCTGAAAGCGAAAAAAATGATTAAATATTTTTGGAAATGATGGATGTCAGATTTACTTTCTGCTGGCTGTCCTCATGGCTTCCACTATATCATCCCCCTGCTGCTGCTGCTGCTGCTGCCTCCTCTCTTTCTATTCTTCTGCTGTGGAATAAACAGACAAAAAGGGCCAGTGAATATATGTATTCCTTGTCCCTGACTGAAAAAAATAAAAGTCAAACATGGACTGGAGTGAGCTTTATGGTGTATGGAACGCAACATCCCGTCATTAATTGGACCCATAAACAGTACCAGGGGGACCCACCCTAGCACTGGAAAAAAATGCACACTTGATACAGTACCAGGGGGACCAACTTCATCACAGGGAAACCATGCTGACGCACATTATCACTTTCAAAACATGAACATTTTTAACATTACCAGGGGATCCACTTCAACACAGTGGAAACATGCACATTTGATACAGTACCAGGGGGAACAACTTCATCACAGGGAAACCATGGTGACGCACATTATCACTTTCAAAACATGAACATTATTAACATGACCAGGGGATCCACTTCAACACAGTGGAAACATGCACATTTGATACAGTACCAGGGGGAACAACTTCATCACAGGGAAACCATGGTGATGCACATTATCACTTGCAAAACATGCACATTATAAATATTACCAGGGGATACACTTCAACACAGTGGAGACATGCACATTTCATACAGTAGCAGGAGGACCAACCCCATCACAGCCAAAAAAAAACATTCTACAGTACCAGGAGATCCACATTATGAATTGAAAACATGCACATTTCATACAGCACCAGGGGGACCAACCCCATCACAGCAAAAAAAAACAAAAGTGCCAGGAGATCCACATTATGAATTTAAAACATGCACATTTGATACAGTACCAGGGGGAACAACTTCATCACAGGGAAACCATGGTGACGCACATTATCACTTGCAAAACATGCACATTATAAACATTACCAGGGGATACACTTCAACACAGTGGGAACATGCACATTTCATACAGTATCAGGAGGACCAACCCCATCACAGCCAAAAAAAAAAATCTACAGTACTAGGAGATCCACATTATGAATTTAAAACATGCACATTTGATACAGTACCAGGGGGAACAACTTCACAGGGAAACCATGGTGACGCACATTATCACTTGCAAAACATGCACATTATAAACATTACCAGGGGATACACTTCAACACAGTATAAACATGCACATTTCATACAGTACCAGGGGGACCAACCCCATGACAGCAAAAAAAAAAAAAATCTACAGTACCAGGAGATCCACATTATGAATTTAAAACATGCACATTTGATACAGTACCAGGGGGACCAACCCCATCACAGCCAAAAAAACACATTCTACAGTACCAGGAGATCCCCATTATCAATTTAACACATGCATATTATACAGTAGCAGGGGATACACATTATAACTTGAAAAAATGCACATTATAAAGTACCAGGGGATACACATTATCAATTGAACACAAGCACATTATACAGTAGCATGGGATACACATTATCACCCTAGCACTGAAAAAAAATGCACACTTGATACAGTACCAGGGGGACCAACTTCATCACAGGGAAACCATGCTGACGCACATTATCACTTTCAAAACATGAACATTTTTAACATTACCAGGGGATCCACTTCAACACAGTGGAAACATGCACATTTGATACAGTACCAGGGGGAACAACTTCATCACAGGGAAAACCATGGTGACGCACATTATCACTTTCAAAACATGAACATTATTAACATGACCAGGGGATCCACTTCAACACAGTGGAAACATGCACATTTGATACAGTACCAGGGGGAACAACTTCATCACAGGGAAACCATGGTGATGCACATTATCACTTGCAAAACATGCACATTATAAATATTACCAGGGGATACACTTCAACACAGTGGAAACATGCACATTTCATACAGTAGCAGGAGGACCAACCCCATCACAGCCAAAAAAAAACATTCTACAGTACCAGGAGATCCACATTATGAATTGAAAACATGCACATTTCATACAGCACCAGGGGGACCAACCCCATCACAGCAAAAAAAAAAAACAAAAGTACCAGGAGATCCACATTATGAATTTAAAACATGCACATTTGATACAGTACCAGGGGGAACAACTTCATCACAGGGAAACCATGGTGATGGTAGCACGGGATACATATTATCACTTGAAAAACATGCATATTTGAAACAGTACCAGGGTGACCCACCCCATCAGTGGAAAACTATGAACATTTGATACAGTACCAGGGGAAACAACCCCATCACAGCAAAAACATGATTTTGAAACTGTACCAGGGTGCAAAGACACTGCAGTAGCTCAGGCAGCAGTGGTGACAGATGCGTGGTAAAATTTGGGGTGGGGGATGTGATATTTACCGTCTGCTGTCCTGGCGCTCCATTGCCATATGCTGGGGAACCTGGTGCTGCTGCTGTGGCTGGTATTGTCCTCTTCTTCTCTTGTGCATGGTTTGTCTGAGTGTCCCACTGCATGCTTTTTATATGTTTGCTGTGGGCTGGTATATCAATTGAAAAACTGGATCCGGCCACCGAATCCGACTTTTGCCGGATCCGCCGCATTGCGGTGTTCATAGACTTTCATTGTAACAAAAGCCGGAAACGCGCTTCCGGCTTTTTCGCCGGAGACAAAAAACGTTACATGACACGTTTTTCCCAGATGCCGGACTGCGACCAGACACTGGATCCGGCAAAAAACCGGATGCGCCGCAGGGACATGCGGCGCCATCCGGCAATAATGTTACTCAATGGAAAAAAAAACGGATCCAGCATTACATTTCGCCGGATGCGGTTTGACAAAAAAAGGCTGGAGTGCGCCGTCAGGTGCAAAACGGATGTGTGAAAGAAGCCTTAGTCATTATCTGTAACTCTGCTGTAATCTCTTATATTTTCTGTAGGACTGGTATTTACTACTGACCTTATGGCGGTAGTATCCATGTTGGTCTTTATATAGAGATTATTTTCAGTAACAGTGCGGTCATCTGCTGAAGTTCTCCTCCACTATTAGGGTGTGTCACCCAGTTGTTATCTGGTTAGGGGCCCACTCAGAAGTTCGGACCCCCCGAACCAAAACCCTAGCTACGCCTCTGATTCAGACCATTTGCTCAGACACTCATATTTAAGTCACATTCTGTCCATTTCCTTGTGATCCTCTTTGAGATGGTTCTACTCCTTCATTGGAGTCCAGCTGTGTTTAATTAAACTGATAGGAATTGATTTGTAAAGGCACACATCTGTCTATATAAGACCTCGCAGCTCGCAGTGCATGTCAGACCAAATGAGAATCATGAAGTCAAAGGAACTGGCCAAGGAGCTCAGAGACAGAATTGTGGCAAGACATACATTTGGCCAATGTTACAAAAGAATTTCTTCAGTGCTCAATGTTCCTAATAGCACAGTGGCCTCAATAATCCTTAAAAGGAAGAAGTTTGGGACCAGCAGACGTCTTCCTAGACCTGGCCATCCAGCCAAACTGAGCAATCGTGGGAGAAGAGCCGTGGTGAAAGTGGTAAAGAAGAACCCGAAGATCACTGTGGATGAGCTCCACAGATGCAGTAGGTAGATGTGAGTAAGTTCTACAAAGTCAACTAACACTGCAGCCCTCCACTAGTCGGGCCTTTATGGAAGAGTGGCACCACAGAAGCCTCTCCTCAGTGCCAGACATATGAAAGGCGCATAGAATTTGCTAAAAAACACATGAAGGACTCCCAGACTATGAGAAATAAGATTCTCTGGTCTGATGAGACGAAGATAGAACTTTTTCGTGATAATTCTAAGTGGTATGTGTGGAGAAAACTAGGCACTGCTCTTTAACTGCTCAATGCAAACAGTGAAACATGGTGGTGGCAGCATCATGCTATGGGGGTGTTTTTCAGCTGTAGGGACAGGATGACTGGGTGCAATTGAAGGAAACATGAATGAGGCCAATTACAGAGATATCCTGGATGAAAACCTGCTCTGGACCTCAGACTTGGCCGAAGGTTCACCTTCCAACAAGGAAATGACCCTAAGCACACAGCTAAAATAACAAAGGAGTGGCTTCAGAACAACTCTGTGACCATTCTTGACTGACCCAGCTAGAGCCCTGACCTAAACCCAATTGAGCATCTCCAGAGAGACCTGAAAATGGCTGTCCACCAATGACCAGCATCCAACCTGACGGAACTGGAGAGGATCTGCAATGAAGAATGACAGAGGATCCACAAATCCAGATGTTAAAAACTTGTTGCATCATTCCCGAGAATGGCTGTACTAGCTCAAAAGGGTGCTTCTACTCAATATTGAGCAAAGGGTCTGAATATTTATGACCATGTGATATTTTAGTTTTTCTTTTTTAATAAATTTGCAAAAATGTCTACATTTCTGTTTTTTTCAGTCAAGATGGGGTGCAGAGTGTACATTAATGAGAAAAAAATTAACTATTTTGAATTTACCAAATGGCTGCAATAAAACAAAGTGAAAAATTTAAAGGGGTCTGAATACTCTCCGTATCCACTGTAGGACCCCCAAAGTCACTTCAAACCTGGATAGGTCCTTCAAAAATATAAATTTTGTAAATTTCCTTGAAAAATGAAAAAATACTGCTATAATTATAAACCTCTTAAAAGTCTACAAAATAAAGCAACACTTAACAAATGGGGCTGATGTAAAGCAAACATGTGGGAATTGTTATTTATTAAGGTTTTTCTGTGGTATGACTATCTGGATTAAAGTGATAATCATTCAAAGTTTGAAAATTGCTAATTTTTTTACATTTTTGGCAAATTTCTGATTTTTTTTTATAAATAAACATATCAACCTAAATTTACCAATATCATAAATTACAATGTGCCACGAAAAAAAAATCTCAAAACCACTGGGATTTGTTGAAGCGTTCCAGAGTTATTACCACATAAATGGACACTGGTCAGATTTTAAAAATTTGGCCCGGTCAGTAGGGGGTTAAACTAAATGGCAACAGAATTTCATGCATCTACCATTGTCTCAAACTGTAGAAATAAATAAATAATTCCTCTTTAAGTGGTCCGTTATGTCTGTATTTTTGTTTGAGTACAGCAATTCCTTTATCTACTGTTACAATACTTCTGCTAGTTCCACTACCTGGATAGGACTGGCCCATCGGAGAATTGAGGAATTCTCCTGGGGGCCTGGCCTGCCTTCAGGGGCATCCGTAGCAGCAGACCTAACAGTTGCTATTTGGCACCTAAGTTGAGGAGAACCCAGTGCTGAATGATGAGTTAGAAATGTAGCTACCACTATCTGGTAGTGTTGAGCGATATTGCTCGATATCTAAAAATATCGTATCGAAATTGTATCGCCGATAGCACTAAATATCGTCGATATCCGATTTCGATACCGGAAGTCCCATGTAAGTCTATGGGAACAAAATATCGCAACAAAAAAAAACCCTTTCTTTCGTTGTAAACACAAAATATACACACATAGAATACATATATATATATATATACATGTCATTGTGACATATATATATACATATATTTATAGTTTATACACTTCTACATAGTAAAATCGACTCTAATTCAATTGCCGTGTAAAGACGTGACATACCCCATAGAAGTCGACGGGCTCGGTGCCGAGTACCCCCAAAACCTCTGGCTCTGTGCGACTCAACTTGGGCGTCACGAACAGGATTCTGTAGCTCGCTATAAGCGAGTCCTGTGTGTCTGAATTGAACTGGTTTTGTGCTTGAGAATTGCTAAAATCATCAGAGAATGTATTTGCCATTTTTCCGCCATATCTGCGTCACGACGAGGCACTGGTGAAGAAGAAGGGCGTGCTCTTCGTGGGTGTCACTCAGTGGCGTGAAAACGATGGCCGCCCACTGTAAATGGTACTGCAATGTAAGATCGTGCCCCACAGCTCTGGAGTTCCGCCTCCTCATCCTCCTCAGTGTGCGGAAACTAACACGAAGGTCCCGCCTCCCTACAAAAGAGGGGCCCTCTCCAGATGCTAATGACACATGTGACTTGGCAGAGATGGCTAATGGACACGACGAGCAGAAGTGGGAAGGAATGGAGCAGTCAGAGCTCTCCCCCACGGAAGCGACCCGATCGCCACGGAACCACCGTTGGGCACCCGGCCTGGAAACCCTCCTACGCTGCAAGAAGCGGAGGATACCCTAAGAGGCCTGGCCCGGCACCGGGAGGAGGTCGCCAGGATGGAAGCCAGCTGGCGTGCCCTAAAAATAAACTTGGAGCGGCGCCAATCCCTCTTACCTGAAGTGTCTGTACCGGAAGGTGAGGCACCCGTTCTAGTAGAGGAGCCCTTGCAATGTGATCCGGTTGACGTTGTCGCAGTGGAGGCACCCGTTCCTGCAAAAACCGCAGCACCGTCAGCAGCACCCCAGATCCCGCTGTCTGCCCCCGTCGCTAAGACAGAAGAAGCTACACCCGTCCTCATGGAGGAGGCCGCGCAGGCACCAGAGCACTACCTGCCTGTACCGGAGCCCCGACTGTCATCTGATTTAGAGCCGTCTGCTTCCTCCGCAGGGGAGCGCCGCCAGGACTGGGGGGCGACAGGAGAGCTGCCGCAAACCGGACACTGTAAGCTGCAGTGGAGTGGTGGAGACATGGAGCAACTGGTGGAGGAGAATTACAACCGGCGTCAGGAGGAAGAGTGGAGACGTTGGGAGCGGGAAGCAGAGCGACAAAGGGAGCAGCGAGAATCCCTAAAACTTCACCAACGTCACCTGGAGAAGGATCGGGCAGATAAGGACCGGATGAGAAAGGATAAAGGAACCCTGAGTGAGCCGCGGCGTAAGGGTGCAGTACGGAGCTTTAAATTGAAAGGTGGTTGGGGCTTCATCAAGGAGCCTGGACTTTATTTAGAAGTCTTTGTGACCCGGCGGGACGTGGAGGCTCACCTCCCAGAAGGACACCCGGGGAGGGACCTGTTGCCAGGAGACTTGGTGACTTACACCCGACACTGGGGTTACAATGGGTGGTACGCCCTAAATGTTACCAGGTGCGACCCCTACTCCCCAGTGTGTCAGGAACCTGTGAGACCCTCGGAGCCTTCAGCCTCCCACATCCAGGCCTCTGCAAAAGTGCCCACCCCACGCCGTAAATCTCCCCAGCCTCCCTCAGTGGTCTCCTCAGCAGCCCAGCTATGGACATGATAAGTATAGCTGGCCCGTACCCGGCGCCTGTTAGGCACCCTGGGGTACGTACAGTCCAGGACATAGGGTTCCAGACCCGGAGGGAGATGAAAGAGGTGGCCACACAGACCCAGATAGCAGGTCACGACTTGACTGTACAGGCCACACGACGTCATCAGGTCCTGGTGGTCCTTGGTGCCTCGGATGTTTGGCAATCTCAAGAAGAGTACCAGGTGGTACCTGGAAGAGGCCAGCCAAAGAAGTCTAAATAACCCGGACAGGGTCCCTGTATGTAAATAGTTAAATTGTTTATGTACCCGGACGGGTGAATGTTCCTAAAAAAGTTTTTTAATTTAATAAAAAAAAAAAAACACAGTTTTCATTACTTTTATCACAGTCTCATCCTGCGACGCCATCGATCTCCTGTAAAAAAATGAAAAAAAAAAAAGTATACCACCTGACCGACGCAGTCCATAGTAACGAGTGTCCCACGACGATCCAGCTCTGCTACATCAGAATGACAGGCAGAGCCTGTCATCCCGGCGCAGCACAGCTGATTACCTGCTTCCCCGGCGGTGACGTCATCGGACTGACTGCTTTACGGCCGGGATTACCCTGCAGTCACTGCAGTTATCGCGAAAAAACTGCATGTGACCGCCAGGGAGAAGATAATGGCGGCCATCAAGCAGTCCAGGACGTGACCGCCGGAGATCTTCTGCCAGGTAAGTGCCGCTGACTCCTGACAGACCCGACCGACGGACACTCACAGTGACAGTGACAAATTCGATTCCGGTATTCGATAAGACGAAAATATCGAAACGAATTATCGAAAGGCCGATAGAGCTAATATCGGCCGATAGCCGATATTTGCATTATCGTATCGCTCAACACTACTATCTGGTGTTCAGCGGTATTTGCATCCTAAGAATTCAGATACCGTGGAGTGAACCAATGGTTTGCACTATACCAATCAGCTTGGGAATCTGAGACTGGATGCCACAGTCATGATGACATTGCTAGATTGAGCTTGCCACAACGAGCCACAGCCCACATGCTGCAGTGAACGGAGCATCATACTGTATATAGGGGTAAATGGAGCACATCATTCTATATATAGATAGTTGTGGAGACCATCATATTGTATATTGGGGTGCTGTGGGAGTCATAATACTGTACATAGGAAACAATGGAAGCCATTACACTGTACATAGGGGTGCTGGGTGACACCATCATATTGACTACAGGGGGTTGTTGGGAATTCATGTACACACAGTACTGAATATCAGGAAATTTAAGGCCATTCTACTGTAGGTTGTGAACTTTTTGGATCATCATAATGCATTTAGGTAGCTGTGGGTTCCAATACTGTTTATAAGGAGCTGCCAGGGCCATCATAATGTGCATAAAGGGCATTTTGGGAAATCATACAGTATACTTGGAGCTATGGGTGCCATGATAATGTGTATAGGTGAACTGTGGGCCATCATAATGTGTACAGGAGACTGTGGGGACATCATACTATATACAACAAGTGATATGGAAATTTAATTAGGATAAAAATATCCTTCAGTGTTTGTTGCTTGCCATGTCCAAATCTCTATTTAATGTCTTTTTGAGCGCTCAGAACGAAATGAGGACTGTCCACAACGCAAGTGTCAGTATAACAGTTCGTCAAAGACATACATTTATTATTCATTCAAGGTTTTATACGTTTACAAACAGGGGCTGGTTAGTCAATTAACATACAATTAAAAGCTGCTAGATTATTGGCTGTTCTAGTGCAAATATGATAATTATGATAATCATGGCAAAAGAGCTGAAGTTGCAGAATTATTGTTTTATATTCTTGTGACCTAGTTGTCTTGCATAACTATAATGTAAACAACAGATATCTAATAAGACTTTTTGTACGTTCCTTATGAAGGCCTTATGAAGGCCAGATTTCTTTAAAACGACTGATTATAGCTGGCCTAGAAATATGTGAGCACAGGGTTTTTTAGCAAGTGAGATCTATCTAACTGTGAATACATATATGTGAATATACTTTGAATATATGGAATGCATATATATTTCCATGACAGTCCCCCTTAGATACCACTTGCCCTAAAAAACCTGCTCCTGGCCCAAGCGCTGCAACTCTTTTGTTCTGCCTGCGAGTTGAGACACCCCTAGCGCATGTCTCCCCCACCGAATATAGACTTTTCGCAAATGGGCGGTCAGGAGGACTGTCCCTGTCGGGGGTTTATGTGTTTGCAATCATAGTCTCTTTATTTGATAGGATGTTTCATCAAGGATGTGTATTCTCAGTCTGGAGGTAGTTCGGAGATCTGGTCAAGCCAGGCAGTTCCATCCGGACTGGTGCGAGGTCCAAGATGGTGAGTGGCATCAAATTGGTTGTCTCCTGAACAGTTTTTTCCATTATCCTGCGGATACAAGGAATTACACAGCAACCAGTAATTAATGCAAAAATGAGAACCCCATAATGGCTGTCTCAACCTGTGCCAACATTTTCTGCCACCCACTCATCCACCCAAAGTATCGATCCCATGGGTCAGTGACACCTGAGTTCTGTTTCAGTTCCTCTGATAACTCAGTAAGTTTCTGTATTGCCATTGTGACTTTACCATTTGGGCCAGTGTTGTCTGGGATGTGGGTGCAACAGGTGTCTTTGATCATTTTGTAAACACCTCCTTTCTCAGCTAGAATCATATCCAAAGCCATTCTATTCTGGAATGCCATAATGGAAGTGGGGCCTAACTGTGCTGCCAAACCTTTTACAGCATCTATGGTGAAGTTAACAAATCTCTGCTGGTTATAATAGATGTAATTTATCCAATCAACATTTTTGTTTATAGTGAATCAAATCCTGCTTTAACTTGGTCTCTGGCCTTGAACTCATCAAGTAGGTCATCTGTCTGGTCAGTCAGAGCATCCACGACATCCTTCATGGCTTAGGTGTCTCTACTGGTACGGGAGCTTCCTTGCAATGCGATACGTGGATCCAAACAGGCTTTCCTTCTAGTTACATAGAGGTTGATGTCATCTGGGGCTCTTGGACAGGATCATCAAATCTGGCAGTGAAGAGAAAAACTCGAGAATGGACATAAGTTTTTTGACCAATTCAATTACATAAGTGTTATGATTTGGTAGCTGAGGAGAGCAGGCAAAAAAGGCAATACACCAGAGAGGTTGGAATCTATGGGATTGCAGTACCCTGACTAACCACCACAACTAAAGGCAGCCGTGGAGCGTTCCTACGTTGGTCCTAGACACCTCGTCACAGCCTGAGAAGCTAACTACACCTAAAGAAAGAAAAAGGAAAACTATCTGCCCCGGAGCAGATCCCCAAAGAACATAGGAAGCCCCCAAACATGTAATGGCGGTTAGACAAGAGGAAATACAGACACAGACAGAAAATAGAATGAGCAAATGCTGGGGCCCAATCTGTCTAGATAGAAAAGGATAGGAAAGGCACTTACTACAATCCCAAAAAACCCTGAAAAGTACCAACTCTACTAATTACAAAAACACCTGAGATCACACGACCTCTACCACCTAAATTAGTTATCTGGTGTAACAAAAACTAAACAGCAACCACTGAAAAAACTGGAAAAGGCAAATGAACAAACAACAGTGGCTGAACTAAACTGCAAGCACCAAAAAACTAAAAGAAGAAAATGTCTTATCTGTTAGCAGAAAATGCAGGCACGAAACAGCTTTTCTGGGTCTCTGGGAGTGTGCCTTACGCTAAACAGTGCAATTGGGAGTGTGTCATGCCATGGTTTGTGTGTCTCTTGGGCAATTTTTCAGCATTCTATTCTTAAGTGTTTCGTTCAGTTTTTTTCTACCTTCCTGTTGCTCTGGGGGTGGTAAGGAGTGTGTAGGCCTAGATCTGACCCTACTGCTAATCGGGTCTTGTGTGTCAGATTTGCTGTGAATGCGGGTCCCTGATCACTTTCTATCATTTCTGGAACCCCGTATCTGCACACTATTTTCTGAAAGTAGCTTCGTTGCAGTAGTCTTTGCTGACTTGGAAGGCTTCTGTTCATCTTGAAAATACTTCTTTTGACCACAATGGCGTATTTGAATCCTTCACTTGGCGATATCTGGATGTGGTCTATCTGGATCCTTTGAAGCTGGTAGAGTGGTCTTTCCAGATGAGGTGAGGGGGATTTTCTTCCATACGTCCAGGCTTGCATTTGCCGCAGGTCAGACAGCTGCTGGTGAATTTGGCTGTTAGGGTGGAGATCCCTGAAGCAAACCAGTAAGCACCAATCAGATCATTCATCTGTGTCTTTGATATGTGGATGTGGGTCCATGTACCCATTGGACCACCATAGGGTGCATACTTTGTGGTAGGCAGAGTCTGAAGTCTATTATTGATAGCCTTCTTTCTTCACGTGTTGCTTTTTTCGCATTCAGCTCTTCTTCTCTTTTTGGAGCTTGGTCTTGTAACTTCTTGAGCAGGTTCCAGGACGTTTCTTTGTCAGGCTTCTTGTCTTCAGTCGTCATGTAGTAGCCGTCCGGCTCTACGACCTCTCCCACTTCTCCATGTTGTCTTCCTTTGGCTGCTTCTTTGGCTGCCATGTCCGCCATGTTATTGCCTCACGCCTCTTCTGTTCTCAGTTTTCCATGCACTTTGATTTTTCAAATTGCCACCATTTTGGAAGTTGGAGTATACCCAGTAGGTCCCTGAAGGCTCCATGATGCTTCACGGTTGTCCCGTTTGCTGTGATGAAGTCCCTTGCAGCCCAGATGGGTCCAAAGTCGTGTGCTATGCCATGCGAGTACCTGTAGTCCGTGTAGATGTTTGGAGTCTTGCCTTCTGCCATCTGGCAGGCCTTCGTCAGCGCTATCAATTCTGCTTCCTGGGCTGACAGGCTAGGTGACAGACTTCTGGACCACAGGATTTCTTGATTGCTGGTCACTGCACTTCCTGTGTTGAAACTTCTTCTGGAGCCATCCAAGTATCCCCTCTTGGGAGTGGGAGTAGAGTGGCCGGGCTGAGGACTGTAGGTCTGGAGACGGTGACATTATGAGACAAAGGCAATAGAGGCGCCACAAAGATGCCTGGCGGTGGGGAGATTACTGTTGGTTGAGCTTGATTGAAGATTGCCAAGATGTCATGCGGAGTGAGAGCTTCCAGTGGCTGTCCAAGAGTGATGTCAGCAAACTTGTCCAGGAGGGTGTGTGCTGCGGATACTGCCATCAGGCAGGAGGGTGCTCTTCTTGCAATTGGATCCAAGCGGGCTGAGAGGCAGCCTAAAAGTCTCTGTTTTCCCCCGTGAATCCGTGCCAGGACTCCAGTAGCATGACCTTCTTTCTTCCATCAGGTAGACGGAAAGACTTTTCATAGTCAGGTAGGCCTGGTATTGGCGCTGAGACTGTGGAGTTCTTCCAATCTCCTGAATGGGTTGAAGGCTGCGTCTGATAGAAGGAGCAGGGTTGCGTTGATGCAAGCGCACAGAGGCTGCATTAGGACTGAGGCATCAGGGATCCAGGTTCTGCAATATGACACTAGACCAGGGAAGGCCTGCAGCATTCTTGGAGTTGTTGGGGGAGCCATCTTCTCCATAGTGGTCTCCCAGTCTTTTGACATGTGTTTCGTCTGGTGGGCAATACAGTGTCCCAGGGATGTAACTTGCTTCTGGCATCACTGGACTTTGTTCTTCCAGACCTTGCGTTGCTGTTCTTCCAGGTAGAGTAGGAGAGATAAGGAATAGGCTGTGCAGGTGTCGATGTCAACCACACAAAAGAGAAAGTCATCCACGTGTTGTAGAAGAGTGACTCTTGCATATTCTGCAATCCAGTTGACGAGGATGGAGGACATTGTCTTGGTGAAACTTGAAGGGCTTGTTTTGAGCACCTTGAGACAACACTGTCCATATGCACTGCACTGGTGCGTGAAAGCATGCCTCCAGGTGGAGGGGAAACACTGAAGAAGGTACTGGCCAGGTTGATCACCGTGAATACCGTTGCGGTGACTGGGACTCTTGAGAGCAGAGTGTGATGGTACAGCACTGTTGGGGTTTCAAATACCGTAGCCTCTTTCGCGGCATCCAGGCCTTGCACCATTCTGAACTCAGTGGGGTTTACAGTCTTTTTCTTCACTGTGGAAAGCTGGGATTGATTCCGATGGGCGAGGCAGCCCAGTTTGGCCTTGTCCTTCAGTATGCGGCAGGGGACTCCCATCTGCTGGTGCAGAGCTGGCGGGAAAACAAGCCGTCTACTAGGATCCACATCATGAGAGATGACGACCAGCTGGCTTTCTTGTTCTCCACCAAGACAGTCACTGTGTTAGCACCTGCTCTGGTCACAGGGGGTCTTCTTGTTGGGACGTTTCCTTAAACGGCTGCTTTTTTCTCAGCATGGGCCATCAGTAGTTTCTTTTTCTCCAGCTCGGTCTCAGGTCAATATTTGTACACAAGTTTGAAGAGCTGAGTGGCCTTTTTGCCGGTCTAGGGCCTGGGTGAACTGGCTGATTGCAGGGGGCACCTCCTGGTGCTTGCAAAAGATGAACCTCTGGTGTTGGAGCTGGATGAGGTGTTGCCATTCCATGAAGCGAGTAGGGTCCTTCTTGAGTTGAATATCCTGGCCAATGTCAAAGTTCTCAGGCCGTCTTCTTAGGCGAGCTCACTTAGACCTTCAGTTGGTCAGAGACATCTTGACCCTGGGTGATGGAGTGGCTTTTCTGGTACTATGTCCAGCACCTCCTGTGATAGGTCTGCAGTGTGGTTGTTTGAGGTTCCTGTTTCTTCTTGGGTCAGAGGTGAAGAAAGTGTCATGGTCCCATCTTACTGGAACACTCTGGTCGCTTTCAGCTTCTGCAGTAGGTCCACTCCCAATAGGTTGAGGGTGCAGTTTTTTTACACAACAAACTGGGACATGATGGAGTGTTCTGGCTGAGTCCACACGCTCAGGGGCTTCATAATCTGGAAATATCTGACTTGACCATCAATTCCCATGCAGGAAGCAGAAGATTCTGATAGGTAGGTGAGGTTGCGGAGTTCCACAAGAAAAGATATGACTACGCCATCCACTCTCAGGATATTGGTCCCACTGGTGGGGTTCCTTGTGGACTTGGTGTGCTCTTGTCCTATGGACGGGGTTCTTCACTGCTTTCTGTGTTTCTTCCTTGGCTTGCTTCTCTAGACAAAGTGGTGGGTCGTAGGGGTTCTCTGCAGCGGTTCCGGTAATGGCCAAGCTTGCCACATTTGTAACACTTGACATTTCTTCTGTCTTTAAAACGTGGTTGGCCATCTGGCTCTGAGACCACCATCAGGGGAGCTGTTTTGCGCACTCCTGGCTGGGATTCTATCCCTTTTGCGACTGTGAGAAGGGTGTCCATTGCTATTGACCTGTACTAAGGCCTAGCTACTATCAGTGGCTTTCTGATTGGTTCTCTCAGTCCATGCACAAAGGCCTGTGCCAACATCTGTCTGTGTATCTGATCATGAATATTGAAGCCCAAATCTTGAAACACTTGCATCACTCTGCCATGGAACTTCTCCACAGACTCTGTCTTGTCTTGACTCGTGACATGTAGGCTGAGAGTTTGTCCTGTCAGTCTGCTTTTGGCCCATTCTCTGAGTTGCTCAATTAGCTTTGGTCCTGTCTCCCAGGCATACGCATCTAACTCTGCTGGAAGCTTGAAGTGTTCTCTCATAATTGACCAGAATGCATCACCTGCTTTTATTTCCATTTCGGTCCAGAGATCAATCCAGGCTGCTGTATACGTTTGCTGGATCTGCTGCATTTTTTGGCAAAATAGCATGGGGTATATCCCTGGGTCTGGCAGCATACTGATCACCTGGCTTGGGATGAAAGGCTCATAGGATGGTGCCTCTACCTGTCCCTGCTCTATTGGTGCTTGTGTGTTTTCTTCCCTAGTATTGGGCAGCATGTGTGACGTTGCATCTTCATCTTCATCAGATAAGAAGTGACATGGTGTACTTGGTGCATACACTGGGTGAGATTTGGGCTTTAAAGTTGTCTTGCTGCATGGGGATTTCCCACTTCCTTGCTGAGGCTGCGGTGGATCAGTGTCATGGTTCCATGCTAGCAGCCCTGTAGCTATACCACCCCCCTGTGAAGCCCTAGCTGTGGGCTGTTGTGTCTGGGGGCTACATGTAGCGTTTTGTGTATGGAGATATGCACTTTCTTCTCCTGATATAATGACTAGGGAGAGGTGGGGGGCACCGCATGCTACACAAGTGTCCCTGTACCATGGATTCTGTTGAGAACAGACTGAACATGTCCAATATTTCCCTTCACCATATGGGGGTGGTGATGGCTTAGCTTCTTTCTCTATCTTGTACACATAAAAATCATATCCTGGCTTGTTCACATATCTTTCTGGACTTCCTAAACGATGCAAGTTTACTGCCACTTTGTACCATGCATTTGCATCAGTCAGCAATTTTGAATCTACTAGCTTCCCTTTTCTATTTTTCAATACATCCTGCCATTCCGCAGCTTGGAGTCTGCCCTTCTTATGGATTTCACACACTTTCATGAGATGTCTGTAATTTTTTACATACTTTACTCCTTCTTGTTCAGCTACCAGCTGGGAGGCAGTTTTCTCTCCAGGGAGCATAAGACTCTCCTGTTTGCCCATCTTGTTCCCCATTTTTAAAAACAAAAGAGAAATTCTTCCAAAACAAAAACTTCAACACGAAAGTTTGATTGAGGAGAAAAAAAAATTATTTCCTTGCCGAATGCCCGACGGGAGGGGCTACTCAGACCGCTGCGCAGTTTGTGTCTGCTCTCTCCCTCAGCCTGTAATTTTCCTTATCTATGTGACCTTGGTCTAAAGCAGGCTGGTAGAAAAAAAAGAAAATGGCTGGAGAAATAAAACTCTAAAATAAATTGCTTAGAGAAAAAATCTCTCCAAAATCATTTAAAAATGTACTTAAAAGAAAAATTTTAAAAACAAAAGTTAGATTTAGAAAAAAAAAAAAAAAACCTCTAGAAAAAATAAAAAAATAAATAAATTCACCAAAAAGGGGAGAAAAGAAAAACCGTATTACTCATAAAACTCTGAAAAACAACCCTTGTTACTAAAACAGTTAATTAAAAAAAAAACAGAAAAGAGGTGGAAAAAATTGATTGTAAAATGATAAAAAACAAAGGTTTTGTCTGGTAGCGTAGGCTTTTTTCCTACCGCTCTCTGGAATGTCAGCTGGCTGCTGCCAGCACTTCCCCCCTCCCTTATATCTGTGCTTGCTATCTCTACAGGCACTGAAATCACGTATCAAAAAAAAAAAAATAAATAAATAAAAAAATAAATAAATGAAATGAATATAGTTCAGTCTGAATGCCTGATAATTTTCACGTTAAAACCTGTAGCCAAAAAACTAGCTTAAAAAAATAAAAATCAAAGCCAAGAAACAGATGTGACAACGTGATTAGCAGAGGAGGGGGGGTCAAAGGGGTTTTCTCGCTGCTGCAGCCAGCACAGCTGCAGCACACTGCTCTGAATGAGATACTGACAGAGCGCACGGAGATGTGATTTAAAGCAACAGTACCTTATACAGACAGTTGACACGTACAAATGAGACAGACACCCGGGAGAATACGAATCCCTCTTTTGATGATCTGTGACACATACAAGCTGCTCTGGTAACTGATAACTCACCAATTGCACTGAGCGCGGTGAGGCTCAAGGTTCTATCGCTCTCTGTACCGTACGCCCTGGCCGGTGCGCCGGTCACAATAATCTGCAATAGCCTTCATCAAAATTCTCACTATCCACGTCTGATTTGACTGGGATAGCCTCCCGGTGCGTGGACGAATCCACGTCTGATTTGACTGGGATGGCCTCCCGGTGCATGGACGATTATTGTGAGAACTTATCCAAACAAAGCTCCTGCCCTTCACGTCTGATTTGACTGGGATGGCCTCCCAGTGCGTGAAAGTTTACTGCAGAAACTTAACCGAACAAAGCCCTCGCTTCCACAACTGGATTTTTTGGGATAACTTCCCTCCAATGTGTGAAGAATATCTGCGTGGACTTATCCAAAACAAAGCTCCCGCCCTTCACGTCTGATTTGACTGGGATGGCCTCCCGGTGCGTGAAAGTTTACTGCGGGAACTTATGCAGCAATTTGTCTTTTGCTATACAGCCCCCAGAAATCAGCAAGCAAAAACACAGTCACCGTTCCAACTTTCTCCCGGTTCACATAAAACATGAAACATATACAGCACAGCAGCAAACAACTCGGCTTATATCCCAGGGCTTTTGGATAAGGGTATGGACTTTTTACACAACCTGGGAATGCGGTGATGACCACGTCCGACCGGCTGGAAGTGTAGGCTAGGACTAGGCACAGGGAACATTCAGGTAAGATGACAGAGTTTTCTTACCTTACTTATGGAGCTGCAGTCTCCGTCCCGTGTGCCAAGGCCAGGGCCAACACATCCGTCTCTCCGGTCGGCCGGGTCCTCGTGCGTTTCGTCCAATGCCCCGCGTGCAGGCGCCAACTGATATGGAAATTTAATTAGGATAAAAATATCCTTCAGTGTTTGTTGCTTGCCATGTCCAAATCTCTATTTAATGTCTTTTTGAGCGCTCAGAACGAAATGAGGACTGTCCACAACGCAAGTGTCAGTATAACAGTTCGTCAAAGACATACATTTATTATTCATTCAAGGTTTTATATGTTTACAAAAAGGGGCTGGTTAGTCAATTAACATACAATTAAAAGCTGCTAGATTATTGGCTGTTCTAGTGTAAATATGATAATTATGATAATCATGGCAAAAGAGCTGAAGTTGCAGAATTATTGTTTTATATTCTTGTGACCTAGTTGTCTTGCATAACTATAATGTAAACAACAGATATCTAATAAGACTTTTTGTATGTTCCTTATGAAGGCCTTATGAAGGCCTTATGAAGGCCAGATTTCTTTAAAACGACTGATTATAGCTGGCTAGAAATATGTGAGCACAGGGTTTTTTAGCAAGTGAGATCTATCTAACTGTGAATACATATATGTGAATATACTTTGAATATATGGAATACATATATATTTCCATGACACAAGCTCTGGGAACATCATATTGACTATAAAGTGCTGAGGGCCATCATAATGTTTATAGAAGGGATGTGTGGATATTATAGTGTGTAGCTTAGGCATTAAGCTTTACTGGGTCACTCTAGGGCAATCAAACTATGCTTGTTTGAAGGAATTCACTGTGGGAGTACCACAATGAATGTGGGGAGCATTTTCAGATGGTATCATGCTCAGAGGGAGCCATGAGATCAATACTGAATAAATCTAGAAGTGGGAAACAGAGCACATAATAAGCTCATAACCTATGGAGGGAGAGTAAGAGAGTGCTGGTTACGCTCACCTGGTGGAGTTGTGACAGACACAACTCCTATGTAGGCATGAAGAAAAACAGCTGCTTCTGACGGTAGCTGGTGGATAAATCCTCCAGGAGATATTGGATCCAATTGGGTGAACACGTAGATGGCTGTGCTGCTAGAGTAAATCAATTCTTCAGAAATGATGTTGAGAGTAAGGTTTTTTATTCACAATGCATCTCAAAGCTGTATTGGCATCTTTATCAAGTAAAAAAAACAAAATCATTAAGTCCCAGGAACGTGAGTGCTGACACAACTGGAACGGTGCCGTCACAGGAGATAAGTATAAGCTTTTTTATTTTAACGAGAACCTCATAAAGTACACAGGTTTTGGGAAAAGGTCAGATACTTTCTATACTCCACAACCCAGGACATAATTGTGGCAAAAAGGTAAAATTTATGTTCCTCAAACTTATGTAGATATTTTGGACATATTACCCTAACAGATGTTGGTGTTTGTATAACCACATATGTTTACCTGGTTTAGTACATTTGTTACTTAACATCCTATAAAGAACTGACAGACAACAATTGTAAACCAATTTTGCTTTTATTAAAAAAAAAAAGTTTTTAATATAACTTTGGAAAAATGTTGCATTTTTGTAAACGTAAGAATTTTTAATAAAATTTTTTTTTTATTCAATTACTTTTTTTTTGTTTTGATGAAGAAATTAAATAACTAATTACGATTGGGTGTAGTGTGGGGTGGAAATAGTGCTGGGGGGGCTGCGGGACACTTCGACCGTGGGAGTGTGGAGGGACGACCGGGATGGTGGTGTTGAAGGAACAGGAAGAGGTGAAGGGATGGAAAGACGGAAAGAATGGGAAGACAAGGCAGAACAGGTGGGTGGTGGAGTGGAGGGTTGGGCAGGAGGAGCAGGTGACATGGTAGGGAATTGGAAGGGGGAAGGAGATCTGTAAGAGGTAGCAGTGTGGTACAGGGTAGGTGGCTGGTAGTGGGGAGGTTGCTGGTACTGGGGAGGTGACTGCAGTTGGGGAGGTGGCTGGTACTGGGGAGGTTGCTGTAATTGGGGAGGTTGCTGGAGCTGGTGAGGTGGCTGGTATTGAATAGGAGGGGGAGGAGGGATGGCAGCTGGAGGGGGGGAGGTGGAGGAACGACTGGGGTGGATGGAGGAGGATGGGAGATAACCTGCACTACAGCAGCGTGGCACGTATGCATTACATACTTCTGCTGGTCAAGAGATAGCGTATCTATGCACTCCGCCACAGACCTAAAAAAGCTGTGCTTAGGAGATGCTCTTGCTTCCGACTGCATGGTTTGCAGAACTGTCTTTACCTCCAAAACTGCAGAGGTTATCTGATTAATGCCTGCGGCAAGTTGTTCAGATAATATTTTAAGACAATTCTGGAAAGATGCATTCAAATGCAAGAACTCGGGCGCATAGTTCCTTTCCTGACCCTCTGACACTGCCGCCCAGTTCCCGCAGCTGTACTAGAGGTGGCAGCGGTAGAAGGGTGGGGTAAAGGGAATGCTATCTCCTCACCAGCAGCTGCATGTAATGCAGGCGGCCACGATGCTCCAGCGCTGGTGGAGGGGACTGCGGGATCGAATGTGGGGGAAGGTGCAAATGTACCGGGCCGGTCGAAGTGTCCCTCAGTGTCGGTCTCCTGAGGGATCGCCCTAGAAGGCGCCAACTCTGCGGGCGCCGAGTGCTGGTCACCGTGCTGTGGAAAAAAGAGAAAACATACAATTAATATACAGATGTGGAATGGCCCTGGCTGCAAAAAATCATTGGATAGATGTTAACATTTTATGGTAATATTTACCTTCGGGTGACCATAGTTTCCCGCAGGAACGCCAGGGGTTGTGCATATTTATATTTGCTCTGGCGTCCTGAAGATCCACTCGGGGCCCGCCTCTTCTTATTGAGCTCCTTCTTAAAGCGATCCCTCACAGACCGCCACCGCTTCACAATTCTCTCCCCTGAAACGAGAAAGCACACATTGGTTACTATACAACATCAGTGTTTCCCAAACTTCATTCCTCGTGTCCCCCAGAGGTCATGTTTTCAGTATTTCCATTGTATTTCACAAAAGGCAATCTTGAAAACATGAACCGTGGGGGACACGAGGACTGAAGTTTGGGAAACACAGCTTTACAGTCAGCAACCTGAACTATACTTACGGTGTTTAGTCTGGGACCGAACATCGAGGTCCTCCCAGCGGTCCACCATTGCCGATGCCACTTCCTCCCAGAGCTGTCGGGTCACTACTTGATCAGAATGCCGGCGGTCCCCCATGTTCCACAGCGGCTCCCTTTCTCTGACCAGATCAATGAGGAGGTCGACATCTATACCCTCCTCACCGTCAGAATCGGGAGCACGCTGTGAAGCCTGTGAAATTAAAAGAGAAAAAACAATACATTACCCTCCACATTAGCAAGTGAAAATGAAAAAAAGGATAAATGTTAAACAAAATCCAATGAAGATAAAAATATATAGATAGTAAAATTTTATAAAAAATGTATACAAAATAATAGTAAATGTTAAAAAAAAGGTAAAGACAAAAAGTTTAAATCAAAGCTAAAATTTAAAAATTAAAAATGAACACAAAAACAAAAATTATTAAAAAAATTGAAAAAAAATTTTTTAACTAGCAATTACATTGGAATAAAAAAAAAAAAACCTTACACGGTGGGAACCGCCGCCAGTCTCATGGCGACGACTCTGGGAGGCGCTGTGAGGACCCCTTTCTTGGCTACCAGATCCGAAAGACTAAAAAGAAAAAACAAAAGTTGGATATAGGCATGTGTTGGCCGCTGTGTCAAGTATGTACTAAATGGTTTTCTATGTGTTGTGTGTAGTGTAATGTTGTGTTTATGCGATTGATGAAGGATACTTACGAATTGTGAGCCCACTCCGGGTATCTCTCCACCCCGTCCTTCTTCCGCTGGGAGCTCCTCCTCATCTTGCGATTCCTGTTATTAAAAAAAGACAATCAATACATATATCCCACAGATGGATTGTGGAGAAAAAAAAATTTAGATATTTTTACCGCCAATTGCTGACGATGGGAAGGAGGGCTCCCAGAAGAAGATGTGTCAACATCAGCCTGCAGCTCCACTGACTCGGAGGGAGCTGCTGCTGCTGCCGCTTCCTCCACTAAAGCCACCAGTGCGGCTGCTGCTGCTGTTTGCCGGTCTCTGCTGTGGAAGAAAGACACAAAAAGGGCCAGTGAATATATGTATATTCCTTGGCCGTGGCTGAAAGAGAAAAACAAACATTGAATTTTTAGGGAAATGGGGGATGTCACATTTACTTTCTGCTGGCTGTCCTCTCTGCATGTCTATCCTCCTCTCCCCTTGCTGCTGCTGCCGCCGCCGCCTGTCTTTGACGTCTTCTGCTGTTGAGTAAGGACACAAAAAGGGCCAGTGAATATATGTATATTCCTTGGCCCTGGCTGAAAGAGAAAAACAAACAGTACATTTTTGGGGAAATGGTGGATGTCATAATTACTTTCTGCTGGCTGTCCTCCTGGCTTCCATTATATCATCTCCCCTTGCTGCTGCTGCCGCCTCTCTTTCTATTCTTCTGCTGTGGAATAAACAGACAAAAAGGGCCAGTGAATATATGTATATTCCTTGGCCCTGGCTGAAAGCGAAAAAAAATGATTAAATATTTTTGGAAATGATGGATGTCAGATTTACTTTCTGCTGGCTGTCCTCATGGCTTCCACTATATCATCTCCCCTTGCTGCTGCTGCTGCTGCTGCTGCCTCCTCTCTTTCTATTCTTCTGCTGTGGAATAAACAGACAAAAAGGGCCAGTGAATATATGTATTCCTTGTCCCTGGCTGAAAAAAATAAAAGTCAAACATGGACTGGAGTGAGCTTTATGGTGTATGGAACGCAACATCCCGTCATTAATTGGACCCATACACAGTACCAGGGGGACCCACCCTAGCACTGGAAAAAAATGCACACTTGATACAGTACCAGGGGGACCAACTTCATCACAGGGAAACCATGCTGACGCACATTATCACTTTCAAAACATGAACATTTTTAACATTACCAGGGGATCCACTTCAACACAGTGGAAACATGCACATTTGATACAGTACCAGGGGGAACAACTTCATCACAGGGAAACCATGGTGACGCACATTATCACTTGCAAAACATGCACATTATAAATATTACCAGGGGATACACTTCAACACAGTGGAGACATGCACATTTCATACAGTAGCAGGAGGACCAACCCCATCACAGCCAAAAAAAACATTCTACAGTACCAGGAGATCCACATTATGAATTGAAAACATGCACATTTCATACAGCACCAGGGGGACCAACCCCATCACAGCAAAAAAAAAAAACAAAAGTACCAGGAGATCCACATTATGAATTTAAAACATGCACATTTGATACAGTACCAGGGGAACAACTTCATCACAGGGAAACCATGGTGATGCACATTATCACTTGCAAAACATGCATATTATAAACATTACCAGGGGATACACTTCAACACAGTGGGAACATGCACATTTCATACAGTAGCAGGAGGACCAACCCCATCACAGCCAAAAAAAAAAAATCTACAGTACTAGGAGATCCACATTATGAATTTAAAACATGCACATTTGATACAGTACCAGGGGGAACAACTTCACAGGGAAACCATGGTGACGCACATTATCACTTGCAAAACATGCACATTATAAACATTACCAGGGGATACACTTCAACACAGTATAAACATGCACATTTCATACAGTACCAGGGGGACCAACCCCATGACAGCAAAAAAAAAAAAATCTACAGTACCAGGAGATCCACATTATGAATTTAAAACATGCACATTTGATACAGTACCAGGGGGACCAACCCCATCACAGCCAAAAAAACACATTCTACAGTACCAGGAGATCCCATTATCAATTTAACACATGCATATTATACAGTAGCAGGGGATACACATTATAACTTGAAAAATGCACATTATAAAGTACCAGGGGATACACATTATCAATTGAACACAAGCACATTATACAGTAGCACGGGATACACATTATCACCCTAGCACTGGAAAAAAATGCACACTTGATACAGTACCAGGGTGTCACGCGGTCTTATGATATGTGTACGATGTCAGTAAACTATTCTTAAAAGAACAACACTCTATACAACATATAGATTAGCAACATCAGCATGTAAATATAGAATAGATTTACCTGACACGATATCCGTTGAACTCAGGGTTAATCTTGAGGACTTGATACACTGTCACAGGAAAGAGGAGGACCGGGGGTCTAACCTGACCCTAAACTGGGGTCCTAACTAATCCCTCACCTTGGAGGTACTGATAATGGTTCAGAGGTCCAAGTCTCCAGCCTAACCCTGTCTCCTATCAGTCCCTGAACCCTGTAATCAGTCCTAAGAAGGATTCTGATTACCACCAAAGGGATATGGGCTGATCTCTGCTAAATACACAGATTAGACATATAAGACAGACTGGAGAAAGCACATTATAAATATTACCAGGGGATACACTTCAACACAGTGGAAACATGCACATTTCATACAGTAGCAGGAGGACCAACCCCATCACAGCCAAAAAAAAACATTCTACAGTACCAGGAGATCCACATTATGAATTTAAAACATGTACATTTGATACAGTACCAGGGGGAACAACTTCATCACAGGGAAACCATGGTGATGGTAGCACGGGATACATATTATCACTTGAAAAACATGCATATTTGAAACAGTACCAGGGGGACCCACCCCATCAGTGGAAAACTATGAACATTTGATACAGTACCAGGGGAAACAACCCCATCACAGCAAAAACATGATTTTGAAACTGTACCAGGGTGCAAAGACACTGCAGTAGCTCAGGCAGATGCGTGGTAAAATTTGGGGTGGGGGATGTGATATTTACCGTCTGCTGTCCTGGCGCTCCATTGCCATATGCTGGGGAACCTGGTGCTGCTGCTGTGGCTGGTATTGTCCTCTTCTTCTCTTGTGCATGGTTTGTCTGAGTGTCCCACTGCATGCTTTTTATATGTTTGCTGTGGGCTGGTATATCAATTGAAAAACTGGATCCGGCCACCGAATCCGACTTTTGCCGGATCCGCCGCATTGCGGTGTTCATAGACTTTCATTGTAACAAAAGCCGGAAACGCGCTTCCGGCTTTTTCGCCGGAGACAAAAAACGTTACATGACACGTTTTTCCCAGACGCCAGACTGCGACCAGACACTGGATCCGGCAAAAACCGGATGCGCTGCAGGGACATGCGGCGCCATCCGGCAATAATGTTACTCAATGGAAAAAAAAACGGATCCAGCATTACATTTCGCCGGATGCGGTTTGACAAAAAAAGGCCGGAGTGCGCCGTCAGGCGCAAAACGGATGTGTGAAAGAAACCTTAGTCATTATCTGTAACTCTGCTGTAATCTCTTATATTTTCTGTAGGACTGGTATTTACTACTGACCTTATGGCGGTAGTATCCATGTTGGTCTTTATATAGAGATTATTTTCAGTAACAGTGCGGTCATCTGCTGAAGTTCTCCTCCACTATTAGGGTGTGTCACTCAGTTGTTATCTGGTTAGGGGCCCACTCAGAAGTTCGGACCCCCCGAACCAAAACCCTAGCTACGCCTCTGATTCAGACCATTTGCTCAGACACTCATATTTAAGTCACATTCTGTCCATTTCCTTGTGATCCTCTTTGAGATGGTTCTACTCCTTCATTGGAGTCCAGCTGTGTTTAATTAAACTGATAGGAATTGATTTGTAAAGGCACACATCTGTCTATATAAGACCTCGCAGCTCGCAGTGCATGTCAGACCAAATGAGAATCATGAAGTCAAAGGAACTGGCCAAGGAGCTCAGAGACAGAATTGTGGCAAGACATACATTTGGCCAATGTTACAAAAGAATTTCTTCAGTGCTCAATGTTCCTAATAGCACAGTGGCCTCAATAATCCTTAAAAGGAAGAAGTTTGGGACCAGCAGAAGTCTTCCTAGACCTGGCCATCCAGCCAAACTGTAACGGGTCAGGTAGGTGGAACCTCTGAGCTTTATTTATACAAGAAGGTTATACTTGTAAGAGAGCGGGTGGCGCCCAGGGAGACGGACAGGAAGTCACGGCAAGTGACGGGGCAGTCTCTGGTTATACGGGAAAGGATCACGGCAAGTGACCGGGGCAGTCTCTGGATTGACAGGAAGGTTGTCACGGCAAGTGACCGGGGCAGTCTCTGGATTGACAGGTAGGTTGTCACGGCAAGTGACCGGGGCAGTCTCTGGATAGACAGGCAGGTTGTCACGGCAAGTGACCGGGGCAGTCTCTGGATTGACAGGCAGGTTGTCACGGCAAGTGACCGGGGTAGTCTCTGGATAGACAGGCAGGTTGTCACGGCAAGTGACCGGGGCAGTCTCTGGATTGACAGGCAGGTTGTCACAGCAAGTAACCGGGGCAGTCTCTAGATGGACAGGTATATACGACCTGAGATGGTGAAGCCTCCCGGTAGGCTAGCAGGCAGATGGCGGATGGACACTCCCAAGTGAGCAGGCGAGAGTCTCTGGAACAGCCGGGGATCACCGCTTGTGACGTCCGAACCTCCGGGTAGGGCTGCAGTCAGATGGCAGATGATCGCTCCCAAGTGAGCAGGCAAGAGTCTCTGGAATAGCCGGGATCACCGCTTGTGACGTCCGAACCTCCGGGTAGGGCTGCAGTCAGATGGCAGATGATCGCTCCCAAGCGAGCAGGCAAGAGTCTCTGGAATAGCCGTGGATCACCACTTGTGACGTCCGAACCTCCGGGTAGACTTGCGGACATGTAGCATACAGCAAACGGGCAGGAAACAGGCAGGTAACTGGTAATGGGACCTGAGGGCTGAAGCAGAGTGAAACAGTGCAACAACAACATTGCTCGGGCACCTCCATTAAGGAGGAAGCCCTTAATATAGGGTGGAGTCCTTCGGCATTGGCCGGGGACTTATTTGAAAAATGCGCGCGGCTCCTTTAAGAGCGGGGGAGGGCGCGGGCGCGCGCCCTAAGTCCAGCAGCAGGGAAGGAGCGCGCGGCCCCAGCAGGGCGGAAGGAGGACGCTGAGGAAGGGTAAGGGGGGAGACGTCCCTGCCTGGCAGAGGACGCTGCTGCAGGGGAACAGCTACAGTACACCCCCCTCTAGGCCCCCCCCTCTTTAGGCCAGAAAGAAATTTAGCTAGGATGAGAGGGGCATGGATGTTCTCCCGAGGCTCCCACGTTCTCTCCTCAGGACCAAACCCCTTCCAATCCACCAAAAAATAAGTCTTTCTTCCTACCCTTTTGGTGGCCAGAATGTTCTCTACCTCAAATTCATCATCAGCAGACACTGGAGCAGGAGGTGTACCTGTAGACTTGAAAAAAGAGTTAAGTACCACCGGTTTGAGGAGAGATATATGGAAAGAGTTAGGAATGCACAAATTGGCCGGGAGTTTCAATTTATAGGACACCGGGTTGATCTGACTGATGATCTCAAAGGGACCGATGAACCGAGGGCCTAACTTGTAGGAAGGAATCTTGAGCCGGACATACTTGGACGAAAGCCAGACCTTATCCCCAGGACGGAATTGAGGAGGATCCAGACGTCTTTTGTCAGCATGTCTCTTCATACGCTCGGATGACTGAATGAGTGCGGATCGGGTACTCTCCCATATGGAGGAAAATTCTCTAACCAGAGATTCCGCAGCTGGATTGTCCACAGAGATGGTGACAGGAACAGGGATCCGAGGGTGCTGACCGAAGACTACAAAAAACGGAGACTTGGAGGAAGATTCGCTCTCGTGATTATTGTAAGAGAATTCGGCCCAAGGCAGGAGCTCCACCCAGTCAGAATGGTGGGCATTAACGAAGTGCCGGAGATAACTGGTCAGATTCTGATTGATTCGCTCAACTTGTCCATTGGACTGCGGGTGGTAAGCGGAGGAGAAATCCAAGGTGACGTCTAGCAACTTACAAGTGGCTCTCCAGAAACGTGAGGTGAACTGTACCCCACGATCCGACACAATGTGACGAGGCAGACCATGGAGACGGAAGATGTGGCGGATAAAGTCTTTAGCCAACTCGGGTGCAGACGGAAGACCTGGCAGAGGAATGAAGTGAGCCATCTTGGAAAAGCGGTCAGCGACCACCCAAATGACCGTACAACCGGCAGAAACGGGCAGATCTGTTATGAAGTCCATGGCTATATGCTGCCAGGGGGCAGCGGGTACAGGAAGCGGAAGAAGACGGCCGGCAGGCAGGTGTCTCGGAAATTTGTTGCGGGCACAGGAGACACAGGCAGATACAAAGTCTATTACGTCCTTGTGCAGGGTAGGCCACCAATAATGCGCGGTTATGAGTTGGAGGGTCTTTTTCTGACCAGCGTGGCCAGCTAGTTTAGACGAATGACCCCAGTGTAGGATTCTCTTCCGGTCGGTTACTGATACGAACGTCTTACCAGGAGGGAGATGATTTAGACTCACGGGAGCCACCCGCATCACTCTGGCGGGATCGATGATATGTTTAGGTTCTTCCTCGAGATCTGACACCAGGAAAGACCGGGACAAGGCATCAGCCTTGACGTTCTTGTCAGCCGGGCGAAAATGCAAGAGAAAATCGAAGCGGGCAAAAAACAAGGACCACCGGGCTTGGCGAGGGTTAAGTCTCTGAGCATGCTGGAGGTAAGCCAGATTCTTGTGGTCCGTGTAAATGATTACCGGATGAAGAGCCCCCTCGAGTAGGTAACACCACTCCTCCAATGCCAACTTGATGGCCAATAACTCTCGGTCTCCTATGGAGTAGTTGCGCTCGGAGGAGGAGAAGAGTTTGGAGAAGAAGCCGCAGGATACCATCCTCCCGGATGAAGATTTTTGAGTGAGTACCGCTCCGGCTCCATAGGAGGAAGCGTCCACCTCCAGGAAGAACTGCTTGTTGCCGTCCGGGCGATGCAGCACTGGAGCGGAAGAGAAGGCCTGTTTTAAGGAAAGAAAGGCCTCCTCTGCTTCGGGCGTCCACTGTTTGGGGTTAGCATCCTTGCGGGTGAGCGCGGAGATTGGAGCAGTCCTGGAAGAGAAGTGCGGTATGAAGAGGCGGTAATAGTTGGCGAATCCCAGGAACCGCTGAATGGCCTTCAACCCCTCCGGTCGAGGCCACTTCTCGATGGCAGACAGTTTCTCCGGATCCATTCGTAGGCCTGTCTGAGAAATGATGTAGCCCAAAAACGGAAGTGAGGTCTGCTCAAAGAGGCACTTCTCATATTTGGCGAAGAGGTGATTCTGCCTGAGCCTGAGCAGAACCTGACGAACATCCCTCCGGTGAGACTGGAGGTCCGGAGAGAAGACCAAGATATCGTCTAGGTACACCACAACGCAAGAGTAGAGGAGGTCCCGAAAGATGTCATTGACCAACTCCTGAAAGACTGCTGGAGCATTACAGAGACCAAAGGGCATCACCAAATACTCGTAGTGGCCGTCCCGGGTGTTGAATGCCGTCTTCCATTCATCTCCCCGACGGATACGAACCAGGTTGTATGCCCCACGAAGATCCAGTTTGGTGAAGATTCTCGCCCCTCTAAGTCGATCAAACAATTCTGGAATGAGCGGAAGAGGGTACTTATTCTTCACCGTGATCAAATTTAAGCCTCTGTAGTCAATACAGGGACGGAGAGATCCGTCTTTCTTTTTACGAAGAAGAAACCTGCTCCCGCTGGGGAGGTAGATTTCCGGATGAATCCTTTGGCCAAGTTCTCCTCGATATATTCGGACATCGACCTGGTCTCAGCAGCGGACAATGGGTAAATACGCCCACGGGGAGGCGTAGTACCAGGTAGCAGGTCGATCGGGCAATCATACGGTCTGTGTGGGGGTAATGTCTCTGCTTCCTTTTTATTAAAGACATCAGCGAAAGACCAATATGGAACCGGGAGTCATGGTAGATTAGCAGGTGTAGGAGAAGGACGGACAGGATGAACAGGCAACAGACACGTTTGATGACAGTCCTGTCCCCAGCGAAGAATCTCTCCAGTCTGACAGTCGAGCACGGGTGCATGCTTTTGGAGCCAAGGCAGACCTAGTAAGAAAGCGTGAGAGAGTCCAGGTAGAACATGAAATGAGATACTCTCAGAATGTAACATTCCCACCTGCAGGGTTATAGCCTCGGTGATAAGCTGGATGGGACGTGGTAGAAGACCCCCATCTACAGCAGCAACAGATACTGGTTCAAGCAGAGGTTTGGTGGGAATGCGATATTTCTCTACCAGAGCCTGTGAAACGAGATTCCCAGCTGCTCCAGAATCAAGTTGGGCTAGTTCGAAGTAACGGTTCTCACCGAGGAGAATTGAGACAGACAGCAGCAGGGATGAAGAGGATTTATTCTTGTCTAGGTGGACCTCTCCGAGCGAACCTAGACACAGGCGTTTCCCGACCTCTCTGGGCAGGTACGGATCCGGTGCTCCTTACTGCCACAGTAGAAGCAACTCCCCTCAGCACGGCGTGAGTCCTGACGGGCTTTGACCATCTTGGTCTGGTCGACCTGCATGGGCTCTGCCGGGGGCACTTGAGGAGATACGGAAGGAGTTACAGGTCTCTGAAATGAAGGAGCTAGGCGAGGAAACCTTCTCTCACGGGTGACCTCTTTGGCTCGCTCCTGGAATCGTAGATCAATTCGATTGGCCAGAGTTATTAGGTCATCGAGAGAGGTTGGAATGTCCCGACCGGCAAGTTCATCTTTAATGCGGCCGGACAGGCCCTCCCAGAAGACAGCTATCAGAGCGTCATTATCCCAAGCCAGCTCTGAGGCAAGGGTACGAAACCTTATGGCATATTGACCCACGGTGAGACTCTCCTGACGAAGACGCAGCAGAGATGATGCAGAGGAGGTCTTCCGTCCGGGTTCAACGAATACCTTCCGGAAGGCTAAGAGAAAAGCAGACAGGTTAGACACCAGAGGTTCTTCTCTTTCCCAAAGAGGATTTAGCTAGGCCAGGGCCTCTCCGGTGAGATGTGACATGATGAAGGCAATTTTGGCCCGGTCAGAGTTAAACTGGTGTGCCAGGAGTTCAAAATGCAGGGCACATTGGTTGATGAAACCCCGAGCCAGAGCAGGGTCGCCTCCAAACCGAGGAGGAGCTGAAAGTCGAGGTCCTGGAATAGAAACCACGGAGTTGGTAAGCAGCGGAACTGCCGGATTGCGAGTCATGGTGCTCGCGGTGGTTGTCGGGGAAGTATTCAGAGTGTCCAGGCGGGAATTAACACACCGCAGATGACCCAGGATGGACTCCTGTTGAGACCTCTGACGAGACAGTTCATGACACAGGTCAGATAGCGAAGGGGTTTGGGTGCCACCGGGTTCCATGGCCCGAGCAAACTGTAACGGGTCAGGTAGGTGGAACCTCTGAGCTTTATTTATACAAGAAGGTTATACTTGTAAGAGAGCGGGTGGCGCCCAGGGAGACGGACAGGAAGTCACGGCAAGTGACGGGGCAGTCTCTGGTTATACGGGAAAGGATCACGGCAAGTGACCGGGGCAGTCTCTGGATTGACAGGAAGGTTGTCACGGCAAGTGACCGGGGCAGTCTCTGGATTGACAGGTAGGTTGTCACGGCAAGTGACCGGGGCAGTCTCTGGATAGACAGGCAGGTTGTCACGGCAAGTGACCGGGGCAGTCTCTGGATTGACAGGCAGGTTGTCACGGCAAGTGACCGGGGTAGTCTCTGGATAGACAGGCAGGTTGTCACGGCAAGTGACCGGGGCAGTCTCTGGATTGACAGGCAGGTTGTCACAGCAAGTAACCGGGGCAGTCTCTAGATGGACAGGTATATACGACCTGAGATGGTGAAGCCTCCCGGTAGGCTAGCAGGCAGATGGCGGATGGACACTCCCAAGTGAGCAGGCGAGAGTCTCTGGAACAGCCGGGGATCACCGCTTGTGACGTCCGAACCTCCGGGTAGGGCTGCAGTCAGATGGCAGATGATCGCTCCCAAGTGAGCAGGCAAGAGTCTCTGGAATAGCCGGGGATCACCGCTTGTGACGTCCGAACCTCCGGGTAGGGCTGCAGTCAGATGGCAGATGATCGCTCCCAAGCGAGCAGGCAAGAGTCTCTGGAATAGCCGTGGATCACCACTTGTGACGTCCGAACCTCCGGGTAGACTTGCGGACAGGTAGCATACAGCAAACGGGCAGGAACAGGCAGGTAACTGGTAACGGGACCTGAGGGCTGAAGCAGAGTGAAACAGTGCAACAACAACATTGCTCGGGCACCTCCATTAAGGAGGAAGCCCTTAATATAGGGTGGAGTCCTTCGGCATTGGCCGGGGACTTATTTGAAAAATGCGCGCGGCTCCTTTAAGAGCGGGGGAGGGCGCGGGCGCGCGCCCTAAGTCCAGCAGCAGGGAAGGAGCACGCGGCCCCAGCAGGGTGGAAGGAGGACGCTGAGGAAGGGTAAGGGGGGCGACGTCCCTGCCTGGCAGAGGACGCTGCTGCAGGGGAACAGCGTCCCTGCCTGGCAGAAGGCAGGGACGCCTACGCTACACAAACTGAGCAATCGTGGGAGAAGAGCCGTGGTGAAAGTGGTAAAGAAGAACCCCAAGATCACTGTGGATGAGCTCCACAGATGCAGTAGGTAGATGTGAGTAAGTTCTACAAAGTCAACTAACACTGCAGCCCTCCACTAGTCGGGCCTTTATGGAAGAGTGGCACCACAGAAGCCTCTCCTCAGTGCCAGACATATGAAAGGCGCATAGAATTTGCTAAAAAACACATGAAGGACTCCCAGACTATGAGAAATAAGATTCTCTGGTCTGATGAGACGAAGATAGAACTTTTTCGTGATAATTCTAAGTGGTATGTGTGGAGAAAACTAGGCACTGCTCTTTAACTGCCCAATGCAAACAGTGAAACATGGTGGTGGCAGCATCATGCTATGGGGGTGTTTTTCAGCTGTAGGGACAGGATGACTGGGTGCAATTGAAGGAAACATGAATGAGGCCAATTACAGAGATATCCTGGATGAAAACCTGCTCTGGACCTCAGACTTGGCCGAAGGTTCACCTTCCAACAAGGAAATGACCCTAAGCACACAGCTACAATAACAAAGGAGTGGCTTCAGAACAACTCTGTGACCATTCTTGACTGACCCAGCTAGAGCCCTGACCTAAACCCAATTGAGCATCTCCAGAGAGACCTGAAAATGGCTGTCCACCAATGACCAGCATCCAACCTGACGGAACTGGAGAGGATCTGCAATGAAGAATGACAGAGGATCCACAAATCCAGATGTTAAAAACTTGTTGCATCATTCCCGAGAATGGCTGTACTAGCTCAAAAGGGTGCTTCTACTCAATATTGAGCAAAGGGTCTGAATATTTATGACCATGTGATATTTTAGTTTTTCTTTTTTAATAAATTTGCAAAAATGTCTACATTTCTGTTTTTTTTCAGTCAAGATGGGGTGCAGAGTGTACATTAATGAGAAAAAAATTAACTATTTTGAATTTACCAAATGGCTGCAATAAAACAAAGTGAAAAATTTAAAGGGGTCTGAATACTCTCCGTATACACTGTAGGACCCCCAAAGTCACTTCAAACCTGGATAGGTCCTTCAAAAATATAAATTTTGTAAATTTCCTTGAAAAATGAAAAAATGCTGCTATAATTATAAACCTCTTAAAAGTCTACAAAATAAAGCAACACTTAACAAATGGGGCTGATGTAAAGCAAACATGTGGGAATTGTTATTTATTAAGGTTTTTCTGTGGTATGACTATCTGGATTAAAATGATAATCATTCAAAGTTTGAAAATTGCTAATTTTTTTACATTTTTGGCAAATTTCTGATTTTTTTTTATAAATAAACATATCAACCTAAATTTACCAATATCATAAATTACAATGTGCCACGAAAAAAAAATCTCAAAACCACTGGGATTTGTTGAAGCGTTCCAGAGTTATTACCACATAAATGGACACTGGTCAGATTTTAAAAATTTGGCCCGGTCAGTAGGGGGTTAAACTAAATGGCAACAGAATTTCATGCATCTACCATTGTCTCAAACTGTAGAAATAAATAAATAATTCCTCTTTAAGTGGTCCGTTATGTCTGTATTTTTGTTTTGAGTACAGCAATTCCTTTATCTACTGTTACAATACTTCTGCTAGGTCCACTACCTGGATAGGACTGGCCCATCGGAGAATTGAGGAATTCTCCTGGGGGCCTGGCCTGCCTTCAGGGGCATCCGTAGCAGCAGACCTAACAGTTGCTATTTGGCACCTAAGTTGAGGAGAACCCAGTGCTGAATGATGAGTTAGAAATGTAGCTACCACTATCTGGTGTTCAGCGGTATTTGCATCCTAAGAATTCAGATACCGTGGAGTGAACCAATGGTTTGCACTATACCAATCAGCTTGGGAATCTGAGACTGGATGCCACAGTCATGATGACATTGCTAGATTGAGCTTGCCACAACGAGCCACAGCCCACATGCTGCAGTGAACGGAGCATCATACTGTATATAGGGGTAAATGGAGCACATCATTCTATATATAGATAGTTGTGGAGACCATCATATTGTATATTGGGGTGCTGTGGGAGTCATAATACTGTACATAGGAAACAATGCAAGTCATTACACTGTACATAAGGGTGCTGGGTGACACCATCATATTGACTACAGGGGGTTGTTGGGAATTCATGTACACACAGTACTGAATATCAGGAAATTTAAGGCCATTCTACTGTAGGTTGTGAACTTTTTGGATCATCATAATGCATTTAGGTAGCTGTGGGTTCCATTACTGTTTATAAGGAGCTGCCAGGGCCATCATAATGTGCATAAAGGGCATTTTGGGAAATCATACAGTATACTTGGAGCTATGGGTGCCATGATAATGTGTATAGGTGAACTGTGGGCCATCATAATGTGTACAGGAGACTGTGGGGACATCATACTATATACAACAAGTGATATGGAAATTTAATTAGGATAAAAATATCCTTCAGTGTTTGTTGCTTGCCATGTCCAAATCTCTATTTAATGTCTTTTTGAGCGCTCAGAACGAAATGAGGACTGTCCACAACGCAAGTGTCAGTATAACAGTTCGTCAAAGACATACATTTATTATTCATTCAAGGTTTTATACGTTTACAAAAAGGGGCTGGTTAGTCAATTAACATACAATTAAAAGCTGCTAGATTATTGGCTGTTCTAGTGCAAATATGATAATTATGATAATCATGGCAAAAGAGCTGAAGTTGCAGAATTATTGTTTTATATTCTTGTGACCTAGTTGTCTTGCATAACTATAATGTAAACAACAGATATCTAATAAGACTTTTTGTACGTTCCTTATGAAGGCCTTATGAAGGCCTTATGAAGGCCAGATTTCTTTAAAACGACTGATTATAGCTGGCCTAGAAATATGTGAGCACAGGGTTTTTTAGCAAGTGAGATCTATCTAACTGTGAATACATATATGTGAATATACTTTGAATATATGGAATGCATATATATTTCCATGACAGTCCCCCCTTAGATACCACTTGCCCTAAAAAACCTGCTCCTGGCCCAAGCGCTGCAACTCTTTTGTTCTGCCTGCGAGTTGAGACACCCCTAGCGCATGTCTCCCCCACCGAATATAGACTTTTCGCAAATGGGCGGTCAGGAGGACTGTCCCTGTCGGGGTTTATGTGTTTGCAATCATAGTCTCTTTATTTGATAGGATGTTTCATCAAGGATGTGTATTCTCAGTCTGTAGGTAGTTCGGAGATCTGGTCAAGCCAGGCAGGTCCATCCGGACTGGTGCGAGGTCCAAGATGGTGAGTGGCATCAAATTGGTTGTCTCCTGAACAGTTTTTTCCATTATCCTGCGGATACAAGGAATTACACAGCAACCAGTAATTAATGCAAAAATGAGAACCCCCATAATGGCTGTCTCAACCTGTGCCAACATTTTCTGCCACCCACTCATCCACCCAAAGTATCGATCCCATGGGTCAGTGACACCTGAGTTCTGTTTCAGTTCCTCTGATAACTCAGTAAGTTTCTGTATTGCCATTGTGACTTTACCATTTGGGCCAGTGTTGTCTGGGATGTGGGTGCAACAGGTGTCTTTGATCATTTTGTAAACACCTCCTTTCTCAGCTAGAATCATATCCAAAGCCATTCTATTCTGGAATGCCATAATGGAAGTGGGGCCTAACTGTGCTGCCAAACCTTTTACAGCATCTATGGTGAAGTTAACAAATCTCTGCTGGTTATAATAGATGTAATTTATCCAATCAACATTTTTGTTTATAGTGACTCAAATCCTGCTTTAACTTGGTCTCTGGCCTTGAACTCATCAAGTAGGTCATGTGTCTGGTCAGTCAGAGGATCCACGACATCCTTCATGGCTTAGGTGTCTCTCCTGGTGCGGGAGCTTCCTTGCAATGCGATACGTGGATCCAAACAGGCTTTCCTTCTAGTTACACAGAGGTTGATGTCATCTGGGGCTCTTGGACAGGATCATCAAATCTGGCAGTGAAGAGAAAAACTCGAGAATGGACATTAGTTTTTTGACCAATTCAATTACATAAGTGTTATGATTTGGTAGCTGAGGAGAGCAGGCAAAAAAGGCAATACACCAGAGAGGTTGGAATCTATGGGATTGCAGTACCCTGACTAACCACCACAACTAAAGGCAGCCGTGGAGCGTTCCTACGTTGGTCCTAGACACCTCGTCACAGCCTGAGAAGCTAACTACACCTAAAGAAAGAAAAAGGAAAACTATCTGCCCGGAGCAGATCCCCAAAGAACATAGGAAGCCCCCAAACATGTAATGGCGGTTAGACAAGAGGAAAAACAGACACAGACAGAAAATAGAATGAGCAAACGCTGGTGCCCAATCTGTCTAGATAGAAAAGGATAGGAAAGGCACTTACTACAATCCCAAAAAACCCTGAAAAGTACCAACTCTACTAATTACAAAAACACCTGAGATCACACGACCTCTACCACCTAAATTAGTTCTCTGGTGTAACAAAAACTAAACAGCAACCACTGAAAAAACTGGAATAGGCAAATGAACAAACAACAGTGGCTGAACTAAACTGCAAGCACCAAAAAACTAAAAGAAGAAAATGTCTTATCTGTTAGCAGAAAATGCAGGCACGAAACAGCTTTTCTGGGTCTCTGGGAGTGTGCCTTACGCTAAACAGTGCAATTGGGAGTGTGTCATGCCATGGTTTGTGTGTCTCTTGGGCAATTTTTCAGCATTCTATTCTTAAGTGTTTCGTTCAGTTTTTTTCTACCTTCCTGTTGCTCTGGGGGTGGTAAGGAGTGTGTAGGCCTAGATCTGACCCTACTGCTAATCGGGGCTTGTGTGTCAGATTTGCTGTGAATGCGGGTCCCTGATCACTTTCTATCATTTCTGGAACCCCGTATCTGCACACTATTTTCTGAAAGTAGCTTCGTTGCAGTAGTCTTTGCTGACTTGGAAGGCTTCTGTTCATCTTGAAATACTTCTTTTGACCACAATGGCGTATTTGAATCCTTCACTTGGCGATATCTGGATGTGGTCTATCTGGATCCTTTGAAGCTGGTAGAGTGGTCTTTCCAGATGAGGTGAGGGGGATTTTCTTCCATACGTCCAGGCTTGCATTTGCCGCAGGTCAGACAGCTGCTGGTGAATTTGGCTGTTAGGGTGGAGATCCCTGAAGCAAACCAGTAAGCACCAATCAGATCATTCATCTGTGTCTTTGATATGTGGATGTGGGTCCATGTACCCATTGGACCACCATAGGGTGCATACTTTGTGGTAGGCAGAGTCTGAAGTCTATTATTGATAGCCTTCTTTCTTCACGTGTTGCTTTTTTCGCATTCAGCTCTTCTTCTCTTTTTGGAGCTTGGTCTTGTAACTTCTTGAGCAGATTCCAGGACGTTTCTTTGTCAGGCTTCTTGTCTTCAGTCGTCATGTAGTAGCCGTCCGGCTCTACGACCTCTCCCACTTCTCCATGTTGTCTTCCTTTGGCTGCTTCTTTGGCTGCCATGTCCGCCATGTTATTGCCTCACGCCTCTTCTGTTCTCAGTTTTCCATGCACTTTGATTTTTCAAATTGCCACCATTTTGGAAGTTGGAGTATACCCAGTAGGTCCCTGAAGGCTCCATGATGCATCACGGTTGTCCCGTTTGCTGTGATGAAGTCCCTTGTAGCCCAGATGGGTCCAAAGTCGTGTGCTATGCCATGCAAGTACCTGTAGTCCGTGTAGATGTTTGGAGTCTTGCCTTCTGCCATCTGGCAGGCCTTCGTCAGCGCTATCAATTTTGCTTCCTGGGCTGACAGGCTAGGTGACAGACTTCTGGACCACAGGATTTCTTGATTGCTGGTCACTGCACTTCCTGTGTTGAAACTTCTTCTGGAGCCATCCAAGTATCCCCCCTTGGGGGTGGAGTAGAGTGGCCGGGCTGAGGACTGTAGGTCTGGAGACGGTGACATTATGAGACAAAGGCAATAGAGGCGCCACAAAGATGCCTGGCGGTGGGGAGATTACTGTTGGTTGAGCTTGATTGAAGATTGCCAAGATGTCATGCGGAGTGAGAGTTTCCAGTGGCTGTCCAAGAGTGATGTCAGCAAACTTGTCCAGGAGGGTGTGTGCTGCGGATACTGCCATCAGGCAGGAGGGTGCTCTTCTTGCAATTGGATCCAAGTGGGCTGAGAGGCAGCCTAAAAGTCTCTGTTTTCCCCCGTGAATCCATGCCAGGACTCCAGTAGCATGACCTTCTTTCTTCCATCAGGTAGACGGAAAGACTTTTCATAGTCAGGTAGGCCTGGTATTGGCGCTGAGACTGTGGAGTTCTTCCAATCTCCTGAATGGGTTGAAGGCTGCGTCTGATAGAAGGAGCAGGGTTGCGTTTATGCAAGCGCACAGAGGCTGCATTAGGACTGAGGCATCAGGGATCCAGGTTCTGCAATATGACACTAGACCAGGAAGGCCTGCAGCATTCTTGGAGTTGTTGGGGAGCCATCTTCTCCATAGTGGTCTCCCAGTCTTTTGACATGTGTTTCGTCTGGTGGGCAATACAGTGTCCCAGGGATGTAAC
>JARQOD010000009.1:145150766-145227441 GCA_033576555.1 Oophaga sylvatica
CCCCCAGTGACACAGCATCCACCAGTTTTCCCCGTGAGAGTTCCTTTATGTGCAGTTTTGTGAGGAGCTCGGCGTACCCCCCTGCTGCGGGAAGAACAAATTGAAGCCGTTGTTGGTTGGATGGCAGCCAATGCATCGACTTCAATTGCTTCCACCTCCTCTCAGGACCACAACACTGTTGAGCAACCATCTGTCTGTTCACCGCCTGTCAAATTGCCCAGGCAGTCAGAGAGTTCTGAACTGGAGCCAGCTGAGTCTCTGCTTCTGTTCTCAGAATCTGTTGGCTTGCAAACAGGGGCCCAGCCAAGCAGCATTCTGGAATGTGAAGAAGAGGGAGTATGCAGTGATGCGCAACAGCTGTGTCTCTCTGAATCAGAAGAGGCGGATGAGCCAGTGCCGATGGTCAGCACACCGCAGAACGCATCTGATGATGATGAGACTCAGGTGCCAGTTTCTGTTGAGCATGGTGCTGGCCAGACCACCCAACAGCAGCAGGTGTTGGAAGAGGGTAGTGGAGATGATGAGGTCCAAGACCCAACATGGCGTGAGGGACAGGAAGGTGGTGGGAGCAGCTGTGAGGATGAGATTGTCCCAACGGTACAAACAGGAGGAGAGGTAGGCTGCAGACTCGGTTGCCTGTAGCCTCCAGTTTGGCACCTGTTGGGAGCAGTTCTCTTCCAAAAGTCAAAATGGGCGCTCCCAGGACTTGCACTGCGTGGTCCTTTTTGACAGACTTGCAGATGATATTTGCTATGTTAAATGCAAGCTGTGTAAGCAAAAAGTAAAAAGAGGTAAAAATTGCAGTAACCTCAATACCACAAATATGTGGAAACATGTGTGGACAAAGCACGTAGTTGAGTTACAAAGACACAGTGGAGATGTAGGCCAACCTACAGCAGCACCTACATCTTCAGGTCGTGTTGGTGCCTCTACCTCCAGCTCACACACAGCTGGTTCTGCTTCCTCACAGGATCGCCACATGGAAGAACCTCGGTCACTGTTGTCCAGAGACCCAGTGTTATTCCACCCACAGCAGCAAGTTCCCTGTCATCCTCACACTCCCAGGCCACAAAACAGCCATCGGTACCACAGGCATGGGATAAAAGACGGCCATACTCGGCAAACCATCCACGAGCACAGGCTCTGAATGCTGGCATTGCAAAACTCCTGTCCCTTGAAATGCTGTCATTCAGGCTGGTGGAGACTGACAGTTTCCGTAACTTAATGGCATTGGCAGTCCCACAATACAATGTGCCAAGCCGATTTAATTCAGCAGGCAAGCCGTCCCTTGTCTGCAAAAACATGTCGAGGGAAACATTAAACATGCGCTACTAAACGCCGTCTGTAGCAAGGTCCACCTGACCACCGATGCGTGGACCAGTACCCATGGCCAGGGACGATACCTTTCCCTCACTGCCCATTGGGTCAATGTTGTGGAGCCGGGTACAGATCTTACGAGTGGCGCTGTACGTGTTCTGCCAACTCCAAGTATTGCAGGAATCCAGTCTGTACACATGGACTCCTCCTCCTACTCCAGTTCCTCAGAATCATCGCTGCAGGAGCCGTCAGGGTCTACCTCCACATGGACCCGTGAACGCTTACCTGTTGCGAACGATATGAGCACAGCCGTGGCCAAACGTCAACAGGCCGTCCTGAAATTAATTTCAATGGGGAATTGAAGCCACACAGTGCAGGAGGTCTGGAATGCCATCAAGCAGGAGAGCGACGTGTGGTTTTTGCCAGCGAATCTCCAGCCAGGCTTGGTAGTGTGTGACAATGGCCGAAATCTGGTGGCAGCTCTGGGCCTTGGCAACCTCACTCACATACCATGTCTGGCACATGTGCTCAACTTGGTCGTGCAGAGTTTTTTGAGGGACTATCCGGATCTTGCTGAACTGCTGCAGAAGGTCCGCCTAGAGTGCGCTCACTTGCGACGTTCCAGCATAGCCAGATCGCGCATTGCTGCTCTGCAACGCAGATTTCGCCTTCCTGAACATCGCATCATATGTGACGTACCCACCAGGTGGAATTCCACCTTACATATGTTGGAGCGGTTGTGTGAGCAACAGCCAGCAGTAATGGAGTATCAGCTGCATCAGGCGCAATCAACTCGCAATTTGCGCCGTTCACACTTCACCACTATTGAGTGGGCCTCTATGAAGGACATCTGCCACGTTTTGCGTGCGTTTGATGACTCAACGCGGATGGCGAGTGCAGATGATGCACTAGTCAGCCTGACTGTCCCCCTTATCTGCCTGCTTCAAAAAACACTGGAAGCACTAAGGGATGAGGTTTTGGAAGAGGTGGAGGATGAGGAAACACAAATTCCATCACCTTTTGGACAGTCAGCACAACGTGGTTCCTCCCAAAGGGCTTTGCAGGGCTCACTTTGTGAGGAGGATGAGGAGGAGTCAATGGAGGAGGAAGAAATCGCTACAGAGGGAGGTACACAACGCTCTAGTCAGTATGTAGAGCGAGGGTGGGGTGATGCAGAGCAGGTACAGATGACGCCTCTTACAGAGGACAGCGTTTGTTGGGCAGTTGGGAGTCTGCAGCACGTGGTTGATTTCATGCTGCAGTGCCTGAGAAACGACCGCCGCATCGCTCACATTCTCACCACATCAGATTATTGGGTGTACACCCTCCTAGACCCTCGCTACCGGGACAATTTACAAAGACTCATCACACCATTGAACCGGGAGCGTAAAATGCGGGAGTACCAAGACAGACTGGTGCAATCCATAATATTCTCCATTCCAGCCGAGAGCACTGCTGCTGCTACTGCTTTACAAAGAATCTCTGTGCGTCGAGGCAGTGGAGACACCTCTGCAACAAGAGGGAGCACAAGCAGCGCCTCTGCACAGGGCAAGAGCAGTATGTTACAAATGTGGCGAAGTTTTGTGTCAGCGCCACCAATGTCTACACCATCCGAGACGACTCCACTCACATTGAGGCAACGTTTACGTAAGATGGTGACAGACTACATGTCTTTCCCTCTCAGTGTACTCCCAGATGGCTCTTCCCCTTTCAAGTTTTGGGTCTCTAAGCTGGATACATGGCCAGAGCTTAGCCAGTATGCATTGGAGGTGCTGGCTTGCCCTGCTGCCAGTGTATTATCTGAGCGCGTCTTTAGTGCTGCAGGTGGTGTACTAACAGACCGTCGCATGCGACTATCCTCAGAGAATGTAGACCGGCTTACTTTTCTGAAAATGAACAAGGCATGGATCTCACCTGAATTTGCCTGTCCGTTTTCAGATTAAATAACTGTTTGCCAACGTTTTCCATGTCTCCTGTTATGTTCATCTTTCTACCACCTGAACTCTACTCCCTGGGCTACAACACTGTCAGTCACAGGGGAATGATCAGTTACAAAACAAAATGTTATCCCCAACAAATAGTAGCGCAACGACTCCAGTGCCCACTTTATCGCCAGGCAATCTCTCTCTACAATGCTGTTTTTTTATGGAGTAAGCTTTCGACTCAGGAAACTAATGGGATGCTCATCCCCGTTAAGCTCCAGTCCTGAGACAACACGGCACCCAGACCTACCTCTGACGCATCAGTCTGGACAATGAATTCTCTTTTGAACTCGGGTGTGATCAAAAATGGTGACCCACACAGTGCCCCTTTTATTGCCCCTGTTGATGACCCCTTGCTGATTTATTAACCGGCCCCACCAGATCCATGGGTATTCTCTCAAACTCGAACTCTATAATTGTTAATGGCACTAAGGGACTCAGAAAATGATGCTGCGGACTGTGTAGCTGGCACACGCGACAATAGTTCCAATACCGTTTAACTTCTTCATAGACCCCTAGCCAGTAAAACCGTTGTATAATTCAGTGTAGGGTTTTCTTTTGACCCAAATGTCACCCTAGTACATGCGCATGCGCTATGTCCATTAACAACCCCCGATATGACTGCGGTAGCAGCAATTGCTCAAAACTTTCCACATGTATTTTATAAACCCGAAACAGCAAATCTTGGTTCAGCTCTAATCGGTCAAATACTGTAGCTGCCCCGGGGTGTTGGGGTTCCCCATTGACAACCAGTAAATTTTCACGGGCTCGACTCAACGTAGGGTCACGGAGTTGCGCCGTACCAAAATTGTCACCTGACACATTTAAGTATTACAATTCTGGTCCCGGTGGCAAATCTTCCATCTCCCCAACTAACACTTCTATAGGAGAGGTGTTTTCCTCCTCCACCGAAGGCAAAGGTAATACTGACCACTGCACACATGTGTTATGCATAGTGAGACTGATAGTAGCCAAAGTTGTTGTCCATGGGCTCAGTCAGGTGGGGGCAATCAGCTCTCACATGTCATGGTTCTTGGCACCGCCAACAGATTATGGGGCCTCTTTCGTTCCCCGACCCTTCCTGGGCGGCCCTCAGAGTCTCTGCTCGCCGAGCTGTGGGTGAAGGTTTGGTGAATTTAATTGGTAGCTTCCGGGTAGCCCTCTCCTGTATCTCCTTGGTAGGCCCATATCTTTCAATGAGGTCTACCATTTGGAGACCATCAGTAGGGGCTGCCTGTCCAACCCATGTTTGATGGGTGTGGGGCAAAGTTCGCCCGAATTTATCAGTCACTATACGATCCAGCATATCGCGGGGTGACAACACCTCAGGCTGAAAGCACTTTTCTATCAGGTGTATCAAGTCATAATACTGGGACCGAGCTGGCTCAGAAGGGGAAAACTTCCATTGTTGTACACGCTGGGCCAGGAAAAAAACATTTACCCCAAGACGTGCAAGTATCTCACCCTTCACGCTCTCATAGTCCTCCTGTTGCTGGGGGGGTAGGTCCCTATAGGCTTTAGCGGGTCCTGAAGTCAAAAACTGAGCCACGATCTTGGCCCACTGGTCCCGGGGCAGTCTCTCCCTTTTAGCCACGCCTTCAAACATCTTCAGCTACACCTCAACGTCATCTGATTGCTCCATCTTTCGGATCGCTGTACGCACCGCTTTCCGGACATCATGGCATCCCCGGGCAGCTCTTACTGTCTGCGGCGCTGTGATGTGCTGCATCAGTAAACTATTGGTTTCCTGTTGCTGTCGATTAAATATCTGCTGCTACATAGCCTGCTGCTGTATAGCCTGCTGCCGCTACATAGCCTGCTGTTGTATAGCCTGCTGCTGCTGCATAGCCTGCTGTTGCTGCTGTGTAGCCTGCTGTTGCTGTCGCATGGCCTCCACTAGCATTTTTACTTTGTTCTCCATCTTCGGACAGTTATCCAGCCGGTTTGGTGCACTTTCTAAAACCAGGACATTTACTGTCATGCATGAAAAACAGCCTGACCTCACTGCGTTGCCCGCATTCTCCACCAATTGTAGGGAACCGCTGTGGTAGGCAGGGCTGGGCCGCAGTAATGAGGCAAACACACAGCCTTTTATTTCAAAGTTCAGTGATTTTAATCATGAGTTCAACAAAAAGTCCATATAACAAAATGAAAACAGAACATAAATCACTCCAGTTTGGAGAACCACTGGTCACAGACTCACCCTTGCTTGTGACGGCCTTAACTAAGCGGCTGCAGGTCAGCTGAGACCGCCAGGTCACATTCCGGGTGGTCTGTTACTCGCTTCCTGGTGCACACTGCCACACAGTAACAAAACAATGTTCCAGGCTGACTACAGCCAAACTCCTTCCTTCCACACAACAACTACAACAGCTCCTTGTTTTATAGGCCTACAAAACACCATCAGGTGATGTACACATCAGCTGACCAGATCACGTGACTATGACCTCATCACAGGTCGTAGTAATCATGGAAAATCATGAGCAAACTTCAGTCTGGTTGAAGAAATATATCTCCCATCTTGTCAAATCAATTGTCTACCACCTCTTCTATAATATTACGCAGGCGATTTCTGTAGAAATAATGCACTTGTAAGAGTTTCAATAAAGTGAGAAGGGGGCTAATTGAATTTTTCCATAATCTCCTTGGATGTCAGACACCTACACTCTTTTAGGTGCATGAGATGGAATACTGTATGTATACCTTTAGTATGCCACGTCTCAAAAACGCGGTCTGTCACTCCCACTGGGAATTCTGGGTGAGCCCATAAAGGCATGTGTTTAGATAACTGAGAAGACAACCCATGCGCTTGTCTGGTTGCCTTACAGGCAATTACTGTATCGCGTAGTAGCGCTGATCACTATGACCGGGAGTTTACAAATCACAGTGTCAACACATGAGGCCAAAATACAACCCTCTGTCAGTCCAGATTCCAGCAATACATCTGAGTAGGACTAAGTCCCCTTAAACCAATCTCTCCCCACTCTGATCAAGCACGAAAAGTTATAACTCCTAACGTTTGGCACAGCCAGGCCCCCATCTTTTACTGCACGCATAATTTTTCGTATTGCTATTCTGGGCCGTTTTCCCCTCAAGATGAATCTGGTCAATGCTTTTTTTATCCGTGAAACATCAGCTTTACGTAACAGGATTGGAATAGTCTGAAGCGGGTATAATAGCCTTCCAAAAATAATCATCTTAAGAAGGTGTCAACGGCCCAGAAGAGACAGGGGCAAATCATGCCACCGCTCCAATTGACGTACAACCTTGTCCAATTAGGGTTCATAGTTAAGTTTGTATTGAGAACTAGAATCTCGTCCTATTTTGATTCACAGATATGTTATAAATAAAGGTTTTAATTACTTCTGTCCCCCATCAGTAAGCACACCAAAGCTCACGAGGATTAGGCTTTAACAATTGAAAAATTTCACTCTTATAGTATTTGAAGCGAAACCACAGAATTAGTTAAAAAAATTTTATCCAGTCTAATAGCCCTTTGAGATGGTCTTGGGATGTGCCATATAAATGAGTATATCATCTGCAAACAATGTGAGTTTGATCTGCCGACCCCCTACCTTTATACCGTCATATACTGTGTTATCCTCTACGTGTGTAACTAATGGCTCAAGGGCTATATCAAAGAGCAAAGGTGATAATGGACATCCCTGAGGAGTTCCCCTCTGTATGTGAAAGTAGCCGAAAGGTGACCTGTGTTGTGTATTTGTGCCTGTGGGTTGGCGTAGACACCTGATAGGAAAGTCATAAACGTGCCTCTCATGGCAATTTTGTCCAGGACCATTGGCAACCAACTTCAGCTCACCCTATCAAATGCCTTATCGCCATCTAAGGATAGCATGACAGGACTCGATGTTGTCAGACAACGATATTTATCTACAACTGCTATTACTTTCCTAATGTTATTCATGGGCGATCTTGGTGTAACAAAGGCCACTTGTGATGGCCCTATCAGCGTAGGAAGAATGCTACTCAAACGATCTGCCATGATCCTGGACAAAAGCTTGATATCCTGGTCAATGAGTGAGAATGGACGATAGGATCCAGCCAGATGTGAAGGTTTGTTGGGTTTTAGTAGCACCTTCATGTGTGCCATGTTTGAATGGATGGGCAACCCTCCTGTCTCCAATATATGATTGAAGGTGCCTACCAATGTGGACGGGATATCCTCACTCAATAATTTTAATAATTTGGCTGTAAACCCGTCAGGTCCTGGAGCTTTCCCGGATTTAAAGTCACTTATCGCCGCTGTCACTTCCGTCACCTCAATTGTTTTTTTTAAAAGGAGAAGCTGATAGTTTGTGAAGGATGGTAACCGTATTCCATCTAGAAAGGTCTGACCCTCCGCACTATCCGTATGTTCCACCTTATATAAGTCTGAGTAGTATTCTTGTAGAATCGTGATTATGCTTCGAGGGTCTGTGTTCATGATCCCATGTTTATTCGTTAACGCAGTAATATGTTGATGACGAATATGATTTCCTTTCGCTAGTCGTGCTAATATTCTCCCTGATTTGCTACCATAACGATATACATCGGCTCTATAATTCATATTACTGCTTCTCTCGCGTCGATATACCCATACGTGTAAGTCAGCCTTAGCCTGCTTACATCTATTTTTATCCTGTGTTGATGAAGTTGTCTTGTTTGCCGTTTAGCTATCGCGTAATATCCTGCTAGCCTGCGAGTAGTTTGTCGCTATCTTCTTTTTTAGCGTTGTCTGATAACCTATTAGTTTCACGCGCATTAATGCCTTCCCTGCTGCCCATAAAAGTTCCGGCCTATCCCTACTATCTCCATTATCACTTACATATTCCAAACACCATTGCTTCACCTGATGTCGAAACTTCTCATCCATTAACAAATAGGTAGGGAAGCGCCAAGTTTGGTCTGGCCCCATCTGAACCATATCTGGCAGGGTCACTGATACGGGCACGTGGTCAGATATAGCTACGTTGTGCACATCTGCCTCTTCCACTCCCCTTACTAGCTCCTGTGATAGCAATATATTATCTCTTCTGGACCAAGAGTCATGTGGCGCCGAATAGAAGGAATATTCACTGCCATCTGGGTTCAGGTGTCTCCAAAATTCTACAAAGTTATTCGTGTCTAGCAAGGGTTATAAACGTGTGTCATGTGATCGCACATTCGTTCGCATCGACCTACAGTTCTTCACTGGTTCGATTCACCGTATTTAAGTCATGACCGGGGGTGGTTTTAATGCTCTCCTATCGGCCCGATATGCTTGGACACCTGGGAGAAATTCAGGAGCGTCTCCAAACTCCCTCCTCACATGTCAGCGCAGGAACCGGAAGAGGGAACGTGCTTGTTTTGTTGCTCATAGGTGGAGTTTTATAGAGTAAATGATTACTGCTGTCTTATTTTTTGTGTCCCTAGGGCAGAATAAGGCTGCGTAAAGTCACATTTTAGAGACACTCATATAATAGACACACGCTATCCTACCCGTCACACAAGGAAGGTATTGTTACAGGATAAAGCCTTGCGCAACCAGACATGCGTTTACCCTCTTCAACATTCTACAAGCCAAAAATGCATGATTGCAGCCACAGCCTTTATTGACGTACAGTATAACATCGACATTACCCATCAGAGCCTGCCCACTGTCTACAACAGACATAGAATATACCTTTGCTATCCGTAGCCTTTGTTTCACCTCCACTTGCAGGCACCCACTTAAATTGTGACAATGTTTTGTTTTTTTTTTTATATTTTTTTTTTTTATCGTACATTATTGCATCATCTCATCACTTTGATGAGTCCATGCTGGACATGTAATAAATGCTGTCCGAAATAACAATTTTCGTGAGTGAAATAATTGAAATCTGTGTGACTGTCACAGATTTCTTGTAATGATGATGATGAGTGACTATTACAAAATTCATTGTCTTCCCTATGTTATGGTTTAACATAGCGTTCCTTACGCATCATTCCTAAAAACAAAAATGGACTTTTATTCATAAATTTACATCACTATATTTTGTAAAAATAATTTTGGGTGGTGTGTTGTTCCATTTCTTGTTGCCATGTGCTTATATGCGTTTATATTTTAAGGGTGTTTATTTTTATTCTTGGAATTGAAATTCATCATTTTATTGTCCTAGTAAAACTTCATTTTTTATAGTTTGAAGTACATACATTTGCAATGGCCACGTAACAAGGCAATAACTCAATATTTAAATTTAAAACCCTTCTTGACCCTGGGCTTCAACAACGCCAGTTGCTGATCAGAAGTGTTGGATGCACAGATCAAAACAATCGCTGATGTGTTTGTGGGGTTCAGTAACGCCTGCTGTTCCCCTGCTGGGTGTCTGGCAAAAATTTTTGCTGCTAACTCCAAATTTAACTTCAAACATCTCATATTAGGCCTCTGCCTACACCCTCCTTGACCCTGGGCTCCAACACCGCCAGTTGTTGCTCGGAAGTTCTATTAGCACAGTCAACACTTGCTCCTGTGTTACTGGGGTTCACTAATGTCAGCTGTTCCCTTGCTGTGTGTACGGCAAAAAGTCCTGCTGCCTCCACCCTGTTCTCTTCTCATCCCTGAATTATTTAAGAAATTAAATGAAATTAAATGGAAATTAAATTCAGGGAAATTAAATTCATAGAAAGAGGTTATACTTTACACTTTATGGGTTAATATGAAGAAGAATAATAGTTTAATAAGAACAATCTGAGTAATGTTAATAAAAAGATGAATAGCAAGAAGTTTAAGAAGAAGATAAAGAAGGTGAAGATGAAGAATAATTTGATGACAAAGATGATGCTGCTGAAGATTATGAAAGAGAAATTGTGGCAAAAGTTAAAAAGGTGAAGAGCATGGAAGTTTTGAAACATACATATTTGCCAAAATAGAAAAAAGGTTAACAACATTGTCAATTTCTTCGTCAATCCGAACGTATTTAAAAAAAAAAATATTAACCCCTTCCCGACCTTTGACACAGCGTATGCGTCATGAAAGTCGGTGCCAATCCGACCTATGACGCATACCTTGCGTCATGAAAGGATCGCGTTCCTGCGGGCCGGGAGACCGGGTCACTCAAAGGTCAACCGACCCGCAGTTACAGGACCCTTTGTGCTTCACCACAGGGGGGTTGGCTTAACCCCCCCGTGGCCACGATCGCTCTGATTGGCTGTTAAAAGTGAAACAGCCAATCAGAGCAATCTGTAATATTTCACCAATTTAATTGGTGAAATATTACAATCCAGCCATGGCCGATGCTGCAATAGCATCTGCCATGGCTGGACACCGAGACCTGACCCCCCCACACGTAGTCACGGCGGCGATCGGCCGCCGCCACCGAAAGATGGCAGCGATCGGTCACCACCGTCACTAACAGCTCCCCTCCTCCTTTGCTCCGGTGCCCCCACCTTCCAATCCCCCCCCTAACCTTCTGACCACCCTACTCACCTCTCCCGATCCACCGATGTCCCTGGATCGGTCCCGGCGTCCGCCCGGGCCTCTTCATGGGCGCCGCCATCTTGGAAAATGGCGGGCGCATGCGCAGTGCGCCCGCCGGCCAGCGCATGCGCAGTGCGCCCCACTGTGTCCAAAAATTTATTTTGATCACTGTGATAAACTGTCACAGTGATCAAAATAAAAAAAGTAAATGAACCCCCCCTTTATCATAGGTAGGGACAAATAAAAAAAATAAAGATTTTTATTTTTTTTTTCCTATTAGGCCCTGTGCACACGTTGCGGATTTTGCTGCGGATCCGCGGCGGATTTCGCTGCTGATCCGCGGCGGATCAGCAGCGAAATCAGCCGCGGATGCGCAGCGATATCCGCCGCAGATCAGCAGCGAAATCCGCCGCGGATCTGCAGCAAAATACGCCGCGGATCCGCAGCAAAATCCGCAACGTGAAGGCGGATTTCGCTGCGGATCCACGGCGGATTTCGCTGCAGATCCGCGGTGGATTTCGCTGCTGATCCGCGGCTGATTTCGCTGCTGATCCGCGGCTGATTTCGCTGCTGATCCGCGGCGGGTTTCGCTGCGGATCCGCGGTGGATTTCGCTGCTGATCCGCGGCGGATTTCGCTGCGGATCCGCGGCGGATTTCGCTGCTCATCCGCGACTGATTTCGCTGCTGATCCGCGACTGATTTCGCTGCGGATCCGCAACTGATTTCGCTGCGGATCCACGACTGATTTTGCTGCGGATCCGCAGTTGATTTCGCTGCGGATCCACGACTGATTTTGCTGCGGATCCGCGGCTGATTTCGCTGCTGATCTGCCGCGGATTTCGCTGCGGATCCGCGGCGAATTTCGCTGCTGATACGCGGCGGATTTCGCTGCTGATCCACGACTGATTTCGCTGCGGATCCTCAACTGATTTCGCTGCGGATCCCGACTGATTTCGCTGCGGATCCGCGACTGATTTCGCTGCGAATCCGCAGCGGATTTCGCTGCTGATTCGCGGCGGATTTCGCTGCTGATTCGCGGTGGATTTCGCTGCTGATCCGCTGCGGATTTCGCTGCTGATCCGCTGCGGATTTCGCTGCGGATCCGCGGCAGATTTCGCTGCTGATCCACGACTGATTTTGCTGCTGATTCGCTGCGGATCCGCAGCGGATTTCGCTGCTGATCCGCGACTGACTTCACTGCTGATCCGCTGCGGATCCGCAGCGGATTTCGCTGCTGATCCGCGGCTGATTTCGCTGCTGATCCGCGGCTGATTTCGCTGCTGATCCGCGGCTGATTTCGCTGCTGATCCGCGGTGGATTTCGCTGCTGATTCGCTGCGGATCCGCGGCTGATTTTGCTGCTGATCCGCGGCGGATTTCGCTGCTGATCCGCGACTGATTTAACTGCTGATCCGCTGCGGATCCGCAGCGGATTTCGCTGCTGATCCGCGGCTGATTTCGCTGCTGATCCGCGGCTGATTTCGCTGCTGATCCGCGGCTGATTTCGCTGCTGATCCGCGGTGGATTTCGCTGCTGATTCGCTGCGGATCCGCGGCTGATTTTGCTGCTGATCCGCGGCGGATTTCGCTGCTGATCCGCGACTGATTTTGCTGCTGATTCGCTGCGGATCCGCAGCGGATTTCGCTGCTGATCCGCGGCTGATTTCGCTGCTGATCCGCGGCGGATTTCGCTGCTGATCCGCGGCGGATTTCGCTGCTGATCCGCGGCTGATTTCGCTTCTGATCCGCGGCTGATTTCGCTGCTGATCCGCGGCTGATTTCGCTGCTGATCCGCGGCTGATTTCGCTTCTGATCTGCTGCGGATCCGCGGCTGATTTTGCTGCTGATCCGCGGCGGATTTCGCTGCTGATCCGCAACTGATTTTGCTGCTGATTCGCTGCGGATCCGCAGCGGATTTCGCTGCTGATCCGCGGCTGATTTCGCTACTGATCCGCGGCTGATTTCGCTGCTGATCCGCGGCTGATTTCGCTGCTGATCTGCGGCTGATTTCGCTGCTGATCCGCGGCGGATTTCGCTGCTGATTCGCTGCAGATCCGTGGCGGATTTTGCTGCTGATCCGCGGCTGATTATCTGCTGATTAATCTGCGCTAGCGGGTATAGCATAACGCGATCGCGTTATGCTATACCGTTACCAGCCGGTCACCGCTACGTGTTGAACGGGCTGGTAAAACGCAATATGAACCCAGCCTTAGGGTTAGAACTAGGGTTAGGGTTAGCATTAGGGTTAAGGTTAGAATTACGGTTAGGGTTGGAATTTGGGTTAGGGTTGGAATTAGGGTTTGGGTTGGAATTAGGGTTAGGGTTGGAATTAAGGTTAGGGTTGGAATTAGGGTTAGGCTTGTAGTTAGGTTTATGGTTAGAGTTGGGATTAGGGTTAGGGGTGTGTTGGGGTTAGGGTTATGATTAGGGTTTGTATTAGGGTTAGGTGTGTGTAGGGGTTAGGGTTGGGGTTAGGGGTGTGTTGGGGTTAGGGTTGGAGTTAGAATTGAGGGGTTTCCACTATTTAGGCACATCAGGGGGTCTCCATACGCGACATGGCGCCACCATTGATTCCTGCAAATTTTGCGTTCAAAAAGTCAAACAGTGCTCTGTTGTGAATGGGTTTGAGATGAGTTCTGAGCAGAGGCTCCCTCTGGTGGTTACAAGCGGTACTAGTGAGGATTGTGAGGACTGGGAATCAGGTGTTACTGATTGGTCTTATGTAAGGGAGTCATTTTCCCATCAGGGTTGCCGGTGATCAATTGTTCTGGTCTGAATCCTTCTTTCCAGTTTCCCTTGTAGCCTGCTGTGTCGTGTCTGCATCTCCTGCTATCAGATAAGACAATTTCTTATTTTGTGTTTTTGCTATATTTTTGCATTTTGTCCTGCACTTCTGTGGGGGCCTTCAGGGTCCCCTCCTGGGGCTTTTGCCCTCTCAGTTTAGTCCAGCCACTGTGTTTTGTACTTTTGCTTTTTCCAGTTTTTTTTCAGTGGCTGCTGTTTTGTTTTTGTTACACCAGAGAACTAATTTAGGTGGTAGAGGTCGTGTGATCTCAGGTGATTTTGAAATTAGTAGAGTTGGTGTTTTTTCAGGGTTTTCTGAGATTGCAGTAAGTACCCTTCCTATCCTTTTCTATTTAGATAGTTTGGGCCCCAGCGTTTGCTCATACTATTATCTTTCTGTGTCAGTATTTCATCTTGTCTAACCGCCATTACATGTTTGGGGGCTTTCTATTATCTTTGGGGTTCTGCTCCGGGGCAGATAGCTTTCCTATTTCTATCTTTAGGTGTAGTTAGTTTCTCAGGCTGTGACGAGGCGTCTAGGACCAACGTAGGAACGCTCCACGGCTGCCTCTAGTTGTGGTGGTTAGTCAGGGTACTGCAATCTCATAGATTCCAACTGCTCTGGTGTATTGCCTTTTTTACCTGCACTCCTCAGCTACCGTAACATAACAGTATCACCGACCATAAAAATTGTATGGTACTCACAGAAGGGAAAAAATATTTTGAAGGAAGAAAAGTTGTCAGAGATATTTTTCTGTTTGTTGCATTTTTTTTTTTTTTTCCCTCTGTATCTCTGGGTGCTGGGGAGGATCTTTTCTCCCAATGGAGTTTGCACAGTTGTCTGGCCGTGTGGATCAGCTTGCCACTGAGGTTCAGAGTATTGCTGCATATCTTGCTAGGTTGCCTGTTGTGGAACCTAGGATCCCCATGCCAGATTTGTTTTTAGGGGATCGAGCTAAGTTTCAGAATTTCAAAAATAATTGTAAATTGTTTCTTGCCTTAAAATCTAAGTCCTCAGGAAACGCAGCGCAGCAGGTTCAAATTATCATCTCTCTCCTGCGCGGCGATCCTCAGGATTGGGCTTTTTCCCTGATACCTGGGGATCCTATTTTGAGTGATGTTGATGCATTTTTTCAGGCTTTGGGGTTATTGTACGATGAGCCTAATGTCAGTGATCAAGCTGAAAAAGCCTTGTTGGCATTAAATCAGGGGCTTGATGACGCTGAGTTATACTGTCAGAGATTCCGTAGGTGGGCAGTCCTGACCAAATGGAATGACGACGCTTTGGCGGCCCTTTTCTGGAAGGGTCTGTCAGATAATGTAAAGGATGTTATGGTGGGATTCCCTGTCCCCTCTGGTCTCAATGATTCTATGTCATTAGCGATTCAAATTGACAGACGTTTGCGTGAGCGGAGAAGTATGCGTGGAGTGGTGTTGCCTTGTGAGCCAGCTGCTGAGCCCATGCAGTGTGATGGAGTGGTGTCTGGGGCACAGCGTCATGAGTTTCGAAAGCGCAATGGGTTATGTTTCTACTGTGGTGATGCCTCTCATGCTATTTCAGTCTGCCCTAAGCGGGGAAGACGTTTTGCACGCTCAGTTGTCTTGGGTAGTGTTCAGACTAAGTTTTTATTAACTGTCACTCTGATATGCTCTCTGTCCTCATTTTCTGCTCAGGCTTTCGTTGATTCTGGAGCAGCTATTAACCTGATGGATTATGATTTTGCTAAACGTTGTGGGTTTCCCTTGATACCCCTACAGAAGTCTATTCCTTTACTGGGGATCGATTCTACCCCTTTGGCTGAGAATAAACCCCAGTTTTCTACTCAGGTGATAATGAGGGTTGAACCTGATCACCAGGAGTGCTGCAAATTTTTGGTTCTATATAATCTGCATGACATTATAGTGCTGGGTTTCCCTTGGTTACAGTCTCATAATCCTGTTTTGGATTGGAAATCTGTGTCTGTAACCAGTTGGGGCTGCCAATGTGTTAATACCAACACTCCTGTTTTTTCTGCCTCCCCCCAGGCTGAGGATGTTCCTGACTTTTTGTTTGATTTTTCTGATGTGTTTAGCGAAAGTAAATCTGCATCCTTACCTCCCCATAGGAGCTATGACTGCGCTATTGAATTAGTGCCAGGTAGTAAATTCCCTAAAGGTCGCCTTTTTAACTTGTCTGTACCTGAACATGACGCTATGCGGTCTTATATCAAGGAATCATTGGAGAAGGGTCATATCAGACCATCCTCTTCACCCTTAGGTGCCGGTTTTTTCTTTGTGGCCAAAAAAGATGGTTCATTAAGGCCGTGTATTGATTATCGTCTCTTGAACAATATTACTGTGAAATATCAATACCCGTTACCCTTGATTTCTGACCTGTTTTCCAGGGTGAAAAACGCTACTTGGTTTACCAAGCTTGACCTCAGGGGGGCGTATAACCTTATTCGCATTAAGCACGGGGATGAATGGAAGACGGCATTTAACACTCCTGAAGGGCATTTTGAGTACCTTGTGATGCCCTTTGGGCTCACTAATGCTCCTTCCGTCTTCCAGTCCTTCATGAATGACATTTTCAGGGATTTTGTGGACAAGTTTCTGATTGTTTATTTGGATGATATCTTGATTTTTTCTAATGACTGGGACTCTCATGTGAAACATGTTCGAACTGTATTCCAGATTTTGAGAGAGAATGCTCTGTATGTGAAGGGATCAAAGTGTCTTTTTGGCGTACAGAAGATCTCATTTCTGGGATTCATTTTGTCCCCATCTGTTATTGAAATGGACCCGGTCAAGGTTCAGGCCATCTGTGATTGGGTCCAACCTACTTCATTAAAGGCTCTTCAGAGATTTTTGGGTTTTGCCAATTTTTATCGTAAATTTATTGGTAATTTCTCGGTTATTGTTAAACCATTAACTGATTTGACCAGAAAGGGTTCTGATGTGGTGAATTGGCCTCCTGAGGCAGTCTCTGCGTTTCAGGAACTTAAGCAGAGATTCACTTCTGCTCCTGTTCTACGGCAGCCTGATGTTTCTCTGCCATTTCAGGTGGAGGTTGATGCCTCTGAAATTGGGGCAGGTGCCGTTTTGTCCCAAAAAGATCCAGAGACCTCTAAAAGTAACCCTTGTGCCTTTTTCTCTCGAAAATTTTCTCCTACTGAACGTAATTATGACGTGGGTAATCGGGAGTTATTGGCCATGAAGTGGGCTTTTGAAGAGTGGAGACATTGGCTGGAGGGAGCCAAACATCAGGTGGTGGTCCTTACGGACCATAAGAATCTGGTCTATCTGGAATCTGCCAAGCGACTCAATCCTAGACAGGCCAGGTGGGCCTTGTTTTTCACACGTTTTAATTTTGTGGTTTCCTTTCTTCCTGGCACTAAGAATGTTAAGGCGGATGCCCTCTCGAGGAGTTTCCTTGCGGACTCTCCTGAGCTATCTGATCCCTCTGATATTTTGAAGAGGGTGTAGTTCTTTCCGCCATCTCGCCCAATTTGAGGGGTGTCAGGAGGATAGGCCCGAGCGCTGCCCTGTTGGAAAATTGTTTGTCCCGGACCAATGGAAAAAGAGTGTGATGTCTGAGATTCATTGTTCCGCATTGGCTGGGCATCCCGGAATTTTTGGTACCAGAGACTTGGTTAGTCGGTCCTTTTGGTGGCCTACCTTGTCTCACGATGTCAGGGAATTTGTGCAGTCCTGCGGGACTTGCTCTCGCTCCAAGCCTTGCTCTCGCTCTAGTGGTTTGATGATGCCATTGCCTGTGCCCAAGAGACTATGGACCCATATCTCTATGGATTTCATTTCCGATCTTCCTGTTTCTCAGAGAATGACCACCATCTGGGTAATTTGTGATAGGTTTTCCAAAATGATACATCTTGTGCCATTACCTAAGTTGCCTTCCTCCTCTGAATTGGTGCCGTTGTTCCTTCAGCACGTGGTTCGTTTACACGGCATTCCTGAGAACATTGTGTCTGACAGAGGAGTCCAGTTTGTTTCCAGATTTTGGAGGACTTTTTGTTCTAAACTGGGTGTTCAATTGTCTTTCTCCTCGGCATTTCATCCTCAGACCAATGGTCAAACTGAGAGAACAAACCAGACATTGGAGACTTATTTAAGATGCTTTGTGTCTGCTGATCAGGATGACTGGGTCTCTTTTTTGCCTTTGGCTGAGTTTGCTCTTAATAATAGGGCTAGCTCTGCCACTTTGATGTCTCCGTTTTTCTGTAATTCTGGGTTTCACTCTCGATTTTCTTCAGGACAGACGGAGGCTTCTGTCTGTCCAGGTGTTGACTCTGTTGTTGAGCGTATGCAGCAGATTTGGGACCAGGTAGTGGAGAGGTTGTCCCTCTCTCAGGAGAAGGCCCAGCGGTTTGCTAACCGGCATAGGACTGATGGTCCTCGGTTTAAAGTGGGGGACTTGGTCTGGTTGTCCTCAAAGAATATTCCTATGAGAGTAGCATCTCCTAAATTTAAGCCTAGGTTCATTGGACCTTATAAGATCATGGAGATTATTAATCCTGTTTCTTTTCGTTTGCTTCTTCCAGGGACATTTAAGATCCATAACGTGTTCCACAAGTCCTTGTTGAAGAGGTTTGTTGAGCCAGTGGTTCCTGCTGCTGTGCCTCCTGACCCTGTTTTGGTTGAGGGCAATCTGGAGTATGTGGTTGAGAAAATATTGGATTCTCGTTTTTCTAGACGAAGACTCCAGTATTTGATTAAATGGAGAGGTTATGGTCAGGAAGACAATTCTTGGGTGTTTGCTTCGGACATCCATGCTAGGAGACTTATCCGTGCGTATCATAGAACTCATCCTGACCGACCTGGTTGCTCAAATGAGGGTTCGGTGACCCCTCCTCAAGGGGGGGGTACTGTTGTGAATGGGTTTGAGATGAGTTCTGAGCAGAGGCTCCCTCTGGTGGTTACAAGCGGTACTAGTGAGGATTGTGAGGACTGGGAATCAGGTGTTACTGATTGGTCTTATGTAAGGGAGTCATTTTCCCATCAGGGTTGCCGGTGATCAATTGTTCTGGTCTGAATCCTTCTTTCCAGTTTCCCTTGTAGCCTGCTGTGTCGTGTCTGCATCTCCTGCTATCAGATAAGACAATTTCTTATTTTGTGTTTTTGCTATATTTTTGCATTTTGTCCTGCACTTCTGTGGGGGCCTTCAGGGTCCCCTCCGGGGGCTTTTGCCCTCTCAGTTTAGTCCAGCCACTGTGTTTTGTACTTTTGCTTTTTCCAGTTTTTTTTCAGTGGCTGCTGTTTTGTTTTTGTTACACCAGAGAACTAATTTAGGTGGTAGAGGTCGTGTGATCTCAGGTGATTTTGAAATTAGTAGAGTTGGTGTTTTTTCAGGGTTTTCTGAGATTGCAGTAAGTACCCTTCCTATCCTTTTCTATTTAGATAGTTTGGGCCCCAGCGTTTGCTCATACTATTTTCTTTCTGTGTCAGTATTTCATCTTGTCTAACCGCCATTACATGTTTGGGGGCTTTCTATTATCTTTGGGGTTCTGCTCCGGGGCAGATAGCTTTCCTATTTCTATCTTTAGGTGTAGTTAGTTTCTCAGGCTGTGACGAGGCGTCTAGGACCAACGTAGGAACGCTCCACGGCTGCCTCTAGTTGTGGTGGTTAGTCAGGGTACTGCAATCTCATAGATTCCAACTGCTCTGGTGTATTGCCTTTTTTACCTGCACTCCTCAGCTACCGTAACATAACAGTGCTCCCTTTATTCCAAGCCCCGACGTATGCCCAAACAGTGGTTTATCCCCACATATGGGGTATCAGCGTACTCGGGAAAAATTGCACAACAACTTTGGGGGTTCTAATTTCTCCTGTTAACATTGGGAAAAAAAATTGGGGACTAAAAATTATTTTTGTGGAAAAAAAATGATTTTATATTTTCACGGCTCTGCGTTATAAACTTCTGTGAAGGACTTGGAGATTCAAAGTGCTTATCACACATCTATAGGAGTTCCTTGGGGGATCTAGTTTCCAAAATGGGGTCACTTGTGGGGAGTTTCTACTGTTTAGGCACATCAGGGGCTCTGCAAACGTAACAAGATGCCCGCAGACCATTCCATCAAGTCGGCATTTCAAAGCGTCACTACATCCCTTCCGAGCCCTGACGTGTGCCCAAACAGTGGTTCCCCCCCACATATGGGGTACTAGCGTACTCAGGAGAAACTGGACAACAACTTTTGAGGTCCAATTTCTCCTGTAACCATTGTGAAAATAAAAAACAGTGGGCTAAAAAATCATTTTTTGAGAAAAAAAAATGATTTTTTATTTTCGCGGCTCTGCGTTATAAACTTCTGTGAAGCACCTGGGGGTTCAAAGTGCTCACTATGCATCTAGATAAGTTCCTTAGGGCGTCTAGTTTCCATAATGGGGTCACTTGTGGGGGAGCTCCAATGTTTAGGCACACAGGAACTCTCCAAATGCGACATGGCAACCGCTAAATATTCCAGCATATTTTCCATTCAAAAAGTCAAATGGCGCTCCTTCCCTTCTGAGCCCTGCAGTGCGCCCAAACAGTGGTTTATGACCACATATGAGGTATCTGTGTACTCAGGAGAAATTGCCCAACAAATTTTAGGATCCAATTTATACTGTTGCCCATGTGAAAATGAAAATAACTGAGGCTAAAAGAAAATTTTTGTGAAAAAAAAGTACTTTCTTTTATTTACGGATCAATTTGTGAAGCACCTGGGGGTTCAAAGTGCTCACTATGCATCTAGATAAGTTCCTTAGGGGGTCTAGTTTCCAAAATGGGGTCACTTGTGGGGGAGCTCCAATGTTTAGGCACACAGGAACTCTCCAAATGCGACATAGCAACCGCTAAATATTCCAGCATATTTTCCATTCAAAAAGTCAAATGGCGCTCCTTCCTTTCTGAGCCCTACCGTGCACCCAAACAGTGGTTTATGACCACATATGAGGTATCTGTGTACTCAGGAGAAATTGCCCAACAAATTTTAGGATCCAATTTATACTGTTGCCCATGTGAAAATGAAAATAACTGAGGCTAAAAGAAAATTTTTGTGAAAAAAAAGTACTTTCTTTTATTTACGGATCAATTTGTGAAGCACCTGGGAGTTCAAAGTGCTCACTATGCATCTAGATAAGTTCCTTAGGGGGTCTAGTTTCCAAAATGGGGTCACTTGTGGGGGAGCTCCAATGTTTAGGCACACAGGGACTCCCCAAATGCGACATGGCAACCGCTAAATATTCCAGCATATTTTCTATTCAAAAAGTCAAATGGCGCTCCTTCCCTTCTGAGCCCTGCCGTGCGCCCAAACAGTGGTTTATGACCACATATGAGGTATCTGTGTACTCAGGAGAAATTGCCCAACAAATTTTTGGATCCAATTTATACTGTTGCCCATGTGAAAATGAAAAAACTGAGGCTAAAAGAAAATTTTTGTGAAAAAAAAGTACTTTCTTTTTTTTACAGATCAATTTGTGAAGCACCTGGGGGTTCAAAGTGATCACTATGCATCTAGATAAGTTCCTTAGGGGGTCTAGTTTCCAAAATGGGGTCACTTGTGGGGAGCTCCAATGTTTAGGCACACAGGAACTCTCCAAATGCGACATGGCAACCGCTAAATATTCCAGCATATTTTCCATTCAAAAAGTCAAATGGCGCTCCTTCCCTTCTGAGCCCTGCCGTGCGCCCATACAGTGGTTTATGACCACATATGAGGTATCTGTGTACTCAGGAGAAATTGGCCAACAAATTTTAGGATCCATTTTATCCTGATGCCCATGTAAAAATGAAAAAATTGATGCTAAAAGAAAATTTTTGTTGGAAAAATTAAAATGTCCATTTTTTCCTTCCACGTTGCTTTAGTTCCTGTGAAGCACCTGAAGGGTTAATAATCTTCTTGAATGTAGTTTTGAGTAGCTTGAGGGGTGCAGTTTTTTATAAAGGTGTCACTATTGGGTATTTTCTGCCATATAGACCCCTCAAAGTGACTTCAAATGTGAGGTGGTCCCTAAAAAAAATGGTTTTGTAAATTTTGCTGTAAAAATGAGAAATCGCTGGTCAACTTTTAACCCTTATAACTTCCTAACAAAAAAAAATGTTGTTCCCAAAATTGTGCTGATGTAAAGTAGACATGTGGGAAATGTTATTTATTAACTATTTTGTGCCACATAACTCTCTGGTTTAACAGAATAAAAATTAAAAATTTGAAAATTACAAAATTTTCAGAATTTTCGCCAAATTTCCATTTTTTTCCACAAATAAACGCAAAAATTATCGACCTAAATTTACCACTAACATGAAGCCCAATATGTCACGAAAAAACAGTCTCAGAATCGCTAGGATCCGTTGAAGCGTTCCTGAGTTATTACCTCATAAAGGGACACTGGTCAGAATTGCAAAAAATGGCAAGGTCTTTAAGGTCAAAATAGGCTGGGTCTTGAAGGGGTTAATGCTATTCCATTGGATTGGGTTAAACATCTATGCCTTTAATGTCTCCTCAACCTCCCCCAATACATTCTACATTACTCTTTGTTGTTTTCCTTCATGTACAATTATCCAACAAGGCAAGAATGGGGTTTTTTTAATTCCGATATTTTGTTCCCATAGACTTACATTGGATTTCCGGTATCGGTATTGGGTATCGCCGATATTTTGTGTGTATCGGCGATACCATTCCGATCCGATACTTTTCGATATCGGAAAGTATCGCTCAACTCTAGTTGTAATAATAATAATAAGGGTATTTGGTAAACATAATTTTCATCAAAAGAATGTACAAGCCATCCCACCACGTCAAGGCAACCCTTTGTGGGACAGTCCTAACTCTTGTATTAAAAACCTTTCCACCTGTCAAGTGACAAATGTGAACAAGGACATAGAGACTGAACCCACCAGTAAAAGCATAGGCCAGACAGGATGGATTTTTCAGCTCAGAAGCAGGGCGGTCACACCCTTATATGCACAAGATACACTAAGAACTAAATGAAAAACAAGGTCTGAACTGAAAAAGTAAGTTGATGTGTATGCAAAATGTAAATGCATATTAAACACATGACCATTATACAGAGAAAACAAAAAACAAGAAAACAATATCCTAAAATAAAATAAAAAAATATATTGCAAAACATGCATGAGGTTGTAATAATAATAATAAGGGTATTTAGTAAACATAATTTTGATCAAAAGAATGTACAAGCCATCCCGCCACGTCAAGGCAACCCTTTGTGGGACAGTCCTAACTCTTGAATTAAAAACCTTTCCACCTGTCAAGTGACAAATGTGAACAAGGACAGAGAGACTAAACCCACCAGTAAAAGCATAGGCCAGACAGGATAGATTTTTCAGCTCAGAAGCAGGGCGGTCACACCCTTATATGCACAAGATGCACTAAGAACTAAATGAAAAACAAGGTCTGAACTGAAAAAGTAAGTTGATGTGTATGCAAAATGTAAATGCATATTAAACACATGACCATTATACAGAGAAAACAAAAAACAAGAAACAAATATCCTAAATAAAATAAAAAAATATATATGCAAAACATGCATGAGGTTATAATAATAATAATAATAAGGGTATTTAGTAAACATAATTTTGATCAAAAGAATGTACAAGCCATCCCGCCACGTCAAGGCAACCCTTTGTGGGACAGTCCTAACTCTTGAATTAAAAAACCTTTCCACCTGTCAAGTGACAAATGTGAACAAGGACAGAGAGACTAAACCCACCAGTAAAAGCATAGGCCAGACAGGATAGATTTTTCAGCTCAGAAGCAGGGCGGTCACACCCTTATATGCACAAGATGCACTAAGAACTAAATGAAAACAAGGTCTGAACTGAAAAAAGTAAGTTGATGTGTATGCAAAATGTAAATGCATTTTAAACACATGACCATTATACAGAGAAAACAAAAAACAAGAAACAAATATCCTAAAATAAAATAAAAAATATATTGCAAAACATGCATTAGGTTGTAATAATAATAATAAGGGTATTTGGTAAACATAATTTTGATCAAAAGAATGTACAAGCCATCCCACCATGTCAAGGCAACCCTTTGTGGGACAGTCCTAACTCTTGTATTAAAAACCTTTCCACATGTCAAGTGACAAATGTGAACAAGGACAGAGAGACTGAACCCACCAAGAAAAGCATAGGCCAGACAGGATGGATTTTTCAGCTCAGAAGCAGGGCGGTCACACCCTTATATGCACAAGATGCGCTAAGAACTAAATGAAAAACAAGGTCTGAACTGAAAAAGTAAGTTGATGTGTATGCAAAATGTAAATGCACATTAAACACATGACCATTATACAGAGAAAACAAAAAACAAGAAACAAATATCCTAAAATAAAATAAAAAATATATTGCAAAACATGCATGAGGTTGTAATAATAATAATAAGGGTATTTGGTAAACATAATTTTGATCAAAAGAATGTACAAGCCATCCCGCCACGTCAAGGCAACCCTTTGTGGGACAGTCCTAACTCTTGTATTAAAAACCTTTCCACCTGTCAAGTGACAAATGTGAACAAGGACATAGAGACTGAACCCACCAGTAAAAGCATAGGCCAGACAGGATGGATTTTTCAGCTCAGAAGCAGGGCGGTCACACCCTTATATGCACAAGATACACTAAGAACTAAATGAAAAACAAGGTCTGAACTGAAAAAGTAAGTTGATGTGTATGCAAACTGTACATGCATATTAAACACATGACCATTATACAGAGAAAACAAAAAATAAGAAACAAATATCCTAAAATAAAATAAAATAATATATTGCAAAACATGCATGAGGTTGTAATAATAATAATAATAATAAGGGTATTTAGTAAACATAATTTTGATCAAAAGAATGTACAAGCCATCCCGCCACGTCAAGGCAACCCTTTGTGGGACCGTCCTAACTCTTGAATTAAAAACCTTTCCACCTGTCAAGTGACAAATGTGAACAAGGACAGAGAGACTAAACCCACCAGTAAAAGCATAGGCCAGACAGGATGGATTTTTCAGCTCAGAAGCAGGGCGGTCACACCCTTATATGCACAAGATGCACTAAGAACTAAATGAAAAACAAGGTCTGAACTGAAAAAGTAAGTTGATGTGTATGCAAAATGTAAATGCATATTAAACACATGACCATTATACAGAGAAAACAAAAAACAAGAAACAAATATCCTGAAATAAAATAAAAAATATATTGCAAAACATGCATGAGGTTGTAATAATAATAATAATAAGGGTATTTGGTAAACATAATTTTGATCAAAAAAATGTACAAGCCATCCCGCCACGTCAAGGCAACCCTTTGTGGGACAGTCCTAACTCTTGTATTACAAACCTTTCCACCTGTCAAGTGACAAATGTGAACAAGGACATAGAGACTGAACCCACCAGTAAAAGCATAGGCCAGACAGGATGGATTTTTCAGCTCAGAAGCAGGGCGGTCACACCCTTATATGCACAAGATGCACTAAGAACTAAATGAAAAACCAGGTCTGAACTGAAAAAGTAAGTTGATGTGTATGCAAAATGTAAATGCATATTAAACTCATGACCATTATACAGAGAAAACAAAAAACAAGAAACAAATATCCTAAAATAAAATAAAAAATATATTGCAAAACATGCATGAGGTTGTAATAATAATAATAAGGGTATTTGGTAAACATAATTTTGATCAAAAGAATGTACAAGCCATCCCGCCACGTCAAGGCAACCCTTTGTGGGACAGTCCTAACTCTTGTATTAAAAACCTTTCCACCTGTCAAGTGACAAATGTGAACAAGGACAGAGAGACTGAACCCACCAGTAAAAGCATAGGCCAGACAGGATGGATTTTTCAGCTCAGAAGCAGGGCGGTCACACCCTTATATGCACAAGATGCACTAAGAACTAAATGAAAAACAAGGTCTGAACTGAAAAAGTAAGTTGATGTGTATGCAAAATGTAAATGCATATTAAACACATGACCATTATACAGAGAAAACAAAAAACAAGAAACAAATATCCTAAAATAAAATAAAAAATATATTGCAAAACATGCATGAGGTTGTAATAATAATAATAAGGGTATTTGGTAAACATAATTTTGATCAAAAGAATGTACAAGCCATCCCGCCACGTCAAGGCAACCCTTTGTGGGACAGTCCTAACTCTTGTATTAAAAACCTTTCCACCTGTCAAGTGACAAATGTGAACAAGGACAGAGAGACTGAACCCACCAGTAAAAGCATAGGCCAGACAGGATGGATTTTTCAGCTCAGAAGCAGGGCGATCACACCCTTATATGCACAAGATGCACTAAGAACTAAATGAAAATCAAGGTCTGAACTGAAAAAGTAAGTTGATGTGTATGCAAAATGTAAATGCATATTAAACACATGACCATTATACAGAGAAAACAAAAAACAAGAAACAAATATCCTAAAATAAAATAAAAAATATATTGCAAAACATGCATGACGTTGTAATAATAATAATAAGGGTATTTGGTAAACATAATTTTGATCAAAAGAATGTACAAGCCATCCCGCCACGTCAAGGCAACCCTTTGTGGGACAGTCCTAACTCTTGTATTAAAAACCTTTCCACCTGTCAAGTGACAAATGTGAACAAGGACAGAGAGACTGAACCCACCAGTAAAAGCATAGGCCAGACAGGATGGATTTTTCAGCTCAGAAGCAGGGCGGTCACACCCTTATATGCACAAGATGCACTAAGAACTAAATGAAAAACAAGGTCTGAACTGAAAAAGTAAGTTGATGTGTAGGCAAAATGTAAATGCATATTAAACTCATGACCAATATACAGAGAAAACAAAAAACAAGAAACAAATATCCTAAAATAAATAAAAAATATATTGCAAAATATGCATGAGGTTGTAATAATAATAATAAGGGTATTTGGTAAACATAATTTTGATCAAAAGAATGTACAAGCCATCCCGCCACGTCAAGGCAACCCTTTGTGGGACAGTCCTAACTCTTGTATTAAAAACCTTTCCACCTGTCAAGTGACAAATGTGAACAAGGATAGAGAGACTGAACCCACCAGTAAAAGCATATACCAGACAGGATGGATTTTTCAGCTCAGAAGCAGGCGCGGTCACACCCTTATATGCATAAGATGCACTAAGAACTAAATGAAAAACAAGGTCTGAACTGAAAAAGTAAGTTGATGTGTATGCAAAATGTAAATGCATATTAAACACATGACTAGTGTTGAGCGATACTGCTCGATATCTAAAAATATCGTATCGAAATGGTATCGCCGATATCACTAAATATCGTCGATATCCGATTCCGATACCGGAAGTCCAATGTAAGTCTATGGGAACAAAAAATCGCAACCAAAAAAAACCTTTCTTTCGTTGTAAACACAAAATATACACACATAGAATACTTATATATATATATATATATACATGTCATTGTGACATATATATATACATATATTTATAGTTTATACACTTCTACATAGTAAAATAGACTCTGATTCAATTGCCGGGTAAAGCCGTGACATACCCCATAGAAGTCGACGGGCTCGGTGCCGAGTACCCCCAAAACCTCTTGCTCTGTGCGACTCAACTTGGGCGTCACGAACAGGATTCTGTAGCTCGCTATAAGCGAGTCCTGTGTGCCTGAATTGAACTGGTTTTGTGCTTGAGAATTGCTAAAATCATCAGAGAATGTATTTGCCATTTTTCCGCCATATCTGAGTCACGACGAGGCACTGGTGAAGAAGAAGGGCGTGCTCTTCGTGGGTGTACACTCACTCAGTGGCCGACCACTCTAAATGGTACTGCAATGTAAGATCGTGCCCCACAGCTCTTGAGTTCCGCCTCCTCATCCTCCTCAGTGTGCGGAAACTAACACGAAGGTCCCGCCTCACTACAAAAGAGGGGCCCTCTCCAGATGCTAATGACACATGTGACTTGGCAGAGATGGCTAATGGACACGAGCAGAAGTGTGAAGGGATGGAGCAGTCAGAGCTCTCCCCCACGGAAGCGACCCGATCGCCACGGAACCACCGTTGGGCACCCAGCCTGGAAACCCTCCTACGCTGGAAGAAGCGGAGGATACCCTAAGAGGCCTGGCCCGGCACCGGGAGGAGGTCGCCAGGATGGAAGCCAGCTGCCGTGCCCTAAAACTAAACTTGGAGCGGCGCCAATCCCTCTTACCTGAAGTGTCTGTACCGGAAGGTGAGGCACCCGTTCTAGTAGAGGAGTCCGTGCGGGCATCCCAGCCCTTGCAATGTGATCCGGTTGACGTTGTCGCAGTGGAGGCACCCGTTCCTGCAAAAACCTCTGCACCGGCAGCACCCCAGATCCCGCTGTCTGCCCCCGTCGCTGAGACAGAAGAAGCGACACCCGTCCTCATGGAGGAGGCCAGCAAGGCACCAGAGGTCTACCAGTCTGTACCGGAGCCCCGACTGTCATCTGTTCAGAGCCGACTGCTTCCTCCGCAGGTGAGCGCCGCCAGGACTGGGGGGCGCCAGGAGAGCTGCCGCAAACCGGACACTGTAAGCTGCAGTTTGATGGTGGAGACATGGAGCTGCTGGTGGAGGAGAATTTCAACCGGCGTCAGGAGGAAGAGTGGAGACGTTGGGAGCGGGAAGCAGAGCGACAAAGGGAGCAGCGAGAAACCCAAAAGCTTCACCAACGTCAGCTGGAGAAGGACCAGGCAGATAAGGACCAGATGAGAAAAGATAAAGGAACCCTGTGGGAGCCGCGGCGTAAGGGTGCAGTACGGAGCTTTAAATTGAAAGGTGGTTGGGGCTTCATCCAGGAGCCTGGACTTTATTTAGAAGTTTTTGTGAACCGGCGGGACGTGGAGGCTCACCTCCCAGAAGGACACCCGGGGGAGGACCTGTTGCCAGGAGACTTGGTGACTTACACCCGACACTGGGGTTACAATGGATGGTACGCCCTAAATGTTACCAGGTGCGACCCCTACTCCCCAGAGTGTCAGGAACCTGTGAGACCCTCGGAGCCTTCAGCCTCCCACATCCAGGCCTCTGCAAAAGTGCCCACCCCACACCGTATATCTCCCCAGCCTCCCTCAGTGGTCTCCTCAGCAGCCCCAGCTATGGACATGATAAGTATAGCTGGCCCGTACCCGGCGCCTGTTAGGCCCCCTGGGGTTCGTTCAGTCCGGGACATAGGGGTCCAGACCCGGAGGGAGATGAAAGAGGTGGCCACACAGACCCAGATAGCGGGTCACGACTTGACTGTACAGGCCACACGACGTCATCAGGTCCTGGTGGTCCTTGGTGTCTCGGATGTTTGGCAAGCATCAGAAGAGTACCAGGTGGTACCTGGAACACCCCTGCCAAAGAATTATAAATAACCCGGACAGGGTCCCTGTATGTAAATAGTTAAATATGTAAATAGTTAAATTGTTGATGTACCCGGACGGGTGAATGTTCATAAAAAATTTTTTAATTTAATAAAAAACACAACACAGTTTTCATTACTTTTATTACAGTCTCATCTTGCGACGCCATCGATCTCCTGTAAAAAAATGAAAAAAAAAAACAGCAGTATACCACCTGTCCGACGCAGTCCATAGTAACGAGTGTCCCACGACGATCCAGCTCTGCTACATCAGAATGACAGGCAGAGCCTGTCATCCCGGCGCAGCACAGCTGATTACCTGCTTCCCCGGCGGTGACGTCATCGGACTGACTGCTTTACCGCCGGGATTACCCAGCAGTCACTGCAGTTATCGCGAGAAACTGCATGTGACCGCCGGGGAGAAGAGGATGGCGGCCATGAAGCAGTCCAGGCCGTGACCGCCGGAGATCTTCTGCCAGGTAAGTGCCGCTGATTCCTGACAGACCCGACCGACGGACACTGACAGTGACAGACCCGACCGACGGACACTGACAATGACAGTGACAATCCCGATTCCGGTATTCGATATGACGAAAATATCGGTATTCGGAATCTAAAGGCCGATACAGCTAATATCGGCCGATATCCGATATTTGCAGTATCGTATCGCTCAACACTACACATGACCATTATACAGAGAAAACAAAAAACAAGAAACAAATATCCTAAAATAAAATAAAAAATATATTGCAAAACATGCATGAGGTTGTAATAATAATAATAATAAGGGTATTTGGTAAACATAATTTTGATCAAAAGAATGTACAAGCCATCCCGCCACGTCAAGGCAACCCTTTGTGGGACAGTCCTAACTCTTGTATTAAAAACCTTTTCACCTGTCAAGTGACAAATGTGAACAAGGACAGAGAGACTGAACCCACCAGTAAAAGCATAGGCCAGACAGGATGGATTTTTCAGCTCAGAAGCAGGGCGGTCACACCCTTATATGCACAAGATGCACAAAAAAAACAATAATGTATTAGTAACATTAATTCTGCAATAGAATGACAAGGCCATCCGCGCACACAGGAACCTGCCCCGGGGACGTCATCACTACTCTTTAATTAAATCACCAGTAGGAAATCATGTGACGAGAAGAGAGGCCTGAACCCACCGTACCAGATCTTGCCAGAAGTGCCTGATTCCTCAGACCCGACGCGGACACTAATGACAGACGCACAAGAATGAATGAAACCCAGGTATTGAATGAAAAATAGTATTGATTAAAGGCAAAATATGGTAATTTGCAGTATTATTAACTCATGACCATTATACAGAGAAAACAAAAAACAAGAAACAAATATCCTAAATAAAATAAAAAATATATTGCAAAACATGCATGAGGTTGTAATAATAAAATAAGGGTATTTGGTAAACATAATTTTGATCAAAAGAATGTACAAGCCATCCCGCCATGTCAAGGCAACCCTTTGTGGGACAGTCCTAACTCTTGTATTAAAAACCTTTCACCTGTCAAGTGACAAATGTGAACAAGGACAGAGAGACTGAACCCACCAGTAAAAGCATAGGCCAGACAGGATGGATTTTTCAGCTCAGAAGCAGGCGGTCACACCCTATATGCACAAGATGCACTAAGAACTAAATGAAAAACAAGGTCTGAACTGAAAAAGTAAGTTGATGTGTAGGCAAAATGTAAATGCATATAAACCATGACCATTATACAGAGAAAACAAAAAACAAGAAACAAATATCCTAAATAAAATAAAAAATATTGTAAAACATGCATGAGGTTGTAATAATAATAATAAGGGTATTTGGTAAACATAATTTTGATCAAAAGAATGTACAAGCCATCCGCACGTCAAGGCACCCTTGGTGGGACAGTCCTAACTCTTGTATTAAAAACCTTTCCACCTGTCAAGTGACAAATGTGAACAAGGACAGAGAGACTGAACCCACCAGTAAAAGCATAGGCAGACAGGATGGATTTTTCAGCTCAGAAGCAGGGCGGTCACACCCTTATATGCACAAGATGCACTAAGAACTAAATGAAAAACAAGGTCTGAACTGAAAAAGTAAGTTGATGTGTAGCAAAATGTAAATGCATATTAAACCATGACCATTATACAGAGAAAACAAAAACAAGAAACAAATATCCTAAAATAAAATAAAAAATATATTGCAAAACATGCATGAGGTTGTAATAATAATAATAAGGGTATTTGGTAAACATAATTTTGATCAAAAGAATGTACAAGCCATCCCGCAATGTCAAGCAACCTTTGTGGGACAGTCCTAACTCTTGTATTAAAAACCTTCCACCTGTCAAGTGACAAATGTGAACAAGGACAGAGAGACTGAACCCACCAGTAAAGCATAGCCAGACAGGATGGATTTTTCAGCTCAGAAGCAGGGCGGTCACACCCTTATATGCACAAGATGCACAGAAAATGAAAAAGGTCTGATGAAATAAGTAGTGAGCAAATGTATGCTATTAACCTGCATTACAGAAAAAAACAAGAAACAATCCTAAAAATAAAAAAATGAAACTGTGGTGTAATAAATAGGGATTTGACAAATTTTGATCAAGAATGTAAAGCCATCCAGTCAGACTTTGTGGGAAGTCTAATCTTGTTTAAAACTTCACGCAGTGACAAGGAAAGGCGAGGATGCCCAGTAAGCATAGGCAAAGTGATTTTTCAGTCAAGCAGCGGACTATGCACAAGAGCTAAAACTAGAAAAAAAGTAGAAATATGAGTGATGCAATGTAATCAATTAAAAGCCATTATCAAGAAACAAAAACAAGACAAATACCTAATAAAAAATTTGAACTAGGGTTGTATAATATAATAAGGTTGGTAACATAATTGATAAAAGATGACAGCATCCCGCAGTCAGAACTTGTGGACGTCACTATAAACTCCACTGTCAGTGAAAGTGAACAGGCGAGAGAGACACCTAAAGCTGCCGACGAGGATTCTCAGAGGCGTCAACCTAATGCACAAGATGCACAAAAAAAAAAGGTCTGAACTGAAAAGTAAGTTGATGTGTAGCAAAATGTAAATGCATATAAACACACCATTATACAGAGAAAACAAAAAACAAAACAAATATCCTAAAATAAAATAAAAATATATTGAAAAACATGCATGAGGTTTAATAAAATAATAAGGGTATTTGGTAAACATAATTTTGATCAAAAGAATGTACAAGCCATCCCGCCACGTCAAGGCAACCTTGTGGGACAGTTCTAACTTTGTATAAAAACCTTTCACCTGTCAAGTGACAAAGTGAACAAGGACAGAGAGACTGAACCCACAGTAAAAGCATAGGCCAGACAGGTGGATTTTTCAGCTCAGAAGCAGGGCGGTCAAACCCTTATATGCACAAGATGCAGCTAAGAACTAAATGAAAAACAAGGTCTGAACTGAAAAAGTAAGTTGATGTGTATGCAAAATGTAAATGCATATTAAACACATGACCATTATACAGAGAAAACAAAAAACAGAAACAAATATCCTAAAATAAAATAAAAAATATATTGCAAAAACATGCATGAGGTTGTAATAATAATAATAAGGGTATTTGGTAAACATAATTTTGATCAAAAGAATGTACAAGCCATTCCGCAACGTCAAGCATCCTTTGTGGGACAGTCCTAACTCTTGTATTAAAAACCTTTCCACCTGTCAAGTGACAAATGTGAACAAGGACAGAGAGACTGAACCACCAGTAAAAGCATAGGCCAGACAGGATGGATTTTTCAGCTCAGAAGCAGGGCGGTCACACCCTTATATGCACAAGATGCACTAAGAACTAAATGAAAAACAAGGTCTGAACTGAAAAAGTAAGTTGATGTGTATGCAAAATGTAAATGCATATTAAACACATGACCATTATACAGAGAAAACAAAAAACAAGAAACAAATATCCTAAAATAAAATAAAAAATATATTGCAAAACATGCATGAGGTTGTAATAATAATAATAAGGGTATTTGGTAAACATAATTTTGATCAAAAGAATGTACAAGCCATCCCGCCACGTCAAGGCAACTTTGTGGGACAGTCCTAACTCTTGTATTAAAAACCTTTCCACCTGTCAAGTGACAAATGTGAACAAGGACAGAGAGACTGAACCCACCAGTAAAAGCATAGGCCAGACAGGATGGATTTTTCAGCTCAGAAGCAGGGCGGTCACACCCTTATATGCACAAGATGCACTAAGAACTAAATGAAAAACAAGGTCTGAACTGAAAAAGTAAGTTGATGTGTATGCAAAATGTAAATGCATATTAAACACAAGACCATTATACAGAGAAAACAAAAAACAAGAACAAATATCCTAAAATAAAATAAAAAATATATTGAAAAACATGCATGAGGTTGTAATAATAATAATAAGGGTATTTGGTAACATAATTTTGATCAAAAGAATGTACAAGCCATCCCGCCACGTCAAGGCAACCTTTGTGGACAGTTCTAACTCTTGTATAAAACCTTTCACCTGTCAAGTGACAAATGTGAACAAGGACAGAGAACTGAACCACCAGTAAAGCATAGGCCAGACAGGTGGATTTTTCAGCTCAGAAGCAGGGCGGTCAACCCTTATATGCACAAGATGCACTAAGAACTAAATGAAAACAAGGTCTGAACTGAAAAAGTAAGTTGATGTGTATGCAAAATGTAAATGCATATTAAACACAAGACCATTATACAGAGAAAACAAAAAACAAGACAAAATTCCTAAAATAAAATAAAATATATATTGCAAAACATGCATGAGGTTGTTCATAAATAAGTATTTAGTAGAACTGTTTTTATTAAAATGTGCATCGTCTCATAGGACCCTTTGTGACATCCTAACTCTAGTTTACTTTCATCCTGACTGTCAAGTGACAAATTGTGAAACAAGACGTAGAGACTGAACTCCCATCAAAGTGGCCTGACGGGATGGATTTTTCAGCTCAAACATGGCTGTGTCCAACCTTATATGTCATATGCATAAAACTAAATGAAAAACAGGTTGAACTGAAAAAGTAATGTTGATGTGTATGGAAAAATTGTAACATGCATTTAAACACAAGACCATTATACAGAAAACAAAACAGAATAAATATCCTAAAATAAAATAAAAATATATTGCAAAATGCATGAGGTTACATTTTGCATACACATCAGCTTACTTTTTCAGTTCAGACCTTGTTTTTCATTTAGTTCTTAGTGCATCTTGTGCATATAAGGGTGTGACCGCCCTGCTTCTGAGCTGAAAAATCCATCCTGTCTGGCCTATGCTTTTACTGGTGGGTTCAGTCTCTCTGTCCTTGTCCACATTTGTCACTTGACAGGTGGAAAGGTTTTTAATTCAAGAGTTAGGACTGTCCCACAAAGGGTTGCCTTGACGTGGTGGGATGGCTTGTACATTCTTTTGATCAAAATTATGTTTACCAAATACCCTTATTATTATTATTACAACCTCATGCATGTTTTGCAATATATTTTTTATTTTATTTTAGAATATTTGTTTCTTGTTTTTTGTTTTCTCTGTATAATGGTCATGTGTTTAATATGCATTTACATTTTGCATACACATCAACTTACTTTTTCAGTTCAGACCTTGTTTTTCATTTAGTTCTTAGTGCATCTTGTGCATATAAGGGTGTGACCGCCCTGCTTCTGAGCTGAAAAATCCATCCTGTCTGGCCTATGCTTTTACTGGTGGGTTCAGTCTCTCTGTCCTTGTTCACATTTGTCACTTGACAGGTGGAAAGGTTTTTTAATACAAGAGTTAGGACTGTCCCACAAAGGGTTGCCTTGACGTTGCGGGATGGCTTGTACATTCTTTTGATCAAAATTATGTTTACCAAATACCCTTATTATTATTATTACAGCCTCATGCATGTTTTGCAATATATTTTTTATTTTATTTTAGGATATTTGTTTCTTGTTTTTTGTTTTCTCTGTATAATGGTCATGAGTTTAATATGCATTTACATTTTGCCTACACATCAACTTACTTTTTCAGTTCAGACCTTGTTTTTCATTTAGTTCTTAGTGCATCTTGTGCATATAAGGGTGTGACCGCCCTGCTTCTGAGCTGAAAAATCCATCCTGTCTGGCCTATGCTTTTACTGGTGGGTTCAGTCTCTCTGTCCTTGTTCACATTTGTCACTTGACAGGTGGAAAGGTTTTTAATACAAGAGTTAGGACTGTCCCACAAAGGGTTGCCTTGACATTGCGGGATGGCTTGTACATTCTTTTGATCAAAATTATGTTTACCAAATACCCTTATTATTATTATTACAACCTCATGCATGTCTTGCAATATATTTTTTATTTTATTTTAGGATATTTGTTTCTTGTTTTTTGTTTTCTCTGTATAATGGTCATGTGTTTAATATGCATTTACATTTTGCATACACATCAACTTACTTTTTCAGTTCAGACCTTGTTTTTCATTTAGTTCTTAGTGCATCTTGTGCATATAAGGGTGTGACCGCCCTGCTTCTGAGCTGAAAAATCCATCCTGTCTGGCCTATGCTTTTACTGGTGGGTTCAGTCTCTCTGTCCTTGTTCACATTTGTCACTTGACAGGTGGAAAGGTTTTTAATACAAGAGTTAGGACTGTCCACAAAGGGTTGCCTTGACGTTGCGGGATGGCTTGTACATTCTTTTGATCAAAATTATGTTTACCAAATACCCTTATTATTATTATTACAACCTCATGCATGTTTTGCAATATATTTTTTATTTTATTTTAGGATATTTGTTTCTTGTTTTTTGTTTTCTCTGTATAATGGTCATGAGTTTAATATGCATTTACATTTTGCCTACACATCAACTTACTTTTTCAGTTCAGACCTTGTTTTTCATTTAGCTCTTAGTGCATCTTGTGCATATAAGGGTGTGACCGCCCTGCTTCTGAGCTGAAAAATCCATCCTGTCTGGCCTATGCTTTTACTGGTGGGTTCAGTCTCTCTGTCCTTGTTCACATTTGCCACTTGACAGGTGGAAAGGTTTTTAATACAAGAGTTAGGACTGTCCCACAAAGGGTTGCCTTGACATTGCGGGATGGCTTGTACATTCTTTTGATCAAAATTATGTTTACCAAATACCCTTATTATTATTATTATTACAACCTCATGCATGTTTTGCAATATATTTTTTATTTTATTTTAGGATATTTGTTTCTTGTTTTTTGTTTTCTCTGTATAATGGTCATGAGTTTAATATGCATTTACATTTTGCCTACACATCAACTTACTTTTTCAGTTCAGACCTTGTTTTTCATTTAGTTCTTAGTGCATCTTGTGCATATAAGGGTGTGACCGCCCTGCTTCTGAGCTGAAAAATCCATCCTGTCTGGCCTATGCTTTTACTGGTGGGTTCAGTCTCTCTGTCCTTGTTCACATTTGTCACTTGACAGGTGGAAAAGTTTTTAATACAAGAGTTAGGACTGTCCCACCAAGGGTTGCCTTGACGTGGCGGGATGGCTTGTACATTCTTTTGATCAAAATTATGTTTACCAAATACCCTTATTATTATTATTACAACCTCATGCATGTTTTACAATATATTTTTATTTTAATTTAGGATATTTGTTTCTTGTTTTTTGTTTTCTCTGTATAATGGTCATGAGTTTAATATGCATTTACATTTTGCCTACACATCAACTTACTTTTTCAGTTCAGACCTTGTTTTTCATTTAGTTCTTAGTGCATCTTGTGCATATAAGGGTGTGACCGCCCTGCTTCTGAGCTGAAAAATCCATCCTGTCTGGCCTATGCTTTTACTGGTGGGTTCAGTCTCTCTGTCCTTGTTCACATTTGTCACTTGACAGGTGAAAAGGTTTTTAATACAAGAGTTAGGACTGTCCCACAAAGGGTTGCCTTGACGTGGCGGGATGGCTTGTACATTCTTTTGATCAAAATTATGTTTACCAAATACCCTTATTATTATTATTACAACCTCATGCATGTTTTGCAATATATTTTTTATTTTATTTTAGGATATTTGTTTCTTGTTTTTTGTTTTCTCTATATAATGGTCATGTGTAGTGTTGAGCGATACGATACTGCAAATATCGGATATCGGCCGATATTAGCTGTATCGGCCTTTCGATTCCGAATACCGATATTTTCGTCATATCGAATACCGGAATCGGGATAGTCACTGTCATTGTCAGTGTCCGTCGGTCGGGTCTGTCACTGTCAGTGTCCGCCGGTCGGGTCTGTCAGGAGTCAGCGGCACTTACCTGGCAGAAGATCTCTGGCGGTCACGGCCTGGACTGCTTCATGGCCGCCATCCTCTTCTCCCCGGCGGTCACATGCAGTTTCTCGCGATAACTGCAGTGACTGCTGGGTAATCCCGGCGGTAAAGCAGTCAGTCCGATGACGTCACCGCCGGGGAAGCAGGTAATCAGCTGTGCTGCGCCGGGATGACAGGCTCTGCCTGTCATTCTGATGTAGCAGAGCTGGATCGTCGTGGGACACTCGTTACTATGGACTGCGTCGGACAGGTGGTATACTGCTGTTTTTTTTTTTCATTTTTTTACAGGAGATCGATGGCGTCGCAAGATGAGCCTGTAATAAAAGTAATGAAAACTGTGTTGTGTTTTTTATTAAATTAAAAAAATTTTTTATGAACATTCACCCGTCCGGGTACATCAGCAATTTAACTATTTACATATTTAACTATTTACATACAGGGACCCTGTCCGGGTTATTTATAATTCTTTGGCAGGGGTGTTCCAGGTACCACCTGGTACTCTTCTGATGCTTGCCAAACATCTGAGACACCAAGGACCACCAGGACCTGATGACGTCGTGTGGCCTGTACAGTCAAGTCGTGACCCGCTATCTGGGTCTGTGTGGCCACCTCTTTCATCACCCTCCGGGTCTGGACCCCTATGTCCCGGACTGAACGAACCCCAGGGGCCTAACAGGCGCCGGGTACGGGCCAGCTATACTTATCATGTCCATAGCTGGGGCTGCTGAGGAGACCACTGAGGGAGGCTGGGGAGATATACGGTGTGGGGTGGGCACTTTTGCAGAGGCCTGGATGTGGGAGGCTGAAGGCTCCGAGGGTCTCACAGGTTCCTGACACTCTGGGGAGTAGGGGTCGCACCTGGTAACATTTAGGGCGTACCATCCATTGTAACCCCAGTGTCGGGTGTAAGTCACCAAGTCTCCTGGCAACAGGTCCCTCCCCGGGTGTCCTTCTGGGAGGTGAGCCTCCACGTCCCGCCGGTTCACAAAAACTTCTAAATAAAGTCCAGGCTCCTGGATGAAGCCCCAACCACCTTTCAATTTAAAGCTCCGTACTGCACCCTTACGCCGCGGCTCCCACAGGGTTCCTTTATCTTTTCTCATCCGGTCCTTATCTGCCTGGTCCTTCTCCAGCTGACGTTGGCGAAGCTTTTGGGTTTCTCGCTGCTCCCTTTGTCGCTCTGCTTCCCGCTCCCAACGTCTCCACTCTTCCTCCTGACGCCGGTTGAAATTCTCCTCCACCAGCAGCTCCATGTCTCCACCATCAAACTGCAGCTTACAGTGTCCGGTTTGCGGCAGCTCTCCTGGCGCCCCCCAGTCCTGGCGGCGCTCACCTGCGGAGGAAGCAGTCGGCTCTGGAACAGATGACAGTCGGGGCTCCGGTACAGACTGGTAGACCTCTGGTGCCTGCGCGGCCTCCTCCATGAGGACGGGTGTCGCTTCTTCTGTCTCAGCGACGGGGGCAGACAGCGGGATATGGGGTGCTGCCGGTGCAGAGGTTTTTGCAGGAACGGGTGCCTCCACTGCGACAACGTCAACCGGATCACATTGCAAGGGCTGGGATGCCCGCACGGACTCCTCTACTAGAACGGGTGCCTCACCTTCCGGTACAGACACTTCAGGTAAGAGGGATTGGCGCCGCTCCAAGTTTAGTTTTAGGGCACGCCAGCTGGCTTCCATCCTGGCGACCTCCTCCCGGTGCCGGGCCAGGCCTCTTAGGGTATCCTCCGCTTCTTCCAGCGTAGGAGGGTTTCCAGGCCGGGTGCCCAACGGTGGTTCCGTGGCGATCGGGTCGCTTCCGTGGGGGGAGAGCTCTGACTGCTCCATCCCTTCACACTTCTGCTCGTGTCCATTAGCCATCTCTGCCAAGTCACATGTGTCATTAGCATCTGGAGAGGGCCCCTCTTTTGTAGTGAGGCGGGACCTTCGTGTTAGTTTCCGCACACTGAGGAGGATGAGGAGGCGGAACTCAAGAGCTGTGGGGCACGATCTTACATTGCAGTACCATTTAGAGTGGTCGGCCACTGAGTGAGTGTACACCCACGAAGAGCACGCCCTTCTTCTTCACCAGTGCCTCGTCGTGACTCAGATATGGCGGAAAAATGGCAAATACATTCTCTGATGATTTTAGCAATTCTCAAGCACAAAACCAGTTCAATTCAGGCACACAGGACTCGCTTATAGCGAGCTACAAAATCCTGTTCGTGACGCCCAAGTTGAGTCGCACAGAGCAAGAGGTTTTGGGGGTACTCAGCACCGAGCCCGTCGACTTCTATGGGGTATGTCACGGCTTTACCCGGCAATTGAATCAGAGTCTATTTTACTATGTAGAAGTGTATAAACTATAAATATATGTATATATATATATGTCACAATGACATGTATATATTTATATATATAAGTATTCTATGTGTGTATATTTTGTGTTTACAACGAAAGAAAGGTTTTTTTTGGTTGTGATTTTTTGTTCCCATAGACTTACATTGGACTTCCGGTATCGGAATCGGATATCGACGATATTTAGTGATATCGGCGATACCATTTCGATACGATATTTTTAGATATCGAGCAGTATCGCTCAACACTAGTCATGTGTTTAATATGCATTTACATTTTGCATACACATCAACTTACTTTTTCAGTTCAGACCTTGTTTTTCATTTAGTTCTTAGTGCATCTTGTGCATATAAGGGTGTGACCGCCCTGCTTCTGAGCTGAAAAATCCATCCTGTCTGGCCTATGCTTTTACTGGTGGGTTCAGTCTCTTTGTCCTTGTTCACATTTGTCACTTGACAGGTGGAAAGGTTTTTAATACAAGAGTTAGGACTGTCCCACAAAGGGTTGCCTTGACGTGGCGGGATGGCTTGTACATTCTTTTGATCAAAATTATGTTTACCAAATACCCTTATTATTATTATTACAACCTCATGCATATTTTGCAATATATTTTTTATTTTATTTTAGGATATTTGTTTCTTGTTTTTTGTTTTCTCTGTATATTGGTCATGAGTTTAATATGCATTTACATTTTGCCTACACATCAACTTACTTTTTCAGTTCAGACCTTGTTTTTCATTTAGTTCTTAGTGCATCTTGTGCATATAAGGGTGTGACCGCCCTGCTTCTGAGCTGAAAAATCCATCCTGTCTGGCCTATGCTTTTACTGGTGGGTTCAGTCTCTCTGTCCTTGTTCACATTTGTCACTTGACAGGTGGAAAGGTTTTTAATACAAGAGTTAGGACTGTCCCACAAAGGGTTGCCTTGACGTGGCGGGATGGCTTGTACATTCTTTTGATCAAAATTATGTTTACCAAATACCCTTATTATTATTATTACAACCTCATGCATGTTTTGCAATATATTTTTTATTTTATTTTAGGATATTTGTTTCTTGTTTTTTGTTTTCTCTGTATAATGGTCATGTGTTTAATATGCATTTACATTTTGCATACACATCAACTTACTTTTTCAGTTCAGACCTTGTTTTTCAGTATGGATTAGACAAGAATTTAAAAAGCTGAAAAAGGGTACTGTATCACAAGCATACAGCTGTATACAGTGTAGGGGTAATTGTAAATCTCCGTATTTATTTCCGGAGTAACACACAGACGCTCACAGGCTCAGTATGGATTAGACCAGAATATAAAAAGCAAAAAAGGGTACTGTATTGTCACGGGTGTGTCGCGGCGGAGATCGTCGCGATTGCACACCCTGACTTCGCACAGCTGAGTTTCTGGTGCTGGGTGTTTTTCGGCACTGAGGGAGTTAATCCTTTCTCTCTCGGTGCTGGGCTGACCAGCCTCGCCCAGCTGCGTTTGATGTTTTGTTAATTAGCTTCCTTCTTATACCTGCTGGTCTGCGGGGGAAGTTGCCGGTGAAAGCATTCATTCAGACCAGCAGAGCGGATCGTTTCTGAGAAGACTTAAGCTAAGAGTGCCTGTTGTGGTTTTTCCTCTCCTTGCTTATTGTTTATCTCCTTAACCTTTTGTGTTCCTCTGTAGTGGAAGTGTGGTATGCGAGGCTGTGTTTTCTTTACCCCTTGTCTGTCTCGTTTGTCTAAGACTGTGTGTAAGCTGTGACCTGCCCATTCCCTGTGGTGGTAATCAGGGTCCTTCTCAGGACTAGATTACAGTGTCAGGGATCTACAGGAGACAGGGTTACGCTGGCGGCCTGGACCTCTGTACCATTAACAGTACCTCCAGGTAGAGGGACTAGTCAGGACCCCAGTTCAGGGTCAGTATAGACCCCGGTCCACTTCTATCCAGTGACAGCGTGACACGTACACAGTATTGACCCACAATACATAGGATATTATGTCAGGTAAGACATTGCTGGCAGATACTATGTATACATGTTGATTTTCTCTATTATATGATATTTAGAATGATGTCACATTAGATATAGGTTGCTATCTTTGAATATATCTGTTATACGTCGTGACATTTTCACCGGCCACTTAAAGATTCTCCCCAGCCACCATGGATCCAGTAGCCCATTTAGCTCAGCAGTTGCGGAGTTTGTCCATGGAGCTGACGGATGTTAAATCCAAGGTTTTGTACCCCCAGGAGCAAACCAGATTTGAACCTAAAGTAGCTCTCCCGGACAGGTTCACTGGTGGGCGGGACAAGTTTTTTTACTTTCCGGGAAGCATGTAAATTATATTTTCGGCTGCGGCCGCAGTCGTCGGGGAATGAGGATCAGAGGGTGGGAATTGTCATCTCACTCTTACAAGGGGACCCTCAATCCTGGGCGTTCTCTCTCCCCCCGGGCTCCCCGGCTCTCCAGTCAGTGGACCGATTTTTTACAGCCCTGGGTCTGGTATATGATGACCCGGATCGGGTCTCCCTTGCTGAAATGAAGTTACGTAGGATACAGCAGGGAGATCGTCCGGCGGAGGAATTTTCTTCAGAGTTCCGTAGGTGGGCCACGGATACTCAGTGGAATGACCTGGCTCTTAAGAGCCAGTTTTGTCAAGCTTTATCTGACAAATTAAAAGATGTGTTGGCTCAGTATGATTCTCCCCGTCACTGGAGGCCGCTATGGCTCTTGCTATTCGCATTGATAGACGGCTTCGGGAGAGGTGTGGGGTAACTCCGCCCCTGTGATGACTCCGCCTCCTTCTAAAGTCCCTAATATTGAGGTCCCCCTGGTTTGTTCCGAGGAACCTATGCAGTTGGGAGGGACATCATTTCGAGGGAAGGGATCGGCGGTGCGCCGCAAAACAAGAAGGTGTTTCTTCTGCGGGAGAGAGGGACATTTTATTGAGGGGTGTCCATCCCGTACTGTACTGAGCAAGAAGTCGCCGGAAAACTATTAATCCCAGGTTGTGTGGTGGACGACAATCTGGGAGTATGTATTTCGTCCCCAAGTCCGTCTCAGTTTCTCGTACCAGCGGAGGTGGTAGTAGGAACGAGAACTGAGAGGATTTCTGTTCTTCTGGATAGTGGGGCCGCGGCTAATCTGGTGGACACTCGGTTTGCCCAGGTGCAAGGTATGCAACTGAGTGTATTGGCCAAACCTATCCCTATATTCTCTATTGACGTCAGGCCTCTCGGTCAAGGTAGCTTTGTGCAAGCCGTGCATAACATAGACCTTCGAGTGGGGGCAATACATAAAGAACTATTGTCTTGTTATGTGTTGGAGGGTCTTCCCACTCCTATTGTGTTGGGACTTCCTTGGTTAACTAAACATAACCCAGTTATTAATTGGCAATCCAGAGAGATAAGCCAGTGGGGTGAATTTTGCAATAGTAACTGCATGAACACGGTCATCGGTACGGTCGTGCCTAGAACCTTACCTCCTTTTCTGGAGGACTTTGAGGATGTGTTTTCAGAGGAAGGGTGTCAAGAATTACCTCCTCATCGCGCATATGACTGTGCTATAAAATTGCTTCCTGATGCTAAGTTACCAAAATCTAGGTTGTATAACCTTTCTGGTCCTGAGAGGCAAGCTATGAAGGATTACATTTCGGAAAGTCTGGCCAAGGGGCATATTAGACCTTCATCTTCCCCAGTGGCCGCGGGGTTCTTCTTTGTGAAGAAAAAAGATGGAGGCCTACGCCCTTGCCTGGATTTCCGTGAGCTTAATCGGATTACGGTCCGAGATCCGTATCCGCTCCCGCTTATTCCTGATCTCTTCAATCAGATTGTGGGAGCCAAATGGTTCTCTAAGTTGGATCTCAGGGGGGTGTATAATCTGATTAGGATAAAGGAGGGGGATGAGTGGAAGATGGCGTTTAACACTCCGGAGGGACATTATGAGAACCTTGTCATGCCTTTCGGTCTGACTACTGCCCTGGCGGTGTTTCAACATTTTGTTAATGATATTTTTCGCCACCTAGTGGGACAGTTTGTTGTCATTTATCTAGATGACATCTTAATTTACTCGCCGGATCTTGTGTCTCATCAGGAGCATGTGAGACAAGTGTTGCAGATCTTGCGAGATAATAAACTGTACGCCAAATGGGAGAAGTGTGTATTCGCTGTACAAGAACTTCAGTTTTTAGGATTCTTGGTGTCAGCCTCCGGTTTCCGTATGGACCCTGGGAAAGTGAAGGCTGTGCTTGAATGGGATCGGCCAGAGGATCTTAAAGCACGGCAGCGTTTCCTGGGGTTTGCTAACTACTACCGGAAATTTATTCGTAATTTCTCATCTGTTGTCAAACCTCTCACTGACATGACAAAGAAAGGGACGGATTTTTCTAGGTGGTCTGACAAAGCTTGTCAAGCATTTTCCTCCTTGAAAAAATGTTTTGCTTCAGCACCCATACTCATCCAACCTGATGCATCACAACCGTTCATTGTGGAGGTAGACGCATCTGACGTAGGAGTGGGTGCGGTATTATCTCAAGGTCCGTCCCCTGGTAAATGGCATCCGTGCGCTTTCTTCTCTAAAAAATTGTCGTCCGCCGAGAGGAATTATGATGTCGGCAATAGGGAACTCTTGGCCATTAAGTTGGCTTTTGAAGAGTGGCGTCACTTTTTGGAGGGGGCAGTCCACCCGGTCACCGTCATTACTGATCACAAGAACCTGCTGTATTTAGAGTCTGCTAAACGTCTGAATTCCAGACAAGCTAGATGGTCGTTGTTTTTTACCAGGTTTAATTTTGTCGTCACATATCGTCCTGGGTCAAAAAATGTAAAGGCTGATGCCTTGTCTCGTAGTTTCCCGGGGGCCGGGAAGACGGATGACCCGGTTCCTATTCTTCAGGAGGGAGTTGTGGTGTCGGCTGTATGCTCTGAGCTTGAGGAGGAGGTATTGGAGGCTCAGGGGGACGCCCCTGTAGGACCTCCAGGGAAACTGTTTGTTCCAGATCAGTTAAGATAAAAGGTTATCGAGGCACATCATAATTCTGCTTTGGCAGGACACCCAGGGAGTAAAGCAACTGTAGATCTCGTTTCTCGCCGGTTTTGGTGGCCTAACCTAAATAAAGAGGTGGTATCTTTTGTCGCGTCCTGTGGGCTCTAAGACCCCACATACCCGTCCGTCTGGGGCCCTTTTACCGTTGAAAATCCCGGAGCGTCCATGGACCCATCTGTCTATGGACTTCATTACGGACCTTCCTCCGTCTTCAGGTAAAACTGTCATACTAGTTGTAGTTGACAGGTTCAGCAAAATGGCACATTTTATTGCTCTTCCTGCTCTTCCTAATGCTAAAACTCTGGCGCAGGTGTTCATTGGGGAGATTGTGAGACTTCACGGGTTGCCTTCCGATGTGGTGTCGGATCGGGGGTCTCAGTTTGTGTCCAAATTCTGGAAGGCATTTTGTTCTCGTAGGGGGATGCAGTTGTCATTTTCTTCGGCTTTTCATCCGCAGACCAATGGTCAGACAGAGCGTCTGAATCAGAGCTTAGAGACATATCTCCGGTGTTTTGTCTCAGAGAACCAGGAGGACTGGTCTTCTTTCTTGCCTCTGGCAGAGTTCGCTCTTAACAATAGGCGGAGCGAGTCCACTGGTAAGTCCCCGTTTTTTGGGGCATATGGTTTTCACCCCCAGTTTTGTACTTTCAATGGGGGGCTCTTCTGGGGTTCCTGAGGAGGAACGATTTTCGTTGTCACTTGCTTCAGTGTGGAGAGGTGTGCTTAATAATCTGAGCACTATGGGGAACCGATACAAACGTATGGCTGATAGGAGGAGAGTGTCTGGTCCGGACCTAAGTGTGAACGATCTGGTATGGTTGTCTACCAAGAATATAAAACTTAAGGTTCCCTCCTGGAAACTCGGTCCCAGATTCATCGGGCCATACAGGATCAGTTCAATAGTTAATCCGGTGGCTTTCCGTCTTGACCTCCCTCCTACATTTAAAATCCACAATGTGTTCCACAAATCGTTGCTTAAGAGGTACGTGGCACCAGTTATACCGTCACCTCTACCTCCTCCTCCAGTGGTGGTCAATGGTAATTTGGAGTTTCAGGTATCGAAGATCATTGACTCACGTCTGAATCGCCGGTCCCTTCAGTACCTTGTCCATTGGAGGGGGTATGGTCCTGAGGAGAGGATGTGGGTTTCTGCGTCGGATATTAACGCAGACCGTTTGCTTCGGGTCTTCCACACTACTCACCCAGATAGACCAGGCCCTGAGGGACCAGAGGCCCCTCGTAGAAGGGGGGGTACTGTCCCGGGTGTGTCGCGGCGGAGATCGTCGCGATTGCACACCCTGACTTCGCACAGCTGAGTTTCTGGTGCTGGGTGTTTTTCGGCACTGAGGGAGTTAATCCTTTCTCTCTCGGTGCTGGGCTGACCAGCCTCGCCCAGCTGCGTTTGATGTTTTGTTAATTAGCTTCCTTCTTATACCTGCTGGTCTGCGGGGGAAGTTGCCGGTGAAAGCATTCATTCAGACCAGCAGAGCGGATCGTTTCTGAGAAGACTTAAGCTAAGAGTGCCTGTTGTGGTTTTTCCTCTCCTTGCTTATTGTTTATCTCCTTAACCTTTTGTGTTCCTCTGTAGTGGAAGTGTGGTATGCGAGGCTGTGTTTTCTTTACCCCTTGTCTGTCTCGTTTGTCTAAGACTGTGTGTAAGCTGTGACCTGCCCATTCCCTGTGGTGGTAATCAGGGTCCTTCTCAGGACTAGATTACAGTGTCAGGGATCTACAGGAGACAGGGTTACGCTGGCGGCCTGGACCTCTGTACCATTAACAGTACCTCCAGGTAGAGGGACTAGTCAGGACCCCAGTTCAGGGTCAGCATAGACCCCGGTCCACCTCTATCCAGTGACAGCGTGACACGTACACAGTATTGACCCACAATACATAGGATATTATGTCAGGTAAGACATTGCTGGCAGATACTATGTATACATGTTGATTTTCTCTATTATATGATATTTAGAATGATGTCACATTAGATATAGGTTGCTATCTTTGAATATATCTGTTATACGTTGTGACATGTATCACCAGATACCAGGTGTATATAGTAAAGTGAAAAAATTGTAAATCTCCGTATATATTTCCGGAGTAACACATAGACGCTCACAGGCTCAGTATGGATTAAACCAGAATATAAAAAGCAGAAAGAGGATACTATATGACAAGATACCAGGAGTATATAGTGTAGTGAAAAAATTGTAAATCTCTGTATATATTTCTGGAGTCACACACAGATGCTCTCAGGCTCAGTATAGATTAGACAAGAATATAAAAAGCTGAAAAAGGGTACTGTATCACAAACGTACAGCTGTATACAGTCTAGGGGTAATTGAAAATCTCCATATATATTTCCGGTGTAACACACAGACGCTCACAGGCTCAGTATGGATTAGACCAGATTATAAAAAGCAGAAAAAGAGTACTATATGACAAGATACCAGGTGTATATAGTACAGTGAAAAAATTGTAAATCTCCTTATATATTTCTGGAGTCACACACAAACGCTCTCCGGCTCAGTATGGATTAGACAAGAATATAAAAAGCTGAAAAAGGGTACTGTATCACAAGCGTACAGCTGTATACAGTATTGATGTAATTTCAAATCTCCGTATATGTTTCAGGAGTAACACACAGACGCTCACAGGCTCAGTATGGATTAGACCAGAATATAAAAAGCAGAAAAAGGGTACTGTATCACCAGATACCAGGTGTATATAGTATAGTGAAAAAATTGTAAATCTCCTTATATATTTCTGGAGTCACACACAGACGCTCTCAGACTCAGTATGGATTAGACAAAAATATAAAAAGCTGAAAAGGGTACTGTACCACTAGCGTACAGCTGAATACAGTCTAGGGGTAATTGTAAATCTCCGTATATATTTCCGGAGTAACACACAGACTCTCACAGGCTCAGTATGGAAATACACCAGAATATAAAACGTAGAAAAGGGGTACACTATGACCAGATACCAGGTGTATATAGTATAGTGAAAAAATTGTAAATCTCCGTATATATTTCTGGAGGAGTCACACACAGACGCTCTCAGACTCAGTATGGATTAGACAAAAATATAAAAAGATGAAAAAACGTACTGTATCACAAGCGTACAGCTGTATACAGTGTTGGGGTAATTTCAAATCTCCTTATATATTTCAGGAGTAAAAATAGACGCTCACAGGCTCAGTATGGATTAGACCAAAATATAAAAAGCAGAAAAAGGGTAATGTATCAGGAGCGTACAGCTGTATACAGTCTGGGTATAATTGTAAATTTCCGTATATATTTCTGAAGTCACACACAGATGCTCTCAGGCTCAGTATGGATTAGACCAGAATATAAAAAGCAGAAAAAGGGTACTGTATCACCAGATACCAGGTGTATATAGTATAGTGAAAAAATTGTAAATCTCTGTATATATTTATGGAGTCACACACAGACGCTCTCAGACTCAGTATGGATTAGACAAAAATATAAAAAGCAGAAAAAGGGTACGGTATCACTAGCATACAGCTGAATACAGTCTAGGGGTAATTGTAAATCTCCGTATATATTTCCGGAGTAACACACAGATGCTCACAGGCTCAGTATGGATTAGACCAGAATATAAAAAGCAGAAAAAGAGTACACTATGACCAGATACCAGGTGTATATAGTATAGTGAAAAAATTGTAAATCTCCATATATTTCAGCAGTCACACACAGACGCTCTCAGGCTCAGTATGGATTAACGAATTTAGCAAAAAAGAAAGGGGGTATTAAGACTTAACATTTATTCCAAAAACGTTAAAATAGGACACACATAGTAAAAACCATCCTCTATTTATGATATTGAGGATATATGATATATGTCAGAGAGAGTTGATAAATAATGGGGGACCAATATAATGGAGTAGCAGCAAAAGAATAATTGTGTTCTGCACCGCTAGAACCAATGTATACAAAGACAAACTAGCACCGCTAGAATTGGCATTAATGCTGTCTACTATATCATGAGCAGCTATATTTAGACGCCATCAATAAGGAACGATCTCACCCGTTCAAAAGACGTCTTTCTGGAGGCCCATTCATAAATCATAGTCCCAAATATATGAAGCCTTGTCCCAACGCGTTTCCTCCATTAGGATTCATCAGGGGATATGGCAGATATGAATAAACATTGCTTCAATGTATCTTTCTAGGGGAATTCGAACAAATGAACCCCTTATATCAATTAAACAGACACTCCCACCACCGTGACTAACCTATCAGTGAACTCATAATAACAAAACAACCAATGACCAACACCGTTAGTGATTTAAATTTTAATTACCCAAATACCAGGAGCACAATTAAGTTGAGACGCACGCCAACCGTTATTCCTATAGGCGTTCATAGCGGCGATGTAATCGCCTGCACAAAAATGACCCCGGAAGTAACGAAGGCTAGCGCATGCGCAGTGAAGTAGTTAAAGTGACTTCCGGTAGAGCGAAAGAGACTTCCTGTAAACACACGCCGGAAACTTCTGAAAACAACGCATGCGCTCTAACATATAGAGATCAAACGGTAACTGTTAATAAAACAGAAAAAATTACCTCTAAATAACCAAACAATAACCTCTAAAATAAGAGCATGCACTCTAATATTGAGAATTAGCATAATTCTATCTCGGAAGTAACCTATGGGCCATTAATACAATCATAACATACCGGAACCCATGAAAATAACGATAAGTAAGTAAAGAATGCATACATATAAGAGAAATTGATGACACGCATATATGCAACATGCAAATTATATGAAAACATTATAAAGATGCATATTTAGAAAACTGCTCCTTATTATTATAGCACAAATGAATAAGCTATACAGAGTATGGCATACAACAAAGGTGCACCTTATTATATATATGTGCAACCAGTACATTATGTGCTAAATTAGCAACATGATTAAAAGGAAAGGAATAATCCATTTGTATATTAATTAATATTTTAAACACTGATTAATAGTACCCAAAAAGGAAAAGAGGGAGGGGTTAACCTCAAAAAGGTCCGAGGAGTATCAGAGATGTGTCCCATGATCCCAATTTCCTATTGGAGCAGAGATCATATAAAGGAAACAAAATTTGTTCCAAATATTTCAATATGAAGCTTGGGCTGGCCTGCCTCAAAATGGAATGACAACTGGAAAGGATATTTTAACATTTTAACAGAAAGGTAACTAAAAGGAGATGTAAGAAATGGAGACCAGTATCCACAGGACAATAATTGTATGCAAGCACAGACAACCTAAAGGGAGAGAAAGGGGGGTGCATATAGAGCCTCAAACAGACCCTACAATGTCCCTATACTAACTTGCCCTGCCTAGCAGCGGAGGTTAGAGCCCTAAATCCTGCGCAAGAGGCCCCCCCGGTCCACGACGGCTGTCCATAACTGTATGACCATATAAAGCCCTTATCCTAGAAAGCAGGAAAAGGAGAGCTGTTCATTCAGACCAGTAGGGGACATGGATTTTAAACGGAAAATCCATTTTGTCTCCCGTTGCAGTATCATCCTGTCCCAATCACCACCACGACATGGTTTAAGGACTTTTTCGATGCCCAGAAATTTGATGGCATCAGGGTCACCATTGTGATTCAGATGGATATGTCTGGCAATCGGTGTATCATTCTTCTTCGCAATGTCTCTCATATGCTCACCGATTCTTCTTCTAAACTCCCTAATTGTCTTGCCTACATAGATCATACCACAACTACAGATGGCCCTGTAAATGACACCTTCAATCCTGCAATTAATGAAAGATCTAATTTCAAATTGTTTGGATCTATCAGATGAAAAAAACTTTTTTCCCACTTCAACGTTCTTACAAGCAATGCAGCCACTACATTTGTAACAGCCAATCACATTTGATTTAAGCCACGTCGTGTTCTCAACATTCAGAAAATGACTATTGACAAGCCTATCTTTAAGAGATCTTCCTTTACGGAAGGTAATTTGAGGATGAGGAGGCAGGAGATCACCGATGTCTTGGTCCATACGTAAAATTGGCCAGTGATTTCTCAAAATTCGTCGTAGGCCATCAGATCCATTATTGAATGTAGTAATAAATCTCAAGCCTAAAAACTCATCTTCTCTTTGGAGAGCGGGAGTGAGCAGATCCGTTCTGTTCTTGATTTTTATGTCATTATAAGCTCTTTTAAGGACATAATCAGGATAACCCCTGTCCAAAAATCTATTGCGTAAGTCATTTGCTTTAATTTTAAAATTCTTTTCATCAGAACAGTTTCTACGTACTCTTGTATATTGTCCCCTTGGTATGCCTTTCTTTAGGGGCAATGAATGACTGCTCTCCCATCTCAGAAGAGAGTTAGTGGCTGTAGATTTTCTGTGGATACTGGTACTCAAAGAACAATCCTCCTTCTTTTCGATCATAACATCAAGGAATGACAATCTTGATGGATTCCATTCAAATGTGAAACTTAAACCGACATCATTCATGTTTAATTTAGTGACAAAATCGGCAAAAGACTCTCCTGTACCCCTCCATATGATGAACACGTCATCTATATACCTTAGCCATAGAAGAGCATTCTCGGCTCCACTGACACAGTTTTCTCCAAAAACAAGTGTCTCTTCCCACCAGCCCAGGAGCAAATTTGCATAAGACGGAGCGCATGGGCTCCCCATTGCAGTGCCCCTGAGCTGGTGGTAGAACTTACGATCAAAGACAAAGAAATTATGTGTCAACAGATAACGTAGACAATCAATCACAAATCCGTTATGTTCTCTCAAATGAAGTCCCCTACTTTTCAGAAAATATTCTGTGGCTTCCAAACCTTTTTCATGAGGAATTGAAGAATATAAGGCCTCAACATCAATACTAGCAAGTATTGTATTAGGCTCCATCAACACTCCATCTATTTTCCTCAGTAAATCAGTTGTATCCCTTGTGAACGAACTGAGAGCCAACACAAAGGGATTTAGAATCTTATCTAAGTAAACACCTAGATTTTTGGTTGAACTATTCACACCAGATACGATTGGTCTTCCTTTTAGGGGTGACAAACCTTTGTGTATTTTTGGCAAACAATAGAATGTAGCCACCACAGGGAATTTAGGAACAATAAATTCGAATTTGTTCTTATCAATCACACCTTTTTTAAGGCCATTCAGAGCAATACTCCTTAGTTCATTGACAAATTCTGTCGTAGGGTCAGATGACAAAATGTGATAACATTCTCTGTTGTTCAAAATATTAAGGCACATACGTTTATAATCAGACGTGTTCATGACAACAACATTACCCCCCTTATCTGAGCTCTTAATAACGATGTCTCGATCTCTTTCCAATACTTGAAGTGCCGACATTTCTTGTTTACTCAGATTATAAGGGGTAAAATAAAGGTTTCGCTCAGTTTCTGTATATCCCTGGACACCAGATTTAAAAATACCTCAATAGATGTTAAATCATTTTGGGGGGGTGGTATTTTTTTGTTCTTACATTTCAAATCAGTGAATGGGCCTTTACCCTGGTATTGGGGTCAATTTCAGATAGATTATAAAGGGTCCTAATGTCCTCTAGAAAAGAGGTATCATTTACACCCAACTCTTGACAGGTCCTTTTTTCATTTTGAATGTGAAACTTCTTCCATTTTAGTTTACGTATAAAGAGATGAAGGTCTTTCACCCCTTCAAAAGAATCAAAGTTGCTAGATGGTACAAAAGATAACCCCTTACTCAGGACACACATTTCGGATTCCGTTAAATCCCTATCAGATAGATTTAGGACCTGTGACTTTCCCCTTGATACTGGGCGTTCGTAGGGTTCAATCTGTTGCGTAACGGGTAACTCTGTTCTAAAAAAGAGGTAGATGTTGAAGGGATGGAAGCTGTAGAATAGTTAGGTCTGCGGTCAAAGCCTCTTCTACGATTACCCCCACGACCTCTTTGTCTTCCCCTATGAAATTTCTGGTGTCCCTCGATATCAGATGTCTCAGTATCAGTAGATGTATAATCAACTTCAGGTATTCTAAGGTCCCTGTTTGGGAAGAGGTAGGCTTTGTTCTCTTTGAAATCTTGGAGGTCACGAATAAACTGTTTATGTTTCCTTTCTTTTAGATGATATTGGAAACGTTCTATGGTATTCTGTAAATTCAATTCTTTAGCAGAAAATTCCGCTTCGGATGAAAATTTTTTTGTGACCTCTCTTTGTTCCCTCAAGATTTCATTACACTTATTCAGTGTTACCCGCTCATCATCCAAAAGAATCTGCATAAGCTTAAGGGAACTATTAGTAGCCTCTCTCTCCCACTTAGTCAGAAGATCGGGACTCTTATACCTTAGTCCAGGCGCCAGTGAAATTCTCAAATGGCGTGGTACAATACCTGTTTTTATATAATATTCAAGACCTTGAACCTCCCACCATGATATGATCTGGTTCTTATATACTCTAGTCAATTCCTTAAAAGCTGAATTAAAGGATGGAGTATATTTACATATACATGGGAATAATGATCTCACATGCATTAATAGCACAAAAATTAGATGGTGATTGCCACAGTGAGACGGGTCACAGCAAAATCAATATGGCAATGTGAATGTCCACTGGGCGACGTGAGTGTTTAATGTATCACATTTTGGTAGGTACCATCTAGATAATGATTGCCACAGTGTGATAGATCACAGCAAAATCAAATATGGCCATATAGATGTCGACTGAGCGCCAAAAGTATTAATGTGTCTCACATTGGCAGGCACCATCCATATGAGTAAATTCAAAATCGTTGGTACGCAGGTGATATATCACTTAGATAAACAAACACATGTAAATATATGACAACTCAGCATTAGTAGAAGATAACAAACATGACCGATCAAAAGAGATCAAAATAATGATTCACAATTGTATACTATATGTAAATACCATACAGATCATAGGTATAAATGGTCATGATGAAGATCCATGTTATCAATTACACATATGTAGAGACTCGTGTCTAATGATAAAGTTACTAATCATGTGCACAAGTGAGTCTCACCAAAAAAGAGGAGGCTGAAGAAAAGATGCAGGGGGATGGTAAGCGCCCCGACGCGCGTTTCGCAACAGCAACGTGTTGCTTCCTCAAGGGGATGTAACAAATGTTGCAAAAGGACCTTTAAAAACCCCCCAGATTAAATCACATGTCAAAGAGGAGTCAGTTATATTGCGCGATATCCGTGCATGCGCAGAAGAAACTAAAGGACCTGCGGTCACTAAAGATATTACGCAATGCCAGCGCATGCGCTGAGGAGACCAGAAGGCCCTTCGGTCAGTGGGAGTGTCCCTGCTGTCAAACACGCAGTGCCAGCGCATGCGCTGAGGAAACCAGAAGGCCCTTCGGTCAGTGGGAGTGTCCCTGCTATCAAAAACGTAGTGAAGCGACGAAAACAGTTGGCGCATGCGCCCCGGACCCCAAGCAGCCCTGGGCGATGGGATGGACGTCAGTAAGACGTCCCCTCGTCGGCCAGACACCGGGGGACTCGGGGCGATGCGCACCGTCATCACCTAACTGCGTGCTGAAAAAATATATTATAATCACAGGAGATTGTAATGTGAGTTAATGTAGAAGATAAAGTCATAGCAAGAAACATTCCCAACCCTAGATCTCATAAGTGTGATTTATATCACGCTACATCAATTGTATGTTTATATGTAGTTACATTCAAGAAAAATGTATATATACCAAAAAATAGGCAGAAACAAAGAAAAAAACGGTACAAATAACTGTCACCAGTATGGTCATAGTGAAAGTATTCTTAATTTTAGAAAATATAATCCATATCACACTGTATCAACATTACATAGAAATACTTAGATATCTGAACATACAAAGACATAATCATAATAGATCACAATTAGTGTTGAGCGATAATGCTCGATATCTAAAAATATCGGATCGGAATGGTATCGCCGATATCACTAAATATCGGCGATATCCGATTCCGATACCGGAAGTCCCATGTAAGTCTATGGGAACAAAATATCGCAACTAAAAAAACACTTTCTTTCCTTGTAAACACAAAATATACACACTTAGAATACATATATATATATATATACATGTCATTGTGACATATATATATACATATATTTATAGTTTATTCACTTCTACATAGTAAAATAGCCTCTGATTCAATTGCCGGGTAAAGCCGGCATTTGTGAAAAGACAGAAACACCCGAGGGTCCAGTCGCCACAGAGATGTTGCATCGCACCCAGCGGTGTGACAACTTACTCTCAGGTAAGGAGTAGTGTTGAGCGATACGATAATGCAAATATCGGCTATCGGCCGATATTAGCTCTATCGGCCTTTCGATAATTCGTTTCGATATTTTCGTCTTATCGAATACCGGAATCGGATTTGTCACTGTCACTGTCTGTGTCCGTCGGTCGGGTCTGTCACTGTCAGTGTCCGTCGGTCGGGTCTGTCAGGAGTCAGCGGCACTTACCTGGCAGAAGATCTCCGGCGGTCACGTCCTGGACTTCTTCATGGCCGCCATCCTCTTCTCCCCGGCGGTCACATGCAGTTTCTCGCGATAACTGCAGTGACTGCTGGGTAATCCCGGCCGTAAAGCAGTCAGTCCGATGACGTCACCGCCGGGGAAGCAGGTAATCAGCTGTGCTGCGTCGCGATGACAGGCTCTGCCTGTCATTGCGATGTAGCAGAGCTGGATCGTCGTGGGACTGTCGTTACTATGGACTGCGTCGGACAGGTGGTATACTGTTGGTTTGTTTTTTTTCTTTTTTTACAGGAGATCGATGGCGTCGCAGGAATGAGAGTACAATAAAATAAATGAAAACTGTGTTGTCTCTTTTATTTCATTAAAATACTTTTTTCTTGCTTTGTCTTTTTTTTATGCATTTAATAACTTTGGGATTAATAATGGATCGGTGTCTTATTGACGCCTCTCCATTATTAACCGGGCTTATTGTCACCGTGCAATCAACAGTGACATTAACCCCTTATTACCCCGCTTGCCACCGCTACAGGGCAAGTGGGAAGAGCCGGGTAAAGTGCCACAATTGGCACATCTTTTGATGCGCCAAATGTGGGGCTGCTGTAGCCTGGTATTATCAGGCTGTTGAGGGCCAAAATCCATGGGCCTTGACAGTCTTTTAATACCAGGCCGCAGCAGTCTGCATTTTACTTGGCTGGTTAACAAAAATAGGGGGACCCCTACGCCGTTTTTTTTTTCGAGGGGATCCCCTATTTTTGTTAACCAGCCAAGCTAAGCAGACTGCTGTGGCCTGGTATTATCAGGCTTGCAAGGTCCATGGATATTGGATCCTTACCAGCCTGAAAAACCAGGCCTCAGCGGTCTGCTTCATCTGGCTGGTTAACAAAAATAGGGGGGACCCCACGCCAATTTTTTTCGAGGGGATCCCCTATTTTTGTTAATCAGCCAAGATATGCAGACTGCTGTGGCCTGGTATTATCAGGCTGGCAAGGTCCATGGTTATTGGATCCTTACCAGCCTGAAAAAACCAGGCCTCAGCGGTCTGCTTCATCTGGCTGGTTAACAAAAATAGGGGGGACCCCACGCCAATTTTTTTCGAGGGGATCCCCTATTTTTGTTAATCAGCCAAGATATGCAGACTGCTGTGGCCTGGTATTATCAGGCTGGCAAGGTCCATGGATCTTGGCTCCTTAACAGCCTGAAAATCCAGGCCTCAGCGGTCTGCTTCATCTGGCTGGTTAACAAAAATAGGGGGGACCCCACGCCATTTTTTTTCGAGGGGATCCCCTATTTTTGTTAACCAGTTCCCTCTGACGTCACTGATTGTGTCCCTGGCTGACCTGAAGTGAAAGTGGAAAGCAATCAATTAAGCTTTCCACTTCCTCTCCTGTCAGCCAGGAGAGGAACTCATTAATTTGGGGGTTTACTGTGAGGCTGCAGCATTAGCTGCGGTCCCTGCAGTAAACATTAACCCTTTCTGATGGATTACACCGTGGGACCTGACTGTACATCGGATTGGTAAGAATAATTTTGCTTTATTATTTTATTTTTATTACAGGAAATGGTTTTAGCAGGTAAATAAAATATGGTCAAAAACGGTGTGATTATTTCATTAAACTTCTTTTTTATTAAAGTGTGTGTGTTTGATTTTTCTTTCATACAATAGGATTAATAATTGATAGTTGTCTGATTGACAGCTCTCAATTATTAACCTGGCTTAAAGTGACCTTTCAATTGCAAGGTCATTTTAACCCCTTATTAACCCATTCGCCACCGCTACAGGGCAATGGGAATAGATGGGCAAAGTGCCAGAAAGGGCAAATCTAATTAGAGATTTGCCCTTTCTGGGGTGTCTGGGGGCAGATGTTAGTAGCCGGGGACCAAAAATAATGGTCCCTCTCTGGGCTATTATTATCTGCCCCCACTCACTGGCTTTGTCTGTCTGGTTGCGAAAATAGGGCGGGAGCCCACGCATTTTTTTTCAGCAATTTTACACCTCATATATATATACATGTCATTGAATTTGTGACACATATATATATATTTATATTTATAGTTCATACACTTCTACATAGTATAATAGCCGCTAATTCAATTGCCGGCTTTTGTGAAAATGCAGAACCCGACATGAAATGACACTTGGTTTACATAGAGTTAACCATGTCTTTTCATGTAGTTTGATATCTGATTTGCACAAACAATTACATGAGTGTAAGTGTGCAAAATTTCACACCTGTAGGGGTTAATTAAAGGTGTAAATTCGTAGCAAAAAAGTCCTTTTTTTTACAACGAATTTACACCTTTAATTAACCCCTACAGGTGTGAAATTTTGCACACATAGACTGATGTAATTGTTTGTGCAAATCAGATTGCAAACGACATGAAAAGACATGGTTAACCCTATGTACACCAAGTGTCATTTCATGTCGGGTGCTTCTGTCTTTTCACAGAAGCCGGCTTTACCCGGCAATTGAATCAGAGGATATTTTACTATGTAGAAGTGTATAAACTATACATATATGTATATATATATGTCACAATGACATGTATATATATATATATATATGTATTCTATGTGTGTATATTTAGTGTTTACAAGGAAATAAAGGTTTTTTTTAGTTGCGATATTTTGTTCCCATAGACTTACATTGGACTTCCGGTATCGAAATCGGATATCGACGATATTTAGTGCTATCGGCGATACAATTTCGATACGATATTTTTAGATATCGAGCACTATCGCTCAACACTAGTAAGGAGGAAACACCCCATTGACTCCAACCACTGCATTCAACAGTACACTATGCCAGCTGAGTGTAGGCGGACCCAATGGGATGGTCTAGCTCAGGCTGGTTAGAACAGGGTGTAGCTAGTTGGATGGGAGGGGTTGAGGCAGCCTTATGCTGCATGTCTTTGTAGTAAGAATTGTTTCCTTTCCTGCTTTCTTACTACGTCGCATACTCCACTCTGCTACATCACTCTGCACCATTGCTCTATCTCACATCTATCTGCCCTGGAAGGATACCGTCTTACCTGTACAAGACTTATCACCTAACTGCACTACACCATCCCTGCCAGAGGACCTGCACAGCAGCGCTGGTCACCCTGACCAGGTACTACAGGTGGCGTCACGACAAACTACACAAACATTCTATCATCCCCTGGAAATATCCCACATTCCAGTGAGCGACCAGGGCACGGACATAGCTGTGCTACCCGTCACATCCCCCATAGAAGTCGAAGTGATCGGTGCCGAGTACCCCAAAACCCCTGTCTCTGTGCGACTCAACTTCCCTCACTGTGCTGGCACTTTACATTTACAATGCCTCTGGGTTTTTTTTTTGGGGGGGTGGGGAACATTCAGACTTTTGCTATGGGGCCCCATGATTTATATGTACGCCCCTGCTGCTGAGGCATGGTATTTAAGGCTGCTAAGGAGCCAACATACATGGACCTTGCCAGCAGCGTCGGACTGGAGTACCTTGGGCCCACCAGAGAAATATATTCTTGCGGCCCAACATCATACTTCCCAACCTTTGAATAAGGGAAAGAGGGACAAAGGCTGTGGCACGCTGTGCATGCTGCAGAAAATTTTAGGCCATGCCACGTTGCACCACAGACTGTCCAGGAGTTGGTCGATGCTTTAGTCCAGGTGTGGGAGGAGATCCCTCACGAGACCATCCGTCGCGCTCATCAGGAGCATGGCCAGAAGTTGTAGGGAGGTCATACAGCATACCTCCCAAATTTGGAAGACAGGAAAGAGGATTAAAGGCTGCGGCGCGTGTTGCGCGCCGCTGAAAATTTTAGGCCACGCCCGACAACACCCATTTCACAGCTAATCACACCCATATCCTCGCCCTAAGCGTAACCATTTAGCACTGCTGATCACACTGACTGGTAATGAGGGCACAGTGGCTGGTACTGAGGAAAAGAAAGAAAGAGCAGCGAGAGAGAAAGAACAAACAGAGAAAGAAAGAGAGGAAAGAAAGAAAAGAGAGAAAGAAAGAACAGAGAGCAAAAAGAACAGAGAGCGAGAAAGAAAGACTAGAGAGAGAGCCATAGGCGTAGCTAGGGTTTTGGTTTAGTGGGGGCAAAACTTCGGAGTGGGCCCATCATCAGAGAACCTCAGCAAATGACCGCGCTGTTGGCCAAAATAATCTATATATAAAAAGACCAATATTGATATTACCGCCATATGGCCTGTGTTAAATAATACCAGTCTACAGAACATATAATAGATTACAGCACAGGTACAGATAATGACTTACCGCTGATGTTCTTTCTAATGGAATTGTTCACTTTTCATGTCTTTTCCATCTGGCCCACACCGACATGACGACTTCTCCAGCCAGGACTCGACTGCACCCCATTAAAAAAAAAATAAAAAAAAAACTCACCTCCCGGCTCCTGTGCTGCTCACTGTTCTCCCTCTCAGCGTCTGACAGCGGGCGCCGGCAGGTGATGTTATTGCGCCCGCTGACATACGCTGATAGGGGGATTATGGGAGAGAAGGAGCGCTCGCTCCTTCTCTCTCCATGCGGTCAGCTTTATCGGCTGGATGCCGATACAGCTGACCCTCCGATGACGGGTGGGGGGCCCACTGCTGGAACCGGGCCCCCCCATCGCCTGTTCAGGCCCCATAGCTTCCGGGCGGCAGAGCAGGGAGAGCGATTCTCCCTGCTCTGCCGCAGAATGTAACTGTATCGTAGCTCCGGGTGGGCCCCCTCAGAGCGCGGGCCCGGGGCCACCGCCCCTCTGCCCCGCGACCTATCCTTTCAAATCAGGGCCCACCACGCAGGAGCTGGGGCCCACCGTAGGTTTCTCCGGTGTCCCGGTGCCTCAGTCCGACCCTGCTTGCCAGCCTGATAATACCAGGCCACAGCATTCTGCATATCTTGGCTGGTTAACAAAAATAGGGGATCCCCTCAAAAAAAATTTGGCGTGGGGTCCCCCCTATTTTTGTTAAACCAGCCAGATGAAGCAGACTGCTGAGGCCTGGTTTTTCAGGCTGGTAAGGATCCAATATCCATGGACCTTGCCAGCCTGATAATACCAGTCCACAGCAGTCTGCTTAGCTTGGCAGGTTAACAAAAATAGGGGATCCCCTCGAAAAAAAAATCGGCGTAGGGGTCCCCCTATTTTTGTTAACCAGCCAAGTAAAATGCAGACTGCTGCTGCCTGGTATTAAAAGACTGTCAAGGCCCATGGATTTTGGCCCTCAACAGCCTGATAATACCAGGCTACAGCAGCCCCACATTTGGCGCATCAAAAGATGTGCCAATTGTGGCACTTTACCCGGCTCTTCCCACTTGCCCTGTAGCGGTGGCAAGTGGGGTAATAAGGGGTTAATGTCACCGTTGATTGCACGGTGAGATAAGCCCGGTTAATAATGGAGAGGTGTCAATAAGACACCGATCCATTATTAATCCCAAAGTTTTTAAATGTATAAAAAAAAAGACACAGCAAGAAAAAAGTATTTTAATGAAATAAAAGAGACAACACAGTTTTCATTAATTTTATTATACACTCATTCCTGCGACGCCATCGATCTCCTGTAAAAAAGAAAAAAACAAACCAACAGTATACCACCTGTCCGACGCAGTCCATAGTAACGACAGTCCCACGACGATCCAGCTCTGCTACATCGCAATGACAGGCAGAGCCTGTCATCTCGACGCAGCACAGCTGATTACCTGCTTCCCCGGCGGTGACGTCATCGGACTGACTGCTTTACGGCCGGGATTACCCAGCAGTCACTGCAGTTATCACGAGAAACTGCATGTGACCGCCGGGGAAAGATGATGGCGGCCATCAAGCAGTCCAGCCCGTGACCGCCGGAGATCTTCTGCCAGGTAAGTGCCGCTGACTCCTGACAGACCTGACCGACGGACACTGACAGTCACAGTGACAATTCCGATTCGGTATCCGATAAGACGAAAATATCGGAACTAAGTATCGAAAGTCCGATAGAGCTAATATCGGCCGATACCCGATACTTGCGGTATCGTATCGCTCAACACTAATCACAATATAAAGAATAAACAGCAAATCTTCATCTGGAGGTTACTTTTGATTTTAACTTTTGTTCTTTTTACAATTCTTTACATTCAAGTGACCATGTTGATTGCATTTGGCCTTTATTTGGACCCCTGGACGTGTAATGGAATCCGAATTTATCACCCTACACCATTGCGTTTATTATGGAGATACAGATGAAGATTTGCTGTTTATTCTTTATATTGTGATCTATTATGATTATGTCTTTGTATGTTCAGATATCTAAGTATTTCTATGTAATGTTGATACAGTGTGATATGGATTATATTTTCTAAATTAAGAATACTTTCACTATGACCATACTGGTGACAGTTATTTGTACCGTTTTTTCTTTTGTTTCTGCCTATTTTTTGGTATATATACATTTTTCTTGAATGTAACTACATATAAACATACAATTGATGTAGCGTGATATAAATCACACTTATGAGATCTAGGGTTGGGAATGTTTTTGCTATGACTTTATCTTCTACATTAACTCACATTACAATCTCCAGTGATTATAATATATTTTTCCAGCACGCAGTTAGGTGATGACGGTGCGCATCGCCGCGAGTCCTCCGGTGTCTGGCCGACGGGGGACGTCTTACTGACGTCCTTCCCGTCGCCCAGGGCTGCTTGGGGTCCGGGGCGCATGCGCCAACTGTTTTCGTCGCTTCACTGCGTGTTCGACAGCAGGGACACTCCCACTGACCGAAGGGCCTTCTGGTTTCCTCAGCGCATGCGCTGGCACTGCGTGTTTGACAGCAGGGACACTCCCACTGACCGAAGGGCCTTCTGGTCTCCTCAGCGCATGCGCTGGCATTGCGTAATATCTTTAGTGACCGCAGGTCCTTTAGTTTCTTCTGCGCATGCGCGGATATCGCGCAATATAACTGGCTCCTCTTTGACATGTGATTTAATCTGGGGGGGTTTTAAAGGTCCTTTTTCAACATTTGTTACATCCCCTTGAGGAAGCAACACGTTGCTGTTGCGAAACGCACGTCGGGGCGTTTACCATCCCCCTGCATCTTTTCTTCAGCCTCCTCTTTTTTGGTGAGACTCACTTTTGCACATGATTAGTAACTTTATCATTAGACACGTGTCTCTACACATGTGTAATTGATAACATGGATCTTCATCATGACCATTTATACCTATGATCTGTATGGTATTTACATATAGTATACAATGTGAATCATTATTTTGATCTCTTTTGATCGGTCATGTTTGTTATCTTCTACTAATGCTGAGTTGTCATATATTTACATGTGTTTGTTTATCTAAGTGATATATCACCTGCGTACCAACGATTTTGAATTTACTCATATGGATGGTGCCTGCCAATGTGAGACACATTAATACTTTTGGCGCTCAGTCGACATCTATATGGCCATATTTGATTTTGCTGTGATCTATCACACTGTGGCAATCATTATCTAGATGGTACCTACCAAAATGTGATACATTAAACACTCACGTCGCCCAGTGGACATTCACATTGCCATATTGATTTTGCTGTGACCCGTCTCACTGTGGCAATCACCATCTAATTTTTGTGCTATTAATGCATGTGAGATCATTATTCCCATGTATCTTTGACTCAACAATTTCCTGGAGGCAATTGAATAGTATGTGAGGTGGTTCTTTCTTGTCATTGCCACTGTATGTACGTTTTTACTATATATATTTTTGATATGAACGGTTGTTACTAATAAAAATTCTATTTTATGACTCATAAAAATGCTGTTTAGCTCTTTGTTCTCTTAGTTTTCAGCTTTTTTGAGCTGGCATTATTTAGCCAGATGTGGTATTATTTCATATACCGTCTGGGTTGCTTCAGATGTAAAAATTTGGGACTATATATGTTATTCAGTATGGAATAGACCAGAATATAAAAAGCAGAAAAAGGGTACTGTATCACCAGATACCAGGTGTATATAGTATAGTGAAAAAATTGTAAATCTCCGTATGTATTTCTGGAGTCACACACAGACGCTCTCAGGCTCAGTATGGATTAGACAAAAATATAAAAAGCTGAAAAAGGGTACTGTATCACAAGAGCACAGCTGTATACAGTCTAGGGGTAATTTTAAATCTCCGTATATATTTCCAGAGTAAGACACAGACGCTCACAGGCTCAGTATGGATTAGAACAGAATATAAAAAGCAGAAAAAGGATAATGTATCACAAGCGTACAGCTGTATACAGTTTAGTGGTAATTGTAAATCTCCGTATATAGACAGCATGTATTTGTCCGTGATACCAGTCGATACACGTTACTGTGTGAGGAGCGTACAGTTCTATACGGTATGGGAAAAAATGAACGCTCGGTAACTGTGCAGAAAAAAAGAATAAAAGTATTAGTGCTGTGTAAAAAGCAGTCTGCACAGCAGTGTACACACAGCATTACAGCTAGCAGCAGCCTATTAACCAGCTCTGCTGCTGCACAAAAGAAAATCCTCCCCTGTCACTGGCAGGCAGCCTAATAACCAACGCTGCTGCACACAACAAAATACTCCCTGTCACTGCACACTAACTGTACAGCACAATTGCTATCAGCACAAGCACAGAATCACTTTTCTTTCCTTTCTAACTCTCTTCCTACTGAGAAACAGCAGCAGCAACCTCTCCCTATGCTAAGATCGGCAGAAGTAAAATGGCGGTCGGCGGTCAGGGCTTTTATAGCCACTATGATGCCACACAAAGCAAGCCAATCACTGCAATGCCCTTCTTTAAGATGGTGGTGGCCGCTGCCCATGTCATCTCGTTGCCCACAGTGTGCATCCTTGCTCATTGGCTGAGAAAAGGCGCCTGCAAGCATTATGGGAAATCTGACTTTGGCGCTCGGGTCGACGACCGCATGGCCGAATTCACGCTATGGTCAGGTATCGCTCGGCGAAACACGACTTTGGCGAAAGTTGGCGATTTTTTAATCTGACCGACCAGTTTCGCTCAACTCTACTGGACGAAAAGTCTCTCCATCATCACGTGAAGTGACATCAGATGCTTATACGTAAAAAGCAAGCCAGCCAGAAACCAGAGCAAACCCTCAAGTTGTCCTTCTCCACCTTTCCTCCCATTTGTCTTTCAGCTAACCAGACTGCACACTCATGTATCTAGTACCTAGTCAGTGTCCTCATCACTATCATGGTCTTCCACCACTACGGATTGTTGTATTCTGCGTACACATCTTACTTCTCCACTGCACCAGCAGATACATTTCCCTGTTGGTGTATCAAGGAGGCAGGCATATGATGCCAGTCATCCACCTGTGTGCCAATATTATTCTCCCATATGAGTTTCTTGTCCCACTGTTTGAATGTGTTGAGTAACAACAATGTACCACTGGAACTGGAAAAGGTGGTTAAGCCTTCACAACAGAAAGCTATATTCCCCCCATCAGGCTACAGTTTTCTGTTTATTCCTACACCAGTACTGAATCAATCTCAACAGACATATCCCATTCACCAAGAGCCTCAAAGCACAGCAATTATTCAACACACACCTCATTGTTTTTGTTCATGCAAGGTAAAGAACTGCCTATTGGTTTTGCAGCATGATATCATGAGACATAAAAACCATACAGCGGACGATTTGCTGCTGTATATCAAGCAGCAAATATCATGCAGGCTTGTTCCCTGTTATGAATGTTTTAGAAATGAATTCTGAGCAGAAGCTCCCTCTGGTGGTTACAAACAGTACTGAACCATTCAATGGGGATTGGCAATCAGGAAGTACAGACTGGCTGGATATAAGGGAGGTTTCCCCCCATCATGGTTGCCGGTGATCAATTGTTCTTGTCTCAACGTTGTTTCCTGGTTCACTTGGAAGCTTGCTGAGTCTTGCCTCTTCTCCTGCTCTCAGATAAGATATTTTCTGTTTTTTGTTTTTGTGCTTGCCATTTGCATTTTTCTCTGCATTTCTGTGAGGTTGGCCAGGTTCCCCTACCCGGGGGGCTTGGTCTCCTCTCGGTTCCTCTGGAGCCACTGTTGTTTGTTCATTTGCCTTTTCCAGTTTTTTCTGTGGCTGCGGCTTAGTTTTGTTACACCAGAGAACTAATTTAGGTGGTAGAGGTCGTGTGATCTCAGGTGTTTTTGCAATTAGTAGCGTTGGTTTTTTTTTAAGGGTTTTTTGGAATTGCAGTAAGTATCCTTCTTATCCTTTTCTGTCTAGGCAGATTGGGCCCTAGCGTTTGCTCATACTATTTTCTGTCTGTGTCTGTATTTCCTCTTGTCTAACCGCCATTACATGTTTGGGGGCTTCCTATGTTCTTTGGGGATCTGCTCCGGGGCAGATAGCTTTCCTCTTTCTATCTTTAGATGTAGTTAGCCTCTCAGGCTGTGACGAGGCGTCTAGGACCAAAGTAGGAACGCTCCACGGCTGCCTTTAGTTGTGGTGGTTAGTCAGGGTACTGCAATCCAGTAGATTCCAACCTCTCTGGTGTATTGCCGTTTTTGCCTGCTCTTCTCAGCTACCAAAACATAACAGTTCCCCATCAAATGGAGCTGGGAATTTTCTTTATTCACTGCAACAATAGAGCACCTTACATTTATTAAAAATGAATCAGGCATGGAGGCATGGATCGTTATCGACTTTCATTCACCAATGGGTACTGATGCAAATGATTCTATAGGCCATACCATGTGCCTAACTCTCCATTTTTTGTCTTCTACCTAATTCTGCTTCTGCCAGTGCTGCTGGCCCATGCCCAGTCCCATCGGCTACACATTGTCCAACATATAATCTATACCATAGTACTGCTGGTGCTGGAGCTGCTGATCAGACAATGCTAGACATGTTTAAGTTTCTATATTTATCACTAGGGAAGAGCGAACATGCTCGGTGATACTGGAATATCACTCAAGTATCTGAGTGTTCGGATTTGCTCTTTTCTCAGCGAGCATGAGCATGTGCACAATTTCAAGCTCAAATCTCTCCCCCTCATGTTTGGCACCTGTTAAACAGCCAATAAGCATGCGGGGATAACAATAGAAGCATCATGACTCACCGCCTCCAAAGAAGGCATGTGCACAACCCTCGGCAAGCAAGGTTATGCTCACAGTATTTTGGGACCAGCATGGAGTAGTATTGATGGATTTCAGAGCAAAGGGTACCATGATAGCTAGGGCATACTATGCTTCACTGTGGCAGAAATTACAGGAGGCAATCAAAACCAAGCGACATGGCATGCTCACCAAAGTTGTCTGCCTTCTGCAAGACAATACAACAGTTCACGATTCACCATGCTTCTCTACCTTTGAAATTCTACCATATCCCCCTAACCCCCTTATTCACCCAACCTCACACTATAGGACTTCCACCTCTTTCCAACAATGAAGTTATTTCAGAAGAGAAAGCATTTTCCAGATGATGAGACTCTGATTTCCGAAGATACAACTTGGCTTTTGGAGCAATCTGTCGACTTCTACAAGCGAGGTGTTTACAGTTGCTTAAAGAGATGGGAGGAGTGTGTGTTCCTAAGTGACACTTATGTAGAGAAGGACTAATAACTGTGCCAAGTTTCATTGCTCTCAGTCCACAGGAAATGGATCAGGGGAAAAATTTAATGAACGCCCCACGTAAATTACTCTAAAATTATTTTTGAGAAGCGGCAACACTTGTGCTGAAAGCGGCAGTCTTACTTGAAGTGTATAAAATTAGTGCAGCCGACCACAGCACTAGAGACACAGAAAGCACCATGGATCAAGGTTTGATAGGTTATTACCCACTCAGTTAATAATTTCTACATTTTAACTAGCAATAAGCGAGTGCTAAAATGCTCAGATGCTCTTTACTCGAAAAGAGCAATTGCTAATGCTCAAATGCTTGTTTCTAGAGATGAGCAAATGTGTTCAGAAAACGTTTGCGAATCTCAAATTCAGCATGAACGTAGCACATTCAGATTCATGTTAAATTTCACAAGCATTTTTACAAAAAGTCGGTAAAAGTCGGTCATAGTTCGGTAAATTATCTCGTTTTCACTAATGCTTTCTGCATGACTTTGGCTAGAATAGTGGTGCTGTTTGATAAGCAAAGGCTACAGGGGGACGTGTATGATGAGAGGAGGGTGTGTGGAGGGGTTAAAGTAGCGTCTGAAGAGATTACATAAGCGGCGCACAATTTTTTTTTCTCTTAACTTTAAATCAACGAGAAATTGGAATCTACAGTAACAAAAGGTAAAAAAACATTATTTCCTGTATAATAATTCATTTATGAGGCAAAATTTAAAAAGAACTAAGAAAATAGATTTAAGATAACAAAAATTTGAATTTATTATTATTTAAAAAAATGGAAATTTCAGTGTATTTTATGAAGGAAGCAAGAATTGCAAAAATTAGATGGACGAAGGATTCAGATACACCCTGTGTAAGACATAAAGGAGGGTTTAATACACATAATGTTTATCTTATCATGCAGTGCCACTCCTAGACTCATAAAGACTTTGCACTAAGTGCAAAGCCTGCCAAAAATTACAAACAGGGTCATCAATACACCCTTGAAGGCACCAACTGTAGTGACTCATTCAAATATTGTGAACAAAGTGTAATTGTGGTACTCCTACACTTATAAAAGCTCTGCACACAGTGCAAAGCCAGAAAAAAATATAAGGAGGGTAATACAGTAATCACCTTCAGTTGTCCACATCTTCTTCTCTTTCCTCAGGAAGCTGGGGGGACTGTCTCCACCAGCTTCATGGAGCCCGATTCCCAAGTGCCTGGGCTTTAAGTGACCCTGCTTCAGGTAGAGCCGCAGCATCCAACATGTAGAAATGGGCGACAGCGCCCTGTGTCACCTATACCATCGCCTGATCCCACATAGGAGGTGGGGAACTCTAAGGATAGTACAACTCTCGGGGATGGAAGCCCAGTCTTGACCCACCTCGAGGAGCATCTAGAAAGCCCATTCATTTATAAAGAAGTGTTCATTCTGCTCTCTTCCTTCTGGAATTACACCCACCGCATACCAGTTATGCTGCCCCTCCACTTTGAGTAATGTGACCCTGATTCCAGCCACCAGTACTTGCAGCCTTTGAGTCAAAAGTTTTGTCTCTACTGCCTGCTGATTGAACAAAATGAGATGACGGGTCCCAAACTTTCTTTTTGACTCCAATCTCCACTACCAGTCATAAGTAATGACATCTCATCAACTCTCGGTACTGTGCTGCTAGCCGGACCTCTAGCATGTCTACAGCTCTGGTTCTGGCTCGCCTCCTTCTCTCTTCCAGCCAGCCTATGCCTCACAATATGCTTACCAGTTGCTGGATCCTAGCTTTCTTATCCACATTCCGCAAGAACCCCAGCGTTGAAGGCTGCTGCCTGGTTTCAGCCTTGGTGGTTCCAGGAAAATGGTCGGTTCCAAACCACAGGCTTCTGCAACCTATCATGTCGCACCAGCTTGGTCTGGCTAAGATATTCCTCTGGTTGGCTTCTTTGGGTGTCTCACAGGATTCTGACATCTTTTTCGCCTTGTCACCCACTAAGCACGTTACACTTGTATGGATTACTAATTCAATGCAGACAAATTTTTTACTTTTTTTGGAATGTTATATACCACCGAAATGTAAAAGAAAGCATGGAATACTCTGTGAATGACAAATTCAATACAGAAACATTTTTGAATGCTAGTTTGGAGTCTTATATACCAGCAAAATGCAGCACAAAGACCAGAATACTTTATAGATGACTAATTGAATTCAGGAAAAATGTTCAACTCTTTTTTGGAGTGTTAAATACAACCAAAATGTAGCACAAACCACGTAATACTCTATGAATGAAAAAATCAATCAAAGAAAATTTTTGAACTTTTTTTGGTTTTATATACCACTGAAATGTAACAGAAAACATGTAATACTCTATGGATAACTAATTGAATCCAGAAAAAAATTTGAAATCTTTTTTTGTAGTGTTATACACCATCTCTATGGATGACAATATAGTACATGTTTTCACCCCCCCCGAAAAAAAAAATATGGTCACGTACAGCAGCTATATATTTAGCAATGGACTGTTAAGCCCTGCCTAGAGGCTGTGTTCTGCAACTCTCTCTGCTCCTGCAACTGTCCCTAAGCTAAATTCAGAATGTATCTGATACAAACAGCAGAGCACAAGATTATCTCTTAGAAAGACTGGCAGTATGATGGTTCAGCATCAGCACCAGTATCAACAACAGAGGACTCTGATTATTTAAACTGAGCACACACAGGCCTGGATAATTGTTATCTCCCTCCAATCACAACTGTCCTTGAGCTGTGCAATGGAGTCAGTGAGCTGAGCATGGTCGCGCCTGTCCTTTAATAATCTCTAATTATAGTAATGCCACTGCCAAGATGGCAATGACATTACAGTTACTGACAGGAAATCACTTCAAGCTTATGTAAGGGAATGGAAAATGTTATTGTTCTATCTTTTATCTCTTTCTCGTATTTTACTGTACTGCTACACAGTCATGTTCATTACCAGTATGCGTGTGTCACATAGGTACATTATTCTGTGTATTACCTTAACCCCTTAACGACCAAGCCATTTTGTAGGTTAAAGACCAGGCCAATTTTTACAATTCTGACCACTGTCACTTTATGTGCTTATAACTCTGGAACGCTTCAACAGATCTTGGCGATTCTGAGATTGTTTTCTCGTGACATATTGTACTTCATGATAGTGGTAAAATTTCTTCGATTTGCGTTTATTTATGAAAAAAATGGAAATATGGCAAAAATTTTGAAAATTTTGCAATTTTCAAAATTTAATTTTTATGCCATTAAATCAGAGAGATATGTCACAAAAAATAGTTAATAAATAACATTTCCTACATGTATACTTTACATCAGCACAATTTTGGAACCAAAATTTTTTTTTGTTAGGAAATTATAAGTGTTAAAAGTTGACCAGCAATTTCTAATTTTTCCAACAAAATTTACAAAACCATTTTTTCAGGGACCACCTCACATTTGAAGTGAATTTGAGGGGTCAATATGACAGAAAATACCCAAAAGTGACACCATTCTAAAAACTGCACCCCTCAACGTGTTCAAAGCCACATTCAAGAAGTTTATTAACCCTTTAGGTACTTCACAAGAATTGAAGCAATGTGGAAGGAAAAAATGAACATTTAACTTTTTTTCCCAAAATTTTTATTTTGACACAATTTTTTAAATTTTGTCAAGGGTATCAGTAGAAAATGAACCACAATATTTGTTGTACAATTTCTCCTGAGTACACCGATACAACAAGGGTGGGGGAAAACCAATCTTTAGGTGCACGGTAGTGCTCAGAAGGGAAGGAGCATCATTGAGATTTTGAATGTCAAATTGGCTGGAATCGAGAGCGGACACCATGTCGCGTTTGGAGAGTCCTTGATGTACCTAAACAGCGGAAATCCCCTATAAGTGACCCCATTTTGGAAACTAGACCCCCCAAGGAACTTATCTAGATCTGTGGTGAGCACTTTGAACCCCCAAGGGCTTCACAGGAGGTTATAATGTAGAGCCGTAAAATTTAAAAATCATATTTTTTCCACAAAAATGATCTTTTCACCCACAATTTTTATTTTTGAAAGGATAAAAGGATCACCAAAGTTATTGTGCAATTTGTCCTGAGTACGCTGATACCCCATATGTGGGGGTAAACCACTATTTGGGCGCATGGCAGAGCTCGGAAGGGAAGCAGCTCCCTTTGACTTTTTTGGCTGGAATTGAGATTGGACGCCATGTCGCATTTGGAGAGTCCCTGATGTGCCTAAACAGTGAAAACCCCCCACAAGTGACCCCATTTTTGAAACTAGACCCCCCAAGGAACTTATCTAAATGTGTTGTGAGAGCTTTTAACCCCCAAGGGCTTCACAGAAGGTTATAACGTAGACCCGTAAAATTAAAAAATCATATTTTTTCCACAAAAATGATCTTTTCATCCCAATTTTTATTTTCCAAAGGATAAAAGGATCCCAAAAGTTATTGTGCAATTTTTCCTGAGCATGCTGATACCCAATATGTGGGGGTACACCACTATTTGGGCGCATGGCAGAGCTCGGAAGGGAAGCAGCGCCATTTGACTTTTTTGGCTGGAATTGAGATTGGACGCCATGTCGCATTTGGAGAGTCCCTGTGTGCCTAAACAGTGGAAACCCCCCACAAGTGACCACATTTTGGAAACTAGACCCCCCGAGGAACTTATCTAGATGTGTGGTGAGAGCTTTGAACCCCCAAGAGCTTCACAGAAGGTTATAACGTAGAGCTGTAAAATTAAAAAATCATATCTTTTCCACAAAAATGATCTTTCCACCCCCAATTTTTATTTTCCAAAGGGTAACAGGACCCCAAATGTTATTGTGCAATTTGTCCTGAGTACGCAGATACCCCATATGTGGGGATAAACCACTATTTTGACGCATGGCAGAGCTCGGAAGGGAAGGAGCGCCTTTTTCAAATGCAGACTTTGATGGAATGGTCTGCGAGTGTCATGTCACGTTTGGAGAGCCCCTGATGCGCCTAAACAGTAGAAACCCCCTACAAGTGACTCCATTTTGGAAACTAGACCCCCCAAGGAACTTATCTACATGTGTGTTGAGCACTTTGAACCCCCAAGTGCTTCACAGAAGTTTATAACGTAGAGCCGTGAAAATAAAAAAATCATATTTTTTTCCACAAAAATAATCTTTTTGCCCACAAATTTTTATTTTTATAAGGGTAACAGGAGAAATAGGACCCCAAAAGCTATTGTGCAATTTGTCCTGAGTACGCTGATACCCAATATGTGGGGGAACCACTATTTTGACGCATGGCAGAGCTCGGAAGGGAAGGAGCACCGTTTTTAAATGCAGACTTTGATGGAATGGTCTGCGGGTGTCATGTCGCGCTTGGAGAGCCCCTGATGTGCCTAAACAGTAGAAGCCCCCCACAAATGACCCCATTTTGCAAACTAGACCCCCCAAGGAACTTATCTAGAAGTGTGGTCAGCACTTTGAACCCCAAGGGCTTCACAAAAGTTTATAACGTAGAGCCGTGAAAATAAAAAAATCATATTTTTTTCCACAAAAATGAACTTTTTGCCCCCAAATTTTTATTTTTGTAAGGGTAACAGGAGAAATAGGACCCCAAAAATTGATGTGCATTTTGTCCTGAGTACGCTGATATCCAATATGTGGGGGGGGAACCACTGTGATCGCCTTACTGCGATCTTTGGGAGGCAGAATGAACAAATCCACGAAAGGTAAAGAATTGGTTTTCTTTTTTACGCCGTTCCTTGTGCGGTATTAGTGATTAGGCGACTTTATTTTTCGGGTCGGTTCGATTACAGCGATACCAGATTTATACCCTTTTTTCATGTTTAGCTTCTGTCACACTCTAAAAGACGCTTTTTTTTGGAAGAATTTTTTGTCAGAAATTTTTGCATCGCCGTATTTTGAGAGCTATAATTTTTCCATATTTCGTCCGACAGAGTTATCTGTGGGCTTATTTTTTGCGGGACGAGCTGACGTTTTTATTGGTACCATATTTGGGCACATTACGTTTTTTGATCACTTCCTATTCCGATTTTTGTGGAAGCAGAATGAACAAAAACCAGCAATTCAGGAATTGTTTTTTTTTCCTCCGTTCCGCGTGTGGTAAAATTAATAAAGCAGCTTTATTCTTCGGGTCACTACGATTACAGCGGTACCTCATTTATATATTTTTTATGTTTTGGCGTTTTTTACACAATAAAAAAATTTATAGAAAAAATAATTATTTTTGCATCAGTTTATTCCGCGAGCTATAACTTTTTTATTTTTTCGCTGATGATGCTGTATAGCAGCTTGCTTTTTGCGGGACAAGATGACGTTTTCAGCGGTGCCATGATTATTAATATCCGACTTTTTGATCGCGTGTTATTGCACTTTTTCCAAGTGGCATGATGATACCGATTGGAAAAAGTTTAATTTACTACTTTTTTGTGGTTTTTTTACGGCTTTCACTGAAGGGGTTAACTAGGGTTACGCTTTTATAGATGGGATCTTTATGGACGCGGCAATACCAAACGTGTATTTTCTTTGCTTTTTGTTTCTTTTATTACACAAAAGTGTATTTTTTAGGGGAATTTTTTTAAATTATTTTTTAATATTTTTTTTTACAATTTTTTTTAAAAAATGTTTTTTTTTAACTTGTCCCTTTATGGGACTTTCACTTTTTTACTTTTTATTGCAGTTACAATGCATTGCAATGCTCCAGCATTGCATTGCATTGTACCTATAGTGAAAGCTGCTGTGACCATGATCACAGCAGCTTTCCGTAGCTAAATGACCCGGAGGTTGTCATGACAACCCCCGGGTCATCAAGGCAGAGATCGGGCCCTGCAAATACATTGCAGGGCGCCGATCTGAGGCAGAGGGAGCTCCCGACCCTCTGCCTCCCCCCTGAGCGCTGCGATCGCGCTCGATCGCAGCAGTCAGGGGTTAACAGTCAGGGGTGGCGGGGGCGCCGCTCCTGGCTGTTAGTGCAGGAAGCTCGGCCACTGCAGCGCTGAGCTCCTGCACTGATCGGGCAGAAGGGGCTGAAATTTCAGCCTGTTCTGCCTGATCGCTGCTGTGTTTGGTCAGTCAGATTGACTGACCAATCACAACGCTGTAGGTGCAGGGACCGACTGCAAAGGTCCCTGCACCACTTGATGTGCCTGTCAGCTGTCACAGACAGCTGTCAGCACTGAACTACCACTGCGTGTTTACATGCAGTGGTAGTTCAAAGGCATGACGTGCACGGTCAGTCAAGGTGCCAAAACTGACACCTTGCCATGACTGACTGTGCACATCATTGGACATTAAGGGGTTAAGGGAGAAAAGTGTAATGTATATTTATGTTAATGTTATGTATAAATACTGTTATAGTTGTAGGGAAAGCACAGTGCCCAAGTTAGCCCACCTGATGGGGGTGGAGCTCATACTCAGCCTGTAAATAGTTAATGTAGGAGAAGCTAAAGGCCGTTAAGCTAGGGAACAGCTGGGATTTGAATTAGTTGGGCGGGAGCACCCTGACAGTTCAGTCAGCTCCGCAACATTAAAGACACGGGCCCAGCTGTTCAGGGCCTGAGGGCCACAGATGACAACACTGCAGGAGACAGCAGCGCAGTTCACAGCCACACAGATCACAGCAGCGCAGAATATAGCCGTGCAGATATCTACACTGCAGATGGTAGTGAGACAGTTGGCAGCGGTACGGCAGCACAGATCGCTCATTTTGAGGCAGCTTGCTACGTGGGCAGATGCCCATTTGTCTGGGGCAAAACAGACAGGGGAACTCCCAAAAATGGTGAAGCTGTACAGGGAGGATGCTGTGATGTTGAACGGGACAGGAAGTCCTGGGAAGGTTCTAAAAGATGTCAGTGAGAAAATAGGGAAAGAGAAGAAAGGCAAATTGTGAGTTATCCAAAATGCACGCTGTAACTGTACTAAATGGACTGAGAACACAAATAAGTAATGTTGATTGTTCAAAGTTGGAATTGGACTTTGTCTCTGTTTATGTCAGAAGAGTGGAGGAAAATGCACCTTCACCTGGAGAAGGCCCTGAGGGTGCGGAAAATGGAGCTGAAGGTTTGCTGACAGAAAACTGTCATGTCTATGTGAGGGGAAGCCAGAACACCGTTGCCCCGGAGTCCTCAGCCACGACTACAGTCCTGGATGAATCTTACACTTGGCGTAGGATGCCGAAGTCGTGCAGCGTGGGAGTGCTGTAAAAGATTACACTGATGTGACAGGAAAAGATAACACTGATGTGACAGGAAAAGATGACACTGATGTGACAAGAATTGAAGAAAATGATGTGACAAGAAAAGATTTGATTGATGTGACAAAAAATGAGAGTAATGGGATAAGTGCCTCAGATTTGAGAAAAGTGACAAGTGCCTATGATTTGAGAAAAGTGACAAGTGCCTCAGATGCTATGGAAACTCTGGAGGATTTGATGTGGATTGATAAACTGTCATGTGGAGATGCTGCAAAGAGAATAGAGACTGAAATTCTGAATGTAACCACTTTATTGGATATGCCTGAACTTTTATGTAGGACTAAAAACGCCTCAGCAACATAAGTGGCGGTTAAAAAGACGGCGGTGAGTAGAAAAAGACAACTGTGACTCCGCCCTTCTTGGCGTGTCCTGAAAGAGCACAAAAGTCTGCCTGCCAGTTATTGAATGCCTGCCCATGGTGGGTGTGGCTAAAAGAAGGAGAACCCCGCCCTCCACTATTGAATGCTGCAAAATGGGTCAAGCGGAGTCTGCAGCTGCTGGAGAGGTCCACGGAGGAGAGCGGCCAGGAGTCGCTAGGAGTGCTGAAGCCAGGATGTCCACCGCAACATTGTCAGGAACTACTTTGGCAGGAGCCAGAACCATGTTGCAAAGACTTGGAGGCCGGAGAGCAGGAAGTAGCAGCCGCCCCGGAAGAACTTGAATGTGGATGAGAGCGGAGCCGGGCTGTTACCAGGCAACACTGGAGTGCACAGCCATGGAAGAATAGAGTGGGCCTGAGACGAGGCGGTCAGCGACAGCCAGTAGAAGCTGGAGGCGGTGAATGTACTTAAATCCTTGTCCCCGGAAGGCTGGTCCATGCCCCGGTCCCTCACCCCAGATGCCCGTTCTGTTACCCGGTCTTCCATCTCAGGTAGTGGCCCCTGTGTAGCAGTCCCGTGCCTCTCGGCCTATCACATCATCACCTGTGCGGGCCAGGAGCAGGCGCAATCGGCTCCATGTTTCCCGGTTAATGAATGGCCAGGTTTTTCCCCTCTCCTGTCATTGTGGCGGCAGGAGGACATGACACCTGTGGCTACAGCAACAGTCTGTTTTCAGGACAGGCAGCGCACATGATATAAAAGGCAATGCCACCCTCAAAGGAAGGGGGATGTTTTCCTTCTCCCAAGAACTGTTGATATAACTGTATATATGTTGGGTCCTAATATGTAGGACCGTGCTGCCATTAAAGGAAGGGGAGACCAACCTAAATATCTGTGGACCTTAAATGTGGAACACTTTTGTATATATGTTTACGTCACGTGGACAAGATGGGACCAGAGTTCAATGAACGTTGTCATGGAAAGAGACTTTCCTTACCACGGAAAGTTTTATTGGACTGTAGGTGACCTGGATGACTGTGAGTCAGGCACCTCTGATAAGAAAAATATAAGAAGTTTAATAAGGACATTGCTCAAGTTGAACCTTTTTTAGTGCCTCCCTGCGTGGAGTATTGTAAAGAATAAAGTGGGTATGGAATGGTCAGGGACAACCATTGTTAAAGGAAGGGGGAATGTAAGGGAATGGAAAATGTTATTGGTCTATCTTTTTATCTCCTTCTCGTATTTTACTGGTACTGCTACACGTTCATGTGTATTAACCATTATGTGTGTCACATAGATACTGCTAAACTATTCTGTGTATCACCTTAAGGGATAAAACTGTTATGTATATTTATGTTAATGCTATGTATAAACACTGTTATAGTTGTAGGGAAAGCACAGTGCCCCAGTAAGGCCACTAGATGGGGGTGGACCGCATACTCACCCTGTAAATGGTTAATGTTAGAGGAGCTAACAGGCGTTAAGCTAGGGAACAGCTGGCCTTCGAATTAGTTGGGCGGGAGCGCCCTGACAGGGCCGTCAGCTCCGTAATGTTAAAGACACAGGCCCATCTGTTCAGGGCCTGAGGGCCACAGATGACAA
>JARQOD010000009.1:145227541-145242854 GCA_033576555.1 Oophaga sylvatica
AATTTTTAAAAACATGTCATATGTTTAAAATTTTCCTATACTAGAGACTCTATGCCCCCTAAGAAAACTAACAACACTCCTGAACCAAAAAGCTTGTATCCCAATTGAGGGGGAAAAATTAACTCGTGATTAACCAAAAAGTTGGTCTAAACCAAAAGGAATTTTTTAAGATTTAGGGGTCAACAATTTCGAGACATAGCAATTTTGTATTGACCCTACTGGAATTTTGCCTAACCAAGAATATCTTTCTCTTCAATGATGTGATATACCACCAGCTCAGGGGCACCGCGATGGGTAATTCCTGTGCGCCATCTTACGCAAATTTGCTCCTGGGCTGGTGGGAGGAGAATGTCGTTTTTGGGGAAACTTTCAGTGATGAACAGACAAAAATTGCATTCTGGTCACGTTACATAGACGATGTGATGTTGATCTGGAATGGAGACGAAAAAGAACTGAAACAATTTGTTGAAAAACTCAACATCAACAATTTAGGCTTGTTTTTTACTTTTGAATTTAACAAAAATGAATTGCCCTTTTGGATCTTTTGATAAGGAAATTGCCTGATGGGCATCTTACTACTAAAACCTATAGAAAACCCACGGCTACTAACGCCCTTTTGAGATGGGACAGCCATCACCCGGTCCCCCTCAGAAGAGGGATTCCAAAAGGACAGTACCTAAGACTACGGAGAAACTGTTCCACAGAGATAGATTTCAAAATCCAAGCAGATGACCTGAGAAATCGTTTCTTGAATAGAGGTTATCCAGATGGAATTCTGGAAAAGCCTTTCATGAAACCACACAAACTGATAGGAATAATCTCTTGGTACCAACTCCAAGAAAGGATGAAATCAATACTTGCAGATTTATTACCACCTTCAATAATGGAGCACAGCAAGTTCGCTCCATACTACAAAAACATTGGTCTGTTTTACATATGGATGAAGATATTGGGGAGTTAGTGGGACCGAACCCAGCATCACTTTTAAAAAAGATAGATCATTGGGTGATAGACTGGTGCATAGCCACTACATTGAACCAAAAACAAAAACTTGGCTTCCGAACAAACCACAGGGTTGCTATAAGTGCAGCGGTTGTGTGGCATGCCCAGTCATAGAGACAGACTCAAAATTCAAGAGTAATATTGATGGAAAGAATATAAAATCCTACACTTCATAAATTGCAGAACAAAGGGAGTGATATACAGAATCGTTTGCCCATGGCTTAGAATACATAGGCAAAACCAAACGAGAATTTAGGAGACGAGTGGGCGAACACTTGAGAGATGTGGCATTGAATAGGGACACACCAATAGCCAGACACATGAATGTAGAACATCAAGGAAGAGGAGGTGACCTCAGATTTATAGAGATCGATAGAATTTATTTCCCGAAAAGAGGAGGCGATTGGGACAATAAGATACTACAATGTGAAACAAAATGGATATATCGCCTAAAGACACAAACACCAAGGGTCTCAATGAAACATTGACCTTTAGCTGCTTCTTATAAATCTGTTTTTTCATCCTATGAGATATTATCCATCTATGTGGATACTTTACTATCACTCCCAATCTGCAACATCAATAGGGCTTTATAGGGTTTAGAAGGGCCAGCCGCCGAGGAGTGGGGGCGCCACTCTCGTTTTCTGTCTATAGGGTGCCAACCTCCGCGATAGGTAGGAGAGAGATTTAGGCAATTTAGGGAACGGGGCATGACACCTCTTATCTCTAATTCTTTTTACCCACTAAAAATTCCTTCTCAACCCTTTGATATATAACATTACATTTAACCATATAAAACAGACCAATGTGTTTATTCTAATTTTTCCAAGAAAAACGAAATCTCTCTTGATACATACTTTTCCTGATGTACTCAAAAATTTCCTTAATAGACATTTATATCCAGTAATAGTGTCTGCCTGCAGATTAAAGAACCTAAACATGCTGTGACAAAAAATCTTAATACTGAGTAAAATTAGTTCAGTAAAGCTTCCCCTAATACATTATACAAACGGGAGAATATTGCTTATTAATTGATTAAGTATTATACTCTAACGGTGTCCCTAAGCCGGATATAATACTATCCGATGAACAGGAAGTGACGATACTCTGTGCACAATAAATAAAAAACGTGCAACCGGAAGTCTAACTCCGCGGTCCAGTTGCGTTCCAAGGACCGGATATGACATACCCGGGACACCGGAAGTGACGATACTGGTAGCGTCCGATCTGTGAGACGCACTCTGATGACGTTGGTACGCCGCTTATACGCGTCACACGAGGTGACATATTTAAGTGGGACACACCGGAAAACAGGTGATGCCTCTGACCCCTTGTTGCAGGATGGTGGATTTTTTCTACCAAACGATTGTGTTACTCTTCCCCTGATGAGCAATAACGAAACGCGTCGGGAATCACCGCATGGGGCACAATTATTTAGTTCTGATGGATATGATAAATGAAGGCAGATGAGAGAGACCTTCTCCCAATGCGATCAGAAAACACACGGCTATATGAGGCTGATGAACCATAAATGAGGTGAGATCGTTCCAATATATTTTATTTTGGATCATTTCTATTATACACCTCATTAAGCAAGTATATATATATAGGGCTTATTGCTTGGATACAGGCCCTATTCTTATGCTATACTGCAAGAATTGAATGGTGTCAATTCTTTTCTGTTTTTTTCTGTATGTCCTTATATGTTACCTTGGTTGATTTTAATATAGAAACATTAAAAGTTATATTTTAATATTAATCCTACCCTGCTTTATGAAGGAGCTTCAAAGTTGCAATTCTTTCTTCCAGACCCTGCACCTTTTCTTCTAAAAGAGCCAGTAGTCTAAACTTCTGGCAGGTGAAGTTGGATTCTTCTTCTGGTCGATCTGTGAACATGTAGCATATGTTTCAGCTCACCATGTAGTTTTTCACATCTGCCATGTTGCTACTAGATCCTGCTTACTTATGTGTCTTCCTTCTTGGGTAATCTACTGTGAGTAATCTTCTTGTATAATCTGTGGTGTTTTTTTCCCTCTTCTGTAATCTACTAAATCAGCTAAGCTTACTTGCAATAATGTCCCAGAGACAAAAATTTGCATGCCATAAGGCACGCGGTTTGGCGATGCTTTCCAAGCAGCTGGTCCCGGCTCTAACCAACGATCTTCTTGCTAATTATAAAAAGGTCCCAACACACCCTGGGTACAAATAAATATCTATATAAAGTATTATCCAAATGGATTAATTTAATCTAGAGTACCCAATTAAGTTTATAAGATATTATTGTGTATACACCAAAATACAATCAAAAAACAAAGAAAAAAAGGAGTTCCATACAAAAAATATATAAAAATGTACAATATTTTATTATGTCAAAATGACAGAAATAATCACAAATTCATTTTTAATGACAAATAACCCTAATAATTATTAAAAAATATATATGGATCCACGGCATAAAAAGAGCACACCTAAATTACAACCATCATCTCAATATGTGATACAACATAGTGCATAAGAAAAGGCGCTTGAGATAACAAGGGACCAGCCCTACACATTCATCAAAGACGCCACAAAGAGAGATAAGAAAATTGCTAAAATAAATTAATAATAAAGTGCCTCAGTGCTCACCCATAAAGTGTAGTGCCCAGATGCCCAGGAGCCAAGCAATACTTGGCTCCTGGGCATCTGGGCACTACACTTTATGGGTGAGCACTGAGGCACTTTATTATTAATTTATTTTAGCAATTTTCCTATCTCTCTTTGTGGCGTCTTTGATGAATGTGTAGGGATGGTCCCTTGTTATCTCAAGCGCCTTTTCTTATGCAGTATGTTGTATCACATATTGAGATGATGGTTGCAATTTAGGTGTACTCTTTTATGCCCTGAACCCATATATCTTTTAATAATTATTAGGGTTATATGTCATTAAAAATGAATTTGTGATTATTTCTGTCATTTAAACATAATAAAATATTATACATTTTTATATATTTTTTGTATGGAACTCCTTTTTTTCTTTGTTTTTTGATCTTCTTGCTAAGTGAGACTCTTCGCTTTACTCAGAAGACACCTGTAATATGCAAATTGTCCTCCTCAAGCTTCAATCCCTGGTTTGACGATGCTTTCCAAGCAGCTGGTCCCGGCTGTAGCCAACGATCTTCTTGCTAAGGGAGACTCTTCACTTTTCCCAGAAGGCACCTAGAATATGCAAATTGTCCATCTCAAGCTTCAATCCCTGGTTTGGAAATGCTTTCAAGCAGCTGGTCCCAGCTGTACCCAACAATCTTCTTGCTAAGGGAGACTCTTCGCTTTTCCCAGAAGGCACCTGGTATATGCAAATTGTCCTCCTCAAGCTAATAATAATCAAGATAATTTGAGTATTGGAGTATTATCAAGAAGAGTATTGGACATTCTCCCAATACTCTACTGGATAATCCAAATGCTCCCTAGCAAACTTCAGACGACCTCGGACATGTACTGGCTTAGGAAGGGGGACACGTCTGGCACTGCAGGATCTGAGTCCCTGGCGGTGTAGGGTTTTACTGATGGTAGCCTTTATTACAGTGGTCCCAGATCTATGCAGGTCATTCAGTAGGTCCCCCGTTTGGTTCTGGGATTTTTGCTCACCGTTCTTGTGAACATTTTGACCCCATGGGGTGAGATCTTGAGTGGAGCTCCAGATCGAGGGAGATTATCAGTGGTCTTGTATGTCTTCCATTTTTTTATTATTGCTCCCACAGTTGATTTCATTACTCCAAACTGCTTGCCTATTACAAATTCAGTCTTCCCAGCCTGATTCAGGGCTACAATTTTGTTTCTGGTGTCCTTTGACAGCTCTTTGGTCTTTACCATAGTGTAGTTTGAAGTGTGACTGTTTGAGGTTGTGGACAGGTGTCTGTTAAACAGATAAGTTCAGGCAGCTGCCATTACCACAGGTAAAGAGTGGAGGACAGAGGAGCATCCTAAAGAAGAAGTTACAGGTCTGTGAGAGCCAGAAATCTTGCATGTTTTTAGTTGACCAAATACTTATTTTCCACCATAATTTGCAGAATAAATCTTGTCAAATAAGACAAGGTAATTTTCTGGATTTGTTTTCTCATTTTGACTCTGATAGTTGTGATCTACCTATGATGTAAATTGCAGGCCTCTCTAATCTTTTTAAGTGGGAGAACTTGCACAATTGATGGCTGAATAAATACTTTTTTTCCCCACTGTATACTTTCTACTCTGTGGAAATTGATGTCACTATAGTGGTGTGTGACAATTTTTTTGAAATGTGGAAACTCCAAGTTGGATCTCCATCTGGTGGCTTGTGTGTAGTGGAAGGAGTGTCAGAGGCCTATTATACTATTTCTACTCTGTGGAAATTGATGCCACTTTAGTGATGTGATACAGTATTTTTTTTAAATGTTGGGGCTCCCAGACAGACAGGCCTGCACTTACTTTCATTTAACTACCTGTGTTACTATCCTTAATTTTTTTTACATAAGTACTCTATGACACTGATGTTTGTGCCATCTGAATGTGACAGGGAAAAAAATGGTTGCATGATGTATCAGGGTTCCCAGTAAAGAAGGTTTACACAGCGCCGTTATCCACCAGGTCTTCATTGAAACTTCAATTCAAAGCTATTAATGCTGGCCCAAACCCTGATGCCTCATGCATGGCCAATGGCTTACTTCTTTTGTGCCATTATAAAATGTTTCACTGTGGTTCAATTGATCAGTCAACAAGCTGTGGTACTTTACTTACAGTTTTCTACCAATAGTACTGTATGAAACTTATGTTTGTGCCATCTGAGTTGTGACTTGGAAAAAAATGCTGTTGCGTGATATATCAGGGCTCCCAGCACACAAGCATTACACTGCTCCCTTAACCACCAGGTCTTCATTGAAACTTCAATTCAAAGGTGTAAATGCTGGCCCAAACCCTGACACCTCATGCATGGCCCATGGCTGACTGCTACTGTGCAATTAGCAAATTTCTACTGTGGGTCAATTGATGCCACTTTTTGATTGTGTCTGCCCCTATTTTCAGCTGTTGAGAAACTTTTTGTCATTCCTTAAGGTTTTGTGGATACTTTTGGTTTGGCCTCCCATAGAATTTATTTGGCTTCAGTTATGGTCTTCTAACTGTTCGGCAAACATGTTTGGCGAACATTAGGATGTTGGGCGACCCGAACCTACAAAAAAGTGTGTAACAACTGAAATTATGTCTTATATTCTAGGTTCTTCAAAGTAGCCACCTTTTGCTTTGATTCTAACATAGTAGGACTATCAGCTGTGTATCCACCAGACTTCTACACAAGACAACTGATGGTCCCAACCCCATTTATAAGGCCAGAAATCCCACTTATTAAACCTGACAGGGCACACCTGTGAAGTGAAAACCATTTCCGGTGACTACCTCTTGAAGCTCATCAAGAGAATGCCAAGAGTGTGCAAAGAAGTCATCAAAGCAAAAGGTGGCTACTTTGAAGAACCTAGAATATAAGACTTAATTTCAGTTGTTTCACACTTTTTTGTTAAGTATATAATTCCACATGTGTTAATTCATAGTTTTGATGCCTTCAGTGTGAATGTACAATTTTCATAGTCATGAAAATACAGAAAAATCTTTAAATGAGAAGATGTGTCCAAACTTTTGGTCTGTACTGTATATTCATTGCAATAAGTCAAATCCCTTGTACAAATATATTTATAGAGCTTACTAGTATTAAGCTAGCACAACACTGCCAGCCAGTAGTAATACATTTTATGGATCAATAAATACCAATTAGTCTGGTTCAGTCTGCAACTCTTTATTTTTCATTTTCCTTGTAATTTGTAATGGACATAGTTATCAATAACAAATATGGGCTTTTTTCTTATTGATCTCATGCATATTAACATTTAAGAAGAGAGCATTTTAAGGCCCTGAATACACAATTATTTTTCCATTATTAAAGTCAACTTTTTAATGTTTTCATCAGTGAAGCCATATAACTGCTTGTTTTTGCAGGGCAAATTCTTTTTTAAAGGCACTGATTTTTAGAGCAATAAATGTATTAAAAATTTTAATATTTTTGGGGAAGAGGGTGGTAAAAAACAGCAGTTACATAAATGCTATTCTTTGTTTTTTTTTTTTTTTTTACAGTTTTCACAGTGAAGTAAGAATTAATTGTTGACTTTAGCTCGTGGTTCAAATAAATTACAGCAATGTCAAATGTATATAGTTGTTTTTTAAAATTTTTTGCAACTTTTTCACAATCAGTTAGACAAAAAATCGTGTCAGTATATTCGGTGAGCCAAAAATATTTCTATTTTCCTGTTGACAGAGTTTCACTGTGGCATTTGAATGATTATGTGGTCAGGATTGAAATCATTATAGGCAACCTACTAATTGAGATACAGTATAATATCAGCATTAGTGATGAGCGAGTATACTTGTTGTTCGGGTGTCCTCCGAGTATTTTGGCGTGTTCGGAGATTTAGTTTGTGTTGACGCAGCTGCATGATTTGCGACTGTTTGACAGCCTGAATACATGTGGGAATTCCCTAACAAACAGGCAATCCTCACATGTATTCAAGCTGTCCAGCAGCCACAAATCATGCAGCTGTGTCCACACAAACTAAATCTCCGAGCTTGCCAAAATCCTCGGAGGACACCCGAGCAACAAGTATACTCGCTCATCACTAATCAGCATATATTTCAGATTATCCAAGGATAAATAAGAAAAATTAAATTTGTTTTGCATTTTTATTTTCAACGCTTTTTTGACTAATATTTAAAATTTTAAACTTTAATAAAATATATAAATTATACACATTAGAAATAAGTACAGTGGTAAACATTAGAAGTGAAGGTATTGGTAAATCATTAGTTCCATAGTCTCTTGCTTACTATTTTTTAGTTAATTGCATAACTCAATTCAGATTATCCAGAGGAAGCTCCAAGAATACAGTATGACAGGAGATAATAAAAATTAATAAAACCAAGGGGGTACAGCAAATAAGTGTGAAAAATTAAATTTGATGATTTAGCATATCTGACCTTCTTTAATAATGAAATCACACAAAATGCCCCAAACTAATATACAAATAGACCCTGGTGAAAGGGAATATTTGTAAATATATACCACAACAACTAGATATGCACAGAAGTGGTAATCAAATAGTCACCATGAAAGACACCACATAAATGGTATATAAATCAATAAATATTTTATTACTCACACTAGCTGAAGAGCCCGGCGCTGCCCGGCATAGTACCTAACTACGGTTAGTTATAACAAATTGTAATGATTATATCTATATACAAGTATTCAGCTTTCTCTCCATTATGTAGATAGGGCCAAAATAGTTTGGCGATTTGGAACGTGCGGGGGTTAAAATTTCCATTCAACACATAGCCTATGATGCTCCTGGGGTTGAGATGTGCGGGCATGCAAAATTTCATGCCCGTAAGTACAACGGTGCAGATTCCTATCCCGGGCCAAAATTATTTGCCGATTTGGAATGCGCGGGGTTAAAATTTCGACTAAAAACCTAGCCTACGACGCTCCCGGGGTCGAGACGTGCGGGTGTGCAAAATTTCATGCCCGTAAATGCAGATTCCTATGCCGGACATACACACAAGCATTCAGCTTTCTCCCCATTATGTAGATAGGGCCAAAATTGTTTGGCGATTTGGAACGTGCGGGGGTTAAAATTTCCATTCAACACATAGCCTATGATGCTCCTGGGGTTGAGATGTGCGGGCATGCAAAATTTCATGCCCGTAAGTACAACGGTGCAGATTCCTATCCCGGGCCAAAATTATTTGCCGGTTTGGAATGCGCAGGGTTAAAATTTCGACTAAAAACCTAGCCTACGACGCTCCCGGGGTCGAGACGTGTGGGTGTGCAAAATTTCATGCCCGTAAATGCAGATTCCTATGCCGGACATACACACAAGCATTCAGCTTTCTCCCCATTATGTAGATAGGGCCAAAATTGTTTGGCGATTTGGAACGTGCGGGGGTTAAAATTTCCATTCAACACATAGCCTATAATGCTCCTGGGGTTGAGATGTGCGGGCATGCAAAATTTCATGCCCGTAAGTACAACGGTGCAGCTTCCTATCCCGAGCCAAAATTATTTGCCGATTTGGAATGCGCGGGGTTAAAATTTCTACTCAAAACCTAGCCTATGACGCTCCCGGGGTCGAGACGTGCGGGTGTGCAAAATTTCATGCCCGTAAATGCAGATTCCTATGCCGGACATACACACAAGCATTCAGCTTTCTCCCCATTATGTAGATAGGGCCAAAATTGTTTGGCGATTTGGAACGCGCGGGGTTAAAATTTCGATTCAAAACATAGCCTAGGACTCTTTCGGGGTCGAGACGTGCGGGCGTGCAAAATTTCATGCCCGTAAGTGCGACGGTGCGGATTCCAATCCCGGACAAACATACCCACATACATACACACATACATACATTCAGCTTTATATATTAGATATGAGAAAAATAAAAAAGAAAAGATGCTAGATATAATTTAGAAGAGGGACATAATTCTAATAGGAGATCCACTGAAGTTTATCCATCCTTAAAAATGGCCCCACATGGTATAAAGGAGCAGAATACATGGCTGAATACATATAAGTAAATACACATTGGTTGCTATAAACAAATAAATATTTAACCACAATGGGTTAATAGAATCACATATATTATGCAACCACAGCGATTGTAAAAGCTCAATGCAATTTGCAAACGGTCAGCCTAGTCACCAATAACAATATATCGCTGATAATAGTGATGTATCAGAGATACTAAATACAAAATACACACAGCCTATACAAATGCCAATCAACATACCAGTGGTGATGGAGTGGAAATCCCCAGATGTCCCTCTGCCTTTTCGCACTGCTTCTTCGGGAGGCTTCTTTAATAATGCACTGGTATAGCTCAGAATGCTATTAGTGTCAATATTTTGTACTATATTATTTTTCTGGGTTGTGTGGGGTGTCCAGATAAAATTAGCATCTCTTTTGGAGGGTTGACGTGTCTTTTAGGACAGCTCACCCATATTTGGTCTTCATCTGATGCTCAACTCTAACCTTTACCTACAATTTAGTGCTAGCATGTGGCAGTGGGTACACCGTGGAATATTGCCCTGGCAGGTGGGCCAAACAAGGTGAAGGTAGTAGTTGTTTTTGAGGTCCGTGGTGTCTTTAAGGGTTTACCTTCCCAAGTATGTGCAGGCTGGATTCGGCGGACTGTGCGAAAGAAACCATCTAAGAATAAACTGACAGGAATTTGATTCCTATCAAAACATTATGGAGTGCTGTGAGAACGCAGCGAGACACAGATAGGATCTCCAGTCATCCCAACTAGATTTTGCCACTAGGACCCGATAGGCACGGACGAGAAAGTGAGGCTGACAACCTGCGCAACACTTCCTCACTTTAACTCAAGTCAAGCGCAAGACATAACATAACTTCAATCACATTATCTTTCAAAGGCCGGGGTCACACTAGCGTTGAATACGGACGAGTGCTAGGTGAGAAAACATCACATAGCACTTGGACCATTGTTAATCTATGGGGCAGCTGCCATCACTGTTTTTTTTCTCAGGTGTATTCAGCATGCGAGTGAAATCGCAGCTTGCTGCAATTGTACGCATATATTGGCAGGGTCTCGCCAATGCATGTCTATGGGTGCGAGAAAAAATCAGACACCACACGGACCATCTGTGTAGCTTGCGATAAATACGCACACATTTTCCTCATTTCAACCCATTGAGACATTAAATTCAATGAGGAATATCAGTGACAAATGTAAAGCCATAAGGATGTTATATGGATACATAGGTGTGAGAAAATCGCATCATCGCATTGCAAATGCATTACACACAGATGACTATACGGAGAACATTTGTGCAACTCTCAGCAGGTAGACTCGAACCGATCTTTCTTATATTTAGTGTGGCCCCAGCCAAAGTAATGATATCTGCCATTGTATGACCTTCACTATATTCTTTAATAATGTTCATTTAAAACTCCACTATGGTTGATGTAGATATTGTGGAAGGAGGAAGTGACATTTTGTACACTAGTCCTTTATTAGAGTTATATTCTTTTCAATAAAAAATAAGTTTGAGACAATCTGCAACATGAAATATTTTTTTTAAGAGATAATTGTGGGATCATAGCGACTAATACTTGTGATGGTTTGTATAAACAGCTCTGGCAAAAATTAAGAGACCACTTCAAAATTTTCAGTTTGCCTGATTTTTCTCCTTATAGGTATATTTTTTAGTAAAATGTAAATTGCCCTTTTATTCTATAAACTACTGACAATCTGTCTCCGAATTGCCAAGCAATAAATTTTGTATTTATTTTCAGAAAATGAGAAATGGTCAAAATAGCAAAAAAATGCAGTGCTTGCAGACCTCAAATACTACTAAGAAAACAAGTTGATAATCATTTAGAAACAACAATACTAAAGTTTTAAGTCAGGAAGAGTTCAGAAATCAATATTTTGTAGAATAACGATGATTTTTAATCACAGCTTTCATACATCGTGGCATGCTTTCCACCAGTCTTTCACACTGCTTTTGTGTGACCTTATTAAACTCCTGGTGCAAAAATGTAAGCAGTTCTTTGTTTGGTGACTTGTGACAAATTCCGGGGTCACACTAGCGTTGAATACGGACGAGTGCTAGGTGAGAAAACATCACATAGCACTTGGACCATTGTTAATCTATGGGGCAGCTGCCATCACTGTTTTTTTTCTCAGGTGTATTCAGCATGCGAGTGAAATCGCAGCTTGCTGCAATTGTACGCATATATTGGCAGGGTCTCGCCAATGCATGTCTATGGGTGCGAGAAAAAATCAGACACCACACGGACCATCTGTGTAGCTTGCGATAAATACGCACACATTTTCCTCATTTCAACCCATTGAGACATTAAATTCAATGAGGAATATCAGTGACAAATGTAAAGCCATAAGGATGTTATATGGATACATAGGTGTGAGAAAATCGCATCATCGCATTGCAAATGCATTACACACAGATGACTATACGGAGAACATTTGTGCAACTCTCAGCAGGTAGACTCGAACCGATCTTTCTTATATTTAGTGTGGCCCCAGCCAAAGTAATGATATCTGCCATTGTATGACCTTCACTATATTCTTTAATAATGTTCATTTAAAACTCCACTATGGTTGATGTAGATATTGTGGAAGGAGGAAGTGACATTTTGTACACTAGTCCTTTATTAGAGTTATATTCTTTTCAATAAAAAATAAGTTTGAGACAATCTGCAACATGAAATATTTTTTTTAAGAGATAATTGTGGGATCATAGCGACTAATACTTGTGATGGTTTGTATAAACAGCTCTGGCAAAAATTAAGAGACCACTTCAAAATTTTCAGTTTGCCTGATTTTTCTCCTTATAGGTATATTTTTTAGTAAAATGTAAATTGCCCTTTTATTCTATAAACTACTGACAATCTGTCTCCGAATTGCCAAGCAATAAATTTTGTATTTATTTTCAGAAAATGAGAAATGGTCAAAATAGCAAAAAAATGCAGTGCTTGCAGACCTCAAATACTACTAAGAAAACAAGTTGATAATCATTTAGAAACAACAATACTAAAGTTTTAAGTCAGGAAGAGTTCAGAAATCAATATTTTGTAGAATAACGATGATTTTTAATCACAGCTTTCATACATCGTGGCATGCTTTCCACCAGTCTTTCACACTGCTTTTGTGTGACCTTATTAAACTCCTGGTGCAAAAATGTAAGCAGTTCTTTGTTTGGTGACTTGTGAATATACATCTTCCTCTTGATTACATTCCAGAGGTTTTCAATGGGGTTAAGGTCTGGAGATTGGGCTGGCAATGACAGGGATTTGATGTGGTGGTCTTTCATCCACACATTGATTGACCTAGCTGTGTGGCATGGCACATTGTTCTGTTGGAAATACCAGTCCTCAGAGTTGGGAAACACTGTCTGAGCAGAAGGAATCAACTGTTTTTCCAGGATAACCTTGTATGCAGCTTGATACATACGTCCTTCACAAAGATTAACCTGCCCAATTCTAGCCTTGCTGAAGCATCCCCAGATCATCACTGATCATCACTGATCCTCCACCAAATTTTACAGTGGGTGCAAGACACTGTGGCTTGTACGCCTTTCCGGGTCTCTGTCTAACCATTAGATGACCAAGTGTTGGGCAGAGCTGAAAATTAGACTCATCAGAGAAGACTACATTACTCCAGTCTTCTATGGTCCAACTCTTATGGTCTTTCTAAAACTTCAGCCTGGCTCTCCTTTGCTTCTCATTGATGAAAGGCTTTTTTTCCAGCTTTACATGACTTGAGCCCTGCCTCAAGGAGCCTGTTACGAACTGTTCTTGCCATGCACTTCACCCCAGCTGCCGTTTGCCATCCCTTTGTAGGTCACTTGATATCATCCTGTGGTTGCTGAGTGACATTCGAATAAGATGACAGTCATCCCGGTCAGTGGAGAGTCGATTTCGCCCTCTGCCGGTCTGTAGCTTTGTTGTTCCCAATGTCTGCTGCTTGACCTTGTTGTAATGGACTCCTGTCTTAGAAATTTTAAGGATGGAGGCAACATGACGCTCACTGTATCCCTCTGCTAGTCAAGCCAGAATTGAGCCCTTCTTTTCCTCAATCAGGACTTTTTTTCCAACTCCATTGGTGTAGTTAAAAGTTTTTTTTCATTCCAATTACTTTTGATTACTTTTGGGATATTACCAGCACTTGTTTTGCCATCCAGCTTGACCTATTGCAAGAGGATTGTGAACACCACAGCAGTGTTTTTTATACTTTCCTTCGTTAAATAAGATTTGAATCAGGTGATCATCTAATCAGAAGCACATAAAGTAGAATGAGGTGTACTCTGGTTGGAATTGAACTGACACTAGAATGGAATGGCTGTCAAACATTTAGAGGAGCTGATTTTTATAAAACTGCAGTGGTCTCTTAATTTTTGCCAGAGCTGTATACTTCTGTTTCAACATTTACAAAAATAACATTTATTTTAAAAGAAACATTTAAGAATATTTATTCACACCCTAACCACTTTCTATGCTACGCTGGAGCAAGGTGTCCAGGAGATTTATCTCTTTTCCATATTATTTCTTAGTTTTATGGATTTTAAGATGTAAAGTAAACATCAATCCATTGAGTTTAACCTAAAACAAAGCATGTTAATCCAGAAGAAGGTAAAACCCTAGAAGACAGATGCAAATTGCCACATATTCGGTGAAAAATTCCTTCCCAACCATGTTTTAAACACCACTGTTTTAAATTGAAGCACACATGTAAACTTAATATTCAGCTTACACCAGAAAACTAATATTTAATCCCTAAACGACCGCCGATACGCCTTTTAACGGCGGTAGTTAAGGGTATTTAAACCACAGCGCCATTAATTAACGGCACTGTGGAGAAAGTATACAGCGCCCCCCAGAGTCGGATTTTCTCCGGGTTCTCGGTAGCCGAGACCCCAGAGAACATGATTCGGGTCAGTTTTTACAGACCCCGCTTTTGTGATTGCCTTTATTAACCGTATAACGGCGACCGCAAAAAAAAAAAAGCCGCAATCCTGCATGTAATTTCTCTCTCCTCTGATGTGATTGCACATCAGAGGGAGAGAGAAATGGGGTCCCCGGGACCCCCAATCAGTCCCCCGTGTCTCATGGTGTCACCTCAGTCCTCCCATGGCTCCCTGAGCGTTCAGCGTCTTCTCCCTGAAAAGAAAATGGCGGGCGCATGCGCAGTGCGCAGTGCGCCCGCAGAGTCGGATTTTCTCCGGAGTCTTGGCTACCAGGGGTAGCTGAGATCCCAGAGAACATAATTTGAGTCCCCACTTTTGCAATCGCCGTTATTAACTATATAACGGCAACCGCAGAAAAAAAAAGGCGATTCTGCAATTAACTTCTCTCCCCTCTGATGTGATCGCACATCAGAGGGGAAAGAAATAGGGTCCCCAGGAACCCCGATCTCCCGGTATCTCCCGGTGTCCCCCCATCCTCCTATGGCTCCTTGCAGCTCCCGGTCTTCTGCCTGCAAAGAAAATGGCAGGCGCATGCAGATTCATTCATTCAGTGCAGGACATTTTGATCACTGTGATAAACGCTATCACAGTGATCAAAATAAAAAAAATTGTAAATAAATCCCCCTTTTATCATCCCCTTAGTTAGGGGCATATAATAAAACTAGATGGTGTCCCGATTCTAACGCATCGGGTATTCTAGAATATGTACGTAGTTTATTTATGAAGATTTAAGAATAATGCAATGAATAAA
>JARQOD010000009.1:145242954-145480068 GCA_033576555.1 Oophaga sylvatica
TATTTTTGGGAGCAAAAGTGTGTGGTTAGAAACGAGGGCCCTGCTGTGATCTCGCTGATCGTTACTAGTTTGGACCGTTTTTAAAATTTCGTTGGCGTCCGCTGGTGACGCTATTTTCGCTGTGTCGGGGCACCTTTTGTGAGCATGTGCGCTGTTTTTTACATCCCCAATAAACCGTTAAAGTCGTTAATGAGATCGCTAACCGCTTATGAGTCGTTAACGAGATCGTAAGTGTGGCAGCTCTAGCGACATTAAAACGATCACAAAAACGATCTCATTAGCTTGCGTCGTTATTGAGATCGCTAACGAGATCACTAAGTGTGGCATTTCCCTTGTACATTGAGCCATTCTTTTATAATCCCGATAGCAATTAATGAAAAGTAAATGCTTAAAAAGTAAAGAAAAAGGAGAGTCTCAAAAGATTCTAAAATAAAACTGTGTTTTCAATTTTTGTGCAATACTCCTTTTGGTTATGTTTATTGTTTGAAAAATGTAACTATTGCTAGACAACTAACATGGTAGTCAAAGAGGCATCTCATTGCCACAAAATTGATCAATGAAATGTCTGATAACATTTCTTATTGTTTATTTTGTTTTAAATTGCTGTGAACTAAGAAGTAACTCTCCTTTGGCTAAAATGTACTCATTTATTTCCTGACCATTGAGTTCCTGCTTCTGTGTAAAACGCTGCATTAAAAATAAAATATTAATTTTGTGATTTTTATCCTCATAGTATTGTGTGTATTTTTTGAGGAAGCCATAGAGAAATCCATCCAATGCACCCCTCATGGAGTTATTGAAATGACCAGCAAAACAAACTGTATTGATTTTACTCAACTTTGAATGTTGGAAAACAACGGGTAATTTTGACATTATCTTGGCATTTAACCTGCTAAAGTGCATAGTGCTTTTAGAGCCTTGTGTAAAGGTCATTTCAATAATGTTGTTGCTACACCACATCAATATTATGCAACAGCTGCAAAGCACACTTAGAATGCTAAGAGATTTCACATATAAATAAGGATTTTATATTGGTTACTAGACATTTATTATAATGGAAGCTGTTGAAATGGTCGCTTGAAGCTTCTGAAATGTGAATGGCATAACCTATGCATGACATATGTCTACTACTGTAGGTTTTTCTAGCTTGTAACAAAAATAAAATATAAACTTGAAGGAAATGTAATTTTCATAAAATTCATACTCAAGATTTACAGTAAAAGAAATAATTTCAAGACAGAATCTGTGTTCTATTACTCTCTTTTATGTGGTTATTATAAATCTCTATGGTAGTAATAAAAATGATTAATTGAATGTAAAGCATTGTTTAGAATGGTGTTACTGTGTTGTTTTGCTATTTAACAATGCAGTAGATAACATACCGTAAGCATCATTAATAAAAATGTATTAGTCACTCAGAACTTATTCGAATTAGTTCATTTATCTCTTATTTTCAAAACTTGACAATTTAACTATGGGAAGCTTTATGCTAATGCACTTCTGAATGCATAGGCCCAAAAGGTAAGAATATAATTCATATAGCGGGAACTGGTACAGTAGTCTTGAAGCAGCAAGAATATGCATCAGTACCTTAATTACAGAGCATTTTACACAGATTGATCTGAACATAACTTCTTTTACACTGTGCGAAAAATAAACTACCGTATATACTCGAGTATAAGCCGACCCGAGTATAAGCTGACCCCCCTAATTTTGCCACAAAAAATTGGGAAAACTTATTGACTCGAGTATAAGCCTAGGGTGGGAACTGCAGCAGCTACTGGTAAATTTCAAAAATAAAAATAGATGCCAATAAAAGCAAAATTAATTGAGACATCAGTAGGTTAAATGTTTTTGAATATCCATATTTAATCGGAGCCCCATATAATGCTCCATACAGTTCATGATGGCCCCATAAGATCCTCCATACAAAATACGCCCCATATAATGCTGCACAAAGGTTAATAATGGCCCCATAAGATGCTCCATAGAATAATATGCCCCATATGCTGCTCCATAAAGGTTATGGCCCCATAAGATGCCCCATAGAATATGCCCCCATATGCTGCTCCATAAATGTTATGGCCCCATAAGATGCCCCATAGAATATGCCCCCATATGCTGCTCCATAAAGGTTATGACCCCATAAAATATGCCCTCATATGCTGCTCCATAAATGTTATGGCCCCATAAAATATGCCCCATATGCTGCTCCATAACGGTTATGGCCCCATAAGATGCCCCATAGAATATGCCCCCATAGGCTGCTCAATAACAGTTATGGCCCATAAGATGATCCATAGAATATGCCCCCATATACTGCTGCTTATAAAAAAAAAAATAACATACTCACCTCTCGTCGCTGGGGGCCAGGTGCCGGTGTCCTGAGCAGGCGGGGACACCGGCGCGCTATGACTGACAGATGCCGGTGTCACCACTGGCTCAGGCCCCCGGCACCTGCAATATTAACCTGTCCCCGTTCACTGCCACGCACCATTGTGTCTTCCGGGTCGGTCCTCTGGTTGTCAATGTTCAGGCAAAGGGCGCGGCGTGCACTAACCACATCATCGCCCCCTCTGACCTGAACGTCACAGCCAGGGGACGTGAGGACAGAGCGGTGCGCAGCAGTGGAACGGGGACAGGTGAATATGGCATGGCTCCCCCATCCTCCGCTTCATACTCACCCCCTCCTGGCGCATCTCTGCAGCCCCTGCGTCTCCCATTGTCACCGGCGCCGCAGCTCTTCATTCCTTCAGCGGTCACGTGGTACCGCTCATTAAAGTCACAAATATGTGCATATTCATGACTTTAATGAGCGGTACCACATTACTGCTGAACACAGGCGCTCCCCCTTCCCCCGCCGACCCCTGGTATATGACTCGAGCATAAGCCGAGAGGGGGATTTTCAGCCCTAAAAAATGAGCTGAAAATCTCAGCTTATACTTGAGTATATATGGTATATTCTTTAATGTTTTTCTAAAAAATGTGATCTTTGTATTAGTTGCTGTAAATACACAACATAGACTTTTCCTGTTTAGTAATTTTTTCGGTATCAAAAGTAGGGATTTACACATCTGACAAGATTCAAATTTGCCAAATCCTTTAAGTCTTACCAGGAAATTTGATTCACAGCTAATATATTCTCCACAATATGCTCTTGAGTATAGAGCTTGTATAATAAACGTAAAAACATGGAAATAAACAAAACAATCAATACTCACTTCATCACTTACCTCTGCTGCTCACTGTCCTCGTACAGTCCTCCTACTGCTGACTTGAAACTCTGGGCATCTGCACACTAAGATGGGATTTTCATATATGATTAAGGATGTAGCCGTGATCTTTTGACACAAATGTGCAGAGAGAGACATCCAAAGGTTTCAACGTGCAGTGGCGGTAAGAAGAAGTGACAAGAATCAAATGGGAGATGGTATGCTTCAGAGGTGGCTGTGAGGTAAGCAATAGGATGAGTTGCTTGTTACCACCTTTTTAACCTTTGTCCGGCCCTCTAAACTTCAGCACAATTGCTTCAAACCAGCTGCCATCTTACTGAATGTGTGAGAAGTGAATTCCAAAAATTTGCTTACTGAAGAATACAGGTTTTTGGAAAAATTAAAATAGAACTCAATTCTACTCAAATTATTTTGCCCTACTCTTATTATATTTTATGGTGCATTGTGGATTTAGGGTATTTTCCAAATGCTTTCTGGCACCTGTTCGGTAGCCCCATTGGGACTTATGTTCGAACACCCCTCCCCGCAAAATGGGATTCGGATGTATGAGCCAATGGGGCCATAGACTAATGGTCCTGGTAAAGTAAACTTGTGCTATCTCGTGCACCGTTTTTCGACGTATACACCTACTGGAGGCAGACATCCAGATGCAGGTTACTACGTCTGAGTGTCCACTTACAGAAGGCATACATGCTAGAAAATTATTCATGGCAAAGCACACATTTACTCTGTTGGCAACATTATAGTCTACAGCCCTACTGGCACATACGTTTGAATCCTGTTTTGTCAGTGTTTTAGACGTAAGCCCTGACAGGGCCAATGAACGCAATGTGAACAAACCCTTACTAGACTTATTTTGCAAACAGACCTAATTATTTAAACAGTACAAATAGAGCAAAATAATGCATGTGCTGATTGCTGTCAGTGAAGATCAGATATGCATTCTCTGTGTGAAATTTCTCAAATGAAAACACATTGTCAGTTGTAAAATGGTAAAACTTGTAAACATTGTGATAGCTTTTCCAGCATTTTTAAAAACATTTGTTTTTTATTGATGCAAAATCAAAAAATGTAATAAAAACTCTCCATCATGCTACGAATGAGAATGTGAATGTCTGAAATACATTGACGTTGAAAAAACGTGTGTCTGGAACTTGTTTATGATGTCATTTAATTGTGTATCAGTAAAGAAATAATGTTTTTTCCAAATGCAGGACAATCTATCTTGTAGTTCATTAAATCTATTAAACTTAAAATGATGATGTTTTAAAAAATCCAAGCCATAAACCTCCAAACATGAAAATTTTAAAGGATTCTTGGCCAAGGACATATCTGGAGTGGGGCGAGTTGAAATAATTTCCCTGGGCACAGGTGGCAGGAAAGGCAATCTCAAGCTGCCTGAGGTGGGTGATTTGATATGTCTCAACCTCTTCTTGATTAAGGTGGAGATGAGTGCAATGAAGGACCAGACATGTGGGATAAATTGTCTATAGAAGTTGGTAAATGGCATGCAAGCTTTTGGGACAAGGCCATGAGAGAACAGTAGAAACCTTCTTTGGATCCATATCAAGGCCCTTGATTGAAACAATGTATCTGAGGAAAGGCGTGGAGAGTCTTTCAAAGACACATTTGGATAATTAGCAAACAAATTGTTCTCTGGTAGGCATGAAAAAACCTGATGGACATGTCTTCTATGGGTAGGTAGATAGGGAGAGAAAATAAGGATTTTGACTTTTCGATTTTGTAAAGACCTTCAAACTCTATACAGGGTCGTAGAGAACCAACCTTCTTGGTCACGAAGAAGAAGCCAGCACTGACGGCAAAAAAAGGACTTACAGATAAATTCCTTGGCTAAGTTCTCTGTAATGTAATCTGACATGGCCCCAATCTCAGGTAGAGATAATCTGAGTTGCACTTAGAAATAAATTTTTTAGCATACAGGACTCCAATCCACAGCATCAAACCGCAATGTGTAGACAGCACACGATCGGGTCAAGGATGCACGCTCCGGTCCATGGATCCAAATGGGCCACAAAGTCCACAAGTTAAAGAAAGAGCAGCATCCATCCAGGTGAAGAATATGAAAAGCTTTATTCTGCCATATCACAAGACGACGTTTCGGCCATACATTGGCCTTTTTCAAGTTTACTTGAAAAAGGCCAATGTATGGCCGAAACGTCGTCTTGTGATATGGCAGAATAAAGCTTTTCATATTCTTCACCTGGATGGATGCTGCTCTTTCTTTAACTTGTCCAATCCACAGCATGTCTTGCAGCATGGTGAATGGGATAGGCACTGCCAGGAGTTGCCTATCAATGGAGGAAATAGTCAGGAGAACATTCAGTTGTTGTGTAGGGAACTGAATTTGATGGACCAGATCCTTTTGGATGAAGTTACCCTCAGAGCCTGAATTTAGATGAGCAGCCGCTGAGAGAGACATCTCCTCCCAGACAAGGGTAACTTCAGTGAATAGCTTTAGACAACAATTTCTCTCACCAAGGGCCACCTCTCCAGCCAACCATAGGTGCTGGATTTTCCCCGTCTTAGATGGAACTAGCAAACAAAATGTCCTTTACCTCAGCAGTACATAATAGCACGAAAAACACATACCACTAGTGTAATAAATCATAATACAAAGTAATAGATGAATATCATTATCATTGTAACACTAGTATCAAAAGGATATTGTAACTGACACACTGAAAATATCAAAGATAACAAGCCGCAAAAAATCAGTGCAATGTCAACAAATAAAGCAAAAAAATACTTTATTAATACATATCAAATTGGGACAAGGCAAGGGGGATAACAAGAAGGCTAAACGTGACACACATGATCCGCATGAGCCCAGGCAGTGGAGAACAGCGGCAACATCCGGAGAGATCATGCATAGTATGAATAGCAGGCATATATGAATGCAGGCATAAGCATGTTTAATAGCATGTACAAATGTATATACCACAGCGTTTAAACTGCCCACAACATAATACACACTATGCTGATAAAATGACAATGCATCTCATATCAGCGCCTAGGTAAACGATGGCAGTACATACCGGGTGTTTGCAGCGTCTGGGCGGGAGACGCTGCAAACACCCGGTATGTACTGTGAGGATGTTGCCGCTGTTCTCCACTGCCTGGGCTCATGCGGATCATGTGTGTCACGTTTTAGCCTTCTTGTTATCCCCCTTGCCTTGTCCCAATTTGATATGTATTAATAAAGTATTTTTTTGCTTTATTTGTTGACATTGCACTGATTTTTTGCGGCTTGTTATCTCAGCAGTACATGCAGATATTCCTTGATATGACCAGACAGGCCCTGCCAGAAAGTTGCCACTAGGGATTTTTCATTCCAAACCAGCTCTGTATCCAAGGTATAGACATGTAAGGCATACTGGGCCATGATGTCTGTGCTTTGCCTTGGAGACAAAAGGGAAGAAGCAGCTGAGGAGATGCGGCCTGGAGCATTGAACACCGTTTGGAACATATCCAGTAACTTCCCAACATTGTTGGTCTCCAGACAATCATGCTCCTAAATTTGATTTGCCCAAGCCAGTGCTTGTCCAGACAGCAAAGAGATCATAAAAACTGTTTTGGTGTAAACTGAAGGAAAGAGATGTAGCACACACTGTAAGGATTCTTTGTTGCTGGCAGTGAGAGCTGGTGGTCATTTAAACCTAGGTATATGATTTTCATTCATGCAGTCATGTGCCGACTAGACATGCTGAATCTTGTTCAATACAAATGAATTCAGTGAGGCACGTCTAGTGGGCACATGACTGCATGATTGAAAATAACATAGTTAGATTTAAATAACGACCCTCTCTTACCCCCGGCACGAAAGAATGCTTACAGTCAGATTGCAGCCAGAAATATGCAGATTGCATTTGCCGCCAGTACATGAGACTCCAGTGTGCAGTGCTTGCACAGTGAGTATTAAAAAGTTTTCAGTCACACCGAGCGACTGCAGACTTTCATCGCAAGCCTGGAAAACTCCTTTAAATTTAACAATAAGCACTGCAGCATGCCCAATCCTGACAGTATGTAATATACTCACTGTCAGTATTTGGCTCTGCTTGCCAGTTCCAGTAGTCAACACATGACCACTCAATTGTCTGGTCTAAAGGCCTAAATCTGATAGAGGTGTATTAATACAATACTGAAAAACATAGAAAGAGGGAGTGGTAGTCTTAAGGGTATGCCACACTAAACAATATCGCTAACGGGATCGCTAAAAAACGTCACTATTTAGCGATCCTGTTAGCGATATTGTTCAGTGCGGCAGCTTCCAGCGACGAGCTTCCTGCTGTGATCTCGCTCGTCGCTGGAATCGTTCCGGACCCTATTTCATCGCTGGCGCTCCCGCTGGGTAAGTATCTAATCTCTGTGTGGCACCTTTTCTTAGCGATTTAGCGGTACTTTTGTACCGCTAAAGTCGTTAAGAAGATCGCTAACGGCGATAGCGTCGTTAACTATATCGCTAAATGTGACTGCATTTAGCGATATAGAAACAATCCCGCTAGCGATCTCATTAGTATGCAACGCTAACGAGATCGCTAGCGGGATAGCTTAGTGTGGCAGTACCTTTAGTTTGTGAAGAATAATAATATGATTCCATTGATTGGGAGCTTCTGAGCTGGTGTGATTGTGAATTGATTGATCTGAGATACTGCAGAACTGCACCTTAATAACACATTTTTTTATTTCTAAGATAATGAAAATAAGGAGGGTTATTTAGTGCCTCTGTGTCTTATTTTTTACTAATGAAGAATAATACTGAAATTGAGGCTTTTGTGTTATTTTGAGAATGGCAAACATGTTGCAGATACAAAAAAATCTTTGAAAATACTATTATGAAAAATTACATGTGCAAGCTTTCAGAGCAAAGAGGCTCCTTCACCAGGCAAGTACCAAAATATCATTTTTATTGTACCTCAGATTCCAGAAAAGAAAGAATTTTTTCGCTCTTAGTTGAGAAGTCATCACATCTTCAATTTCAAAACAACTAGTTTGTTCCTGCTCTTAAATAAAAAGATATTTTTGGATGGTTTGTGAAAAAGCTATTGGCTCTTCATTTATCAAAGAAGAAATTTCTGGATCATTTTTGTACCACCCTGTGTGAAAAAAGCCACAGCTTCTTCCATTTGTACTGCCTCTGTAAAAAACACAAGCAATGCAGACATTTTCTGCAAAATTAAAAACTTTTTTATTTGTTTTCACAATGTTTGCTATGACATTTTTGTCAATTGGGCAATTAGCTACAAGTGTTTTTTTCTAGCCAGACATGTTGAGGTCTTTTGGATATTAGTAAGGCTGAGTTTGCATTAAAGAGCTCAAAAGAGTTCACAATTCTTCTAGGAGACCTGAGAGTGTTATAAACATTTTTTTCCAGACAATTAGAGGCTTTGCCGTACCCACATTCATTCCATATCTTCTCAAACTGTAAATTGAATCTTTAAAACATGCATTAGTTCTAAAACAGGAAGAATCCAAAGTTATAGCAGATTTTTATAAGCAAGAATCATTTTATGACTTGTATAAAAATGTAGACTGATTGTTACTCATTTACACCATTTATAAAATAAATAGTTGATTTGTATTCAGTATTGATAGAGTCAAAATTAGTATGAATAGGACAAAATGATGTATGACAATAATTACTTGGCTCTCAGGTCACACAGCATTGCCTATTGCAAAAGCAGTGATGAATTACAGGCAAGCCCTCTTAGTTCTGCAGATATCTGATTTTTCATATAAATACAATGAGGTGACCTTACAAACAAGCTTCGATTCGTTAGTGACAAGCTATGCATATAAAATACTAAATATGATTATTTATCGCCTTCGCACAATATTTTTATAACCTCATTTGTGCATTTACTATAGTTAACCCCTGAACGACCGGGGGTGTTTCAGTTTTTTAATTTCTGCTTTTTGCTCCCCTTCTTCCCAGAGCTATAACTTTTTTATTTGGTCAATATAGCCATGTGAGGACTTGTTTAATTGTGGGAGAAGTTGTACTTTTCAATGACATCATTGGTTTTAACATTTCAGTAACTGGAAAATGGGAAAAAAATCCAAGTGTGGTGAAATTACAAAGAAAGTGCAATTCCACAGGCTTTTTTTTTTACCATGTTCACTAAATGCTAAAACTGATCTGCCATTATGATTCTCCTTGTCATTAGGAGTTCACAGATACCAAACATTTATAGGATCTTTATTATTTAAGTGGTGAAGAAAATTTCAAAAATTTGTAAGAAAAAAAGGCGCCATTTTCCTAGACCTGTAATGTCTACATTTTTTTGTGATTTGGGTCTGAGTGAGGGTTTATTTTTTGTGTGCCGAGCTGATGTTTTTATTGATACCATTTTGGTGTAGATGATATCTTTTTATCGCCCATTATTGCAATGTAGCAGAAACCAAAAAACTTAATTCTGGTGTTTTGAATTTTTTTCTTGTTGCAATATTTATCGATCAGGTTAATTATTTTCTAAATTGACAGATCTGGCGATTTTGAACGCGGCGATACCAAATATATGTGTATTTGATTTTTTATTGCTTTATTTTTAATGGGGAAAAGGGGGGATTTGAACTTTAATATATTTTTTTACTTTTTAAAAAAAAATTTACTTTTTGCATGCTTCAATAGTCTTCATGGGAGACTAGAAGCTGCAATACTTTGCCTCTGCTGCACACAGGCGATGATCAGATCTCCTGTGTGTAGCAGAAAAGCTCACTTGCTATAAGCACTGACCACGGGGCGGTGCTCAAAGCAATCTGGCAATGACAACCATAGAGGTCTGCTCCAGACCTCTGGTTGTCATGCTGACTCATAGGTGATCCTCGATCGTGTGACAGGGTAATCGATGGGCAGGATTAGCGATGAGCTTCCTGTAAGCATGAGTTAAATGCCACTGTCAGAAATTGACAGCTGCATTTGACTAGTTAATAGCTGTTGTGGGCACATGTCAGCTGTATAGATCAGCTGTCATGTGCCCAGAAAGGTGCGGGCTCAGCGCCGGAGCCCACACCAAACACAAGGAGTCCGACGTGGGCATACTGTTACGCCCAAAGTTGGAAAGGGGTTAAAGAAAATAGATTTGTATCTATAAGAGTATGTTTCTTCATAAACTGCAGGCTCTTGTGAGAAGAGCACTCACTTCTATTAACATTTTTTGTTATTTCATGAAAGTGATAATCCTTCATCTGTACTGATATATAATTTTATGAAAGAGTTTCTGCATTTGGTGATTTCTCACAATCAAGAAAGATCTACTTCAGCGCAGCCTGGATTGACTATAGGAAAGCCTGTGCCACAAACATTGATCTGTGAATGTTTGGTGCTCTACAATCAACAGGAAATCGAGACCCTTCCTTTAGAAGCTCAATGGAGCTATGGAGGACAACACTGGACGTCCAACTAAAACCAACTAGCACAAGTGACCATCAAATGCTGCATATACCAAGGTGATGCACTGTCCCCTTTGCTGTCCTGCATAAGCTTTAACTCCATCAGTCAGATAATCAGTCTAGCTATGTTTACAAGATCAAAAGTGGAAGTATACACTTCCTCTACATGGATGACATTAAGCTGTATGCGAAAAATGAATGAAATATTAATATCCACCTACAGTGAAGATATGGGGATGTGTTGTGAACGTGTTGGAGACGACTTCGGAGCTGAAGCTCCCTCTGGTGGATGCTGAGGGTATTGAACCTATGTTGAACAGCAAAAATCCACCACCTGCAACTGACGATTGGTTATCAGGTGGTACTGACTGGCCTGATATAAGTGAGCTGACCTCGCATGGTTCTTGCCGGTGATCAATTGTTCTTCCTGGTCTAGGTTGGAATTCAGCTTGCTTTTCTGCTGTGTCCTGCTTGCATTCAGATAAGTCACTTTCAGTTTTTTTTACTGTGGTTTGAATTTTCTGGTTTCTTGCTGTTTTGCTTTTTGAGTTCAGCCGGGTCCCCTTTGGGGGCTTTGGCTGGTCTCCGTTCGCTTTTTTTATTTGTTCATTTGCTCAGTTTTGTGATATTTTACTGCTAAGTAGCTACGTGTCCACACCAGAGATCTGATATAGGTGGTCGAGACCGTGTTGTCCCAGTATTTTTGGATTCAGAAGTGTTGGAGTTTTTACTAGGGTTTTTCTGGGTTGCAGACAGTATTCTCTCCTGTGCTGTCCTATCTAGACAGTTTTAGGCCTCAGCGTTTGCTCACTCTATTTTCTGTCTGTGTTCGTGTTTTCATCTTGTCTAACCGCCATTATATGTTTGGGGGCTTCCTATTCTTTTGGGGCTCTATTCTGGGGCAGTTAGCTTTCCTCTTTCCATCTTCAGGGATAGCTAATTTCTCCAGCTGTGACGAGGCGTCTAGGGCACCGTAGGAATGTCCCATGGCTGCTTCTAGTTGTGCGGTTAGTTTAGGGGTCTGCATCCTATTAGTTTCCAACCTCTCTGGTGCTTGGCTACCTATGCGGTTTTTTGCTCCTGCCTCCTCAGCTACCATAACATAACAGCGATGCTTTTCGCACTGAGGAAGTGCGGAAGATTGGTAATAAAGAGAAGCAAAGTAGTCAAGACTGATGGAGTTGAACTACAAGCAGGGCTCATAGCAGATATACAGACACAAGTACTTCAATATCCATCAGGGATATGGTAATCATGATGAAGAGGCAAGGAAAGCAGCAACATCCAAATACCATCAAAAGGTATGACAGATCCTGAAGAGCCAGCTCAAAGAGAAGAATAAGATGTGTGCCATCAATACATATGCCCTGCCAGTTATCAGATACCCTGCTGGCATAGTGTGCTGGCATCTAAGGATGAGATGCTGACAGAGCCTAAGGCAGCAACAAAAATAGACCTGCAAGGAAGAACAGGAATATGAAATACTGTGGCAAGAAAAGCTGCTTCTTGGGATGTACCATTGACAGAAAATGGATGTGGCTGATATAGAAAAATTCTACAAATGGCTGGAGAAATCTGAACTCTAAGATAATACAGATGCACTGATCATAGCGGTACAAGAACAAGCGCTAAGTACTAGATGTATAGAGGAAGGGATCTACCATACAACACAAAACTCGAGGTGCAAACTATGCAAAGATGCCTTGGAAACTGTCCAACACGTAGTGGCAGGATACAAGATGCAAGCAGGAACAGCATATACCGAACGCCAAAACCAAGTAGCAGGAATTGCATACAGGAATATCTGTATAGCATATGGGCTAAAGCCCCCGTCTCACATAGCGAGATCGCTGCTGAGTCACAAGTTTTGTGATGCAACAGCGATCTCCACAGCTATATCGCTTTGTGTGACATTCAGCGACGATCAGCCCCCCCTGCTGGGTATCGCTGATCATCGCTGAATGTCCTGGACATTTTTTTGATCGTTGGTCTCCCGCTGGCCAGCACGCATCGCTGCATGTGGCAGGCAGGAGACCAGCGATTAGCTGGTAACCAAGGTACACATGTTTCTAGGCACCGGGCGGTGCCTAGAAATCCGATGTGTACGTTAGATACCAGCGCACTGGTGCAGGGGAGCTGGTAACCAAGGTACACAGCGGGTTTCTAAGCACTGCATGGTGCCTAGAAACCCGATGTGTACCTTTGGTACCAGCTCCCTGCACCAGAGCACTGGTATCTAACGTACACTGCGGGTAACTAAGCGACGTGCGTCGTTTGTTACACGCATAGTCGCTGTCCTGATTGCTGCTGAGAGCTGCCTGTTTGGCAGCTCAGCAGCAATCAAGTAGCGACACACCAGCGATCCTGACAAGTTTATATCGTTGTCGGGATCGCTGGTGTGTCGCTATGTGTGACGGGGCCCTAAGTCCAGCTAAGTCCAGTTGAGAGACACCAGAGAAAGTGGTGGAGAATGAAAGGGCTAAAATTCTGTGGGACTTCAAGATCCAGACAGATAAGCATCTGTTGGCTAACCAACCAGACATTGTGATAGTAAACAAGAGTCAGAAGACAGCAATGATAATAGATGTGGCAATGCCAAGTGACAGCAACATCAGAAAGAAGGAATATGAGAAGCTGGAGAAATACCAGGGCCTCAAAGGAGAACTGAAGAAGATGTGGAAGGTGAAGGTAACAGTGATTCCAGTGGTGATAAGAGAACTTGGAGCAGTGACCCCTAAGTTGGAAGAATGGCTAAAATAGATCCGAGGAGCAATATCTGAACTCTCTGTTCAGAAAATTGCAATGCTGGGTACAGCTAAGATCCTGCGCAGAACCCTCAAACTCCTAGGCCTCTGGTAGAGGACAGGAGAATGAGGAAGGACAAAAAAAGACCACCCCCCTTTGGGGAGTGAGAAGGAAGTTTTGTAGTTTTTATTTATATAACATTCAAACCCGTTCCTGTCTTGCCCTGTGGATCAATGACATTCATCATGCTCCAAATAATTGCATAAGGCATTGTCAGGGGTGGCACTTGCGAGACCTAGACAGAGAAGGAAGTGGTAGATGACACAGAGTGGTCCTCAGAGTGGTGGTGACAGGACACCTATAGGGTGTCTGATAAGAAGATATGAGTATTTGTGTGAATGAAATCTGCACCCCTCATTCAAGTTGAATAAATCTGCTTGAATCGAATTTTAGGAGATATACTCAACCTTCGTTAAGACTTATTTTTCTGATGAAATAGTGAAAGGTTGAAGCTGATCAGTGGTCATTGATTGCCTGCAATGGTTATGAGGCATAAGAGTGTCATGTGAACTGATAAAAGACATTAGAACACTGCTGGTCCAGGATGTTTTTTTTTTTTTAACGGGGACAATTAGCAGTAAAGAAGGGATTGTCCAGTTGTGGACATCCCTTTAACTTAGAATTAGAATGTGTTTCTTTCAATTTGTTTTTTTAGATAATGTGTTTCTAACAGGTAATCTCAGACTGCTAACATTGGTCTTCATAACACAATGACCTAAAATTAACCAAAATAATAACCTTTTTGGTGGAATACCTTTATCCAATTAGAAGTTGTCATTACACCCTGAAAGTCAGACATTTTATAATTATTGCTGAATGTAAATGAACTAGACAATCTAAGAGGCACAGCTATGTGACAACAATTCTTACTACTGTGTGAAAGAGTAATCTAATGGTAAAGCTTCTTTAGTAATGTGGTACTGAATTTATAATGTAATTATCTCTTAGTCATAGTCATGCAGTAAGGAAAGGAATAAAATGATTGCATTTATTCATAGGTCATTTTTTCAACTTCTATCCTCACTGCAGTCTATTTGATAAAAATAAAGTACTTGACCTGCTAATTGTTCATTCTCAATCTTATTAAGCCAGGGCTAGGGTGATTAATTGCATATAGCTTCCAGTGTACTTTTTTTATATTTAAGCCTTATATCAGGGACACAGAAAAGTGACTTTCAATAATTAAAAAGAGAATGTGACAAAAAGACCCACAGTAACATTTGTTTAATATCTTACTGTTTTAAAATGATCTATAACATTTTCTTGATAGAGCCATACGATTTTAGGGGTAACAATCAGTGCACACAGATGTTTATGAAAAAAAATAATGAGGCACACAACTTCAATGGGTCACCACTTTACATATCTAAGATTTAGTAAAAAGATTTTTTTTTCAGAGAAATGTGGCATGCTTCTTAGTATACTAAATTTTAATAGTAATATCCCTAAGGATGAACTGTTCGTGGAACCATAAATACTTTTAAAAGTGCTATCATGGACAGACTTTGATCATGCCACTCTGCTTCGCAATTTCTAGAGGATTGTCATAATTTAAACCCTTTACAAAGTTTTGGACTTATAAGAGTGTCCCTTTGGTTTAGTTCACAGAAAAGCTGCTATCCAATGGAGCAAACTGTCAGAGGACAATTGACTAGTCAGGAAACAACCAAATAGGGAACATACTGTACAAGGCAAAATGGACTAAGTGGCATCTCAAGTGTCAGCTTCATTAGTATCTGGGCAGGACAGTGACTGCACTGCTCTGAGTTATTGGTCATGACATTGCTTCTATCTCTAGTGCATTTAGATTGAATTTAACACCTTCATGACCCAGCCTATTTTGACCTTAAAGACCTTGCCATTTTTTGCAATTCTAACCAGTGTCCCTTTATGAGGTAATAACTCAGGAACGCTTCAACGGATCCTAGCGATTCTGAGACTGTTTTTTCGTGACATATTGGGCTTCCTGTTAGTGGTAAATTTAGGTAGATAATTTTTGTGTTTATTTGTGAAAAAAATGGAAATTTGGCAAAGATTTTGAAAATTTCGCAATTTTCACATTTTTAATTTTTATTCTGTTAAACCAGAGAGCTATATGACACAAAATAGTTAATAAATAACATTTCCCACATGTCTACTTTACATCAGCAAAATTTTTGAAGCAAAATTTTTTTTGTTAGGAAGTTATAAGGGTTAAAAGTTGACCAGCGATTTCTCATTTTTACAACAAAATTTACAAAGCCATTTTTTTACGGACCACCTCACATTTGAAGTCACTTTGGTCTACAGTCATGGCCAAAAGTTTTGAGAATGACACAAATATAAATTTTTACAAAGTCTACTGCTTCACTTTTTCTAATGTCAATTTGCATATACCCCAGAATGTTATAAAGAATGATCAGCTTAACAGCAATTACTTGCAAAGTCAATATTTGGCTAGAAAATTAACTTTATCCCCCAAAACACATTTCAACATCATTGCAGCCCTGCCTTAAAAGGACCAGCTAGCCTCTTTTCAGTGATTGCTCCATTAACACAGGTGTGGGTGTTGATGAGGACATGGCTGGAGATCAATCTGTCATGATTAAGTAAGAATGACACCACTGGACACTTTAAAAGGAGGCTGGTGCTTGGCATCATTGTTTCTCTTCTGTTAACCATGGTTATCTCTAAAGAAACATGTGCAGTCATCATTGCAATGCAGAAAAATGGCCTAACAGGGAAGAGTATCGCAGCTAGAAAGATTGCACCTCAGTCAACAATCTATCGCATCATCAAGAACTTCAAGGAGAGAGGTTCCATTGTTGCCAAAAAGGCTTCAGGGCACCCAAAAAAGACCAGCAAGCGCCAGGACCGTCTCTTAAAAGTGTTTCAGCTGCGGGATCGGGCTGCCAGCAGTGCAGAACTTGCTCAGGAATGGCAGCAGGCAGGTGTGAGTGCATCTGAGGCGGAGACTCTTGGAGCAAGGCCTGGTCTCAAGGAGGGCAGCAAAGAAGCCACTTCTCTCCAGAAAAACCATCATGGACAGACTGATATTCTGCAAAAGGTACAGGCAGTGGACTGCTGAGGACTGGGGTAAAGTTATTTTCTCTGATGAATCCCCTTTTCGATTGTTTGGGACATCAGGAAAACGCCTCTTTCGGAGAAGACAAGGTCACCGCTACCACCAGTCTTGTCTCATGCCAACTGTTAAGCATCCTGAAACCATTCATGTGTGGGGTTGCTTCTCAGCCAAGGGAATCGGCTCTCTCACAGTCTTGCCTAAAAACACAGCCATGAATAAAGAATGGTACCAGAATGTCCTCCAAGAGCAACTTCTCCCAACCCTCCAAGAGCAGTTTGGCGATCAACAATGCCTTTTCCAGCATGATGGAGCACCTTGCCATAAAGCAAAGGTTATAACTAAATGGCTCAGGGAACAAAACATAGAGATTTTGAGTCCATGGCCTGGAAACTCCCCAGATCTTAATCCCATTGAGAACTTGTGGTCAATCATCAAGAGACAGGTGGACAAACAAAAACCTAAAAATTCTGACAAAATGAAAGCATTGATTGTGCAAGAATGGACTGCTATCAGTCAGGATTTGGTCCAGAAGTTGATTGAGAGCATGCCAGGGAGAATTGCAGAGGTCCTGAAGAAGAAGGGTCAACACTGCAAATATTGACTTGCTGCATTAACTCATTCTAACTGTCAATATAAGCTTTTGTTACTCAAATGTTTGCAATTATTATATTTCTGTCTGTGATAAAAACATCTGTCAAACACACATAAAAACCAGAGGGCAGCAGATCATGTGAAAATATAATATTTGTGTCATTCTCAAAACTTTTGGCCATGACTGTATATGGCAGAAAATACCCAAAAGTGACAACATTATAAAAACTGCACCCCTCAAGCTACTCAAAACTACATTCAAGAAGATTATTAACCCTTCAGGTGCTTCACAGGAACTAAAGCAACGTGCAAGGAAAAAATGGACATTTTAATTTTTCCAACAAAAATTTTCTTTTAGCATCAATTTTTTCATTTTTACATTGGCAACAGGATAAAATGGATCCTAAAATTTGTTGGGCAATTTCTCCTGAGTACACAGATACCTCATATGTGGTCATAAACCACTGTTTGGGTGCATGGCAGGGCTCAGAAGGGAAGGAGCGCCATTTGACTTTTTGAATGGAAAATATGCTGGAATATTTAACGGTTGCCATGTCGCATTTGGAGAGTCCCTGTGTGCCTAAACATTGGAGCTTCCCCACAACTGACGCCATTTTGGAAACTAGACCCCCAAAGGAACTTATCTAGATGCATAGTGAGCACTTTGAACCCCCAGGTGCTTCACAAATTGATCCGTAAAAAAAAGAAAGTACTTTTTTTCACAAATATTTCATTTTAGCCTCAGTTTTTTCATTTTCACATGGGCATCAGGATAAAATGGATCCTAAAATTTGTTGGGCAATTTCTCCTGAGTACACAGATACCTCAAATGTGGTCATAAACCACTGTTTGGGCGCACGGCAGGGCCCAGAAGGGAAGAAGCGCCATTTGACTTTTTGAATGGAAAATTAGCTCCAATCGTTAGCGGACACCATGACGCGTTTGGAGAGCCCCTGATGTGCCTAAACAGTGAAAAACCCCAAATTTGACACAATTTTGGAAACTAGACCCCTTTTGGAACTTATATAGATGTGTTGTGAGCACTCTGAACCCCCAAGTGCTTCACAGAAGTTTATAATGCAGAGCAGTGAAAATAAAAAAATCATTTTTTTTCCTCAAAAATGATTTTTTAGCCCGATATTTTTTATTTTCACAAGGGTAACAGGAGAAATTGGACCACAAAAGTTGTTGTGCAATTTGTCCTGAGTACACCAATACCCCATATGTGGGGGGAACCACTGTTTTGGCGCATGGGAGAGCTCAGAAGGGAAGGAGCGCCATTTTGGAATGCAGACTTGATGGAATGTTCTGCGGGCGTCATGTTGCGTTTGCAGAACTCCTGATGTGCCTAAACAGTAGATACCCCCCACAAGTGACCCCATTTTGGAAACTAGACCCCCAAAGGAGCTTATCTAGATGTGTAGTGAGCACTTTGAACCCCCAAGTGCTTCACAGAAGTTTATAAGCGCAGAGCAGTGAAAATAAAAAAATAATTTTTGTTCCTCAAAATTCCTTTTTTACCACGCTATTTTTTATTTTCCCAAGGGTAACAGGATTAATTGGATCCCAAAAGTTGGTGTCCAGTTTTTCCTGAGTACGCTGGCGTCCCATATGTGGGGGGGAACAACTGTTTGGGTGCACGGCAGGGCTCAGAAGGGAAGGAGCGCCATTTGACTTTTTTAATGGAAAATTAGCTCCAATCGTCAGCGGACACCATGTCGTGTTTGGAGAGCCCCTGTGTGCCTAAACTTTGGAGCTCCCCCACAAATGCCCCCATTTTGGAAACTAGACCCCCTAAGGAACTAATCTAGATGCACAGTGAGCACTTTGAACCCCCAGGTGCTTCACAGAAGTTTATAACGCTGAGCCGTGAAAATAAAAAATCATTTTTTTCTCAAAAAATGATTTTTTTTTTCCCCCTATTTTTTATTTTCACAATGGTTACAGGAGAAATTTGACCCCAAAAGTTGTAGTCCAGTTTGTCCTGAATATGCTGGTACCCCATATGTGGGGGAAACCACTGTTTGGGCACACGTCAGGGCTTGGAAGGGATGTAGTGACGCTTTGAAATGCCGACTTCATTGAATGGTCTGCGGGCATCTTGTTACGTTTGCAGAGCCCCTAATGTGCCTAAACAGTAGAAACCCCCCACAACTGACCCCATTTTGGAAACTAGACCCCCAAGAAACTTATCCAGATGTGTGGTGAGCACCATGAACCCCCACATGCTTCACAGAAGTTTATAATGCAGAGCTGTAAAAATAAAAAATATTTTTTTCCTCAAAAACTGATTTTTTTTAACCCGCAATTTTTTATTTTCACAAGGGTAACAGGAGAAATTGGACCCCAAAAGTTGTTGTACAGTTTGTCCTGAGTACACTGGTACCCCATATGTGGGGGGGAGCCACTGTTCGGGCACACTTTGGGGCTCAGAAGCAAAGTAGTGACATTTTGAAATGCTGACATTGATGGAATGGTCTGCGGGCGTCATGTTATGTTTGCAAAGCCCCTGATGTGCCTAAACAGTAGAAACTCCCCACATGTGACCCCATTTTGGAAACTAGACCCCCCAAGGAGCTTATCTAGATGTGTGGTGAGCACTTTGAACCCCCAAGAGCTACACAGAAGATTATAACTCCAGGGCATGAAAATAAAAAAATCATATTTTTTCCACAAACATGATCTTTTAGTCCCTAATTTTTTTATTTTCCCAAGAGTAACAGGAGAAATTAGATGCCAAAAGTTGTTGTCCAATTTGTCCTGAGTACGCTGATATCCCATATGTTGGAGAAAACTACTGTATGGGCACACGTCAGGGCTCGGAAAGGAAGTAGTGACGTTTTGAAATGCCGACTTGATGGAATGGTCTGCGGGCATCATGTTGCGTTTGCAGAGCCCCTGATGTGCCTAAACTGTGGAAACCCCCCCAAATGACCCCATTTTGGAAACTAGACCACCCAAGGAACTTACCTAGATGTGTAGTGAGCACTTTGAACCCCCAAGTGCTTCACAGAAGTTTATAACCCAGAGCCATGAAAATAAAAAATCATTTTTTTCCCTAAAGAAAATGATATATTAGCCCACAATTTTTTATTTTCACAAGGGTAACAGGAGAAATTGGACCCCAAAAGTTGTTGTGCTGTTTGTCCTGAGTACGCTGGTACCCCATATGTGGGGGGGAACCACTGTTTGGGCACAAGTCGGGGCTCGGAAGGGAAGTAGTGACGTTTTGTAATGCCGACTTGATGGAATGGTCTGCGGGCGTCATGTTACGTTTGCAGAGCCCATGATGTCCCTAAACAGTAGAAACCCCCCGCCAAGTGACCCCATTTTGGAAACTAGATCCCCCAAGGAATTCCTCTAGATGTGTGGTGAGCAGTTTTATTCTCCAAGTTCTTCACTGAAGTTTATAACACAGAGCTGTGAAAATAAAAAAAAATTTTTTTCCACAAACATGATATTTTAGTCCCCAATTTTTTTTTTCCCTACGGTAACAGGAGAAATTAGACCCCAACGTTGTTGTGCAATTTTTCCTGAGTACACTGATACCCCATATGTGGGGGTAAACCACTGTTTGGGCACACGTCAGGGTTCGGAATAAAGGGAGCACTGTTTGACTTTTTGAACGCAAAATTTGCAGGAATCAATGGTGGCGCCATGTCGCATTTGGAGACCCCCTGATGTGCCTAAATAGTGGAAACCCCTCAATTCTAACTCCAACCCTAACCCCAACACACCCCTAACCACAACCCTAACCCCTACACACCCCTAATCCGAACCCTAACCCTAACCCCAACACACCCCTAACCCTTATCCTAACCCTAACCATAACCCTAACCACAAGCCTAAACCTAATCCCACCCCTAACCCCAAAACACCCCTAACACTAATCCTAACTCTAACCATAACCACAAGCCTAACCCTAATCCCAACCCTAACCCTAATTCCAACCCTAACCCTAATTCTAACCGTAACCCTAATTCCAACCCTAACCCAAATTCCAACCCTAACCCTAATTCTAACCGTAACCCTAATTCTAACCCTAATGCTAAAGGCTAGGTTCACATTATGTTTTACCAGCCCGTTCAACACATAGCGTTGACGGGCTGGTAACGGTATAGCATAACGCGATCGCGTTATGCTATACCTGCTAGCGCAGAGGAATCAGCAGATGATTCATCTGCGCTAGAAGTGACGGAGCGCAGATGCTGCAGGCCGCATCCGAAGCTCCGTCACTGAATGATGGCATGTCGCGTACGCATGCCTCTTTACAGCATGCGTCGCGATGCGCCCTCAAATGCGGGTGAATGGCAGCGTTAACGGACTGCGTTACATCGCGTTATACCGTGGTGTAATGATGTCCATCTAACGGACTGCCATAACGCGATATGAATCCAGCCTAACCCTAACCCTAATTATAACCCTAACCCTAATGCTAACCCTAACCCTAGTCCTAACCCTAACCTAACCCTAAGGCTAGGTTCACATTATGTTTTACCAGCCCGTTCAACACATAGCGTTGACGGGCTGGTAACGGTATAGCATAACGCGATCGCGTTATGCTACACCTGCTAGTGCAGAGGAATCAGCAGATGATTCATCTGCGCTAGCGGTGATGGAGCTTAGACGCTGCAGGCCGCATCCGAGGCTCCATCACTGAATGACGGCATGTCAGGAACGCATGCCGCTTTAAGGCATGCGTCGCGATGCACCTGCAAATGGCGGTGAATGGCAGCGTTAACGGACTGACATTACATGATATTTATCCAGCTTAACCCTAACATAACCCTAACCGTAAGGATAACCCTAAGGATAACCCTAACCCTAACTGTAATTCTAACTCTAATAGGAAAAAAATATATAAATTTTCTACATTTTATTATTTGCCCCTACCAATGGGGGTGATAAAGGGGGCTTTTATTTAGTTTTTAATTTATTTTGATCACTGTGAGAGTTTATCACAGTGATCAAAATAAATGTAGTGAAGCTGCTGGCCGGCGGGCGAACTGTGCATGCGCCCCCCATTTTCCAAGATGGCGGCGCCCATGAAGAGTCCCGGGCGGACGCCGGGACGGATTGAGGGCGCCGGAAGACCGAGGGAGGTGAGGACAGCTAAGGGAGGAGAGCGGAAGGCAGGGGGCTGCGGACCGGAGCGGAGGGGAGCGGAGGCAGGAGGAGGGGAGCGGACTGGAGCGCAGGGGAGCAGTTAGTGACGGCGGTGACCGATCGCCGCCCCCACTCGGTGTGGGGAGGGTGGGAATCAGATGTCCAGCCATGGCCGATGCTGCTATTGCAGCATCGGCCATGGCTGGATTGTAATATTTCACCAGATTTCAGTGGTGAAATATTACAGATTGCTCTGATTGGCTGTTTCACTTTTAACAGCCAATCAGAGCGATCGTAGCCACGTGGGAGTTAAGCCACCCCCACTGTGGTTATGCACTAAGGGTCCTGTGCCTGCGGGTCGGGTGACCATTCAGTGACCCCGGTCACCCGACCCGCAGGAACATGATTTATAGCATGACGCATACGTTGGCGTCATGGGTCGGGATGCCACTGGTTTTCATGACGCCAACGTAGGCGTCATGGTCGGGAAGGGATTAATGATGCCTGATGACAGAAGTAAATGTCACTGTGGCAAGTTCAGGTTGAGATGAAACCAATGAGACTTCTCTTGTTCCTCTTACAGCCAGCAAACCTTTATTTTGCTGATCTTACTGATATAAATGTCAGAAAAGTTCTTTATACTAATTTAAAAATTGGTTAATTACGACTATTAATCTCATTATTTGTGTTTCGATATGAGTGATGATCTCGGATCCATTTCAGCCTTTTCATTGATTCATTTCATTTCATTTCAAAGAATATCGAGTGCAGAGAGAAGAATGACATATTACTTAATATAAGAAATATGCAGTGGAAGAACCAAAGACCAAAAGGGAAGTAAGAAAACACAAAGTGCTCAATTCATTAAGACTGATATTTTGCTTCCTAGTATTAATGAATAGACCTCTGAAGTAAAATGTGCTGAATTCATTAAGAGGCATATGAATTTCAGGCATCTTTAAACTGCCGCATGATTCCACCAGTAGTGTATGCAAGTCAGCGGCGGATGTTTATTTCTGTCATAATTTATGCCACTTTGTGACATAAGTTATGATGAATTTGTCAGGCTTTCTAGGCCATGAATTGTCGCACCCAAGCTCTGTGAATGAAAAAAAAGAATTGGCAGAACAAACAGTAACTGCCATAAAAATGGTCAAAATCGCTACATTTTCAAGTTTCACAAAAAAAAATGTACTACACTTCCAACGATTTTATGCCACAATTCTAGCTAAACTGCTCCATAAATCAGGCTCACAGTTTACAAACTCTTATATCAGATATAGGAAAACATTTCATTTGATTATTAGTGTTTTTTCAGTGTTAAATCAACGTCTTTTCTATTGCTGCAGCTTTAGTGATAAGTCACCAAATATAGACAAGAAGTAATGGACAAATACATCAAACACAGTGGTGCGAGATGAGCCCAGGGAATGTCAGATATAGTGGCATACAAGTACAGTATGTGATGGACATATATTTTATAGGAACAATTAAAGCAATGACCAATATGTGAACAAAGCAATTCATTACTGGATAAAATACTAGAACAGACCAAAAATAAAAAGCTACAACAAAAAGCAGGTTACTAAATAACATCATATAGAAATTTCCAGCCAAATCAGATCTCTCCTACTTTGCACTGACGAGGACCAATAGTCCGAAACACCGTGTCTGCAAATGGAGATACTGATTTGGCTTTTATCCTAAGTCATATTACAAGACTCGTTAAAGGGTTGATTGTGACTTGTAGGATCGCTACTTCCAATAGGTGGCGCTATAGAGTTCAAGTCCTCTTTTTTTGAAGAGGTAATTTGCATATAAAATTTCCCAGAGGAGCATTGCAATGCGAATAAGCCTCCTTACCTCGACACGCCAGAGCTGGTATGTCACTCTCCACAAGGAGTAACCTTACCCCCCAGACCCCAGTTCAGAGCCTCTCATCTAGCCAAATCAGATCTCTCCTACTTTGCACTGACGAGGACCAACAGTCCGAAACACCGTGTCTGCAAATGTAGATACTGATTTGGCTTTTATCCTAAGTCATATTACAAGACTCGTTTAAAGGGTTGATTGTGACTTGTAGGATCGCTACTTCCAATAGGTGGCGCTATAGAGTTCAAGTCCTCTTTTTTGAAGAGGCAATTTGCATTCAAGTGTAACAATTGTTGTAGCTTTTATTTCATAGATCAATAGTGCACATGAAAATAAGAAACTTTTTAATGTATCTTATTAAATAAATTTGCTTCTTTCTCCTCCTGGACTGATGACTTATTTTCAAAATTCCTAATTCACAGGTAAAATCTGTATTCAGTGAAGACAAAATACTAAATTACTGAGATAGGAGATGACAGTTGCTTCTAATAAGATTCTATGAAGATGGGTGGTGGAGAAGAAGGGAAGAGCTCTGCATCCAGCTCCTTCCTCCTCCTCTTTGCCTTCTGCATAGAATCTAATTAGCAGCAACTCTCATCTCCTATCTCGGTGATTTAGTAACCTGTCATTAATGGCTATAGATTTTATTCATGAATTGAATCTGTCTTTAACCCCTTAACCCCCAAGGGTGGTTTGCACGTTAATGACCAGACCAATTTTTGCAATTCTGACCAATGTCCCTTTATGAGGTTATAACTCTGGAACGCTTCAATGGATCTTGGCGATTCTGAGAATGTTTTCTTTTCAAATGATTTTTATTGAAATTTTGTAAATTTAAAAGGAGAAGATGGGGAAACAGAAGGGAAAAAGGGAAAATTAAAAACTAGAGAGCTCCACTCTACTTCTAGACATTAGTCATTGAATAATACAATTGCAAATATATTTCCAAACTACACTGTAAACATAACAATCTTGTTGAATAAAGTTCACGCATAAAAGCAGACTTATTGAAACTTTGAATTCCACACTTCCCACTTCAAGTGATACTTATTTAAAGTACTGGTATTGAAAGCAATCTTTTCTTCCATTAAACTGTGTGTACGTAAGAGATCTACTATGTCAGTGAATTTAGGCACGTCTGTTTTTTTCCACCATGTAGCAATACAGTTTTTTACTGTCAGGAAAATGTGTAATGTCACAAATCTTATTGACGGGCTGATATTCTCGAGGTCCAACGACAAAAGCGCCATTGACGGAGTAACATCAATGGGAGTCTGGGATGCGGAATTTACATGGATATTGACTTTTGACCATATACTTCACAGCTTCGGGCAGCTCCAAAATATATGATATAAATTTCCAGGTAGGTGGCAACCTCTCCAGCATAATGGCGAGATATCTGTATTGATATGTGACAAACGTGTAGGTGTGTATTACCAACTAAGCATAACCTTCAAGAAATTTTCATGCAAACTCAACAATACAGTGGATCTATATGAGAGTTTAATAGCATATTCCTATTGGTCCATCTGGATAGTTGACTTCAAGTCCCTCTCCCATCATTCCATGTAATTGTTTTTTTGAAACTCAGTGTCCCCATTAAAATGAAGGTAAATGTTTTTGAGAGACCATTTGTTTTTGAGATTAGGATTACCTACTAGTGCAGAGATGATTTTTAAATTAGGAACTCTGCTGCGTAGTAATTTTTGGAGATGTTTTTCAACATCAAATAGGACATAAACTCTGCCGAAGGAAGGCGATATTTGTCCTTGAGCTCAGAGAAAGAAATAAAGTGGCACCCATCCCATATGTCTGCAACCTTAGTAACCTTAGAATCATACCATATGTTTGGTAGAGGAAAATTATATATGTGTAAAGCAAACTTAAGGGGAAGAGACTTTAAAATAGCAAGTTTATCGTCTGTTTTTTTAAATTTAACTAATTTCCTCCAAGCTTCAAAAATGGTGTCCATGATGACCATGAACTTTTGAAGTCCATTCTAGTATAAACTTGAAAAATAGATTCTGTAAAGAGCCATAGTTATTATGGGTCAATTCTAAATCCATCCTTGAATGACAATCCCCCTCCACCATTGGTGACTGTGCTTGATTAGGGTCGCTTGGTAATATGCCAAGATGTTCGGCAAGGCGACACAGCCATTATTTTTGTTTCTATATAAAAAGTTGTTTACTATTCTTGGTTTCTTATTTCACCAAACAAATGAATTTACCAAGTTTTGTACTTTAATTTTCAATTTCATGTGTATTTCTAATGGGATTTTCCTAAAGATATATAAGGTTTTGGGTAAGTAAAAGGATTTGACCGCCAGTACCTTTCCAAACAATGTAATATCTAGAAGATCAAATTGATTAAAATCTTTAGAGATGCTATTAACAAGAATTTCATTATTGGATAATATCTTGAAATTTATGGGTAATATTAATGCCTAGGTATGTCAGACTCCTCTCCTCCAGCTGAAATTTAGTTTGGCCTTTAACGTCCTCAATATCCGTACATTGTAAATTAAAGGGTAAAATTCTGGACTTGGAGTTGTTGATTTTAAAGAAAGATATGTTAGAGAATTGTTCTAGTATTATTTTCAGGGCCTCAACAGATTCAACCGGGTTCGTGACTGAGATAAATAAATCATCAGCAAATAAATTAATTTTGTGTGAGCGGACTTTAGTTTCTATCCCAGATATAGAGGTAGATGCCCTAATGGCTTCAGCAAGAGGTTCTATAGCTATTGCAAAAAGTAGGGAGGATAAGGGGCACCCCTGCCTAGTTCCATTTGAAATAGTAAAGAGTTTTGAGAGATAATTATTCATATATACTCTAGCATTGGCTCTGCAAATAAAAAAAAGACGTTAGAAATAAATTTATCATTAAATCCAAACCGATATAAGACATTTTGGAGGTATAACCAATTCACTCTATCGAAAGCCTTTTCGACATCTAGAGATAGGAATAAAGAAGGGATATTAGAAGATCTGATCATATTCAGGATATTTATTATTCTCCTTGTGGCATCGGGCGCTTGCCTGCCTAAAATAAACCCCACTTGATCGTATTTGATCAAGTTTGGTAAAATGTTCTTATGCCTATCCGCCTGGATCTTAGAGTAGATCTTAACATCTCCATTGATCAGAGAGATAGGCCTAAAATTTTCAACCTTGTCAGGTTCAGCTTTACCCTTAGGTAACATTATTATCGTGGCTTCCAACATATGATTAGGAAAAGAACCACAGATCGATACATGACCAAAAAAAGATTGCAGTTGTGGGGACAAAAGTTTAGAAAATAATTGATAATATTCATTTATGAAACCATCTGTGCCTGGGGATTTCAGTGGCTTAAGTTTACTAATAGTATTGACTATTTCTTCTGTACTAATAGGATGATTAAGAGTCTCTAAATCCAATTTATCTATTTGCAGAAGGTTCAGGCCAGAGAGAAATGAGTCAATAGTCAACTGGCTAGGGGCAGGAACTGAGGGATCAAGATTCAGATTATATAATTTTTCGAAAAATTCAGAAAAGATATTCACAATGTGGATGTGATTTCATGGTTCCCGATGGAGATTGGATGTGATTTATCCTTTTACGGATACGTTCTTGTTTTAATTTTATTCATCATGCATTTAGTTGGTTTATTTGCTGATGAGTAGGAAGCAAGTTTTGAAGCTCTGATAGCTGAGTCATGCTGCGCACTGAGCTCTTGTCTTAGCTTCAGTATTTCCATATGAATAGTATGAGACAGAGTATTTAATTTAGATTACTGATCCTCTTTTAATTTAATGCTCACTTGCAAACGAGTAATCTTTTCCCTATTCTCTTTTTTATGTTTAGAGGATAGCTGCATGAGGCATCCTCTAATAACCACCTTATGTGCTTGCCAGAGTGTAAATGGATCTATATTTCTAGTCGAGTTTTCTTTAAAAAGTTACTGATGGAGTCTTCGATAATTTTTTGATATTTTGGGATTTTAAGTATGGTCAGGTTTGTTTTCCATAAGAAGGTATTATTAATCGGGGGTCCTATTACAAATTTGGCCATAAAGAGAGTATGATCTGAAAAGGATTTGTTTAGAATTTCCACCTTCTTAAATTTGGGTAATGAGAAAATATTTGTAAGAAATAGATCTATTCTAGATGAGGAGTTATGAGCGTCCGAGTAATGAGTATACTCTCGGGAGGACGAGCTAAGGCATCTGAAAATGTCGAACAGTTCATTTTTGACTAGCCAACTACCCAGGGAAGAGGACGACAGGCGTGCTGAAGAGGAGGAGTCCATGCGTTTATCGAGCACTATATTAAAGTCTCCTAAAATCAACAATTCACCCAGCTTAACACCGTTGATTTTTCAGATTAATTTATTAAAAAATGGGAACTGTTGTGTATGTGGGGCGTAAATATTGGCAATCGTAAATGATCTTCCGTTAAGTTTGCTTACCAATACATTAAATCTTCCCCTAGGATCAACTATTTCACTGATCAGCTGGAACGATATTTTATTGTTTATGATGGTCATAACACCAGCTTTTTTCTTTTCACCCAACGCCTCAAAGGAATGGGTATATTGTTTGTGTTTAAACACTGGATGGTTATCCCTTGTAAATTTTACTTCCTGTAAGCATATGATATCAGCTTGATATAATTTTATTTCTTTCCATGTAATATACCTTTTGTATGGACTGTTGAGACCTCTGATATTATAAGATAGAATATTTAGCTCCATCTGTATTTTTCTTAAAATTCAAAAAGTTATGGAGTTCTCCTGGGAGAAACCAATCTTGGTTTCTCTCCTAAGTTTGGGGTAAAGAAAATGTGGCAAAGGTCCTACGTGACCCGCCAAAGTTTCTTTCAGAACAATTTATACAATCGGTATGTAAGAAAATAGTATTTACATGTAAGAAACTTCAAATAGGAACTAACATGAAGATCATCCTGTATTCTTAAGCTCATTTTGAATAAAGGCAACAAAATCACGGCCCTCTTCAATGTTAAAGGGAATCTGTCACCCCATTTTAGCCATATGAGGTAAAGATATCATTGCATAGTGTGTCCCATAACTAATCTATGGGTACCTATGATATCTCCTGGCACCCCAGTTTTCATGTAAAAATACCTTTGTATAGTTCGTTTTCTAGTATGCAAATCCCTGGGGTCCGGTCCAATGGGCAGCGTTTCTTCGTATTCCCCACCGCCTCCATTCTTGCCCTACGCAGTTTTTATTTTTCTTAATCGTCGGCTTGCCGCACTTGCGCTTTTCAAAATCCCCTCGCGCATGCACAGTGTGCTTTACCCAACAGTGGGCAAAGCATAAAATCATTACAGCGCATGCACGACTATTTTCCTTCACTTTCCTTGCCCGGAAGTTGTCCAAGGCAAGCAGTCATTTCCGGGGTATGGACAGTGAAGGAAAATAGTTGCGCATGCGCTGTAATGATTTTATGCAAAGCACACTGCACATGCGCGAGGGGATTTTGAAAAGCGCAATCGCGGAAACACTACGCCGTCTGTGCTATTCACAGACGAACATACGCAAGAGAAGCTGAGGAGCGGGGGGGGAGAAAAAAACGCCGCCCATCGGACCGGACCGCACTGATTTGCATACTAGAAAACAAGCTTTACAAAGGTATTTTTACATGAAAACTGTGGTGTCAGGAGATATTATAGGTACCCATAGATTAGTTATGGGACGCACTATGCAATGATATCTTTATCTCATATGGCTAAAATGGGGTGACAGATTCCCTTTAAGTAACGAGGCATTTTCCCCTTATACCACATTATTAATTTGGCAGGGAAGCCCCACCTGTAACATATTCCCTTGTCCCTCAGTTTAATAGTTACTTCTTTGAATGCTCTCCTAGCCTCCATGGTGTTTCGAAAAAAATCTGAGAAAACCTTAATGTATTCATAAGGGGTCGAAAAAGCACCTTTATCCCTTATGAATTTTAAGATCCTTTCCTTGGTTTCATAAAAGAGTAGGCGTAAGATGATGTCCCTGGGCTTATCAGGAGGAATATTCTTCGGGCGTGGTAATCTATGTATTCTATCTATCGTTAACTCTATGTCTGAAAGAGAGGGGATTGTTTTCTTAAAGAGGGTTTAGGCATACCCGGCTAGATCATCTTGTGTTATGGTCTCCGGAATCCCTCTAAGCTTAATATTATTGCGACGACTCCTGTCTTCTAAGTCCGTCAACTTGTGTCTCATATACAAAACTTCCTCTTTCAGGCTCATGTTCTGCTGTATAAGAGCATCTGTCCTGTCCTCCACTTTTGAGATCCTGCCCTCATTTATTTCAGATCTGTTTGAAAATTTGTCGCATACTGAAGGAGATTTCTCTGTCTCGAAACCTAGGGTAATAGAATCTTTGAGTGATTTTCAAAAGTTAGCTAGTATACCCTCAGATACCTGTTCATCTGAAGATAGGAAGATCTCATAATTGACAAGATCAAGTGAACGAGTGTTAAGGTACTGTCACACTAAGCGATCGCACCAGCGATCACGACAACAACACAAGCTGACAAGATCGTTGGTGTGATCGCTATATGGTCGCTAGTTAGCTTCCAAACAGGAAGATCTCATCAACGACACATCAGCGATCAGTAATCTGTATAACGACCTCGGCGGTCGTTGGGACGTGTCACACAGCAAGTATTGTTAAAGATCACGACCTCGATAGGCGTGATTGAGCGCAATCTTTTCCACGCCCCTCAGCACAGATTGGTGGTCACTATATGTCATGACTGTTTAAGTCGCAGCTCTCACGCTTTCTGATTGGATGACCGCGTCATAAAAGACGACGTATTAGCGCTCCCTTACATTGTTCTCGAGCGGAAGCGGTTCATTCGAATTTCCAGCATCGTTCCATACTGCGTCCTGCTAGCCTTCTTGCAGCTACTGCGATCCAGTCTGTGAGCTATTGCGTTTGCTGAGATCCAGTCTGTGCTGTTATTGCGTTTTGCTGCAATCCAGTCTGTGCCGCTATTGCGTTTGCCATGGATTCATTTTTTCAGGATCCCAAACATGTCTTGTAAGGTAGGTACTGTTTTTTTTGTCACATTTAATTTTAAATATCCATTTTAAGATCCCAGCTGTTGTTAACCGTTGTCGTCCATCTATTTTTTTTTTTGGTCTGCCATTGTTTTGTCCTGCCGCGTCCACCACCACCATTTTATGATCCCTGCTGTTTTTACCGTAGTTGTCCATCTATGACTTTTATTTAGCCCTGCCATTGTTTTGTCCTGGCGCACCCACCACCGCCATTTTATGATCCCTGCTGTTTTTACCGTAGTTGTCCCTCTATGAATTTTTTTTGTCTGCCATTGTTTTGTCCTGCCGCATCCACCACCACCATTTTATGATCTCTGCTGTTTTTACCGTGGTTGTCCATCTATGAACTTATTTTGGTCTGCCATTGTTTAGTCCTGCCGCGTCCACCACCATCATTTTATGATCCCTGCTGTTTTTACCGTAGTTGTCCATCTATGACTTTTATTTAGGTCTGCCATTGTTCTGTCCTGCTGCGCCCACCACCACCATTTTATGATCCCTTCTGTTTTTACCGTAGTTGTCCATCTATGACTTTTATTTAGCCCTGCCATTGTTTTGTCCTGGCGCACCCACCACCGCCATTTTATGATCCCTGCTGTTTTTACCGTAGTTGTCCCTCTATGAATTTTTTTTGTCTGCCATTGTTTTGTCCTGCCGCATCCACCACCACCATTTTATGATCCCTGCTGTTTTTACCGTGGTTGTCCATCTATGAACTTATTTTGGTCTGCCATTGTTTAGTCCTGCCGCGTCCACCACCATCATTTTATGATCCCTGCTGTTTTTACCGTAGTTGTCCATCTATGACTTTTATTTAGGTCTGCCATTGTTTTGCCCTGCCGCGCCCACCACCACCATTTTATGATCCCTGCTGTGTTCTATGTTGTAGGCTATGTACGCATTTTATTTAACCATTCTGCCGTTCTCACATAATCCTTTTTTTATTACAGATGGCCTATAAGCATGATTTCCTGCGTGAATTCATTGAGATGTACTGCTCAATGCCTTGCCTGTGGAAAATAAAGTCGGCGGATTAAAGCAACAGGCTGAAAAAGAAGGAGGCGTATCAAAAACTGGTGGAGCTTTGCAAAAACCGTTACCCCGATGAACCAGTGGATGAGTCATCGGTCAAAAAACGGATTCAGGCCCTCCTCACAGTTTACAAGAAGGAACTTAATAAAGTAGAGAATTCTAGCAAGTCTGGAGCCGGGTCTGAAGATGTTTATGTCCCCAAATTGTGGTACTTTGATCTTTTTTCTTTCACAAGGGACCAAGAAGTACTAAGACAAATGGCTTCCATGTTGCCACCAGACCCAGTGATCCAGCAGGACTCCCCTGTCGTACATGTAAGTACCTTTGTATTAAAACACATTTTAATGTACATGCCATAGTGGACTTGAAATTAAAAATATAATTGTAAAATGTAGATAAAATAGCTAAATTTATCCCTTCATGTACTGATAATTTATCTAGTTCAACGGTTGAGGCCTATCCATTTAGCATACTGTTGAAGGACAGTAAATAACCATTGATACAAGTCCCGTTTTCACATTTTTGCGCTATTTGGGTGTTACAGTGTGAAGATATGTTTCTTTTTCTTTGTGATTTAACATTCGTTTTTTGTTCACCCAGGACACAGAAGAGGCTGTCTCCACAACTCCGTCAAACACGACTGAAGAAGACAGCATGGCGTTGGTCCAAGAGGACGAAACAGTTAGCCACCATCCTCATCTGTGCAGAGCCGACTTACATTTTCAGGCAGAAAATAGAAGGTTCCCACCTCGGCTACTCCAGAATTTATTGAAATAGCCAAAAAAGTCCTTACGACGGAAAAAAACCAACCACAAATCACAGGCTTTGCTTACTATGTAAATGAGAAGCTACCAATATTGGATCTGATACAGCGTGTTCATGCTGAGAGACTCATGCTTGAGATGTTGAGTCAAGCGGCAATAGGAAAACTTACTGACACGTCTGTTGTCACGGCCAGACAGCACTACCCGCAGTACTCTTGGCTGCACAATCCTGAGCCGAACCCAATTGGGATAAATCAGCCGAACCCAAGCCTTGTTCCACCACCTTTTTTGTTATACACCGCCAAGGCAACGTGGTAATGACAACGAGACATTTTACCAGCAGTTGTAGTTTTTCAAATATTTTCAAAAGTTTTTTGTTGTGTATATAAATTTTTTTACAGTGTTACATTTTTTTTAATAAAAATCTTATTTATCTAGTGAATTGTGGTATTTTATTCTTATGTTTGTTATTAATGTCAACAATATTGTTGACAACTATTAAAATGTTGTATTTTTATTCCATCAACTTGTATCTACTTGTCACACACGTGGTCATGGGAGTATCAGCAGTCATAGGAGTTCCAGCATTGGTAAAAAAATAAAATGAAAAAAATTTCAAAAATTAACAACATTTCTCTTAAAGGCCCTGGTCACACTAGCGCTAAAACCTTATAATAAAAAAATAATAACAAATAATTCACCACAGCTGCGTATATAAACTTAAAATATATAAATATATATTTGTAGGTATATATATATTTTTTTCAGCCAACAAAATACAAATACAAAAGAAATACAAATACAAAAAAAAAAAGTTACTGACTGCCCCGCCCTAGGAGGCCAGCCACAAATCTCTCCAGCATCACCCCGTGGTCGTGCTGTGCTTCCATTATTGTGGTCATGGCTGCCATCAGCCGCCTGTGTGATGCCAACAGGTCCTGGGGAGTGGGTATTTCTGTGGAGGTAATGGTAAAAGTTAACCAGGGAATTCTGTTGCAACATCAACTTTAGTTACATGTTTGCTGTTTAACGCTTACGGTTTTGGGCCGATTGCGCTTCACCTGAGGAGGCGCTTACCGCCCACCCAGAACCTGTGGCATCACTGGCTAGGGAAACTCAGAAAAATATATATATCACGACAGCCCTTACACATTTTAAGACCTAACAATGTTGTGAAACTTGTCGGAAAACTTATATTTTGTGTGTAAATTACCTGAAGGCGAGCCTGCATACATGTCACGGAGTGACGCTGGATAAAATCCATAGAGTGAAGGGGTAGATGACCCCAAAAGTGGAGGGGGGGTAGCTGCCAGCGAAGGGGTAGCTGGGGAAGGTGCTGCAGGCGGTGATGGCGCTGCGGGGGATGGTGGTGCAGCTGGTGAAGGTGGTGCTGCAAACAAAAAATAAAATTGAGTGAAATGATCCTTCTACAAACCCCATAACTGCTGTATTCCCGTCACTGCTGGTACTCCTGTCAGTGACAGTACTTCTGTCAATGCCTGTAACCCCCTCACTACTGGTACTCCCGTCACTGCCTGTAACCCCATCACTGCTGGTACTTCCCTTACTGCCAGTACTTCCGTAAATGCCTGTAACCCCCTCACTACTTGTACTCCCATCACTGCCTGTAACCCCATCACTGCTGGTACTCCCGTCACTGCAGGTGCATTGATATAGGTAGATAACCCACAAAACATAACCTCTCCAGATACCCTCATCAACACTCACTCAGATGCCTGCGGAACTGGGCCTGGATGCTGGCGACCCTCTCGCTGGACCGGTAGCGCAGGTCGGCCAGCGTTTTGCAGATTTGGGTCGGGATCCGCTCCACCTCGAAGTGTCTCGACGGGCCACTCCGGATTTTTCGCAGGACTACTTTCTTATGGCGCATGGGATGCGCCACAGGTAGCCTGCATTGGTAGTCCCATGTATCTGCTTTTCTGATCAGGTAGCGCACCTCTGCATCACCCCATGGGGCACAGCGCTGCCTATCCGCCATTTTCTGAATATAAATAACGCCGCATGAACGACGCCAGCGTCATGATGTCACAGCGTACATGCACTTTGGGGCGCACTTGCGACGCGAGATGCTACTGCGATAGCAAAGTGACCGGTAACAGCTATGCGCCCCAGCCATGCACAGACATGAGATGCTATTGCGATCGCAAAGTGATGGTTCCCAGCTAGGCGCCCCAGCCTATCAAGGCAGGAGCAAGGAAGATGCGATTAACTGGCCTTGGGCAGTTACTTGGCAGCATCAGATCTAGTGTGCTACAGACCGCATTTTTACCATGTTTACAAATGTTTTCACTCATTGTAATTACTTCTGTAATAAAGTGTCATTTTATGAACCGTCACTTTGCGATCGCAATGGCATCTCATGTCTGTGCGTGGCAGGTGGCACATGCTGGGAAACGTCACTTTGCGATCGCAGTGGCGTCTTGCGTCGGCTTCGAGCACGCAAGTGCGACACAAAGGGTTCCCTTGGTAATTTTTACCATTACCTCCAAATAAATCCCCACTGCCCAGGACCTGTTGGCATCGCATAGGTGGCTGATGTCAGCGATGACCGCAACTATGGCAGTTATGTATGACCACGGGATGATGCTGGAGAGGTTTGTGGCTGGCCTCCAAAGGGGGGCAGTCAATAATTTCCCTTTTTTTTTGTAGAAGTTAAATAGAAAGTTAAAGTTTAGAACCGTTGCAGTGTCAACATTATAAAAACACTTCTTGTAAATTTAGAAACAAAATTTTAAAAAATACGCAATAGAAAACACACCCATTATATCTGGGCATCTTGAGCTTGAGTAACGCCCTGACCATCATTAATATTAATCCTTGATCCCAATTACTGCAATCATTATCCTTCTCTCCATTATTTTTCCTTCCACCCATAACTCCCACCTCCCCAAACACACCCTCATTTTGCCTTATCCCCATTACTCTCCTCCCCACATCTCACCCATCATTAGCCCTTCTCCCATATTGGTCAAGTAATTTAAAGAACACAAAGGCATTTTTAATATAAACATTTCTTTATTAACAGAAAGTTAAAAAAAGGCAAAACTAAAAAATTTTCAAATGCAAAATATATCTGATGCTGCCAACTCACTGCACCAGGCCCGTTAAAGTATTGGCAGCACTTGTCTCGGCAGGCCTTCGCATCATCCTTGCTCCTGCCTTGATTGACAGGTTGAAGGCCTGCAATAGCGGGCTCATTTTCACACCATTCTCCGAGCACCACGTCACCATTGCTGCCCGAGTCCATGAAGCCTGGCGGACTGTAAGCAACAGCACCGCGTCGCCGAAGAAAATTGTGCAGCACGCAACAGGCCAACACCACAGAGACTATATATTCCAGCTTCATGTTGATTGGAGTGTGGTAAACCCTGAAGCGGTTGGCCATTATGCCGAAGGCATTCTCAACAACCCGCCGTGCCCTTGACAGTCTGTAACTAAAAATACGCCTTTCCTCTGTCAAAGTCTTTTGTGGGTACGGTTTAACAAGATGCGCATGAATGGGGAAGGCTTCATCGTCCACAAAAACAAAGTTAAGGTTGGCGGTGGTGTCCATGTTGGTTGGCAAGTTGAGTTCATTATTATTCAACCGTTCACCAAAATAGTGTGCTCCAAAACGCCACCGTCATAAACCCTTCCGTTCATGCCAACATCAACATTTATAAATTCATAATTGGCATTAACAAGGGCCATGAGGATCACACTGAAGTAGCCCTTGTAGCCCTTGTAGTTATAGAAATAGGATCTGCTGTTGGCTGGTTGCGTGATCCGCACATGTTTGCCATCCAAGGCACCACCACAGTTTGGGAACTGCCAAATCAGTTCAAAATCAGAGGCAATTACTTGCCATTCCGCCACGGATTTTGGAAAAGGCATGTAGCTCCGAAAACTGCGGACGATGGCGTTGCATATCTCTGGAATTAGTACGCTAAGGAACGATCGAGAAACAGCAGAAGAAAATTGCAAGTCTTTCATTGTACGTCCAGTTGCCAGAAATCGCAGCGTTACTGCCAAATGTTCCTCTGCTGAAACAGCTGCACGCATCCGTGTATCCTGCCGATCAATGAGTGGCCTCACAGCTTCCAGTAAGAGTTTGAATGAATCCTCTGACATCCGTAGATAATTTCGGAAATCCTGCAGATTCTTCTCCTGCAACTCCCTGCATGTGGGTGAATTTGGACCTCTGCTCCAGCCATTCTCTAGTCCACATGTGACGCTTTCGTTTGGAGCACCTTCCACCTCTTCTTGTCGATCTCCCTCCATCAGTAATGCAGCTGCCACAATCACACGCTCCGCGGTGGTCAGGTTCATTATGTGCAACCTGTCCGGTAAAGAAGAGAAAAGTTAATTACTAAAGTGTTTAAAAAATAAAGTGATTGCTTCTTGTTAACATTGCAGTTAACATTGAAAAAACAGCTTACAAAAGCCTAAAATGGTGGGGGGTGGGCGCGGTTGTCAAAAGATTGCTAGGTTATCCAATGTTATGGAGGATCAAATATAACAAAAAAAATTACCTCAAAAAGCAGCAAAGATCTTAAAATTGCAGTGGTGGCAACACGTCTGTATATACTGTATATTGGAGGTAAGCAGACAAAAAGAAAAGGTGTAAACAAAAAATGCATCACACAACATGACAATCAATATGTACCTTGCAAGTGAAATCCAAATATCCAGAAGATATAAATGGCAAAGATGAAGCGCTGTAGCGACTCTGACAGGATCGCAAAACCCACACACGATACTATCCTCACAACAACGCACAAAGGACACTGTAGCGACTCTGACAGGATCGCAAAACCCCCAAACACGATACTATCCTCGCAACAACGCACAATGGACAGAACGTTGGAGTCATCCACAAAGCGCTCTGGAACAATGGATGGGGGCGCAGTTACGTTTTCATTTATTGCTGAGGTGATGTTGTGGCCACCAATCGGAGCTGAGGGGCATTACGAAAGAAAATCTAGTCTCGCCTGTGCCGCTGACATATGAGTCGCCAACGAGTTCGCTCGTCGTTCATAAAGGGTGTCAAACTCAGCGATTCAGGCTCACCAGCGGGACGCCAACGATCAAAATGTGGCCCAGAACGTTCGTGCATGATCAGCGACAGCGCAGCCGGGGCTACATCGCTGCTACATGTCACACATAGCGACATCGCTGACGATGTCGCTGCTGCATCATAAAATCAGTGTTGCTTAAGGGATCTCGCTAGCGATCTTGCTTAGTGTGACACAGTCTTAAATGCAAGGGACTCCTGGGCAGCTCTTCTTAGAAAGAGGTTTATTTGAGCTGCCATTACTAGAAAATTCTTCTGAAGTGCTGTCCGAGTCAATTGTTGTCACCTCTTTGCCTCGGTTCCCTCCCTCCAAGTTTTTGATGGCCTGAGTAGTTTGTGCCGATTTCCCATGACATGCCTTTCAAACAGTTGAAGAAGAAATAAATTTCTCCTCTGCTCTTTTTATAGGAGACCTGGACTTAGTTGGGCTGACTAAGTTAGGTGAATCTCCCAATTGTCTTGGTTTTGTGGAACCCCATGTTTTTGGATTCCTACTAGTTTGCCCTTTAATTTTCAAGCTTCCCGAAGCCATGTTGTCTGTCAGTGCTAAGTAGAGCAAGAAATATGCAAATGTATAGTAGATCTTGCGGGTAGGTATTGCTAAAGGAGCCCAATACAATGGTAGGCAATATGTAATGTATTCCAAACACTAGGATCTATGTTAGCAAAATACCCTGTTTTGCAGTCTGCTTTACAGATCAATAATGCTAATGAAGTCTCTATGTTATCACAAGCAATATGCAATATATCGCATTAAATATATATCTTATAAGAACTTTTAGATGATGTAATGCCACCTGTAATATTAGTAGAAAGCAAATACTGGCTAAACATCTAATAGAATGAGTCTCCTATAAGAAATGATAGAGATTTAAGTAAGACACAATGAAAGAGTCCACTCTATAAAGATTTTTACAGCTATAAGTTACTCTTAAGAACTCTTATAGGGTAGAAAGTCCTTTTTCTTCGCAGCACCTTTTTTGCTTCTTCACAGTTGCGTCCTCGCTCCTTTTTTCTTCACAGTTGTGTCCTTGCGCCTTTTTTACATTGCAGTTGCATTCTCGCTCCTTTTTTCTCTTATCTTGTCGCAGCGCTGATTTCCCAGGTTCTTCGGTCCCAAGTATAGCAATGGCGATCTCCTCAGCCTCAGATTCCCCTGGAGCAGCCATCAATATTACAATGAAGAGGGATTCCCGGGCTCCTGTCACTATTTTCCCACCATGACAGCGGATCCACTCACCGCATCACAGTCAAGTCTCTTGGGCTCAGAAGTCACACAAGTATAATGACAGGAATCTTTTTATCTTCTCCACCGCAACAGGCTCCACCGGAAAGTTTAATGACACCTCACTGAGGAGGGACTCCCGGACTCTTAACTTTCACCTCAGCTTCACTCACCCCTTTTTTCAGTCAGCGTTAGCAGGTGAAATATTAGTCTCTCACTTTAGGGAATGGTTTCAAACTGCTCTAGAAGGGTTAAGGAAGATTTCAGAAAATATTTTAGTCCAAAATTATTTTTTTTCCTATATCCTTTGTCGCTTGTCTGACTGGTCACACAGGAGCTCTGAGCTCAAGTGACCGCCATGCAGCTGAGCTCAAGCCATGCCCCCTATTCTGAGAATGTTTTATCAAGACATACTGTACTTCATGTTAGTGGTAAAATGTCTTCGATAAAACTTGCATTTATTTATGAAAAAAGCAGAAACATTGGGAAAATTTGAAAATTTTGCAATTTTCAAACTTTGAATTTTTTTGCCCTTAAAACAAAAATATGTCACACAAAATACTTACTAAATAACATTTCCCACATGTCTACTTTGCATCAGCACAATTTTGGAAACAAAAATTTTTTTTGGTAGGAAGTTATAAGGGTTAACAGTTGACCAGGCATTTCTCATTTTCACAACATCATTTTTTTTAGGGACCACATCACATTTGAAGTCACTTTGAGGAGTCTATATGATAGAAAATGCCCAAAAGTGACATCATTCTAAAAGCTGCACCCCTAGAGGTGCTCAAAATCACATTAAAGAAGTTTATTAACCCTTCAGATCCAATTTTTTTTATTTTACCAAAGGTAACAGGAGAAATTGGACCACAAAAGTTGTTCTGCAATTTGTCCTGAGTACGCTTATACCACATATGTAGGGGGGAACCACTGTTTGAGTGCACTGCAGAGCTCGGAAGGGAAGGAGCGCCTTTTGACTTTTCAATGCAAAATTGGCTGGAATTGAGATCGGATGCCATGTTGCAATTGAAGAGCCCCTGATGTGCCTAAACAGTGGAAACCCCCTCACAATTGACCCCATTTTGGAAACTAGACCCCCCAAGGAACTTATCTAGATGTGAGGGGAGAACTTTGAACCCCCAAGTGCTTCACAGAAGCTTAAAACGTAGAGCCGTAAAAATAAAAAATCTTTTTTTTCCACAAAAATGATATTTTCGCCCCCAATTTTTATTTTCCCAAGGGTAACAGAAGAAATTGGACCCCAATAGTTATTGTGCAATTTGTCCTGAGTACGCTGATACCCCATATGTTGGGGTAAACCACTGTTTGGACGCATGGCAGAGTTCGGAAGGGAAGGAGCACTGTTTGAATTTTCAATGCAGGATTGGCTGGAATTGAGATCAGACACCATGTCACGTTTGGGGAGCCCCTGATGTGCCTAAACAGTGGAAACCCCCCAAATTCTAACTCCAACCCTAACCCCAACATACCCCTAACCACAAACATAAAACTAACCACAAACCTAACCTTAACACACCTCTAATCCTAATCCCAACCCTAAGTCTAATCCTAACCCTAACCTTAACCCTAACGGGAAAATGGAAATAAATACATTTTTTTAATTTTATTATTTTTACCTAACTAAGGGGGTGATAAAGGCGGGTTTGATTTACTATTTGTAGTGGGTTTTTATATCGGGTTTTTATGATTGGCAGCTGTCACATGCTAAAAGACACTTTTTATTGCAAAAAATAGTTTTGCATTACCACATTTTGAGAGCTATAATTTTTCCATATTTTGGCCCACACAGTCAAGAGGGCTTATTTTTTGCGGCACGAGTTGACGTTTTTATTGTTACCATTTTTGGGCACAAGATGTTTTTTGAACGCTTTTTATTGTGATTTTTGGGAGTCAGAATGAACAAAAACCAGCAATTCATGAATTTCTTTTGGGGGAGGGGCGTTTATACCGTTACGCTTGTGGTAAAATTAATAAAGAAGTTTTATTCTTCGGGACAGTACAATTACAGCGATACCTCATTTGTATCATTTTTTTATGTTTTGGCGCTTTTATACAATAAAAACTATTTTATATAAAAAATAATTATTTTTGCATCGCTTTATTCTGCGAGCTATAACTTTTTTTTTGCTGATGATGCTGTATGGCAGCTCATTTTTTGCGGGACAAGATGACATTTTCAGCTGTACCATTATATTTATATCCGTCTTTTTGATCGCATTGCTTTTTTGTCTTGTTTTTTTAAGGGGTTCACTAAAGGGGTTAACTAGTGGGACAGTTTTATAGGGCTGGTCGTTACGGACGCGGCAATATTAAATATGTGTACTTTTATTGTTTTTTTATTTACATAATAAAAATGTGTATTGGGGAAATACTTATTTTTTATTTATATAAAGATTTTTTAAAAAAATATTTTTACACATGTTTATTTGATTTTTTTTACATTTTTACATTGCCCCAGGGTGGGACATTACTATATAATGTCAGATCACTGATCTGTCCGTTTGCAGATCTGACAGGCAGTGCAGGAGGCTTGCCAGCACCTGCTCTCAGCAGGCACTGACAAGCCACCTCCCTGCAGGACCTGGAAGGTCCCCGTGGCCATCTTGGATACTGGGGCCTGCAGGGAGGAGGCCCTCGGAACAATGCAATCACATAGCGTTGCTCTGATGTTCTCAGGGAAGCACGCAGGGAGCCCCCTCCCTGCGTGATGCTTCCCTATGCCGCCTGAACACTGCGATCATGTTTGATTGCAGTGTGTTGGAGGTTAAAGTGTCAGGAGCGGTCCGTGACTGCTCCTGGCACTTAGTGCCGAGTGTCAGGTACCAGGTGCTCCCCTGTGAGCGTAGCTGATCATGTATGACGTACTATTCCGTCCTTGGGAATTAAGTCCCAGGGCACATGGACGGAATAGCACGTTTGATGGCAGAAAGGGGTTAACAGCTAGAGATTTTATCCAGAAATTGAAAATTTTTAAATTAATTGGTGAAAACAGTCTTAGAAAGAAGCAGATTTCTCTGATAACATATAATGCAAAGCTACATATTTTCATGTGTACTAATGATTTATGAAATAAAAATTAAAATGACAGTTACACATTAAGCAACAAAATCTAATTGCACCTAGAAATGTAACTTTTTGATCCATTTATTAACAAATGACAAGGATTAATATAAGCACGATGTTGTATGCACTATAACCTTCTATAGAGACAAAAGTATTGGGACACAATTCTTAATAATTTCCGCTCAGTCCCATTGACACAGGTTTATCAAATCAGAAAATAAATAAACCAATAAACAAAACCCACTGGCGCTCAACACTGTAAGGCTACTTTCACACATCCATTTTTTGCCGTCAGGCGTGATCCGGCTGTTTTTGAAAAAAAATGGATCCATTTTTTGCTTCCGCCGGATCCGTTTTCTTCTCATTGACTTTTATTAGCACCGGATCGCGCCGCATGTGCTCCTGTTGCGTCGTTTTTTTTCCGGATCCGTCACAAATTTAGATTCCGGCAGTCAGACACAACACGTCTAGGAACTTTTTTGTGTCCGCCGACAAAACTGGACAGCAGCGGATGCGGCGCTACCGGCTCATTGGTATAATGAAAGTCTATGGGCGAATCCGATGACCGGATCAGTCTTTTGCCTGATCCGGCGACCGCATTCCGTTTATGGCCAGATCTCTCTCCCGTTCCAGACATGCTCACACTGCAATTCTCCGGGTCAAAAGTTCAGGACAGACACGTCTTTATACCTGATCCGTCGCATCAGTTTTTTACAATCTACGCTGGATCTGTCTTTTTACAACTTTGACAGATTGTGCCTGATTGTAAAAAACGGATGTGTGAAAGCAGCCTAATTGGAACTGCCTTGTTTGGTGGACAACTACCACCTGTTGCCAGAAACTGAGTTAAAAACTGAAAAAAATATTGAAACCAAACGGCGCTTAGAGACAATAAATTGTAAACACATTTTCTGGAAATGTGGTGTTAAATAAGACACAGAAAAAGTGTAAAAAAGCGTACTGTGCCACAAGTAATCATATGCAGAAGTGTTACCTGCTCTGCTGCTAAGTAGCAGGAAAGCAGGATGCGTTTAGAGCCAATGAATTGCAAATGCAATTTGCCCGTTTAGTTGCTTCAGATCAGCATGTGACAGTGGTAGTGTCCATGCAACAATTCTGAAGCAAAAGGGGGAAAGTTAATAGTCTTACTGAGAGCGTGGTGTCAAATAAGGTACACGGTAACGTGACAATATTGCTCAGTGCCACAAATAAAAGAATGCAGAATTATTACCTGCTCTGCTAACAGTTAGTCTATGACTAAGGGTGTGCATACACCTGATACGTGTCAGTACGAGGCCTCGCTTTTTAATGTTTTAGCCACATTTGAATAAAGAATCCGTTTTATCCCTAGATGGTTGTGCCAGAATATTTCCCCATTTTTTCATCTTTATGCTAATACCTAATGATTTTGAATGGGGGCATTTGTTCTATGCAAGAAAAATTAAAGCCTCGTATGTAGCCAAATTTATTGTTATACTAGTCTTGGCATACTACATGACCAGTTAACGTTAAAATGAATATGTCAGCAAGTATATGCTACGTAATATGAGGACAGCATGATATAGGGGCTAAGACACTGAATTCAGGGATGTGTCACTTATTAGGCTGTGTGCTGTTGTTTCCATACAATGAATGTTTAATCACCATGAGATTATCTCTGCCCTGGTCCGACTCCGCTACCTCCTCTGATTATAGGCTCACTGTCAATGGACAAAGTACATGGAGAGCCTGGTCAGGGCTCATACTCACTGGAGACAAAAACGGGCGATTGCAAGCCGATAAAAATTCGGATTGCAATCGGACCAATTTTATTCAATAGGGGACTTCTCATTTGTGATTTTTTTCTCAGCTGAAATCGGTCTGAGAAAAAAATCGCAGCATGCTGCGATTTGCAGTGATTTTGGCATGATAATTGCTAATGCAAGTCAATGGATGCTACAAAAAATCTGACAGCACTCACACCATGCGAGTGCTGTCCGATTTATACGCACCAGTATCCTTTGAAAAGCCAGCAAATCATCCCCGGCTACTGTAAAATCACACTGACAGCTCACTAAACACTAGATATATACACACAGAATACATATATATATATATACATGTCATTGTGATACATAGATATATATATGTATATATATTTATAGTTCATACACTTCTACATAGTATTATAACCGCTAATTCAATTGCCGGCTTTTGTGAAATTACAGAGCCGACATGAAATGACACATGGTTTACATACAGTTAACCATGTCATTTCATGTAGTTTGATATATGGTTTTCACTAACAATGACATGAGTGTGTCATGGAAATATGTATGTATTCCATATATTCAATGTATATGTATATGCATTTACAGTCAGATAGATCTCACTTGCTAAAAATCCTGTGCTCACACATATCTATGCAAAAGATGATGCTAGCTATATAATCAGTTGCTTAAGACATGACCCCTGGCCTGCATAAGTCAGGCTGCTGCAAAAGATAGCTCATAAAGGACTTTTTACCAAGGACACAAAAAAGGGAAATAAAGACAGAAGGTCTGGGTAGATATCTATTATTTTTCTGATAACTAGTCACGTAGGAAAACTGGGGCAAAGAACAATAAATCTGCTACTTCAGCCATTTTATCATAATTATCATACTTATACTAAAACAGCCAATAATCTAGCAGCTTTTAATTGTATGTTAATTGACTAACCAGCCCCTTTTTGTAAAAGTATAAAACCTTGAATGAATAATAAACTGTTGGTCTTGACGAACTGTTATACTGACACTTCCATGTGGACAGTCCTCATTTCTTTTGAGCGCTCAAAAAGACATTTTAGTCTTAGATTGGGAACAGCAGCAGCAAACATGGGGATAGATTTATCCTAAATTAAATTTCCATAACAGTTGGTGCCTGCACGCAGGACAGTGGACGAAACGCACGGGGACCAGCTGACCGGAGAGACAGAGGAGTTGGCCATGGCCTTGGCTCACGGGACGGAGACTGCGCAGCTCCATAAGTAAGGTAAGAAAATCTTGTCATCTTACCTGAAAGTCCTTTGTGTCCAGTCCAGGTCTTATACCTCTTGCCGGTCAGGTGTGGTCACAGCCGCATTCCCAGGTAGTGTAAAAAGTCCACACCCTTATCCAAAACCCTGGGATATAAGGTGTTTGCTCCTGCTGTGTATGTGTTTCATGTTTTGTGTGATCCTGGGAGAAAGTTGGAACCGTGACAGTGTTTGCTGATTTCTGGGAGCTGTATAGCAGAAAAAAAAACCAAATTGCTGGATAAGTTCCCGCAGTAATCCTTCACACATCGGAGGGAGGTCATCACAGTCAATCCAGGTGTGAAGGGCAGGAGCTTTGATTGGATAAGTTCTCATAGTAATCATCCACGCATCGGAGGGAGGTTATCCCAGTCAAACCAGATGCGGATGGTGAGAATTTTGATTAAGGCTATTACAGATTACTGTGACCGGCGTACCGGCCAGGGCGACTGGTTTTCAGAGTAATAGACCTGGAGCACTGGCATGCTCAGTGCAATTGGTGAGTTATCAGTTACCAGAGCAGCTTGTACATGTCACAGGTTAATAAAGAGGGATTCGGATACTCCCGGGTGTCTGTTTCATTTGTACGTGTTCCTGTCTGTATTGGGTACTGTTGCTTTAACAGTCAGAACTGCAAGTGCTTAGTTTTTTTGATAACTTCCTCACTGCAGGCAGCGGGCTAAACCCCCCCTCTGCTAATCACGGTGTCATATCTGTTTTTGCTCTGTTTTTTTTTCTGGTTTTTGCTTTAATCTGAGTTGGTTTGCTAGTCACAGGTGTGGCGCAGAGGTTTTGAGGAGTTGAAGCTGAGCTGTATCCATTTTCTCCTGCTCGGTTACCTTTTTTTTTTTTTATACGTGATTTCAGTGTCTGTAGACACAACAAGCAGAGGTATAAGGGAGGAGGGAAGTGCCAGCAGCAGCGAGAGAAAAAAAAAAGAGGAAGTTGCTTATGTCTGCATTCATCTCTCTCTGGATGTTTTTGAATACCAGACAAAAGTCTTAAAAAGTATTTTTCATTTTGTTTTTATCATTTTACAATCAGTTTTTCCACATCTTTTCTGTTTTTAATTAGCTGTTTTAGTAACAAGGGTTTTTTCTTCTTGTCAACCTTGTTGTTTTTTAGAGTTTTACTATTAATACGTTTTTTTCCCTCCCCTTTTTGATCAGCTTTTTGCTTTTGAAGTATTTACTTGGTCACTCTTTTCCTAGAGTTTTTACTAAACTGTGCAGGGTTTTCTTTCTTTTTTTTTTTTTTTTTTAAATCTAACTTTTGTTTTTAACATTTTTCTCTTAAAGTAAATTTTTAAATAATTTTGGAGAGGTTTTTCTAATCAACTTATTTTAGAGTTTTATTCTCCAATCATTTTTTGAATTTTTAATCACCTTTGCTGAATAGGTTTTTGGAATAGACACAGTACGTGGGCAGGAAGGGCTAGGCATGTGAATAGAAGGTCAGAGTACGTGAGAATCCAATGGACGGGCAGACTTTACGCTGCACAATGAATTAAATTTTTTTTTTTTTTTTGAAAGGCACAGGAGAGTTTGTTTTTAGATTGCCGTCTGCTATAAAAGAGAAGTGGTGGTCTTGCATCGTGTAGAAGGTACAGCAAGTTATTTGAACGGACAAGGAAGTGATTTTTTATGTGAATAAGATTGAAAAGGTGTTAAAGAAGCATTGAAATCGTCTGTGAGAAAATGATCACGGACATGTCACAAGAGCAGAGTTTAGAGACTCACATATCAGATGTCCATCATGTGGAGACACGGACAGATGTAGGCTGCTCTCATTGAAAAGAAGCCTTGTACAGAGAAAAAAGCTCCCCACCTCTATCCACAGGGGGAAGGCATTTTTGCTTCAACGGTCCCCTCTCAAGCTGCGCAGAGGGGTCACCCTCTCCTCTTTCTTCTCTCAGTCCTTTTCTCCTTTTTCTTCAGACTTCTCTCCTTTTTCCTCGCTGCCATTCCTCTCTATCCTTCTTTCCCTATCATTCCTTCTTTCCCCTTCCTCACATCTCTGACACATCCACTTTCTTCTTCTTCTTCTTCTTCTTCTTCATCTTCTTCTTCTTCTATCTTTTCCTCTCCATCTCTCAAATCTCCTTCTATTTCTTCTTCTTCTTTTTCTTTTTCCCTTTCTCTCAAACCTTCTTCTTTTTCTTCTTCTACTTCTCCCCCTCATCTCTCTCTCCCCCCTCTTTCACTCTCTCCTTCTTCATTTTCTTCTCTCCCCCCTCCCTCATCACACCCCACTCTTTCTCCCTCAGACCTCCCTTCTCTTCCTCTTTTTCCTCCTTCGTTACCAACTGGGCCAACGCCCAGCCAAAGCAATGTGGTGTCCATGTATTCAGTGCCTACAGCACGAGGCACCCTGTCTATCCCAAGCACTGTACAAACATTGCCAGTCATTATATCAGGAGAGGAAAGTGCAAATCTCCCTACACAAAACGCTGCAGGTAGCCCTCAGACACAACAACTAGCAGAGCCCACAGCCGGGGCTTCACAGGGGGGAAGTGTAGCTACAGACACAAATGAGGAACCTCAGTGCTGAGCAGAGCTGCCAGCATGGAACGATGACACTGATCCACCGCAGCTTCAGTATCCAGTGTATGCACCAAGCACACCATGTCACTTCTCATCTGATGAAGATGAAGATGCAACGTCACACATGCTGCCCAATACTAGGGAAGAAAACCCACAAGCACCAATAGGGCAGGGACAGGTAGAGGCACCATCCTATGAGCCCTTTATCCCAAGCCAGGTGATCAGTATGCTGTCAGACTCAGGGATACACCCCATGCCATTTTGCCAAAAAATGCAGCAGATCCAGCGAACGTATGCAGCAGCCTGGATTGATCTCTGGGCCGTAATGGAAATAAAAGCAGGTGATGCATTCTGGCCAATTATGAGAGAACACTTCAAGCTTCCAGCAGAATTAGATGCGTATGCCTGGGAGACAGGACCAAAGCTAATTGAGCAGCTCAGAGAATGGGCCAAAAGCAGACTGACAGGACAAGCTCTCAGCCTACATGTCACGAGCCAGGACCAGACAGAGTCTGTAGAGGAGTTCCATGACAGAGTGATGCAAGTGTTTCAAGATTTGGGCCTCATTACCCATGATCAGACACACAGACGGATGTTGGCACAGGCTTTTGTGCATGGACTGAGAGGACCAATCAGGAAACCACTGGAAGTAGCCAGGCCTGAGTACACGTCAATAGCAATGGATACCCTGCTCGCAGTAGCAAAAAGGATTGAGTCCCCCAGGGACAGAGGGGATGTCCAGTGTTACAACTGTGGCGAGTTTAGTCATTTCCAGAACCGCTGCGGAGAACCCCTACAGCCCAAGACTTTCCCCAGAGGAGCAAACCAAGGAGAAAACAAGGAAAGCAGTGAAGAACCCCGTCCATAGGACAGGAGCACCCTGGTCCACAGGGAACCCCATTAGTGGGACCAATACCCTGAGAGTGGATGGCATAGTCAGATCTTTTCTTGTGGACACTAGTGCAACCAAAAGCGTGATAAGATATGTGAAACTCCGCAACCTCACCTGTCTATCAGAATCTTCTGCGTCCTGCATGGGAATTGATGGTCAAGTCAGATATTTCCAGATTATGAAGCCCCTGAGCGTGTGGATTCAGCCTGAACACTCCATCATGTCCCAGTTTGTTGTGTCAAAGACCTGCACCCTCAAACTGTTGGGAGTGGACCTACTGCAGAAGCTGAAGGCGACCAGAGTGTTCCAGGAGGATGGGACCGTGACACTTTCTTCACCCCTGACCCAAGAAGAAACAGGAACCTCAAACAACTACTGCAGGCCTATCACAGGAGGTGCTGGACATAGTACCAGAAAGCCACTCCATCACCCAGAGTCAAGATGTCTCTGACCAACTGAAGGTCTAAGTGAACTCGCCTAAGAAGACGGCCTGAGAACTTTGACATTAATAATAATAATAATAATAATAATCTTTATTTATATAGTGCCATCATATTCCGCAGCGCTTTACAGTTTAACAATTGGCCAGGATATTCAACTCAGGATATTCAACTCAAGAAGGACCCTACTCGCTTCATGGAATGGCAACACCACATCCGGCTCCAACGCCAGAGGTTCATCTTTTACAAGCACCAGGAGGTGCCCCCTGCAATCAACCAGTTCACCCAGGCCCTAGACCGGCAAAAGGCCACTCAGCTCTTCAAACTTGTGCACAAATACTGACCTGAGACTGAGCTGGAGAAAAAGAAACAACTGATGGCCCGTGCTGAGAAAAAAGCAGCCGGTTTAGGAGACGTCCCAACAAGAAGACCCCCTGTGATCAGAGCAGGTGCTAACACAGTGACTGCCTTGGTGGAGAACAAGAAAGCAAGCTGGTCGTCATCTCTCATGATGTGGATCCTAGTAGGCGGCTTGTTTTCCCGCCAGCTCTGTGCCGGGAGATGGGAGTCCCCTGCAGCATAGTGAAGGACAAAGCCAAACTGGGCTGCCTCGCCCATCGGAATAAATCCCAGCTTTCCACATTGAAGAACAAGACTGTAAACCCCACTGAGTTCAGAATGGTGCAAGGCCTGGAGGCCGTGAAAGAGGCTACGATATTTGAAACCCCAACAGTGCTGAACCCGCACACTCTGCTTTCAAAAGTCCCAGTCACCGCAACGGTATTCACGGTGATCAACCTGGCCAGTGCCTTCTTCAGTGTTCTCCTCCACCTGGATGACCTGCTTGCCTTCACGCACTATTGCAGTGCATATGGACAGTGTTGCCTCAAGGTGTTCAGAACAAGCCCTTCAAGTTTCACCAAGACAATGTCCTCCATCTTCGTCAACTGGATTGCAGAATATGCAGGAGTCACTCTTCTACAACACGTGGATGACCTTCTCTTTTGCGTGGTTGACATCGATACCTGCACAGTCCATTCCTTGTTAATTGAGGAACAGCAACGTAAGGTCTGGAAGAACAAAGTCCAGCGGTGTCAGAAGCAAGTTACATCCCTGGGACACTGTATTGCCCACCAGACTAAACACCTGTCAAATGACTGGAAGACCATTGTGGAGAAGATGGCTCCCCCAACAACTCCAAAAATGCTGCAGGCCTTCCCTGGTCTAGTGTCGTACTGCAGAACCTGGATCCCTGATGCCTCGATCCTAATGCAGCCTCTGTGCGCTTGCATCAACGCAACCCCGCTCCTTCTATCAGACGCAGCCTTCAACTCATTCAGGAAATTGGAAGAACTCCACAGTATCAGCGCCAATACCAGGCCTACCTGACTACGAGAAGCCTTTCCATCTACCTTATGGAAGAAAGAAGGTCATGCTACTGGAGTCCTGACATGGATTCACGGGGGAAAATAGAGACTTTTAAGCTGCCTCTCAGCCCGCTTGGTTTCAGTTGCAAGAGGAGCACCCTCCTGCCTGATGGCAGTATCTGCAGCACACACCTTCCTGGACAAAACTGCTGACATCACTCTTGGACGGCCACTGGAAACTCTCACTCCACACGACATCTTGGCAATCCTCAATCAAGCTCAACCAACAATGATCTCCCCACCACCAGGCATCTTCGCCTCTATCGCCTTTGTCTCACAATGTCACCATCTCCAGACCTACAGTCCTCATCCCGGTCACTCTACTCCCACTCCCAAGGGAGCATACAATATGGACTTTTCAGAACAAAAATTTACAGAATTTATCCTCTACTTGGATGGCTCCAGATTTGCAGATGATGAAGAAGATTCCACACTGGAAGTGCAGTGACCAGCAATCAAGAAATCCTGTGGTCCAGAAGTCTGTCACCTAGCCTGTCAGCCCAGGAAGCAGAACTGATAGCGCTGACGAAGGCCTGCCAGATGGCAGAAGGCAAGACTGCAAACATCTACACCGACTACAGGTGCTCGCATGGCATAGCACATGACTTTGGGCCCATCTGGGCTGCAAGGGACTTCATCACAGCAAGCGGGACAACCGTGAAGCATCATGGAGCCTTCAGGGACCTGCTGGGTGTACTCCAATTTCCAAAATGGTGGCAATTTGAAAAAACAAAGTGCATGGAAAACTGAGAACAGAAGAGGCATGAGGCAATAACATGGTGGACATGGCAGCCGAAGAAGCGGCCAAAGGAAGACAACATGGAGAAATGGGAGAGGTCGTAGAGCTGAACGGCTACTACATGACGACTGAAGACAAGAAACCTGACAAAAATACGTCCTGGGATCTGCTCAAGAAGTTGCAAGACCAAGCTCCAAAAGGAGAAGAAGAGCTGAATTCGAAAGAAGCAACACGTGAAGAGGGAAGACTATCTACAATGGACTCCAAACCCTGCCTCCGACAAAGTATGCACCCTATGGTGGTCCAATGGGCACATGGACCCACACACACACATCAAAGACACAGATGAATGATCCGATTGGTGCTTACTGGTTCGCTTCAGGGATCTCCACCCTTACAGCCAAATTCACCAGCAGCTGTCTGACCTGCGGCAAATGCAAGCCTGGACGTGTAGAAGAAAGTCCCCTCACCTCATCCGGCAAGACCACTCTACCAGCCTCAGAGGGTCCAGATAGACCACATCCAGATATCGCCAAGTGGAGGATTCAAATACGCCATTGTGGTCAAAGAAGTATTTTCAAGATGGACAGAAGTGTTCCCAGTCAGCAAAGACTACTGCAAAGAAGCTACTTTCGGAAAATAGTGTGCAGATACGGGGTTCCAGAAATGATGAAAAGTGATCAGGGACCCGCATTCACAGCAAATCTGACACAAGAGATCTGGTTAGCAGTAGGATCAGATTTAGGCCTACACACTCCCAATTGCACTGTTTAGCGTAAGGCACACTCCCAGAGACCCAGAAAAGCTGTCACCATACGAAATTTTGTTTGGGTCTAGTCCCAAGTTAGGTGCATTCTTCCCTCAGCAGCAGAATATGCAAAATGATATCTTGTTTGCTTATGTAATTGAATTGGTCAAAAAACTAATGTCCATTCTCGAGTTTTTCTCTTCTCTGCCAGATCCAGACTCAGTGTCCGATACGCACTCCTTGAAAGCCAGGAGACTGGGTGTTGGTGAAAAAAGTTAGAAATGAGAACACTCGATCCCAGATTTGATGGTCCTGTCCAAGAGCCCCAGATGACACCACCTCTGTGAAACTAGAGGGAAAGCCTGCTTGGATCCACGTATCGCATTGCAAGGAAGCTCCCGTACCAGAAGAGACACCAAAGCCATGAATGATGTCGTGGATGCTCTGACTGACCAGACAGATGACCTACCTGATGAAGAATACACACATTTTTCTGAACATGCAGTTGAATAAAGAGACTGATAGCAAACACATGAACGCCTGCTAGGGACAGATCTCCTGACCGCCCATTTGCGAAAAGCCTGCATCAATGAGGGGTGCATGTGTTAGACATGTGCCAGCCCATCGGCAGCACAAAAGAGTTGCAGCGCTTTGGGACAGGAGCAGGTTTTAGGACAAGTGGTATCTAAGGGGGGACTGTCATGGAAATATATATGTATTCCATATATTCAAAGTATATGTATATGCATTTACAGTCAGATAGATCTCACTTGCTAAAAATCCTGTGCTCACACATATCTATGCAACAGCTGATGCTAGCTATAATCAGTTGCTTAAGACATGACCCCTGGCCTACATAAGTCAGGCTGCTGCAAAAGATAGCTCATAGGGACTTTTTACCAAGGACACAAAAAAGGGAAACAAAGACAGAAGGTCTGGTAGATATCTATTATTTTTCTGATAACTGGTCACGTAGGAAAACTGGGGCAAAGAGCAATAAATCTGCTACTTCAGCCCTTTTATCATAATTATCATACTTATACTAAAACAGCCAATAATCTAGCCGCTTTTAATTGTATGTTAATTGACTAACCAGCCCCTTTTTGTAAAAGTATAAAACCTTGAATGAATAATAAACTGTTGGTCTTGACGAACTGTTATACTGACACTTCCATGTGGACAGTCCTCATTTCTTTTGAGCGCTCAAAAAGACATTTTAGTCTAAGATTGGGAACAGCAGCAGCAAACATGGGGATAGATTTATCCTAAATATTTAATTTCCATAACAAGTGTATGTGTGCAAAATTTCATACAGCTAAGGGTTAATTAAAGGTGTAAATTCATTGAAAAAAAATGTGTGGACTCCCGCACTATTTTCTTAACCAGACAGACAAAGCCAGCGAGTGGGGGCAGATAATATTAGCCTTGGGAGGGTGTATTTATTTTTTTGCCCCCCCCTGGCTACTACCATCTGCCCCCAGCCACCTCAGAAAAGGCAAATCTATAATTAGATTTGCCCTTTCTGGCACTTTGCCGGTCTATTCCCATTGCCCTGTAGCGGTGGTGAATAGGTTAATAATGGGTTAAAGCCATCTTGCTATTGAAAGGTGACCTTAAGCCAGGTTAATAATCGATAGCTGTCAATTTCACAACAATCAATTATTAATCCTATTGAAGGAAATAAAAAAAACACACACACATGAGGAATAAATAATTTTAATGAAATAAACACACATTTTGTTGACCATCTTTTATTTAACTGTTAATCCATGCGAAGCCCTTGGTCTCCTGTAATAAAGAAAAAATAATAAAACAACATTATTTTTACCTATCCGCTGCTCTGTCCTGTCCCACGATGTAATCCTTCACAAAGGGTTAACTAGCTTTCAGACAAGCAGCACAGCTAATGCTTGCCGCTGAGCTGAAAGCCCCCAAATGAATGAGTTACTCTCCCGGCAACAGGAGAGGAAGTGATTAGTGTGGGAAGCTTCATTGATTGCTTCCCACTGTAATCAGTTCACTTCAGGTCAGCGGGGACTCCCTGTGACCTCTGACGTCACTGATGCTGTGCGGTGTCCCCGGCTGACCTGAAGTGAACTGATTACAGTGGGAAGCAATCAATTAAGCTTCCCACACTAATCACTTTCTCTCCTGCCAGCTGGGAGATTAGCTCATTCATTCGGGAGTTTACAGCTGAGCACTCAGTATTAGCTGTGCTGCTAGCTGTAAACATGTTAACCCTTTCTGATGGATTACAGCGTGGGACCTGACTGTGCGTCGGATAGGTAAGAAAAAGCTTGCTTTATTATTTTATTTTTATTTCAGGAGAACAAGGGAATCGAGGATTACCTGTACAATAAAAGGTGGTCAAAAACTGTGTATTTATTTCATTAAAATGATTTTTCATTAATGTGTGTGTGTATTTTTTAACCATTTCATACAATAGGATTAATAATTGAGAGTTGTCAAATTGACAACTCTCAATTATTAACCTGGCTTAAAGTCACCTTTCCATAGCAAGGTGGCTTAAACCCATTATTAACCCATTCGCCACCGCTACAGGGCAATGGGAATAGACCGGCAAAGTGCCAGAAAAGGCGCATCTAATTATAGATTTTCCCTTTCTGGGGTGGCTGGGGGCAGATGTTAGTAGCGGGGGGGGGGCAAAAAATAAATACACCCTCCCTAGGCTATTATTATCTGCCCCCACTCGCTGGTTTGTCTGTCTGGTTGTGAAAATAGGGTGGGAGCCCATCCATTTTTTTTCAACGAATTTACACCTTTCATTAACCCCTACATGAGTGAAATTTTGAACACATACACTCATGTAATTGTTAGTGAAAACCATATTTCAAACTACATGAAATGACATGGTTAACTGTATGTAAACCATGTTTCATTTCATGTCGGGTCTGTAATTTCGCAAAAGCCGGCAATTGAATCAGCGGCTATTATACTATGTAGAAGTGTATGACCTATATATATATATATATATATATATATATATATATATACATATATATATATATATGTATATATATATATATATATATATATATATATATATATATAATTATTTGCTTTTTGTGTACATTTTTTTTGACAATGTGATTTTTACATGAATTTTTACATAGAGAGAACTGCTCTATGTAAAACGTCATGTTAAAATCGCATTGGATACAGATGGAAAACGGATGGAAAACGGATGGTGCGATTAAAAATCGCATACAAATTGCATGACAATCGCATGACAATTGCATATAATCGGACAGTTTTTTTCCATCCAGAAAACGGACCGTTTTTTTTTCCCACAAATGTAAAGGAGCCCTCAGGGTGATGTTATCTTTCAGAGCTCTGCTTCATACTACATGTGAGAACTCTGTGTGTGAACACAGCTGCTGCACCCAGGAAACTAAGTGATACATTGTTGGAATCAGAGTCTTTTTTTTCACATTACACTGCTCTGAGTTGAGATAGCAAAAACTTAGTGAAAACATTTATTTTTAAAAAAAAACTTAAAAAATAAAATATTACTAAATACAGCCTTATCGAAGCACCTTATTATTAGTAAGCCAAACCATTATTCATAGTAAATGTTCTATCTATTCTTTGAACATTTTTTTGATAACCATGACAAAATCATGAAAGCAAAATCTTAAGGGATTTACAGAGTTCAGAGAGAAAATGTATTTTGTAGTTTATTGAAAGTCAAGTTGAAAGGGATTTCTTCTGCACAATGTGCTTTGTACCTGCCATCCCTCCTCAATAGCATTCAATGACACTTTTTTGCTATTCTTCCCACAACAGTTTACTCAACTAAATTAAATATAAATTATATTGTTCAGATGTTTCATACTTTAATTTATGTATTAGTATTTGTATATATTTAATTTACAAATAGATTTTGAAAAAATATCTGTTTTTCCCCAGTTGTTCCACATCTTTTCTAAAGAGCTGACTACTAAGAAAAGTAGATTTAAACAGGCTTTTTAACCCCTTTCTGACATGCACAGTACATATACAGCTTTGTGGGAGCTGCGTTCAGCTAAACAGCAGTATACAGTATGTGTAAGGAGGTGGCGGAGTCTGCATTTTAGCACAGTGACATTCCCAGATTAACTCATGGTGATAGTGCATGTGCCAAGTCATGCATGTAGTACTGAAATGATTTCATTTTTTTTACTCTACTAGGTTGCTTTTGCAACTATTTAGCAAATGATTAGCTATGCAGATTCTTGTCATATCACTGCATTGTTACTGTTTTGCTCCTTGTGATGTAAAAATCTTTTCCCACCTATACTACAAAACACAACCTGCTCTCACATTTCCCAATAGCTCAGTGTCTTAATAGGCTGATTCCCAAGTGAAAGGTCACTGGTTTGAATCAAGGAGCAGCCATGAAGAAGATTCCCCAATAAAAGAAAGACATCATTATCCAGCCCATCGACAGCTGTCTCTTGACCAAGAAATTTACAAACTGCTTCATGTGAGTGGCATGACAGTTGAAAAATATGCAATAAAGTCTGTCCATCCATACAAAAGCCAAGAGGTGGACATCCAGGTGAAAAATCGGAGTCAACAAGTTGGCTCATCACAAGGTCTATCAGTTCTGTTGCAACAAACACAGCAGTGGAGGTGGCTTGTATGTTTCATAATAGTGAGATCACAGATGTCCATACAAGCTCCATATCTTACACAAGTCTGCAACGGTAACCCGAAAAAAGGTGAAGGAGCATTGGCTTCAATATCATCATAGTAAATGTCCCTTTAATTTTACAAAAAAATAAGAAAAGTTGACAGTAGAAGATTGGAAACAGGTGATTTGGAGCTATGAATTGAAAGGCAATAGACTAGTCTTTGATGGCTGCAAATGGGTCTGGATGAAACAAGGGAAAATGGGTCTAACAAATAGAGAAATTGAATGAACTGTCAAGTTTGGTGAAGGAAGACTGATGACATGGAGTTGTTTCACAGCTGAAGGTGTTGGAAACCTGACTAGGATGAATGGTGATGTCAATGTTGTGCTATTTATGAGTATCCTACAAGACAAGTTACCTCATACTATGGGCATGAAAAGGATGACGTAGTGTTCCAGCATGACAATGACCCAAAGCATGTGTCGAGATTGCTGATGAAATGGTTGAATGATAATGAAGTAGAGGTGCTGGATTGGCCCATCAAACACTTATGGGTAGATATGAAGAAAAAGTAGTATACATACCCAAGTCAGTCTACCAGTATGCACCAATTTTCAGAATGTGCAGAAAGATCTGAGATCAGATTTCAGTAGAGACATGCTTGAATCTGATCTCGAGCATGCACAGAAGAATTCAATATGCAAATTTCCTCTTCAGAGAGAAAGATGATTTGAACTCTATATCACCACCTGGTAGAAGTAGCGATCCTACAAGTCACTATCAACCCTTTAGCAAATTTTGCAATATGACTATGGATAAAAGCCAAATCAGAATCTCAAGTTGGTATGTCACTCTCCACAAGGAGAAACCCTACCCCATAGACCTTAGAAGAATTCATGAAATGTTGAAAGCCAAAGGTGGATTAACAAATTATTAACAAAAAAATAAAAATTAAAATGTAGATTTTTAGGATCAAAACAGTAACAATGCACTGACATAATAAGAATCTTCATAACTGATCATATGCAAGAAAGTTGCAAGTTAAATTTATGCTTGATAAAAGCCAACATGATTGTCTATAAAATGATGTTAGTCTCTCTTTTGAAGCAGTAGTGGATGGTGAGAATTGAAGCATCAGTCAACTCCTGGTTAGTATGTGGTCCAATGTGGCGTTGGTGGATTTAACGATGTAAGCTCAACACCCACTTGTGGACGTCAGGCTCTCATACCACCCTCATAGAGTCTGTTTCTGACAGTTTGAATAGACACATGGATGTTGGTGACCTTTGCACGAAGGAGGAGCTAGCGGTCCTGCTGCTGGGATGTTGCACTCCTTTGTTGCCTACGGCGCTCTCCACATCTCCTGGTGTATTTTCCTGTCTCCTGAAATCTGATACATGCTCTGGACACTGTGCTGACAGACATGGCTACCTTTTTGACACAGTTCGCATTGATGTGCCATCCTGGATGAGCTGCACTACCTGAGTAACTTCTGTGGGTTGTAGAAACTGCCTCATGCTACTGTACAATACCTTTAGAGGTGAGTAGGGTTGAGCATTCCGATACTGCAAATATCGGGTATCGGCCGATATTGGCTGTATCGGAATTCCGATTCCGAGTTACGATATTTTCGTCATATCGGATACCGGAATCGGGATTGTCACTGTCACTGTCAATGTCCGTCGGTCGGGTCTGTCAGGAGTCAGCGGCACTTACCTGGCAGAAGATCTCCGGCGGTCACATCCCGGACTGCTTCATGGCCGCCATCATCTTTCCCCGGCGGTCACATGCAGTTTCTCGCGATAACTGCAGTGACTGCTGGGTAATCCCGGCCGTAAATCAGTCAGTCCGATGACGTCACCGCCGGGGAAGCAGGTAATCAGCTGTGCTGCGTCGCGATGACAGGCTCTGCCTGTCATTGCGATGTAGCAGAGCTGGATCGTCGTGGGACTGTCGTTACTATGGACTGCGTCGGACAGGTGGTATACTGTTGGTTTGTTTTTTTTCTTTTTTTACAGGAGATCGATGGCGTCGCAGGAATGAGTGTATAATAAAATTAATGAAAACTGTGTTGTCTCTTTTATTTCATTAAAAGACTTTTTTCTTGCTTTGTCTTTTTTTTATACATTTAATAACTTTGGGATTAATAATGGATCGGTGTCTTATTGACACCTCTCCATTATTAACCGGGCTTATTGTCACCGTGCAATCAACGGTGACATTAACCCCTTATTACCCCACTTGCCACCGCTACAGGGCAGTGGGAAGAGCCGGGTAAAGTGCCACAATTGGCACATCTTTTGATGCGCCAAATGTGGGGCTGCTGTAGCCTGGTATTATCAGGCTGTTGAGGGCCAAAATCCATGGACCTTGACAGTCTTTTAATACCAGGCCGCATCAGTCTGCATTTTACTTGGCTGGTTAACAAAAATAGGGGGACCCCTACGCCGTTTTTTTTTCGAGGGGATCCCCTATTTTTGTTAACCAGCCAAGCTAAGCAGACTGCTGTGGCCTGGTATTATCAGGCTTGAAAGGTCCATGGATATTGGATCCTTACCAGCCTACAAAACCAGGCCTCAGCGGTCTGCTTCATCTGGCTGGTTAACAATAATAGGGGGGACCCCACGCCAATTTTTTTCGAGGGGATCCCCTATTTTTGTTAATCAGCCAAGATATGCAGACTGCTGTGGCCTGGAATTATCAGGCTGGCAAGGTCCATGGATCTTGGCTCCTTAACAGCCTGAAAATCCAGGCCTCAGCGGTCTGCTTCATCTGGCTGGTTAACAAAAATAGGGGGGACCCCACGCCATTTTTTTTTTCGAAGGGAACCCCTATTTTTGTTAATCAGTTCCCTCTGATGTCACTGATGGTGTCCCTGGCTGACCTGAAGTGAAAGTGGAAAGCAATCAATTAAGCTTTCCACTTCCTCTCCTGTCAGCCAGGAGAGGAGCTCATTCATTTGGGGGTTTACTGTGAGGCTGCAGCATTAGCTGCGGTCCCTGCAGTAAACATTAACCCTTTCTGAAGGATTACACCGTGGGACCTGACTGTGCATGGGATAGGTAAGAATAATTTTGCTTTATTATTTTATTTTTATTACAGGAAATGGTTTTAGCAGGTAAATAAAATATGGTCAAAAACTGTGATTATTTCATTAAACTTCTTTTTTATTAAAGTGTGTGTGTTTGATTTTTCTTTCATACAATAGGATTAATAATTGATAGTTGTCTAATTGACAGCTCTCAATTATTAACCTGGCTTAAAGTGACCTTTCAATTGCAAGGTCATTTTAACCCCTTATTAACCCATTCGCCACCGCTACAGGGCAATGGGAATAGACGGGCAAAGTGCCAGAAAGGGCAAATCTAATTAGAGATTTGCCCTTTCTGGGGTGTCTGGGGGCAGATTTTAGTAGCCGGGGGGGGCCAAAAATAATGGTCCCTCCCTGGGCTATTATTATCTGCCCCCACTCACTGGCTTTGTCTGTCTGGTTGCGAAAATAGGGCGGGAGCCCACGCATTTTTTTTCAGCAATTTTACACCTCATATATATATACATGTCATTAAGTTTGTGACACATATATATATATATATTTATAGTTCATACACTTCTACATAGTATAATAGCCGCTAATTCAATTGCCGGCTTTTGTGAAAATGCAGAAACCGACATGAAATGACACTTGGTTTACATAGAGTTAACCATGTCTTTTCATGTAGTTTGATATCTGATTTGCACAAACAATTACATGAGTGTAAGTGTGCAAAATTTCACACCTGTAGGGGTTAATTAAAGGTGTAAATTCGTAGCAAAAAAGTCCGTTTTTTTACAACGAATTTACACCTTTAATTAACCCCTACAGGTGTGAAATTTTGCACACTTACACTCATGTAATTGTTTGTGCAAATCAGATATCAAACTACATGAAAAGACATGGTTAACTCTATGTAAACCAAGTGTCATTTCATGTCGGGTGCTTCTGTCTTTTCACAAAAGCCGACTTTACCCGGCAATTGAATCAGAGGCTATTTTACTATGTAGAAGTGTATAAACTATAAATATATGTATATATATGTCACAATGACATGTATATATATATATATATATATATATATATATGTATTCTATGTGTGTATATTTAGTGTTTACAAGGAAAGAAAGAGGTTTTTTTAGTTACGATATTTTGTTCCCATAGACTTACATTGGATTTCCGGTATCGGTATCGGGTATCGCCGATATTTTAATGGTATCGGCGATACCATTCCGATTCCGATACTTTTGGATATCGGAAAGTATCGCTCAACTCTAGAGGTGAGATCAATGACAAAATGCAAAAGTGTCTAAAACAACAGACACAAAGGATGAGAACAGAGAAATGGTCTGTGGTCATTCCACACACCCTACCCCACCACCCCTGCAGAACCACTTCTTTATTTGGGTAGTCTTGCTAATTACATATTATTTCTAACTGTTGTCTGTTCCATTTACACAGCAGCATGAGAAATTGATTCAAAATCAATGTTGCCTCATAACTGGACATGTTAATTTCACAAAAGTGTGATTAACTTGGAGTTACATTGTGCTGTTTAACTGTTCACTTTATTTTATGAACAGTGGATATAGTTGAATGGGGCACATATATACCAGGATGGAGGACATGTATACCTGGACGGGGAACATATATACCCAGATGGGAGACATGTATTCCGGGATAGGGGATGGTAATGAGAATAAAATTCTTAAAGCACAGAAGCATTATAAAGGTACAGGACTAGGGTTTAGTGTTCTCCAACACAATAAATCAGTACAGCAGGATCAAGTAGTGGAGCATTCCAAATATGATAGACAAAGAGGAGTAGCTTCAAACTACCAAGATATCGCCATTTGTAAAATCTACACACAAAACGCGAGTTGGGGCAGTACTGGCGTGCCAATATTGATCCTCCCTTACTATGGGTAAGAAATATCATATATATCCTATCTTTCCTGTCTCACTTTATGCTTATGGCTATTTTGCCTTTCACTACTATGTCACACTGCTTGATTATATAGATATTTTGCATATTTTGTACTGTTTGAAATGCTAGATCTATTTGTTGCTCTGCATCATTATTCCTCCTTATTCGATACATTTATACAGTAAATTGATGGTAATTATTTGAAATAAATTGTTTCAATCAATGGTTTTAAATTTATTTTATTGAATATTTTATGAATTTTATGAAGTAGCCACAAATTATTGTTTGTGGCTACTCCATTTTATATTTTTGTCAACAAGGATGAGGGATATTATACCTGGGGTGTTCATTTCTTGAATCAAGCAACTCAGACTGCTCTGATGCACAACTCGAGTAACGAGTATATTGATAGTCAATGCAAAACTCAAGCATTTTTCCAGCAGACCCTCCCAGGAATTAAAATAGCTGAAATGGATGGAAAAAGTGCTAACATGGAATAGGAAGAGCATGGGGAAAATGCCTGGATGCTGTCGCTTCTGAGGACAATGTTGTCAGAGTATTACACCACTTTTACAGACTGACGATACAACATACTAAACCAAAGATAAAACAGATTTTACAGGAAATAATGTCAGGAAACATTTCTTGAATAATGACTTATCTATACAGTTGTGCTTAAAAGTTTACATACTACAGCAGAATTTTTGCTTTCTTGGCCTTTTTTTCAGAGAATATGAACGATAACACCAAAACTTTTTCTCCACTCATGGTTAGTGGTTGGGTGAAGTCATTTATTGTCAAACTACTGCGTTTTCTCTTTTTAAATCATAATGACAACCCAAAACATCCAAATGACCCTGATCAAAAGTTCACATACCCCATTTCTTAATACCGTGTATTGCCCCCTCTAATATAATAATATAATAATAATAATCTTTATTTTTATATAGCGCTAACAGATTCCGCAGCGCTTTACAGTTTGCACACATTATCGTTGCTGTCCCCGATGGGGCTCACAATCTAGATTCCCTATCAGTATGTTTTTGGAATGTGGGAGGAAACCAGAGAACCCGGAGGAAACCCACGCAAACACGGGGAGAACATACAAACTCCTTGCAGATGTTGTCCTAGGTGGGATTCGAACCCAGGACTCCAGCGCTGAAAGGCTGTAGTGCTATCCACTGAGCCACCGTGCTGCCCTATATCAATGACAGCTTGAAGTTTTTTGTTTTAGTTGTGGATGAGGTTATTTATTTTCTCAGAAGGTAAAGCTGCTCACTCTTCTTGGCAAAAAGCCTTCAGTTCCTGTAAATTCCTGGGCTGTCTAGCATGAACTGCGCACTTGAGATCTCTCCAGAGTGGCTCAATGATATTGAGGTCAGGAGACTGAGATGATCACTCCAGAACCTTCACTTTGTTCTGTTGTAAACAATGACAGGTTGACTTGGCGTTGTGTTTTGGATTGTTGTCATGTTGGAACGTCCAAGGACGTTCCATGTGCAGCTTCCATTCTGATGATTGCAAATTTGCCTCCAGTATTAGCTGATAACATGCTGCATTCATTTTTCCTTCAACTTTGACCAAGTTTCCTGTGCCTTTGTAGCTCATACATCCCCAAAACATTAGCGATCCACCTCCGTGCTTTATAGTAGTAATTGTGTTCCGTTCATCATAGGCCTCGTTGACCTCTCTCCAAATGTAACGTTTATGATTGTGGCCAAAAAGTTCAATTTTGGTCTCATTACTCCAAACTACCTCGTTCCAGAAGTTTTGCAGCTTGTCTCTGTGCTGTTATGCGTATTGTAGGCAAGATTCTTTGTGGCATTTGCGCAGTGATGGCTTTCTTCTTGTGACTCAACCATGCAGCCAATTTTCTATTAAGTGCCTCCTTACTGTGCATGTTGAAACAGCCACACTGCTCGTTTTCAAAGAGTACAATATTTCAGTTGATGTTATTTGTGGGTTTTTCTTTGCCTCCCGAACAATTTTCCTGGCAGTTGTGGATGAAATTGTTGTTTGTTGACCTGACCATGATTTTGTTTTTACAGAGCCCCTGATTTTCCATTTGTTAATCACAGTTTGAATGCTTCTGACTGGCATTATCAATTCTTTGGATATCTTTTTGTATCCCTTTCCTGTTTTATACAGTTCAACTACCTTTTCCCATATATCCGTTGACAATTCTTTTGCTTTCCCCATGACTCACAATCCAGAAACGTCAGTGGCTGGATGAAGGTGGCAAGAGTCTGTCTGCATCCCAGGATTTTATGCGCTCACACTGATTACAAGTAAACAGGTCACAGGTGAGGATGTTACCTTTAGTAGCCAATCAAACCCATTTCTTGTCAACTTTTTTGCATGTTATCAGGCCAAAATCACCTGGGTATGTGAATTTTTGATCAGGGTCATTTGCATGCTTTGGGTTGTCATTATAATTTAAAAAGAAAAAACACAGTACTGTAGTTTGACAATAAATGGCTTCACCCAATCAATAACAATGAGTGGAGAAAAAGTTTTGGTGTTATCATTCATATTCTCTGAAAAAAGGACAAGAAAGCAAAAATTCTGCTGGGGTATGAAAACTTTTGAGCACAACTGTAAGGCAAATAAAAAAAAGAAAACAAAAATCACCTGCTCCACCTTTATGCTATGTTCACACATAGCATTTTTGCTGTACGTTGTCACCTTCTCATTGCTTTCAATGGTAAAAAAATGCTGCAAAACAATGAAAGAATTGACATGCTCCTTCTTTAACCCCCTAAATGACCGCCGATACGCCTTTTAACTGCGGTAGTTAAGGGTACTTAAACCACAGCGCCGTTAATTAACGGCGCTGTGGAGAAAGTATATAGCGCCCCCAGAGTCGGATTTTCTCCGGGGTCTCGGAGACCCCAGAGAAGATGATTCGGGTTGGTTTTTACCGACCCCGCTTTTGCGATCGCCGTTATTAAGCCTATAGTGGCGATCGCAAAAAAAACAAACAATTTTCCTCTAGTGTGATTGCACATCAGAGGGGAGAGAAATGGGGTCCCCGGGACCCCCGATCAGCCCCCCGTGCCTCCTGGTGTCCCCACAGGCCTCCCTCCACGAGCTCCCCCTGCCTTGTTCCGGCAAAGAAAATGGCGGGCGTCTGCGCAGTGCGCAGTGCGCCCACCAAGCCGGATTTTCTCCTGGGTCTCAGCTACCAGAGGTAGCCAAAACCCCAGAGAGCATAATTCGGGTCCCCCGCAGTCCCCCCGCTTTTGCAATCGCCATTATTAACCATATAACGGCAATCGCAAAAGAAAAAAAAAGCCACGATCCTGCATGTAATTTCTCTCCCCTCTGATGTAATCGCACATCATAGGGGAGAGAAATAGGTTCCCCGAGTCCCCCGATCCTCCCCGGTACCTCCCGGTGTCCCCCTGTCCTCCGGCAGCTTCAAGCCTACCGGCTTCTTCATCATGTAAAGATTCATTCATTCACTGAAAGTACATTTTGATCACTGTGATAAACTATCACAGTGATCAAAATAAAAAAATTGTACATAAACCCCTCCTTTATGACCCCCTTAGTTAGGGACATATAATAAAATAAAGAAATTGTATTTATTTTCATTTTTCCATTAGGGTTAGGCTTATAATTAGGGTTAGGGTTAGGGTTACAATGAGGGTTAGATATATAATTAAGGTTAGGGTTGGAATTAGGGTTGGGATTAGGGTTGGTATTAGGGTTGGTATTAGGGTTAGGGTTAAGGTTGGGATTTAGCTCTCCGCTGAACCTACAGCCAGGCACAGTCTTGTATGATAATGGTTGTAACCTGGAGGCTGCTCGGAAGCTTGGCAACCTCGCCCAGGTATCATGCCTGCCCACACATTCAGCTTACTGGTTCAGCAGTTTTTGAAAACCTACCAAGATTACTCTGAGCTATGAAGTTATGCTGCATGTGCTGCCATTTCCGCAAGTCAGCTACAGCTGCCGTCAGTCTGGCAATGCTGCAGCAGCAATGTATGCAACATGACAATGCACTGGAACTTCACATTACATATGTTGGCAAGGCTTTGTGAGAAGCAGAGTACAGCAGTTGAATACCAGCTACAACTATCCCATTGTTATTGCTGTCAGCCTCCACACATAACATCCAATGAGTGGGCATGGATGTCTGACATCTGTGAGGTTCTACAAAACTTTAAGGATTCAACCAAGATGGTGAGAAGCAATGATGCCATAATCAGCGTAAAAAGCTTCTGTGTCTACTCAAACACTTGCTGCTGACAATTAAATAGGAAGCTTTGCATATAGACCAGGATTAGATGGGGAAAAAAGTACACAGGGTGATACTACCCAGCACTTGTTTGCACTTCAGAGGGTTCCACCCACACGAGCTTCATCCCGTCTGTTCAGCATGGATGTGTTGAAGAGGAGGAGAGAGAGAGAGGAGGAGATAGAGAGTCGTCCTCCTGATGTGACAGGGAAGTCTTGCCTGTTCGGAGTCTGGCACACATGGCTTACTTTATGACCCTTTGCCTTTCCAGTGACCCTCGCAGTATGTGCATTTTGGTCAGCACTGATTGCTGGCTGTTCATCATTCTCGACCTATGCTACAAGCAGAACTTCCCATCCCTCATTTTTGAGCAAGAGAGAGCAAGTGAAATGATGGAATACCAGAAAGTCACACATTAGGGGATACTATAGGAGAAAAAAGCGCCAATAGGGTCTTATCCGATGTAGATCACAGATTATAAATGAGTTTGCACTCACCTGATGTTTCTTGGAGTTATGGCATAAAAGGAACTCATCAGAGTTAGCAGCTGCCGCAGATCCACTGGTCAGACAATGACCGATTCAGAATTTTCAAATGGAGAGATTCGTGGATATTACCCGCACTGCTACATAAAGAAATGTCCAGGCGTATTTGGAGATACAATTGGTGGTTTATTCTCAATGCGTTTCAAAGTCTCTAGGACTTATTCAGGAGATGATACAAGTCTTGCATGAAGCATGAAGTGCTCTAAAATTTCCTGGTTGACAGCTGCGCTGACTTTGGTCTTGAGAAAACACTGTGGACCTACACCAGCAGATGACATGGCTCCCTAAACCATCACTGATTGTGGAAACGTCACACTAGACCTTGGAAATCGAGGTCTTAGAGTCTGGAGGAAGATTGAAGAGACAGACAATCCAAGCTGCTTGAGGTCTAGTGTGAAGTTTCCACAATCAGTGATAGTTTGGGGAGACTTGTCATCTGCTGGTATAGGTAAACTGTGTTTTATCAAGACCAAAGTCAGCGCAGCCGTCTTCCAGGAAATTTTCGAGCACTTCATGCTTCCCTCTACCAACAAGCTTTTTGTAGATGGAAATTTCATTCTCCAGCAGGACTTGGCACCTTTCCACATTGTCAAAAGTACCAATACCTTATTTAAACACAACAGTATCACTGTACTTGATTGGCCAGCAAACTTGCCTGATCTTATTAACATAGAGAATCTTTGGGGCATTTTCAAGAGGAACATGAGAGACACCAGACCCAACAATGGAGATGAGCTGAAGGCTGCTATCAAAGCAACCTGGGCTTCCATAACACCTCAACAGTGCTAGCCGCTGATTGTCTCCATGCCATGTTGCATGTATGCAGTAATTCATGCCAAAGTAGCCCCGATCAAGTGCATTTACTGATTATTTATTTCAGTAGGCCAACATTTCAGATTTTAAAATTATTTTTTCAAGCTGATGTTTTAAAGTATTTTAATTTACTGAGAATAATGACTTTTGGTTTTGGGTTTTTATTGTCTGTAAGCCATAATCATTAACATTAACAGAAATAAACACTTGAAATAGATCACTCTGTTTGTAATGACTCTATATAATATATGAGTTTCACTTTTTGCATTGAAGAACTGAAATAAATTAACTTTTGATGATATTCTAATTTTTTTGAGATGCACCTGTATATTTATAGCTTGGTTGCCATAAAAGGAGGGGGGCTAAAACACATTGCAACAGGTGCCCCAGAGTGTCAGTGTCCTCCCCTGTTGCCTATTGTGGTCCATAGTTTTGCGGAGTGATGACCATATGCCTTTCTAGATTGTAAATTAGGTAGGACTAGCCTGGGTGGAATTTGCTTCACCTCAGACTTATCCACTTCAGCTGCTAAAAGTTGTAGCACTAAAAAGATTACTGTTTGGGACATGGAGAGCTTTATTAAACTGCAAGAATATGGTGATATAACAGAATGGTGGGAGCTTAGGTGGCATACGGAACTTAAAATCTTCTTCTCTGCTTTTCTACAATACATTTGTTCACTTTTCTAAGACTTCTCCTCCCCCCACTATTCCTAAGCTTTAGCTTTGAAGTGCCCTCACTATACAGATTCACCCAAAATGTCTGCTGCATTCCTTACAAATTTGAATTCAAATTTCATAAAATTTGCTAATTCCGTGAAATCCTAAAAATTAAACACTACCAATTGGAGTCAAATAACAGCTGAGTATCCTCTTAAAAGCTGGCTGATTTGTAGTTTTCGTAGCTGGTGATACACATTGAATTGAGCTGTTCTATTCAGATATGTTCAGTGTTTTGTCCATCTCCCACTGGAGATACTGTAATAAAATAATATCAGTTAGTGAGCGGGCTGGATGCTAGACCTCCACTGAACTGATGTTGATGAACTATTCAATTTAAATAACTCTTAGTTGCCTTCTTTTGTATTTTTACTGTTCGTGACATATTTTTATCTCACTGTTTTTCTTTTTAAATCAGTGATAAATATATCTCTTTAGTAAAATCTCTTATATTAAGCAAAGCCTTTATCTTATCTTCATCATGTCTCACAATTTTAATAAGTACCAGTATATAGTCATTAAATATAATTTTATTTTTTGAACATTTTAACCATTATCATTTTGACAGAACCATTATACTATCTAGTCTCCTGCCTTTTCTAATAGTGCTTCCTTTGTGATATCATACTATATAACTGTGACAGCTTTATTAAAACGCTCAAAGCACCTGATGTCAATTTAATTCCCAAAATGAAAATTGTATTTTCTTCAGGATCATTAATATAATTGCAAGAGGAAATGTTTTGATTGTGATAGTGTCACTGATAAGGTATTTGTGTTACTAACATGTCATTCTAATGGAGTCAAATGTAAGAAATTTCTCTTTTAAAAATGGCAAAATTCCCTGTAGAATTATTTAGTATATAGTTCCACAGTTACATCAGTTGAAAACAGACACAGGTCCATCAAGTACAAACTTTCTCCACCAGTTATACTTTATCATAAGATTATTTATAACTAGTACAGTCATGGCCAAAAGTTTTGAGAATGACACAAATATTATATTTTCACATGATCTGCTGCCCTCTGGTTTTTATGTGTGTTTGACAGATGTTTTTATCACAGACAGAAATATAATAATTGCAAACATATGAGTAACAAAAGCTTATATTGACAGTTAGAATGAGTTAATGCAGCAAGTCAATATTTGCAGTGTTGACCCTTCTTCTTCAGGACCTCTGCACTTCTCCCTGGCATGCTCTCAATCAACTTCTGGACCAAATCCTGACTGATAGCAGTCCATTCTTGCACAATCAATGCTTTCATTTTGTCAGAATTTTTAGGTTTTTGCTTGTCCACCCGTCTCTTGATGATTGACCACAAGTTCTCAATGGGATTAAGATCTGGGGAGTTTCCAGGCCATGGACCCAAAATCTCTATGTTTTGCTCCCTGAGCCATTTAGTTAGCACCTTTGCTTTATGGCAAGGTGCTCCATCATGCTGGAAAAGGCATTGTTGATCGCCAAACTTCTCTTGGAGGGTTGGGAGAAGTTGCTCTTGGAGGACATTCTGGTACCATTCTTTATTCATGGCTGTGTTTTTAGGCAAGACTGTGAGAGAGCCGGTTCCCTTGGCTGAGAAACAACCCCACACATGAATGGTTTCAGGATGCTTAACAGTTGGCATGAGACAAGACTGGTGGTAGCGCTCACCTTGTCTTCTCCGAATGAGGCATTTTCCTGATGTCCCAAACAATCGAAAAGGGGATTCATAAGAGAAAATAACTTTACCCCAGTCCTCAGCAGTTCACTGCCTGTACCTTTTGCAGAATATCAGTCTGTCCATGATGTTTTTTTCTGGAGAGAAGTGGCTTCTTTGCTGCACTCCTTGAGACCAGGCCTTGCTCCAAGAGTCTCCGCCTCACAGTGTGTGCAGATGCACTCACACCTGCCTGCTGCCATTCCTGAGCAAGCTCTGCACTGCTGGTAGCCCGATCCTGCAGCTGGAACACTTTTAAGAGACGGTCCTGGCGCTTGCTGGTCTTTCTTGGGCGCCCTGGAGCCTTTTTGGCAACAACGGAACCTCTCTCCTTAAAGTTCTTGATGATGCAATAGATTGTTGACTGAAAGATAAAATAGATGTAGCGGTGCAGGTATATAAGTGCTGGATCCTGCTGCAAGTACAAAAACTCCTACCACAAGGAGAAAAAAGAGGGATAATAATAAAATACTAAACAGTACTCGCGCTTTGAATCACACACACTCACAATACTGATCGCAACACGTACCTGGAATATTCAGAAGGTTTGTAGACAGATGTTTGAATGGTGAGTCAGTGATTTTTGAGTTATGGTGGGCACACATGTATTGAACCTCTAGGTGCAAGAAAAAAAGATAAAATCAGTCCACATAAATTGCAAGACTAAGATAAAACTAAATAACTTCTCATAAAATAAGGAAGGACCCAGACCACACATGTGCGTCCTTAAAAATGTGCCTTTTTTGGAAAAACCCTTAGGGGATAGAAAATCCCAATGCCACAATATTTGAAGTGAATCTAAATGTGCAAAAAAATGCCTTTAAAATAATACGACATAAGGTGCATGAAATCAAAAAATTTTATATATCAATGATTAAGGTGCCGACTGTGCAATATTAAAGTGCATATTTCCTAGAGAAAAGCAGATTTGTATATATACCCATATCCTTATTTAACAACGTGAAGTGATAAACAAGAGAGAGTCCTGGTACTCCTATGAGACCAATGGGAGTGTGACCGGTGATATTCAAAAAGATCCACTAGCGGTACCTTGTGAGTAGAGTATTGGTATAACTAGTATCCTGACCGGAAGAAATGATGATACTTAGCTTGGGACGGGATCCAAATTAATCCGATGTTTGTAAAAAAAGGAAGGAAAAGAGGGGTCCTGGAGAGCTGCCCGGCCGGTGGCAAGCTCTCCTCCACACTAGCGCTGCTGCACAGCTTTACTCCAGAGAGCGTCGGAAGGCCCCAGGTGCAGGTACAGCTCCTGCACTGGTTCAGGGATCCCTGATGAAGGAGGCCGTTAGCTCTCCGAAACGCGTTGGATGGTATTGTGGCTCTCTCTGCACACCGTAGCTTGAATTAACACATCACGTGACCGCATCACGTGTCGGAGTCCGGACACAGTACACGCTCCCCAGAGAACGACCGCACGGCAGCACGTCTGGGAGGGAGAACCAGTGCAGGAGCAGTACCTGCACCTGGGGCCTTCCGACGCTCTCTGGAGTAAAGCTGCGCAGCAGCGCTAGTGTGGAGGAGAGCTTGCCACCGGCCGGGGCAGCTCTCCAGGACCCCTCTTTTCCTTCCTTTTTTTACAAACATCGGATTAATTTGGATCCCGTCCCAAGCTAAGTATCATCATTTCTTCCGGTCAGGATACTAGTTATACCAATACTCTACTCACAAGGTACCGCTAGTGGATCTTTTTGAATATCACCGGTCACACTCCCATTGGTCTCATAGGAGTACCAGGACTCTCTCTTGTTTATCACTTCACGTTGTTAAATAAGGATATGGGTATATATACAAATCTGCTTTTCTCTAGGAAATATGCACTTTAATATTGCACAGTCGGCACCTTAATCATTGATATATAAATTTTTTTGATTTCATGCACCTTATGTCGTATTATTTTAAAGGCATTTTTTTGCAGATTTAGATTCACTTCAAATATTGTGGCATTGGGATTTTCTATCCCTAAGGGTTTTTCCAAAAAAGGCACATTTTTAAGGACGCACATGTGTGGTCTGGGTCCTTCCTTATTTTATGAGAAGTTATTTAGTTTTATCTTAGTCTTGCAATTTATGTGGACTGATTTTATCTTTTTTTCTTGCACCTAGAGGTTCAATACATATGTGCCCACCATAACTCAAAAATCACTGACTCACCATTCAAACATCTGTCTACAAACCTTCTGAATATTCCAGGTACGTGTTGCGATCAGTATTGTGAGTGTGTGTGATTCAAAGCGCGAGTACTGTTTAGATTGTTGACTGAGGTGCAATCTTTCTAGCTGCGATACTCTTCCCTGTTTGGCCATTTTTGTGCATTGCAATGATGACTGCACGTGTTTCTTTAGAGATAACCATGGTTAACAGAAGAGAAACAATGATGCCAAGCACCAGCCTCCTTTTAATAGTGTCCAGTGGTGTCATTCTTACTTAATCATGACAGATTGATCTCCAGCCATGTCCTCATCAACACCCACACCTGTGTTAATGGAGCAATCACTGAAAAGAGGTTAGCTGGTCCTTTTAAGGCAGGGCTGCAATGATGTTGAAATGTGTTTTGGGGGATAAAGTTCATTTTCTAGCCAAATATTGACTTTGCAAGTAATTGCTGTTAAGCTGATCACTCTTTATAACATTCTGGAGTATATGCAAATTGCCATTAGAAAAAGTGAAGCAGTAGACTTTGTAAAAATTAATATTTGTGTCATTCTCAAAACTTTTGGCCATGACTGTATAGTTGAGCATTCCGATACCGCAAGTATCGGGTATCGGCCGATATTCGCTGTATCGGAATTCCGATACTTAGTTCCGATACTTTTCCTATATTGTATACCGGAATCGGAAGTTCCCATAATTCTTTGAGAGGCAATGTGATTTTATTCAGCCAATGAGGAATCCGAATAAGTGTGGGCACATCCTGTAATGCTGCGGTCATGTTAACTAATGGCATGGCTGTGATTGGCTGCTGAAATGATGTCAGAATGCACTATAAAAGGCGCCGCTGCCATTTTAGCTTCACTGTGCTGTGAATCAAGTTAGGGACAGAACGCTGCTCTGCTGACTCTGAGGGACAGTTACAGATAGCGTTTTTGTGAATTGCTGTGTAGGCAGGCTATTTGAGAAACCGCTGTGTGAATCATCCTTTTTCCTTGCAGTGTTGTTTTCACAGCTCTGTGCAAGGTGTGTGTTTGTGAGTGCAGGTGACGCTGCAGTTTGCTCTGCATCCAACGCTGTTTGTAGGCATCTGCACGTGTCACTCACAGACTCTTTTTTTTTTCTTTAGTGTAATTGGTGCTGCTCCATTCAATTGAAATCATAGTGTGACGCGCTTCCATCCGTATACAATACATTGGTTGCAAACACTATAGAAGTACACAAAGGAGCCTTTCACAGCTAGTGAACAGTTGTCTGCAGTGTTCACTGTAGTCTGTGAGGTTTTCATTTTTTGAGTGCAGATCACGCTCCAGTTAGTTCTTCAACCACTGCTGGTTGTAGTCTGCTGAGCGTGTGTCACTGCCTCATACTTGACATTTTTCTCTAATTTTTCTCCATCTGCAATAAGCTTCATGTGATTCATGACCTCTTTCTCTCTCGCAATCTTGCTTTCCTCGCCCTCACAGAAACATGGCTGACACCCTCTGACACCGCCTCCCCTGCTGCGCTGTGTTACGGTGGCCTCCAATTCACCCACACTCCTCGCCCTGGAAACAGACATGGTGGAGGAGTGGGTGTTCTCCTTTCCTCTAACTGCAACTTTAACACAATCCCACCTCTTCCCTCCCTAATCCTCCCTTCCTTTGAAGTCCACTCTGTCCGCATCTACTCTCCCTCCAACCTCCAAGTGGCCATCATATACCGACCTCCAGGCCCGACCACTGCCTTCATCGACCAATTCACTACCTGGCTTCTTCACTTTCTCTCCACTGACATCCCCACCATCATCATGGGTGACTTCAACATCCCCACTGATACCCTTCAGTCAGCAGCCTCCAAACTTCTGTCCCTTACTTCATCCTTTGGACTTACTCAGTGGTCCTCCTCAGCCACCCACACGGATGGTCATACATTAGACTTGGTCTTCACCCGCCTCTGCTCTCTATCTAACTTCACCACCTCCCCTCTCCCTCTATCCGACCACCATCTACTCACTTTCTCATCCCTGTCCTCCTCTCCTGTCACCCATGTCCAGCAACACGTGCACCCCCGCAGACACCTTGCACACCTAGACATCCACACACTCTCTGACTCTATTCTTTCACTGGCATCAATATCCTCACTCCACGATACAGACAGTGCCACTGCTTTCTACAATGCCACTCTCACATTGGCTATTGACACGGTCGCCCCTCTCGTTCATGGCAGAGTGCGACGTACCAGCAGACAACCCTGGCACAATAACACCACTAAAAAGCTCCGGCAAGTGTCCAGGATTACAGAGCGGCGCTGGAAAAAAACAAATTCGCAAGACGACTTCACTGCATTCAAACAAGCAACACTCTCTTTCAAATCTGCCCTCACCTCTGCTAAACAGGCTTACTTCACAACCCTCGTATCTTCCCTATCCTACAACCCCAAACAGTTATTCAAAACTTTTAACTCCCTCCTCCGCCCACCACTGCCCCCTCCTACCTCCATCATCTCTGCTGAGGACTTTGCCACACACTTCAAAAATAAGATCGACCAAACAAGGCAAGTCTTCATTGTTCAACCACCTCAACCACTTTGTATACCAGACCAAGGCCTAAACCTCATAACCTCCCTCTCCAACATCACCGAAGGGGAGCTTAATTGTCATCTCTCCAAATCGCACCTCACAACCTGTGCACTTGACCCCATCCCAACCCACCTCCTCCCCAACCTCACCACCACTATTATTCCATCCCTAACCCACCTCTTCAACCTATCACTAACTTCCGGTACCTTCCCTTCTGCTTTCAAGCATGCCACAATCACGCCTATCCTTAAAAAGCCAACCCTCGACCCAACCGCTATGTCCAGCTTTCGCCCAATATCGCTGCTCCCATTCGCTTCCAAACTCCTGGAGCTGCATGTCCACGCTGAGCTTTCCTACCACTTCTCTTCTAACTTGCTCTTTGACGCTCTACAATCTGGTTTCCGCCCCCATCACTCCACTGAGACAGCCCTGACCAAAATTACTAATGACCTATTTACAGCCAAAGCAAACGGACAATACTCTATACTCCTGCTTCTTGACCTGTCCTCTGCTTTTGACACAGTTGACCACTGCCTTCTACTACAGATTCTTTCCTCCTTTGGCGTCAAAGACCTCGCCCTATCTTGGATCTCCTCATACCTTTCCAACCGCACATTCAGCGTCTCCCACTCCCACACTACCTCCTCGTCCCACCCTCTCTCTGTTGGAGTTCCCCAAGGCTCTGTTCTAGGACCCCTACTCTTCTCAATCTATACACTTGGCCTGGGGCAACTCATAAAGTCCCACGGATTCCAGTACCACCTTTACGCTGATGACACTCAGATCTACCTCTCTGGCCCAGACATCACTTCTCTGCTATCCAGAATCCCGGAGTGTCTATCAGCCATATCCTCCTTCTTCTCCTCCCGCTTCCTCAAACTCAATGTGGACAAATCTGAACTCATAATCTTTCCCCATACCACAGATCTTCCTTACCTGACCTATCTACCACAATTAACGACATCATGCTTTCCCCCGTACCAGAAGTCCGCTGCCTCGGAGTAACCCTTGACTCTGCCCTGTCCTTCAAACCGCACATCCAAGCTCTTTCTACCTCCTGTCGCCTTCAGCTCAAAAATATTTCAAGAATCCATCCTTTCCTCAACCCTCAATCTACTAAAATGATTGTGCACGCCCTCATCATCTCCCGCCTCGACTACTGCAACACCCTTTTCTCTGGCCTCCCTGCTAACACCCTCGCACCTCTCCAGTCCATCCTTAACTCTGCTGCATGACTAATTCACCTCTCTCCTCGCTACTCCTCCGCTTCTCCCCTCTGCAAATCTCTTCACTGGCTCCCATTCCCTCAGCGTATCCAGTTCAAATTACTAATACTGACCTACAAGGCCATCTATAATCTGTCTCCTCCTTATATCTCTGAACTAATCTCCCGATATCTTCCCTCACGTAATCTCCGATCCTCCCAAGACATCCTTATCTCCTCCACACTTATTCGCTCCTCACCCAACCGCCTCCAAGACTTCTCCCGAATATCCCCCATCCTCTGGAATTCTTTGCCCCAACACATCCGACTATCAAACTCATTCGGATCCTTCAGACGGAACCTGAAAACCCATCTCTTCAGGAAAGCCTACAGCCTGCAATGACCCTGCTGCCTCCTCACCACTACCGGAGTTATTGCCTCAACCAACACCGGAACTGCTGCAACCCCCCGACCTACTGTCTCCTGCCTCACAATCCTGTAGAATGTAAGCCCGAAAGGGCAGGGTCCTCTCCCCTCTGTATCAGTCTGTCATTGTTAGTTTGTTTACTGTAAGTGATACCTGTAATTTGTATGTAACCCCTTCTCATGTACAGCACCATGGAATCAATGGTGCTATAGAAATAAATATTAATAATAATAATAATAATAATAATAATAATAATAATTGGTGCTGCTCCATTCTATTTCAAAAAAGTCAAATCTATTAGTGTGACGCGCTTCCATCCGTATACAATACATTGGTTGCAAACACTATAGAAGTACACAAAGGGGCCTTGCACAGCTTGTGAACAGTTGTCTGCAGTGTTCACTGTAGTCTGTGAGGTTTTCATTTTTTGAGTGCAGATCACGCTCCAGTTAGTTCTTCAACCACTGCTGGTTGTAGTCTGCTGAGCGTGTGTCACTGCCTCATCCTTGACATTTTTCTCTAATTGGTGCTGCTCCATTCTATTTCCAAAAACTCAAATCTATTAGTGTGACGCGCTTCCATCCGTATACAATACATTGGTTGCAAACACTATAGAAGTACACAAAGGGGCCTTTCACAGCTAGTGAACAGTTGTCTGCAGTGTTCACTGTAGTCTGTGAGGTTTTCATTTTTTGAGTGCAGATCACGCTCCAGTTAGTTCTTCAACCACTGCTGGTTGTAGTCTGCTGAGCGTGTGTCACTGCCTCATCCTTGACATTTTTCTCTAATTGGTGCTGCTCCATTCTATTTCCAAAAAGTCAAATCTATTAGTGTGACGCGCTTCCATCCGTATACAATACATTGGTTGCAAACACTATAGAAGTACACAAAGGGGCCTTTCACAGCTAGTGAACAGTTGTCTGCAGTGTTCACTGCAGTCTCTGAGGAATAACCACACTTAGGCCTTATAACTTTTCTGACTTTCTTTATCAATCTACCAAGATGAAGAAGGCAGGGAGTAAGGCACGTGGTCGTGGCCGTGGAGTTTCAGCAGGGAGAGGACGTGGGGATTCTGTGGCTGCTGCCGCCCCCAGTGACACAGCATCCACCAGTTTTCCCCGTGAGCGTTCCTTTATGCGCACTTTTGTAGGAGCTCGGCGTAGCCCCCTGCTGCGGGAAGAACAAATTGAAGCCGTTGTTGGTTGGATGGCAGCCAATGCATCGACTTCAATTGCTTCCACCTCCTCTCAGGATCACAGCACTGTTGAACAACCATCTGTCTCTTCACCGCCTGCCAAATTGCCCAGGCAGTCAGAGAGCTCTGTACAGGAGCCAGCTGAGTCTCTGCTTCTGTTCTCAGAATCTGTTGGCTTGCAAACAGGGGCCCAGCCAAGCAGCATTCTGGAATGTGAAGAAGAGGGAGAATGCAGTGATGCGCAACACCTGTGTCTCTCTGAATCTGAAGAGGCGGGTGAGCCAGTGCCGATGGTCAGCACACCGCAGAACGCATCTGATGATGATGAGACTTAGGTGCCAGTTTCTGTTGAGCATGGTGCTGGCCAGACCACCCAACAGCAGAAGGTGTTGGAAGAGGGTAGTGGAGATGATGAGGTCCAAGACCCAACATGGCGTGAGGAACAGGAAGGTGGTGGGAGCAGCTCTGAGGAAGAGATTGCCCCAACGGTCCAAACAGGAGGGAGAGGTAGGCTGCAGACTCGGTTGCCTGTAGCCTCCAGTTTGGCACCCGTTCGGAGCAGTTCTCTTCCAAAAGCCAAAACGGGCGCTCCCAGGACTTGCACTGCGTGGTCCTTTTTTGACACACTTGCAGATGATATTTGCTATGTCAAATGCAAGCTGTGTAATCAAAAAGTAAAAAGAGGTAAAAGTGTCAGTAACCTCAATACCACAAATATGTGAAAACATGTGCGGACAAAGCACGTGGTTGAGTTACAAAGACACACTGGAGATGTAGGCCAACCTACAGCAGCACCTACATCTTCAGCTCGTGTTGGAGCCTCTTCCTCCAGCTCACACACAGCTGGTTCGGCTTCCTCACAGGATCGCCATGGAAGAACCTCTGTCACTGTTGTCCAGAGACCCAGTGTTATTCCACCCACAGCTGCAAGTTCCCTGTCATCCTCACACTCCCAGGCCACAAAACAGCCATCGGTAGCACAGGCATGGGATAAAAGACGGCCATACTCGGCAAACCATCCACGAGCACAGGCTCTGAATGCTGGCATTGCAAAACTCCTGTCCCTTGAAATGCTGTCATTCAGGTTGGTGGAGACTGACAGTTTCCGTAACTTAATGGCATTGGCAGCCCCACAATACAATGTGCCCAGCCGATTTTATTTCAGCAGGCAAGCCGTCCCTGGTCTGCAAAAGCATGTTGAGGGAAAAATTAAACATGCGCTACTAAACGCCGTCAGTAGCAAGGTCCACCTGACCACCGATGCGTGGACCAGTACCCATGGCCAGGGACGATACCTTTCCCTCACTGCCCATTGGGTCAATGTTGTGGAGCCGGGTACAGATCTTGCGAGTGGCGCTGTACGTGTTCTGCCAACTCCAAGGATTGCAGGAATCCAGTCTGTACACATTGACTCCTCCTCCTACTCCAGTTCCTCAGAATCATTGCTGCAGGAGCCGTCACGGTCTACCTCCACATGGACCGTGAACGCTTACCTGTTGCGACCGATATGAGCACAGCCGTGGCCAAACGTCAACAGGCCGTCCTGAAATTAATTTCCATGGGGAATCGAAGCCACACAGCGCAGGAGATCTGGAATGCCATCAAGCAGGAGAGCGACGTGTGGTTTTTGCCAGCGAATCTCCAGCCAGGCTTGGTAGTGTGTGACAATGGCCGAAATCTGGTGGCAGCTCTGGGCCTTGGCAACCTCACTCACATACCATGTCTGGCACATGTGCTCAAGTTGGTCGTGCAGAGTTTTTTGAGGGACTATCCGGATCTTGATGCACTGCTGCACAAGGTCCGCCTAGAGTGCGCTCACTTGCGACGTTCCAGCATGGCCAGATCGCGCATTGCAGCTCTGCAATGCAGATTTCGCCTTCCTGAACATCGCATCATATGTGACGTACCCACCAGGTGGAATTCCACGTTACATATGTTGGAGCGGTTGTGTGAGCAGCAGCCAGCAGTAATGGAGTATCAGCTGCATCAGGCGCAATCAACTCGCAATTTGCGCCGTTCACACTTCACCACTACTGAGTGGGCCTCTATGAAGGACATCTGCCACGTTTTGCGTGCGTTTGATGAGTCAACGCGGATGGCGAGTGCAGATGATGCACTAGTCAGCCTGACTGTCCCCCTTATCTGCCTGCTTCAAAAAACACTGCAAGCACTAAGGGATGAGGTTTTGGAAGAGGTGGAGGATGAGGAGTCACAAATTCCATCACCTTCTGGACAGTCAGCGCAACGTGGTTCCTCACAAAGGGCTGGGCAGGGCTCACTTTGTGAGGAGGATGAGGAGGAGTCAATGGAGGAGGAAGACATCGCTGCAGAGGGAGGTACACAACGCTCTAGTCAGTATGTAGAGCGAGGGTGGGGTGATGCAGAGCAGGCAGAGATGAAGCCTTTTGTAGGGGACAGCGTTTCTTGGCCAGTTGGGAGTCTGCAGCACATGGTTGATTTCATGCTGCAGTGCCTGAGAAACGACCGCCGCATCGCCCACATTCTCACCACGTCTGATTATTGGTTGTACACCCTCCTAGACCCTCGCTACCGGGACAACTTACAAAGCCTCATCACACCGTTGAACCGGGAGTGTAAAATGCGGGAGTACCAAGACACACTGGTGCAATCCATAATGTTCTCCATTCCAGCCGAGAGCACTGCTGCTACTGCTTTACAAAGCAGCTCTGTGCGTCGAGGCAGTGGAGACAGCTCTGCAACAAGTGGGAGCACAAGCAGCGCCTCTGCAAATGTCTACACCATCCGAGACGGCTCCAGTCAGCAGGAGGCAACGTTTCCGTAAGATGGTGACAGACTACATGTCTTGCCCTCTCAGTGTACTCCCAGATGGATCTTCCCCATTCAAGTTTTGGGTCTCTAAGCTGGATACATGGCCAGAGCTTAGCCAGTATGCATTGGAGGTGCTGGCTTGCCCTGCTGCCAGTGTATTATCGGAGCGCGTCTTTAGTGCTGCAGGTGGTGTACTAACAGACCGTCACATGCGACTATCCTCCGATAATGTAGACCGGCTTACTTTTCTTAAAATGAACAAGGCATGGATCTCGCCTGAATTTGCCTGTCCGGTTTCAGATTAAATAACTGGTTGGCAACGTTATCCATGTCTCCTGTTATGTTCATCTTTCTACCACCTGAACTCTACTCCCTGGGCTACAACACTGCTGGTTGCTGCTCATAAGTGTCGTGTCCACAGACCAATACACAAGCTATAGTGTTAGTGGGGTTCAGTAACGCCAGCTGTTCCCCTGCTGTGTGTCCGGCAAGAAGTCTCCTGTTCCCTACACATGCACAGAAAAACCCATGTCGAACATGCTCCAAATAGGGAAGAGCCGTCACCCTGATTGTTATGCTTAAAACAGGAAACTTTGAAGTTTTTCAGGCCTAGAATGATAAATTTTTATAAGAAATATGGACAAATAATAATTTGTCATCACAGCGCATATCTGCACATGTCTATTCTAAATGGTAACAAAAACGAAAACATAGTGTTCACTTTTTGAAATTAATGCATAAAAGTACATTTCATACTTATCAATTAATGCTTTTTAAGGAACTTTATCTGTACCTGTAAGATAATGCAGTCAATGGATGTACGAATCATAAACATCATCATCATCATCCTCACGAGTTATATTTATGACAGACATAATAAAATACACAGACTGATGCCAACTGTAACCTCACACACCATATATGAAATGGCCAGCATCTAAACCTGGTAATAATGTGCAATAATAAATTATTACATCTAGAAAGTGCATCATGCATACTGACAATAGGTAGTTATATCTGCAAGTGCTGGTGAAACAACCACAACAGATATAAATTAATAATGGTATATAGGTATCACAGTGCATAGTTACTCATGGACAATGTCGATCTAATACTGTACCTCAATAAAGGCAGCGTCAACCATCATGCTTGTTTGTCTTGTAGATTGTTAAAGAGGGAACGTGCTTTTTTTGTTGCTCATAGGTTGAGTATTATACAGTAAATGATTACTGCTGTCGTATTTTTGGCGTCCCTAGGGCAGAATAACGCTGCGTAAGGTCACATTTTATAGAGAGTCATATAATAGACACACGCTACCCTACCCTACGCGTGACAGTAGGAAGGTAGTGTTGACGGATAAAGCCTTGCGCAACCAGACATGCTTTTACCGTCTTCAACACTGTACAAGCAAAAAATGCATGATTGCAGCCGCAGACTTTATTGACGTACAGTATAACATTGCCATTACCCATCAGAGGCTGTCCACTGTCTGATACAGACATAGAATATACCTTTGCTATCCGTAGCCTTTGTTTCACCTACACTTGCAGGCACACACTTAAATTGTGACAATGCATAATGTTTTTTTAAATGGTTATTTTTTATCGTACATTATTGCGTCATCACATTGATGAGCCCATGCTGGACATGTCATACATGCTGTCCAAAGTAACAATTTTCTTAACTTAAATAATTGAAATGTGTGTGACTGTCACATATAAATTGCAATGATGATGATGAGTGACTATGACAAAATCCATTGTCTTCACTATGTTATGGATTAACAAACCGTTCCTTACGCATTATTCCTAAATACAAAAATGGACTTTTATTCTTAAATTTACAACACTATATTTTGTAAAATATTTCGACTTGAGAGTCCTCAGTGGTTGATACCTTTTAATGGCTAACTGAAAAGTTGGTAACAAATTGCAAGCTTTCGAGACTACTCAGGTCTCTTCATCAGGCAAAGACTAATACAAAATCTGAAGAATCACATATTTATATACACAAAAGGACACAGGAATAATGCAATAGATAAGACAAGTGACGTGAAGCAGAACTGTCATTATGGCAGAGGGATGAACATAAATATTGGAACAGTTAATAGATAAGGAGGGAAAGTTTTATTGCCCTCTGATTGGGGTCTGGTATTGTGTTTGGATGACCCTAGAAGGTCAGAGAAGCACATTCCTTAATTGATATAGAAAGACATAAATCCATGTGACACGTTCATTCCAACACTAAGAGTGTCAAAGGTCATCATGAGCTTATATTCCCAAATCTTTCTATCTTTCTCAGATTTGAAGTTAGATTTTAACCCTTCACCCCCAAGGGTGGTTTGCACGTTAATGACCGGGACAATTTTTACAATTCTGACCACTGTCTCTTTATGAGGTTATAACTCTGGAATGCTTCAACGGATCTTCGCGATTCTGAGACTGTTTTCTCGTGACATATTGTACTTCATGTTAGTGGTAAAATTTCTTCCATATAACTTGCGTTTATTTTTGAAAAAAACGCAAATATGGCGAAAATTTTGAAAATTTAGCAATTTTCAAACTTTGAATTTTTATTCCCTTAAAACAGAGAAGTATGTAACACAAAATAGTTAAGAAATAACATTTCCCACATGTCTACTTTACATCAGCACAATTTTGGAATCAAAATTTTTTTTTGTTAGGAAGTTATAACGGTTAAAAGTTGACCAGCGATTTCTCATTTTTACAACAAAATTTACAAAGCCATTTTTTTTAGGGACCACCTCACATTTGAAGTCACTTTGAGGGGTCTACATGACAGAAAATACCCAAAAGTGACACCATTCTAAAAACTGCACCCCTCAAGGTACTCAAAACCACATTCAAGAAGTTTATTAACCCTTCAGGTGCTTCACAGGAACTAAAGCAACGTGGAAGGAAAAAATGAATATTTAACTTTTTAGCCACAAAAATGATCTTTTACAAACTTTTTTTTTTATTTTCACAAGGGTAAAAGGAGAAAATGGACAGATAAGGTTGTTATGCAATTTCTCCTGAGTACGCCAATACCCCATATGTGGGGGAAAACCACTGTTTGGGCACACAGCAGAGCTCGTAAGGGAAGGAGCGCCGTTTGACTTTTTCAAACTAAAATTGGCTGGAGTTGAGATTGGACGCCATGTCGCGCTTGGAGAACCTCTGATGCGCCTAAACAGTGGAAACCCCCCACAAGTGACACCATTTTGGAAACTAGACCCCCTAAGGTACTTATCTAGATCTGTTGTGAGCACTTTGAACCCCAAGTGTTTCACAAAAGTTTATAATGCCTGGGTGTGAAAAAAAAAAAAAAATTCCACAAAAATGATTTTTTAGTCCTAAATTTTTGAATTTTCCCAAGGAAATTGGACCCCAAAAGTTGTTGTCCAATTTGTCCTGAGTACGCTGATACCCCATATGTGGGGGTGGAAAACTGTTTGGGCGCACGGCAGGGCTTGGAAAGGAAGTAGTAACGTTTTGGAATGCAGACGTTGATGGGGGTCATGTTCCGTTTGCAGTGCCCCAGATGAGCCTAAACAGTGGAAATCCCCCACAAGTGACCCCATTTTGGAAACTAGACCCCCTAAGGAACTTATCTAGATCTTTGGTGAGCACTTTGAACCCCCAAGTGCTTCACACAAGTTTATAATGCCCGGGCATGAAAATAAAAAATCCTATTTTTTTCCCACAAAATTATCTTTTAGTCACTAATTTTTTATTTTCCCAAGGGTATCAGGAGAAATTGGACCACATAAGTTGTTGTCCAATTTGTCCTGAGTACGCTGATGCCCCATATGTGGGGGGGAACCACTGTTTGGGCGCACGGCAGAGCTCGGAAGGGAAGGAGCACCATTTGACTTTTTCCAACCAAAATTGGCTGGAATTGAGATTGGATGCCATGTTGCATTTGGAGAGCCCCTGATGTGCCTAAACAGTGGAAACCCCCCACAAATTACCCCATTTGGGAAACTAGACCCCCTAAGGAACTTATCTAGATCTTTGGTGAGCAATTTGAACCCTCAAGTGCTTCACACAAGTTTATAACGTAGAGCCGTAAAATTTAAAAATCATATTTTTTCCACAAAAATGATCTTTTCACCCGAATTTTTATTTTTCCAAGGGTAACAAGACTCCAAAAGTTATTGTGCAATTTGTCCTGAGTACACTGATACCCCATATGTGGGGGTATACCACTGTTTGGGTGCATGGCAGAGTTTGGAAGGGAAGGAGCGCCGTCTCACTTTTTCAACGCAGAATTGGCTGGATGCCATGTCGTGTTTTGGAGAGCTCCTGATCTGCCTAAACAGTGGAAACCCCCCACAAATTACCCCATTTGGGAAACTAGACCCCCTAAGGAACTTATGTAGATCTTTGGTGAGCAATTTGAACCCTCAAGTGCTTCACACAAGTTTATAACGTAGAGCCGTAAAATTTAAAAATCATATTTTTTCCACAAAAATGATCTTTTCACCCGAATTTTTATTTTTCCAAGGGTAACAAGACTCCAAAAGTTATTGTGCAATTTGTCCTGAGTACACTGATACCCCATATGTGGGGGTATACCACTGTTTGGGTGCATGGCAGAGTTTGGAAGGGAAGGAGCGCCGTCTCACTTTTTCAACGCAGAATTGGCTGGACGCCATGTCGTGTTTGGAGAGCTCCTGATCTGCCTAAACAGTGGAAACCCCCCACAAATGACACCATTTTGGAAACTAGACCCTCAAGGAACTTATCTAGATGTGTGGTGAGAACTTTGAACCCCCAGGTGTTTCACTAAAGTTTATAACGTACAGCCTTAAAATAAAAAATCCTTTTTTTTTTTTACAAAAATGATTTTTTCGCCCCCAATATTTTATTTTCACAAGGGTAACTGAAGAAATTGGAACCCAAAAGTTGTTGTCCAATTTGTCCTGAGTACGCTGATACCCAATATGTAGGAGAAAACTACTGTATGGGTGCACGTCAGGGCTCGGAAGGGAAGTAGTGACGTTTTGGATTGCAGACTTTGATGGAATGGTCTGGGGGCGTCATGTCGCATTTGGAGAGCCCCTGATACGCCTAAACAGTGGAAACCCCCCACAAGTGACCCCATTTTGGAAAATAGACCCCACAAGGAACTTATCTAGATGTGTGGTGAGCACTTTGAACCCCGAAGTGCTTCACAGAAGTTTATAACGCACAGCCGTAAAAATAAAAAATCCTTTTTTTTTTTTACAAAAATGATTTTTTCGCCCCCAATATTTTATTTTCACAAGGGTAACAGGAGAAATTGGACCCCAAAAGTTGTTGTCCAATTTGTCCTGAGTACGCTGATACCCAATATGTGGGAGAAAACTACTGTATGGGCGCATGTCAGGGCTCGGAAAGGGAAGTAGTGACGTTTTGGATTGCAGACTTTGATGGAATGGTCTGGGGGCGTCATGTCGCATTTGGAGAGCCCCTGATGCGCCTAAACAGTGGAAATCCCCAATAAGTGACCCCATTTTGGAAAATAGACCCCACAAGGAACTTATTTAGATGTGTGGTGAGCGCTATGAAGCCCCAAGTGCTTCACAGAAGTTTATAATGTACAGCCGTAAAAACAAAAAAATCTTATTTTTTTTACAAAAATAATATTTTCGCCCCCAGTTTTTTATTTTCCCAAGGGTAACAGAAGAAATAGGACAAATTTCACAATAACTCTTGGGGTCCAGAGTACGCTGATACCCCATATGTGGGGATAAACTACTGTTTGGACGCATGGCAGAGCTCAGAAGTGAAGGAACACCGTTTGACTTTTTCAACGCAGAATTGGCTGGAATGGAGATCAGACGCCATGTCACATTTGGAGAGCCCCTGATGTGCCTAAACAGCGGAAACCCCCCAATTCTAACTCCAACCCTAACCCCAACACACCCCTAACCCTAGTCCCAACCCTAATCCCAACCCTAACCCTAATCCTAACTCTAACCCTAATCCTAACTTTAGCGCCAACCCTAACCCTAACTTTAGCCGAAACCCTAACCCTAACCCTAATGGGAAAATGGAAATAAATACATTTTTTTTATTTTATTATTTTTCCCTAACTAAGGGGGTGATAAAGGGGGGTTTGATTTACTATTTATAGCGGTTTTTATGATTGGCAGCTGTCACGCTAAAAGACGCTTTTTATTGCAAAAAGTAGTTTTTTGCATCGCCACATTTTGAGAGCTATAATTTTTGCATATTTTGGCCCACAATGTCATGTGAGGTCTTAATTTTTGCGGGACGAGGTGACGCTTTTATTGGTACCATTTTTGAGCACGTGACATTTTTTGATCGCTTTTTATTTCGATTTTTGGGAGGTTAGAATGAACAAAAATCAGCAATTCATGAATTTCTTTTGGGTGAGGCGTTTTTATTGTTCCGCGTGTGGTAAAATCGATAAAGCAGTTTTATTTCGCGGGTCAGTACGATTATGGCGATACCTCATTTATATAATTTTTTTATGTTTTGGCGCTTTTATAGAATAAAAACAATTTTATATAAAAAATAATTATTTTTGCATCGCTTTATTCTGCGAGCTATAACTTTTTTATTTTTTTGTTGATGATGCTGAGTGATGGCTCTTTTTTTGCGGGACAAGATGACATTTTCAGCGGTACCATGTTTATTTATATCCGTCTTTTTGATCGCGTGTTATTCCACTTTTTGTTCAGCGGTATGATGATAAAGCACTGATTTTTTGCTTCGTTTTTATTTTTTATTTTTTAAGGGGTTCACAAAAGGGATTAACTAGTGGGACAGTTTTATAGGGGGGGTCGTTACGGATGCGGCGATACCATATATGTGTACTTTTATTGTTTTATTTTTTTTATTTACAATAAGTAATGAATTTATTGGGGAATATTTTTTTTTTTTTTTTATTTTGGATTTTTTTTTACACATGTTTATTTTTACTTTTTTTTACTTTTTTACTTTGTCCCAGGGTGGGACATCACTGTATTTCATCAGATCGCTGGTGTGACAGTGTGCACAGCACTCTGTCACACCAGCGATGTGACAGGCAGTGCAGGACGCTTCCTCATGCCTGCTCTCGGCAGGCACTGAGGAAGCCGCCTCCCTCCAGGACCCCAGCGCCATCTTGGATCCGGGTCCTGGGAGGGAGGAAGCCCGCGCGATCACATCGCGCTGCTCTGAGGGTCTCAGGGGGGCGCGCAGGGAGCCCCCACCCTGCGGGATCCTCCCCTGTGCCCCCAGTACACCGCGATCATGTTTGATCGCGGTGTGCAAGGGGTTAATGTGCCGGGAGGGGTCCGTGACCGCTCCTGACACACAGTCACGGGTGTCAGCTGTGATAATCAGCTGACACCCGGCGGCGATTAGCTGCGCTCCCTCCGGGAGCGCAGCTAATCGCCTATGACGTACTATCCCGTCCATGGTCAGAATGGCACGGGTTTTATGGACGGGATAGTACGTCTAATGTCAGAGAGGGGTTAATATAAGTAATTCCATATCCATCATGCTATGACCGGGCATACAAAAGTGTTTTGCCACAGGTAAATCCATTCTTTTTTCTCTTATTTCTAAATGGGACAGTTTCCATCCAAAACACATAAAAAACTCTATTGTTATGTGCTGCTCAGAAGTGTTGGATGCACAGATGAAAACAATCGCTGATGTGTTTGTGGGGTTCAGTAACGCCTGCTGTTCCCCTGCTGTGTGTCTGGCAAAAATTACTGCTGCTAACTACAAATTAAACTTCAAACATCTCATACTAGGCCTCTGCCTACACCCTCCTTGACCCTGGGCTTCAACACCGCCAGTTGCTGCTCAGAAGTGTTGGATGCACAGATGAAAACAATCGCTGATGTGTTTGTGGGGTTCAGTAACGCCTGCTGTTCCCCTGCTGTGTGTCTGGCAAAAATTACTGCTGCTAACTACAAATTAAACTTCAAACATCTCATACTAGGCCTCTGCCTACACCCTCCTTGACCCTGGGCTTCAACACCGCCAGTTGCTGCTCAGAAGTGTTGGATGCACAGATGAAAACAATCGCTGATGTGTTTGTGGGGTTCAGTAACGCCTGCCGTTCCCCAGCTGTGTGTCCGGCAAAAATTACTGCTAGCTACCTACACACGGTGAAAAAAACATGACATGTCAAAGTGGCTAGTGCTACACATAGATATGAGGCTACACCCTGATTTCTAAGCTGTAAACAAGTGAAACGTCAGCTTCAAAACCATAAAATGATTAGTCTTTGTCACAAATCTGTAACAAAATAATTGTGACATATTATTGCAGATATGCACATGTCGAACACAAATGCTAACACAAAAGCCTACTTATGCTATAGGATACTGATGGTCAACCTTGTCACTCCATAGCTTAGACAAATCCAACTCACATCATGACTCAAATGCTGCAATGTTGGAAGTGCATAATGTGGGTTGAACTTTGACAACAGCTGCAGTGCGAAGGTTAGACTTAAATGTTCTTGGCTTTTAAATAAAAGCATACAAGTAAATATAATAATCCATTGTTGATTAAGGGACGTGATGTACACCTGTAATATTGTGCAAACAATGGATGTAGGAATAGTCCTCTTCAACATTACTTATATATGTGTAATTTTTAAAAATACATATTTAATTAGAAAGTTAACAGACCATATCATAAAGGTCCATCATGTAAACATGATAATCGTTACCAAAAATCATGCATTACCTTGTTAAAGTCAATAGTGCATAGTCACAATAGCAAAATATATACCTGCAAGTGGTGCTGAAACAACGACAACTGATAGAAAAGGTTAATGATATCTAGTTATCAGACTGAATAGCGACACCTGTACAATGTCGATATAATACTGTACCTTAACAAAACAGCTGTGTCACACCTCACACGCGTTTTTCTTGTAGCTTCTTATGTAATAGGGTACATGCGAGTATGTTTCATCATAGGTGCATGTTTACTGAGTAAAGCAGTCATGACAAAGCCTTTGTGTTGTCGGTACGCTTGCGATGATGAACGATGCGCAACGTGAATGTTAGTCTGCGTCATAAGACGCACAGACGCTACAATACCCAACGCGTCACAGCAGGAAGCCAGTCTGTGCGTCCAAACAAAGGCGCAAGCATACATGCACGTACCCTGTTTATAAAGCTATATAAAAAAAAAAGGATGTAGTAGTGACGCACACTTATTGAGGTACAGTATTACATCGCCATTCACCATCTGTGGCTATGCAGTCTCATCTATATATACCTTATCTATCCATTGTCATGCTTGCAAGTCCACTGTCAGCATAAATACTATTTTCACTATGCACTATGCACTTTTTAAAGGTTATGTTTGTTAATATAAATGATTGGCACATATTATCAGTATTACATGATGGAAATTTTATATATTTTTATAAACTGTTTGTGGTATTATTCTGCAAATGTAAAGTTTTATGAATGTCACAGATAACTTGTAATGCTGATTATGTTTTGAAGTCAGACATTCATTGTCTAACAATAAAAATGGTGTACATAATGTTTACTTATCCATCATTAATGGATTCTGATATGTACTTGTATGTTTTTATTTAAAACCGTATGCAGATTACTTACCAATTTTTATGTGTTTGCATGCTTTTCAACATGTTAATGTATGCGTTTAGTTTGTCAATTCTTAATTTATATTTTTTAAAGTAAAATCATCATCTTAGGTACTAAGGTTATAATTTCGCTGTTGGAGTTAGACTTTTAATGACACGTAACAAGGAAATACTTGATCTATATTTAAACATCCTCCTTGACCCTGGCTCCAACACCGCCAGTTGTTTGCTCGGAAGTGCTGTTAGCACAGTCAACACTTGCTCCTGTGTTACTGGGGTTCAGTAATGTCAGCTGTTCCCCTGCTGTGTGAACGGCAAAAAGTCCTGCTGCCTCCACTCTGTTCTCCTCTCATCAATGGGCTCCAACACCGCCAGTTGTTCCTCGGAAGTGCTTTTAGCACAGTCAAAACTTGCTCCTGTGTTACTGGGATTCAGTAATGTCAGCTGTTCCCCTGCTGTGTGAACGGCAAAAAGTCCTGCTGCCTCCACCCTGTTCTCCTCTCATCCCTGGCTCAACACCGCCAGTTGTTGCTCGGAAGTGCTGTTAGCACAGTCAACACTTGCTCCTGTGTTACTGGGGTTCAGTAATGTCAGCTGTTCCCCTGCTGTGTGAATGGCAAAAAGTCCTGCTGCCTCCACCCTGTTCTCCTCTCATCCCTGGGCTCCAACACCGCCAGTTGTTGCTCGGAAGTGCTGTTAGCACAGACAACACTTGCTCCTGTGTTACTGGGGTTCAGTAATGTCAGCTGTTCCCCTGCTGTGTGAATGGCAAAAAGTCCTGCTGCCTCCACTCTGTTCTCCTCTCATCCCTGGGCTCCAACACCGCCAGTTGTTGCTCGGAAGTGCTGTTAGCACAGTCAACACTTGCTCCTGTGTTACTGGGGTTCAGTAATGTCAGCTGTTCCCCTGCTGTGTGAATGGCAAAAAGTCCTGCTGCCTCCACTCTGTTCTCCTCTCATCCCTGGGCTCCAACACCGCCAGTTGTTCCTCGGAAGTGCTTTAGCACAGTCAAAACTTGCTCCTGTGTTACTGGGGTTCAGTAATGTCAGCTGTTCCCCTGCTGTGTGAACGGCAAAAAGTCCTGCTGCCTCCACCCTGTTCTCCTCTCATCCCTGGGCTCCAACACCGCCAGTTGTTGCTCGGAAGTGCTGTTAGCACAGTCAACACTTGCTCCTGTGTTACTGGGGTTCAGTAATGTCAGCTGTTCCCCTGCTGTGTGAATGGCAAAAAGTCCTGCTGCCTCCACTCTGTTCTCCTCTCATCCCTGGGCTCCAACACCGCCAGTTGTTGCTCGGAAGTGCTGTTAGCACAGTCAACACTTGCTCCTGTGTTACTGGGGTTCAGTAATGTCAGCTGTTCCCCTGCTGTGTGAATGGCAAAAAGTCCTGCTGCCTCCACTCTGTTCTCCTCTCATCCATGGGCTCCAACACCGCCAGTTGTTGCTCGAAAGTGCTGTTAGCACAGTCAACACTTGCTCCTGTGTTACTGGGGTTCAGTAATGTCAGCTGTTCCCCTGCTGTGTGAACGGCAAAAAGTCCTGCTGCCTCCACCCTGTTCTCCTCTCATCCCTGGGCTCCAACACCGCCAGTTGTTGCTCGGCAGTGCTGTTAGCACAGTCAACACTTGCTCCTGTGTTACTGGGGTTCAGTAATGTCAGCTGTTCCCCTGCTGTGTGAATGGCAAAAAGTCCTGCTGCCTCCACTCTGTTCTCCTCTCATCCCTGGGCTCCAACACCGCCAGTTGTTGCTCGGAAGTGCTGTTAGCACAGTCAACACTTGCTCCTGTGTTACTGGGGTTCAGTAATGTCAGCTGTTCCCCTGCTGTGTGAATGGCAAAAAGTCCTGCTGCCTCCACTCTGTTCTCCTCTCATCCATGGGCTCCAACACCGCCAGTTGTTGCTCGAAAGTGCTGTTAGCACAGTCAACACTTGCTCCTGTGTTACTGGGGTTCAGTAATGTCAGCTGTTCCCCTGCTGTGTGAAGGCAAAAAGTCCTGCTGCCTCCACCCTGTTCTCCTCTCATCCCTGGGCTCCAACACCGCCAGTTGTTGCTCGGAAGTGCTGTTAGCACAGACAACACTTGCTCCTGTGTTACTGGGGTTCAGTAATGTCAGCTGTTCCCCTGCTGTGTGAATGGCAAAAAGTCCTGCTGCCTCCACTCTGTTCTCCTCTCATCCCTGGGCTCCAACACCGCCAGTTGTTGCTCGGAAGTGCTGTTAGCACAGTCAACACTTGCTCCTGTGTTACTGGGGTTCAGTAATGTCAGCTGTTCCCCTGCTGTGTGAACGGCAAAAAGTCCTGCTGCCTCCACTCTGTTCTCCTCTTATCCCTGGGCTCCAACACCACCAGTTGTTGCTCGGAAGTGCTGTTAGCACAGTCAACACTTGCTCCTGTGTTACTGGGGTTCAGTAATGTCAGCTGTTCCCCTGCTGTGTGAATGGCAAAAAGTCCTGCTGCCTCCACTCTGTTCTCCTCTCATCCCTGGGCTCCAACACCGCCAGTTGTTGCTCGGAAGTGCTGTTAGCACAGTCAACACTTGCTCCTGTGTTACTGGGGTTCAGTAATGTCAGCTGTTCCCCTGCTGTGTGAACGGCAAAAAGTCCTGCTGCCTCCACTCTGTTCTCCTCTATCCCTGGGCTCCAACACCACCAGTTGTTGCTCGGAAGTGCTGTTAGCACAGTCAACACTTGCTCCTGTGTTACTGGGGTTCAGTAATGTCAGCTGTTCCCCTGCTGTGTGAACGGCAAAAAGTCCTGCTGCCTCCACTCTGTTCTCCTCTCATCCCTGGGCTCCAACACCGCCAGTTGTTGCTCGGAAGTGCTGTTAGCACAGTCAACACTTGCTCCTGTGTTACTGGGGTTCAGTAATGTCAGCTGTTCCCCTGCTGTGTGAACGGCAAAAAGTCCTGCTGCCTCCACTCTGTTCTCCTCTCATCCCTGGGCTCCAACACTGCCAGTTGTTGCTCGGAAGTGCTGTTAGCACAGTCAACACTTGCTCCTGTGTTACTGGGGTTCAGTAATGTCAGCTGTTCCCCTGCTGTGTGAACGGTAAAAAGTCCTGCTGCCTCCACTCTGTTCTCCTCTCATCCCTGGGCTCCAACACCGCCAGTTGTTGCTCGGAAGTGTAATTGGCACGGGTACTCACTCCTGCCCAGACTGGTTACAGCACGCCAGCTGTTTCCTGTCAGTGTAAACGTCACTTAGCCTCCAATAAGTTGTCCTGTCGTGTTGCGGTCGGGTTAGCCGACTGTATGGTTCCTGCAGTTTAGGTGCTTCCTATGTGTGCTGCGGGATATGTAAATAAAGGCTGTTTCCGTTGTGACAATAGGACAATCACCCACTGTAGGACTGTGGGATTCGGTAACTGCGGCCGGCTCGCGGCCTGTCAACTTAAATTTCCATGGGTACCTTCTGCTACCCGTCCGGGTTCCAGTACCGTCAGCTGGTTCTCCGCAGTGCCTTTGGCCTAGGTGCCTCCATCTCGGTATCCGAGTTCTAGCAACGTCTGCTGGTCCTTGGTAGTGCTTTGGAGCACAGGTACCTCCTGCTTAGTAACCGTGTCCCAGTAACGTCAGCTGGTCCTCGGTTGTGCCATTGGCTCTTTTCCTTCTGCTGCCCCTCCGGGTTCCAGTACAGTCAGCTGGTCCTCGTTACTTCCATTGGCTCTTGTACCTTCTGCTACCTGTCCGGGTTCCAGTACCGTCAGCTGGTTCTCCGCAGTGCCTTTGGCCTAGGTGCCTCCATCTCGGTATCCGAGTTCCAGCAACGTCTGCTGGTCCTTGGTAGTGCTTTGGAGCACAGGTACCTCCTGCTTAGTAACCGTGTCCCAGTAACGTCAGCTGGTCCTCGGTTGTGCCATTGGCTCTTTTCCTTCTGCTGCCCCTCCGGGTTCCAGCACAGTCAGCTGGTCCTCGTTACTTCCATTGTCTCTTGTACCATCTGATACCCGTCCGGGTTCCAGTAACGTCAGCTGGTTCTCGGAAGTTAGTCAGCCTTCTTGTACCTTCAGCTACATTTCCAAATTGAAGATTTTTTAAATGTTTTTTTGGGTAATCACTATGGATCTCCAACAATGAAGACGACGACCCTGATGACCACCCCGAAGAAGACGACGACCACAAGGACGACGAGCATCAAGCCAACCAGCCTGAACACCATCACAAAGAACAAATAAAAGATTACCCAGAAGAAGATCACCAACAGGACAAAAGAAGGTTAAGACAAACTACAAGATACAGAACAAGAGACAGAAGAACAATAAGCAGAAGATCAAAAAGCAGAAGAACATGAAGTATAAGACCAAAATTAAGAGCTAAATATATGCTCTAAATTATAAGCAGAAGAAGACTAAGCAGTGTATGGGGGTGAGTTCATTCCTCCTCGTGGTGCCCCTGGAAAAGACCTGCTGCTGCTGCTGCTGCAGGCTAAACTGAACGCGGACAAACACTGTTGTAATTTAAATCTTTGGTGACAGCAAGAACGGAAGGATGAAAAATTCATACTTTTACAGATTACAAGTACAGGAATCTCTGTCACAAATAAGAATATGATGAAGAAGATGAATAGGAAGAAGATGAAGAAGTAGAATATGGAGAAGAATAATAGTAATATGAGTAATGTTAACAAAAAGATCAATAGCAAGAAGTTTAAGAAGAAGATAAATAAGGTGAAGATGAAGAATAATTTGATGAAAAAGATGATGCTGCTGAAGATTATGAAGGAGAAAGTGTGGCAGAAGTTAAAAAGGTGAAGAGCATGGAAGTTGTGAAACATACATATTTGCCAAAATAGAAAAAAGGTTAACAACATTGTCAATTTCTTCGTCAATCCAAACGTCTTTTAAAAAAAAAGGATTACTGCTATTTCATTTGATTGGGTTAAACATCTATGCCTTTAATGTCTCCTCAACCTCCCCCAATACATTCTACATTACTCTTTGTTGTTTTCCTTCATGTACAATTAACCTACAAGGCAAGAATGGGTTTTTTTTAATTCCGATATTTTGTTCCCATAGACTTACATTGGATTTCCGGTATCGGTATCGGGTATCGCCAATACTTTTTAGGTATCGGCGATACCCATTCCGATCCGATACTTATTGATATCGGAAAGTATCACTCAACTCTAATAACTAGTGATGTGCGAACTCGTGGATGATCGGGTCCCACGGGTTCAGCCGAACATCTAAAAAAAGTTTGATTCGTTACCTGAACCCTGATCCCATTAAAATGAATGGGGGGTCTGAACATCCATTGTTTGCCATGACAAGTGTCAGAAGACAGGTGAGTCACCAGCTGTGACTGGTGTTAAAAAGTTTGCCTCCGGTCACAGGCATTGGCTGATGAGAGAGTACTACTCCCATCAGCCTATACCTGCTGTTGCTGAACATGGCGAGAGCAGGCGCCGCTGATGGTAGTATTCATAAGCCGGCAACTGTGCTATAAATAAAAAAATGACATGCAGTCTCTTCTCTTTTTTGATAACCAGTGCAGGCAAAACTGACAGTTGTGGGCTGCAACTCTCAGCTGTCAGCTTTATCATGGCTTGTTATCAAGAATAGAGTGATCCGAACATTGTTATTTAAATTATTCAAATAAATACATTTAAGAAAAGACAATTTTTTTTACAACCAGCCAAGCTAAAGCAAACAGCTTGGGGCTGGTATTCTCAGGCTGGTAAGTGGCCATGGATTTTCACTCTACCAGCCTAAAGATAGCAGCCCGCAGCCACACCAAAAAAGGCGCATCTATTAGATAATAATTCTGCCACTTTGCCAGCCTCTTCTGACTTGCCCTGGTGCAATAGCAAGTGAGGTAATGGCTGTGGGGCTAATGTCAACTGTTTTATAGCAACTGACATCAAGCCTGCAGGTTAGTAAAGGAGAGGCAAATTTTTAGTGCCACTTTTGACAATTAATAGTCTGATAGATAATGGATACTTTAGCTACAGCGTATATTATCCCCCAGATTGTTTGTGTTTATGGAGTAGTATATGGCTATATTATTATCATGTAGACCGAAAAATTTTAGAATTTATCATTTTACTATTATAAGTTTAACTAATATTATTTATTCTATATATCCTTTCATGATTTTAAATGATCAATAAATACTAGATTTTTAAACTTTAATTTTTTGTTGGTATCACTTATGGTCTGGTGGCAATGGTACCACAATAGACATTTTGTTGACATTTATCATTCGAAGTGTCTAACGACTAATTATCCTTTTGGACACAGAATTATAGTAATGGATAGGCGTCTGTAAGATGTCCTCATTACTAGCCCCATAGTTAGATTTAAAAAAAGACAGCCAGAATAAAATACTTTATTTGAAAGAAAGACACAGACTTCTTTCTTTGAAATAAAAATAAAAAGGCACTGTTATACCCACCTTAAACCTATTTCATTGAAGCCCATGTCTTCTGTAAAAAACAGAAATTGATAAAAAATACTCACCTTATGCCTAATTCACCGATGCCCATGTCCCAAGCTAAAAAGAAAAAAAACATATTCCTCACCTGTCCAATGTGAAGATAATCCATACTGTTCCATGACGATTCGGATGATTTGGAAAGCAGTCACATCACTGACTGCTATCCTCCCAGTCACGATACACTGACAGGAACTTATTCATTCCTCCTGTGTTTAGTGCTAAGCTCCTGTGAGAAAGTTCACTGGAGTTCAAACCTAATGAAACCCAATGACCTCACTTATGGCATCGCTCACTGTGTGAGAAACTTCTTACGCAGAGGTGACGTGAGTTCACCAAGATTCAGCTAAGAACTTCGGTGAACTTTCTGACAGGAGCTCAGAAATTATGCTCCTGTCAGTGCGGGGATAGTGGTTGCATCACTGACATGACTGCTATCCAATCATCCGAATTGCCTTCGGACAGTATGGATTATCTTCACATCGGACAGGTGAGGGATATGAATGTTTATTATTTTTCTTTTTTTCCAGTTTTTCAGAGGACATGGGCATTGGTGGATTAGGCGTAAGGTGAGTATTTTTGTTTATTATTTTCTGTTTTTCTCCAGGGGACAAGTTCTTCTATGGAATAGGTGTAAGGTGAGTATAACTGTGTTTTTTTATTTTTAAATAAATGTGTAAATCAAGGTGTTGATTTATATTTCTAATAAAGGTTTTTTTTCATGCTGTGTGTTTATTTCCAAAGTTATTATGGGGTTAGTACTGAGGTTGTCTTAGAGATGCCTCTGCATTATTATCCCCTTTGCTTGATGTCACCTGACAATACAAAGATGACATCAACCCCTTAAATATTACCTCACTTGTCACCACCACAGGAAAAGTGGGAAGAGCAAGGCTAAGCACCAGAATTGGGACATCTTATTGATGCGCCATTTCTGGGTTGGCTGATGGCTTATGCTCCCAGCCTGGGACGAGGGCCAATTTTCCTGGCCCTTTCACTGGCTAGTAATATCAGTCCACAGCTGACTGATTATGGTTTGTTGGTTTGAAATTATACAGGTACCCCCGCATCATATTTTTCTGGAGTTACCACATAAACTAACCATTAAAGGCTAACAAAACAGATGTGAGCTGTTATTAATAGCTTGGGAACCATTAGGGTTGATGCCCTGCTTCCAACAGTATTAACATCAGCCCTCAGCCATCGGATTTCCCTCTTCTATTGTTTATTAACAAGTACAGTGGATACACACCCAAGGTAACCTTAGTTTACAGCATCCAGATGTTCAAGCAGCTGGAAACTCCAGTAGCCTTAAAATGTGCCTCAAAGATCCGCAAGAGGATTCTTATGCAGTTACCTAAGTTCAAGCCATCAGGTTTCACAACTGTTCCAGTGCCAGGCTGCATAGTGACAGAGTGCGAGACTCTCGGGCGTTCATCAGTCCGACACTGGCACCTGCAAAACAAGAGAAAGAGTTGCTTTGATGTCACAGTACTGTTCTTATTAATAATAAATAAAAACAACATGCCTGTGGGTCCCCCATAATTTTCATAGGCAACAGAGGGAAAGTCGACAGCTGAGGGTTGATGTTAATATTCTGGGAAGGAGGGCATTATCCTAGGCTATTAATATCAGCTCACAGCCTTTACTGGTTAGTTTTTGGGCTGACCCCCCAAAAAATGATGTAAGGTCCACCCATAATTTCAAATCAACAAATGCTAAACAAACAGCTGTGAATTGATATAAATAACCTGTGAAGGGGCTATGTAAAATTGGCCTTCCTCCCAGGCTAAGAACATCAGCCATCAGGTGCCCCAAAAAAGGCACATCAAAAGATCTGGCACTAAGCCTCACTCTTTCCACTTGTCCTGGGATTGTGGCAAGTTGGGTAATATTTGTGAGGTTGATATTACCTTTTTATTGTCAGGTGACATCAAGCCCAGGAGTTAGTATTGGACAGGTCACTATGAGACTCCACCATTACTAACTACAAAGTAAGTTTGAAAATTAACACACAGCATGAATGAAATTCTTTAATTGAAATAAAAATCAATACCCTGTGCTACACATTTGTTCAAAAATAAAAAGCACAGTTATACTCACCTTACGCCTATGTCATTGAAGCTCTTGTCCCCTGTAAAAACAGAAAATAAATAACAACAAAAATACTCTGCTTAGGCTAGTTTCACATTTGCGTCTTTGTGCGCTGTGCATAGTGCGCAAGTAGAAAAGCCTGCAAAAACGCATGCAAGCGCATGCAAACGTATCGTTTCTTAAACACATCAATGTAAGCATTACGACAAAAAACCGCAGCATTTTCATGCGTTTTTGCATGTGTTTGCATTTTTTAGGCACATGCATTCTCTAGATGTCACATTTCACAGGAGGAAAATCCTTGAAACAGACTCCACCAATGGGACACCAGTGGGCGAGTGTCATGGGAATTCTTTATATATGTCACGTCGCCGTTTGACTCAGTGGCTGATGTTCCTGCCTCAGCTGCTGGGAGGCGCCGGACTCCTTCCGCTGGTGGTGTCGGTGATAAAAGATCGGTATCCTCATATGGTTCCGCTCCTTTCTTGGGGTGCTGTCTTACCTGCAGTTTAGACCCGCAGCGGGCGGACGCTACTATATATCTGGCCTAAAAAAAGTTTTTATATATATCCAGAATATAAATAAAGGCATTTCCTAACCTTTTCCCTGAATTTTTTTTTCCTTCCTCTCTTTTTCTGAGCTGATTCTGTTGTTAAAGCACCTGTGTCCTGCTTCATTGCTCAGTCCTGTGGAGGATCACTCTCATCATCTTTTACTAACATGCTGCACAAGCCACAGTCTGGAGACCTCTGGGAGAACACTGGACGTCAGAAGTCTTCACTCCCTGGACATCAGCACCTGGGCGGCTCTGGCCATGCTTGCCCAAGTGCCCAGGTATTGCCCACTGATGCAGCCAAAGTCCTTTTACCTACTTCTCTGTCTTACCTGAAGAAATCTGTGTGTGTGGAGGCTTATGTGGATAGTGGCTCAGAAGGGAATTTCATAGATCTCCTGGTAACGAGGAATCTTGGTGTACCACTGTTAAGGCTTAATGCGCCCATTAAAACCACTGCTATTAATGGCACTCCTATCGTCCAGAATGGAGTGGAGTTTGTCCCAATGTCAGTGGGATTATTACATGCTGAACATGTGTCATTTTTTGTTATCAATAATTTATCATCCGCTGTTATTCTGGGTATGCCATGGTTACGCAAACATAATCCAGTCATAGACTGGCACTTAGGAGATGTCGTGCGCTGGAGCTCAAAGTGTCAGGATAACTGTATATCGCTATCAGTAAACCAAGTTAACGTCACACCTCCCTTTGTACCCTATGCATTCAGACTATCCTTTGATAAAGCAAACGCGAAATGCGCATCAGGGGTGGCACGTGAGTCCAGGGCACAGCAGCATTGCACTTCATGGGTAAGCAGGGCAATATTTACGTGCATTATGGAGCGGTCTAGTGACATGTTATCAGGTGGATTTATACCGTTATTTGTACTGGCGTAAATTGCATGCTATTATACTACATTTACCCTGTGTGCTTATGTCCCAAGTGTGAGGAGTATACCCTACATAGGATACCTTATATAGTATACCCTACACAGGATTACACTAGTTATTGCTGCAGTATATTATAGCCCTGGTTCCATGTGCATTTTCATGTAAAAAAAATTTTTATATACTAGGGTCCTTTCACCACTGTGTGATTTTAATTATATGTATTATTGTCTTTTTTTATTGAATAAATACAATTTTTTCAAAAAGTAAATTGTGTTTTTTACTCCTTTTTCTTTTGGTCGATGAGAGATTATGAGGATGTATTTTCTGTATTGGAATCAGAGAAATTACCCCCACATAGAAAGTACGATTGCCCCATAGACTTAGTACCGGATTCTCGTCTCCCTAAGGGGAAAATATTTAACCTCTCTGGTCCAGAACGTCAGGCTATGAAAGACTACAGAGCAGACAGTTTGCGAAAAGGTTTAATTAGACCATCCACCTCACCAGTTAGGGCCGGGTTCTTTTTTGTGGAAAAGAAAGATCGTGGTCTCAGACCTTGCATTGATTACCGTGCGTTAAACGGAATCACTGTGAAAAACCAGTATCCGCTTCCACTAATTCCTGATCTTTATAATCAGCTGTTAGGAGCCCGTTGGTTTACTAAACTTGACCTCCGAGGAGAATATATTCTTGTCCGTATAAGAAAGGGAGATGAGTAGAAGACCGCATTTAACACACCCCTCGGCCACTTTGAGTATCTCGTAATGCCGTTCGGGCTCAGTAATGCACCTGCAGTGTTTCAGAATTTTGTGAACGAGATTTTCAGAGACATCAGTGGTGTTTATGTGGTCATTTATTTGGACGACATCCTGATTTACTCTTCTGACCTTAGAACGCACGTCCAACACGTCTGCTCTGTCCTCCAGAGACTCAGAGAACATTCTTTATTTGCCAAACTAGAGAAATGTGTCTTCATGATGGAGGAGATACAGTTTCTGGGGTATATTTTGTCGGCTAAAGGGTTTCGCATGGATCCCTTTAAAATTCAACCCATTAAGGAATGGGTACAAACCAAGTCTCTAAATGCACTGCAGCGATTTCTGGGTTTCGCTAACTACTATCGTAAATTTATTAAAGGTGTTTTGGAGATAGCCAAACCACTCACTGATTTGACTCGGAAAGGGGAGGATGTGGTTAACTGGAAGCCTGAAGCACTTCATGTGTTTTCTGCCCTAAAGGAATGTTTTTCCTCTAACCCAAAATAGGCTCAGCCTGATCTGGACCACCCCTTTATTGTAGAGGTAGATGCCTCTGAAGTTGGAGTCGTAGCAGTGCTATCGCAAGGCACTGCATACCTCACTTAACTTCGTCCGTGTGCCTTCTTTTCCCGAAAATTCTCTTCCTCCGAGAGGAATTATGATATAGGTAATCGAGAATTGTTGGCAATCAAATGGGCCTTCAAGGAATGGCGCCACTTCCTCGAAGGTGCCAAACAAAAGATCACTGTAATTACTGACCACAAGAACCTGACCTACTTGGAGTCAGCAAAAAGACTGAATCCTAGACAGGCAAGGTGGGCCTTGTTCTGTTCTAGGTTTGATTTTGTTTTTACTTTCCGACCGGGTACTAAAAATGTAAGGGCTGTAACCCTTTCTCGAAGTTTTTGCCCTTCACAGGTCGAGGACTCTGAACAGACTCCAATACTAGCCAAGGGAATTGTTATTTCGGCTGTATCCTTGGATCTTCTGGAAGAAATCCGTAGATCCCAGAACAGGCCCCTGACACTACTCCTCCCCAAAAACTATTTGTCCCGGCCATATTCCGCCTTCAAGTTCTGAAGGAATCACATGATTCCATCCTTGCAGGGCATCCAGGCATCAAAAACACCATCAGACTGGTAGCTAGGAATTTTTGGTGGCCAACTGTAGTAAAGGACTGTAAGGACTATGTACTGGCCTGTGAAACCGTGCTCGCGCTAAGTCTCCCCATAATCGCACTGACCGGGTGGCTACAGTCCTTGCCTGCCCCTGAGAGTCCTTGGACCCATATCTCCATGGACTTTATTACTGATCTACCACTCTAAGAAGGGAAGATGTGTATCTGTGTGGTGGTGGATAGATTCAGCAAGCAGTGTCATTTTGTTCCTCTGTCCGGATTACCTAATTCCGAGACCCTGAGCAAACTATTCATTACTCATGTTGTGCGGTTGCATGGTGTTCCTGTGAATATTGTCAGACAGGGGCACCCAGTTAGTTTTGAAATTTTGGAGGGCATTCTGTAAACGGATTGGAATTGAATTGTCCTTTTCCTATGCCTATCACCCTGAAACCAATGGTCAAACCGAGCGCACCAACCAAGCTCTTGAGCAGTATTTACATTGTTATATCTCTGAGCATCAGTCCGATTGGGTGGAACACCTGCCGCTAGCAGAGTTTGCCATGAATAATCAGTACCAGGAGTCCATCGAGACAACCCCTTTCTACTGTAATCATGGGATGCACCCGCGCTTTGGTTCATTTTCTTCTAGGATGTCAGAGGTCCCTGGGGTAGAAAGATCCGTAGATCAGTTAAAAACTATCTGGTCGGAAGTCAACGTAAACTTGAAAGGGGCTCAGACTAGACAGGCTTCTTCTTCTAATAGACGGCACTCCAAGGGCCCTGACCTGGGAGTTGGGGACAAAGTTTGGCTTTCCACCAGGAATATTAAGCTCAAAGTGCCGTCTGCCAAACTAGGTCCCAGGTTTATTGGCCCGTATGAAATTATTGAGGTGATTAATCCAGTAGCCTTTCGTCTGAAGCTCCCTCAATCATTTAAACTGCCCAATGTATTCCATAAGTCCCTTCTCAAATTGTAACACCCTCTGATTCTTCCTGTCCAGTCCCCTCCTCCTCCGGTTTTGGTCGGGGGTGCTTTGGAATACGAAGTCCAAAGGATCCTTGATTGCCGCTTAGTGAGAGGATCCGTGCAGTATCTGGTGCAATGGAAGAGCTATGGTCCGGAGGAAAGGTCCTGTGTGCCTGCCAGTAACGTCCATGCCAAGGGTTTGATCAGGAAGTTTTATCTCCTTCATACCAACAAGCTGGGTTTTGAGGGTCCAGAGGCCCCTCTTAGAGGGAGGGGTACTGTCACTTCGCCGTTGGACTCAGTTAGGTATCTGTTGTGAATGTGTTTGAGATGAGTTCTGAGCAGAGGCTCCCTCTGGTGGTTACAAGCGGTACTAGTGAAGATTGTGAGGACTGGGAATCAGGTGTTACTGACTGGTCTTATATAAGGGAGTCATTTTCCCATCAGGGTTGCCGGTGATCAATTGTTCTGGTCTGAATCCTTCATTCCAGTTTCCCTTGTAGCCTGCTGTGTCGTGTCTGCATCTCCTGCTACCAGATAAGAATTTTTCTTCTTTTGTGTTGTTGCTTTATTTTTGCATTTTGTCCTGCACTTCTTTGAGGGCCTTCTGGGTCCCCTCCGGGGGCTTCTGCCTTCTCAGTTTAGTTCAGCCACTGAGTTTTGTTCTTTTGCTTTTTCCAGTTTTTTCAGTGGCTGCTGTTTTGATTTTGTTACACCAGAGAGCTAATTTAGGTGGTAGAGGTCGTGTGATCTCAGGTGATTTTGAAATTAGTAGAGTTGGTGTTTTTCAGGGTTTTCTGGGATTGCAGTAAGTACCCTTCCTGTCCTTTTCTATTTAGATAGTTTGGGCCCCAGCGTTTGCTCTTTCTATTTTCTTTCTGTGTCAGTATTTCCTCTTGTCTAACCGCCATTACATGTTTGGGGGCTTTCTATTATCTTTGGGGTTCTGCTCCGGGGCAGATAGCTTTCCTATTTCTATCTTTAGGTGTAGTTAGTTTCTCAGGCTGTGACGAGGCGTCTAGGACCAACGTAGGAACCCTCCACGGCTGCCTCTAGTTGTGGTGGTTAGTCAGGGTACTGCAATCTCATAGATTCCAACTGCTCTGGTGTATTGCCTTTTTTACCTGCACTCCTCAGCTACCGAATCATAACAGGTATCCTCATATCGCTCCGCTCCTTTGACGCCAGCCTCTGTCGCTGGGCATCGCCATGTTTGTCCTGTGGGTGATATTGGTGACAGAGAAGGGGTCCCTGCGCAGGCGTCTGGTGGGCGCAGGCTTCGCTCTTCTGTCAGTCTGCAATTTCCTTAACTGTTTGGGAGCGGTGGATGGGAAACACATAAGGATAACCAAACCCGCAAAAAATGGATCGGAGTACTATAATTATAAAAAGTACTTTTCTACAGTACTCATGGCCATTGCAGATGCAGACTGTTGGGTTGTTGTGGTGGACATTGTGGCATTTGGTGGGGGCAATGACTCCCAGACTTTTAAGAACTCGGACATGGGCCGTAGGTTGTATGGCAACCATTTTAATTTCCCCTGCCACGGCCTCTTTCCCACACAGAAGGTCCACCACTGCCATTTGTAATGGTTGGGGTTGATGCCTTTCAAATGTGCCAAAACCTGCTGAAACCCTACTCCAGCTGGGACTTGGACCACACAAGAAAAATATTTAATTACAGACTCACAAGGGCACGAAGAACTGTAGAGTGTGCTTTTGCGATTCTTGTGTCCAGATGGCACATTCTCGGCACAGCCATTAATCTTAAACTGGAAACAGTGGATGAGCTGATGAAAGCGTGTGTGGTTCTTCACAATTTTGTTATGGCTAAAGAGCGCCCTAACTTTGAACTAGATGAACCAGCTGCCAACCCATTGCCTGATTTCACTCAGCACCCTCTCAGCTCATCAGTTGAAGTTGGCCAAATGAGGGACCAATTTGCCGCATACTTTATATCTGATGTAGGACATGTGGCATGGAAAGATCAAATGGTGTAAAAAAAATTTCTTGTGTGTATGTAAATAAAAAACCTGTTTTGATAACTGTACCAAGTGCACTCTGTCTTTATACACTCCAATACAATAATCACCTGCCCAGGTGTCCCAGTGAAGTCTGGATGCTGTGTTTTGTGCATCCTGACTTTACTATGACTCCTGACCAGGTGAGTCTACAGAGAAAAGTTTTATGACCTTCATCATCTCTCCAGTCTGTGTTCAATGAGGCAGATTGCAGCAACGGTGGAGATAATACAATTAATATTTATATCACCTGGCCTGTTGTTACAAATAGTGATTTTGGGATGCACTAGCATCCTTCACTCTTTATAACACCAGACCATATGAGCATAAATATTAGTTGTAGTATCTCCACTGTGGCTTCAGTATGCATGCAGACAGGAGAGATGATAAAGTTTATACAACTTCTACAATCCCCTGGCCTGGTGTCATGCTGAAGTGAGGATGCCAAAAAAAAAGCATCCTGACTTCAGAATTTAATGACACCTGGGCAGGAGAAAACACATACGAGTTAACCTCCAGCATCTCTCCAGTCTGCGTGCAATAGATAATGCAGACTGAAGCGACGCTGCAGATGACAACTCATAGGTATAGTCACCTGCCCTGGTGTGCTAATTAGTTATGATACCAGGCCAGGGTATTGTAGATATGACGTGTTTTTTCTCCATCATCTCTTCAGTCTATTCGCCACAGACTGAATAGATGATGTGGTTAATTCCAAGGTTATATCCAGAATCCCCTGGAGTTTTGTGTAACAAAGAGTGAAATGATGATGGCCAAAACACACCATCCTCAATTCACTCTTTATGATACCTGGCAAGGTGAGAATAGATATGCCTTGCACTCACCACCATCCTCTATTCAGTCTGACCAGTATTTGCAGACTGAAGAGACTGGTGGTGAAAATACAAGTCATATATTTGTGTTTTTGACAACACGTGTCTCCAGGACTGACACAAGAAACATGTGTCAGTACTGGAGCTATGTGGTGGCAAAACCACAAAGTGTACGGAGCAATGTGTGTAGGCGGTGAAAGACACAATATCAAACAGTATTAGGGGAAAACAAAATTACATTTATTTTAAAATAAACAAAAAAAAATTACTGGGAGCGACTTTTGGGGTAAGATGGTGGCAAGTTGGGGGTGTGGAGGTACGAGGAAAGGCTAAAAGGCGAGGAAGGGGTTCTAGGGTAGGGGAGACAAAAGTAGTGGGGGAAGGGAGCTCAGGGATGGAACTGGAGGCATGGGGGGGGTGAGACACAGTTATAGGTGAGGGAGGAGGGAGTGTAAGTGTTTTTCTTTTTTTGTGTTTTCTGTGGTCTGTCGGTGTGTCCTGCCTGGAGCGCCTGATGCTGATGTACTTCCTGGAGCTGGGGGAACTACTGGAGCTGGGGGAATATATGTAATGTTGGTCCCTCAGCTGCTGATTCCGCTGCTGCTCGGTGTTGGCGGTGGTGGTCCAGGCAGGAGTAGTGGCAGTGGTGGTCCAAGCAGGAGTGGTGGTGGTCCTGGTCCAGGCAGGAGTGGTGGTGGTCGTGGTCCAGGTAGGAGTGGTGGAGGTCGTGGTCCAGGCAGGAGCAGTGCTTGGCATGCTTGTGGCGGGGGAGTGTCCAGCGGCACTCGGCCTTGTGGTGGAGTAGTGGTGTCCGGCATGGCTTGGAATGCAGGTGGCCATGCTGTGGTATGCAGTAAAAGTCGGTACTGAGGTGAAGTGAGTCAGTGGTGGCACAGTTGGAAATGCCACCGACTGCTGCACGTACTGACTCTGCTGCATAGCTTGCATGTAAGCAGTGCTGCTGGCCTGCATCACATTCAGCTGGAGCTCTGGACTAAGGTGTTCGCCAAGCCCCGTTCAATTTGGTGGAAGAAATGGTGCCCTGGTCTGTCGAGGTCGGCTTCCAGATGGTCAAGGTGACGGTCCACAGCCTAGAAGCATGTTTCCATTAGGGTAAAACCGCTTTCCTGTCTGTGGCTCAGTGCCTTGAGGCCATTCTGAAAACCGAGCTCAAGTGAATGAACTCGGGCATGAAAGTCCTGTCCGAGGCCTTCTGCTGCTTGCGGGAAGTGCCCGCAAAACCAGTGGCAGACACCCGGGACAGAGAAACACCTGATTGACTTGGTCTCCAGCTGTCTGTGGTGCCGACCCGCAAGCTACTTCTTGGCTGTCGGATGAATGGGATGGGTGCGAGGCAGCTCGATGAAGGACTGCTCTTGGACCAGGTTGCAGGGTGCTGCTCCAGGTGCTGTGAAAAGAAAAGAAATACATTAGTATCATGCATTTACAATAGTCAAAGCGACAACTCCTGTGGAATAGAAAAACACAGAGTAAACACAATACAATACAACAACAAAATACTTACACTCTGGTGGCAAGGAGCAGTCTTAAGAAGGTCAACGTCTGATGATATAGATATTTTCGGGTGGTCCTTGCTGCAGCACCACTGCGACCTTGGCTCTCCTGCCGGACATCCTTGTTGAAGCGGTCCTTCATTGAGCGCCAACGGGTTCTGACTTTGTTCACTGTGGGGAAAAAAAATAAAAAATTAGACAATGCACTGTAGGCCGGGATAACACAAATGTGTGTTATGCTAGAAACTCACAGGAGTTACTAGCATCACACACAGTTGTGTGATCCCGGCCAAGGTCACTGCTGCATCACACAGCATTGAAATACTTACAAATTCCTTGCGGACCTTTGGAGAGGCGTTGTCCCAGCCATCCATCAGCGCTGCTGCCACCTCATTCCAGAGCCGCCGGATCACCACTTTGTCCGAGTGCAGTGGATCACGGCTGTCCCACAACGGGACTCGCTCCTGAACTAACTGGATCACAGCGTCATTGTCCAGGGCGAGTTATTCATCCCATTGTGGAGCCTAGAAAAGAAAGAAAAACATTCATCTTGTACAGATTTGGAAATGAAAAAGACAGAAAACAAGACAGAAAAAAATCAAGATTGAAGAGGAAAAAAAGGCCAGAAAAAAGTCAGGGGAAAAAAAAGGGTACAATCAGTCAGTCTCTACTAACCTGCCGTCTTCCCTGGCTGCTCCTGCTGTTCTTCTGCTGCTGTGGACGATCAGGTCTGAAAAAGAAAAAAAAAAACTTGCCAAATGTGTAAATGCGACAGCCATTACTTACCAGTCAGTAGGGAAGGAAGGTACTCACTTCACTCTCTGCTTGTGCCAGTTCACCAGTGGCCGGCTGGTACTCTTCTCCAGAAGACATGCTGCAATAAAAAAAACAGACATTAGTACATAATAAATTGAGAAAAAAAGGACAGGCAGACATTAGGTTTATATACTCACTTTATTCCAATTGATGCTTCTCTCTTGCAGGCTGTAGGATGCTTGGACAAAGATCAGTACCAGAAGAGCAAGCGGTTTTGTTACTCAAAAAAAAACGCTTGTTCTTCTGGTACTGATCTAGGTAGATGGAGTTTCGTTACCACTTTCAACCAATCTTATGGGTTGATTAAGAAGCTCTTTACTAAGTACTAGCTCATTTTGAAAGGGGATCCAGTTTTGTCCAAGCATTTTCCCCCCCGACCTAGAACGGTATTCTGCAGAAACCGCACATTACGGAACCTTGTTGCACCAAGCAACACCACCTTGAGATCAGGTCCCTTATCCTCTCTCCCAATTTCTCTGAGACCTGGTTGCTATGCATGTAGAGCCCCCAAATGTCTTTGCTGCACCTCCATTTTAAATGGGGTACATGAGTTTAGATCCAACACTACAGGTAGCTCATATAAAATTAATTTTCACATCAACTGTCAATCTATTTTTGTGGTATATTTGATTGAATGTGGATGCGGCCTACAGTACGTAGGTCGAACTATACAAGCGATGCATGCTAAATTGAACAAGCATCGACAGAATATCCGAAATGGCTTTCTCTTGCACAGCCTTTCTAAACATTTTTTAAGTGTGCATCAACAAAATCCAAAAACTTTGAAACTAACGATTATTGACCACATACCTGATAATGTGGCTGATCGCTTCAACAGTTTAATTAATAGAGAAAGCTTTTGGATATTCAAGCTTGGCACACTTGCCCTTGAAGGTCTGAATTTAACTATTGATAAAGTGACCAGATAATTTTATTTGCCTCTTTCATCATCAGTGCGTTTTATTCATGTGTTATTTTACATGCTTTTATCAATAACATGGGTTCTCCTTTTTTTTTTATTTATTGGTCTGTTTACTGGTCTACTAAACTGTTAATAATTTTATATATATATTTATATGTATTTTATTGCTCTCTTTTTTGGATATTTTATACATTTTAATCTCATGCTGTTTTTATGGGTTGTTTTTATCTCCTTTTTGATTATAATATATGATGTCATCTTGTTGTAACATGTGACTATCATTATACCATGTGATTGTTTTGACGGTGGGGAATGGCTGCTCCCCATTTAAATACCCCATCCCTTATGTAATTAATAAACATCCACCTGATGAAAACGGATCCTCCGTCGAAACGCGTTGTGGTTTAACCCCATCTCTAATCTGAGTCTCTTTCCTGCGCTCCTAAGACCGTTTTCCATTTTCTCATCGCTCCCATACTCCATCGGAGGTTTTTGGCTGGAGCTGCGGTGGATACCCGGCAGCCCGTCCACCCTGGGGTTGCTTCTTAAGTGCTCCTTCATGACCACCTACTACTGACTCCTATTTACTCTGGCTGTGGCCTTCTTACAATCTAACAATGGGGTTAGTAATGGGAGTATCTCACAGATGCCTCTCCATTTCTAACCTGTGGGCTTGATGTCAACAGCCATGAAATAGCTGACATCAACCCCACAGCTATTAGCCCACTTTACAGCGCACCGGGGCAAGTGGAAAAAACTGGACAAAGCACTAGAATTGTCGCATCTATTAGATGCACCTTTTTGGGGGAAGCTGCGGGGCACTATTTTTAAGATCTTAGTTGTCAATATCCATGGCAACTTACCTGACTGAGAATACCAGCCCCCAGCTGTCTGTTTTAGCTTGGCTGATTGTCAAAAATAGAGGGGACCCCATATAATTTTTTTAATTATTTATTTAAATAATTTAGTAAAACGACATGGGGACCCCTCTATTCTTGATAACCAGCCTTGATAGAGCTGACAACTGAGTATTGCAGCTATCAGTTTTGCCTGTGTTGGTTAACACAAGAAGTAGAGACCCCATATTTTTTTAATTTATTTATAGCACATTCACTGGTTGATGAATAATTCCATCGGCGGCGCCTGATGCTGCTGGTTTCAGTAAAAGCAGGCATAGCCAACTCCTATGAACTGAGGCGTAGTCTTATGGGAGTAGTGTTCTCTCATTACCCAACTCCTATGAACTGAGGTAAACTTTTTCTGCCCTGCATAGCTACTGGGTCATGCTTTCATCTGTTAGCATGGGAACCGCAGCTCTCTGACCAGATCTTACCTCTGAAGAGAGACCATGTTTGCCACTTTATCATGGAGATGAAAAGTGTGGCAAACATAGGGAGTTCAGGTTCCCATTCATCTGATTGAGGTCAGTGTTTGGGTTCAGGTTCTGGTACCGTTCTGGTACCCAAACCAAACTTTTTTTTGTTTTAGATGTTTGGCCGAACTCGCTGGACCCAAACATCAACATGTTCACCTGTCACTACTTATTGGGTGTTCACTGTTCTAGCATCTCAGGAGTAGTGTTGAGCGATACTGCTCGATATCTAAAAATATCGTATCGAAATGGTATCGCCGATATCACTAAATATCGTCGATATCCGATTCCGATACCGGAAGTCCAATGTAAGTCTATGGGAACAAAAAATCGCAACATAAAAAAACCCTTTCTTTCGTTGTAAACACAAAATATACACACATAGAATACATATATATATATATATATATATATATATATATATATATATATACATGTCATTGTGACATATATATATATACATATATTTATAGTTTATACACTTCTACATAGTAAAATAGACTCTGATTCAATTGCCGGTAAAGCCGTGACATACCCCATAGAAGTCGACGGGCTCGGTGCCGAGTACCCCCAAAACCTCTGGCTCTGTGCGACTCAACTTGGGTGTCAAGAACAGGATTCTGTAGCTCGCTATAAGCGAGTCCTGTGTGCCTGAATTGAACTGGGTTTGTGCTTGAGAATTGCTAAACTCATCAGAGAATGTATTTGCCATTTTTCCGCCATATCTGCGTCACGACGAGGCACTGGTGAAGAAGAAGGGCGTGCTCTTCGTGGGTGTACACTCACTCAGTGGCGTGAAAACGATGGCCGACCACTCTAAATGGTACTGCAATGTAAGATCGTGCCCCACAGCTCTTCAGTTCCGCCTCCTCATCCTCCTCAGTGTGCGGAAACTAACACGAAGGTCCCGCCTCACTACAAAAGAGGGCCCTCTCCAGATGCTAATGACACATGTGACTTGGCAGAGATGGCTAATGGACACGAGCAGAAGTGTGAAGGGATGGAGCAGTCAGAGCTCTCCCCCCACGGAAGCGACCCGATCGCCACGGAACCACCGTTGGGCACCCGGCCTGGAAACCCTCCTATGCTGGAAGAAGCGGAGGATACCCTAAGAGGCCTGGCCCGGCACCGGGAGGAGGTCGCCAGGATGGAAGCCAGCTGGCGTGCCCTAAAACTAAACTTGGAGCGGCGCCAATCCCTCTTACCTGAAGTGTCTGTACCGGAAGGTGAGGCACCCGTTCTAGTAGAGGAGTCCGTGCGGGCATCCCAGCCCTTGCAATGTGATCCGGTTGACGTTGTCGCAGTGGAGGCACCCGTTCCTGCAAAAAACTCTGCACCGGCAGCACCCCAGATCCCGCTGTCTGCCCCTGTCGCTGAGACAGAAGAAGCGACACCTGTCCTCATGGAGGAGGCCGCGCAGGCACCAGAGGTCTACCTGTCTGTACCGGAGCCCCGACTGTCATCTGTTCCAGAGCCGGCTGCTTCCTCCGCAGGTGAGCGCCGCCAGGACTGGGGGGCGCCAGGAGAGCTGCCGCAAACCGGACATCATAAGCTGCAGTTTGATGGTGGAGACATGGAGATGCTGGAGGAGAATTACAACCGGCGTCAGGAGGAAGAGTGGAGACGTTGGGAGCGGGAAGCAGAGCGACAAAGGGAGCAGCGAGAATCCCAAAAACTTCGGCAACGTCACCTGGAGAAGGACCGGGCAGATAAGGACCGGATGAGAAAAGATAAAGGAACCCTGAGGGAGCCGCGGCGTAAGGGTGCAGTACGGAGCTTTAAATTGAAAGGTGGTTGGGGCTTCATCCAGGAGCCTGGACTTTATTTAGAAGTCTTTGTGACCCGGCGGGACGTGGAGACTCATCTCCCAGAAGGACACCTGGGGAGGGACCTGTTGCCAGGAGACTTGGGACTTACACCCGACACTGGGGTTACAATGGATGGTACGCCCTAAATGTTACCAGGTGCGACCCCTACTCCCCAGAGTGTCAGGAACCTGTGAGACCCTCGGAGCCTTCAGCCTCCCACATCCAGGCCGCTGCACAAGTGCCCACCCCACGCCATAAATCTCCCCAGCCTCCCTCAGTGGTCTCCTCAGCAGCCCCAGCTATGGACATGATAACTATAGCTGGCCCGTACCCGGCGCCTGTTAGGCCCCCTGGGGTTCGTTCAGTCCGGGACATAGGGCTCCAGACCCGGAGGGAGATGAAAGAGGTGGCCACACAGACCCAGATAGCGGGTCACGACTTGACTGTACAGGCCACACGACGTCATCAGGTCCTGGTGTTCCTTGGTGTCTCGGATGTTTGGCAAGCATCAGAAGAGTACCAGGTGGTACCTGGAACACCCCTGCCAAAGAATTATAAATAACCCGGACAGGGTCCCTGTATGTAAATAGTTAAATTGTTGATGTACCCGGACGGGTGAATGTTCATATAAAAGTTTTTTAATTTAATAAAAAAAACAACACAGTTTTCATTAATTTTATTACAGTCTCATCCTGCGATGCCATCGATCTCCTGTAAAAAAATGAAAAAAAAAAACAGCAGTATACCACCTGTCCGACGCAGTCCATAGTAACGAGTGTCCCACGACGATCCAGCTCTGCTACATCAGAATGACAGGCAGAGCCTGTCATCCCGGCGCAGCACAGCTGATTACCTGCTTCCCCGGCGGTGACGTCATCGGACTGACTGCTTTACGGCCGGGATTACCCAGCAGTCACTGCAGTTATCGCGAAAAACTGCATGTGACCGCCAGGGAGAAGATAATGGCGGCCATCAAGCAGTCCAGGACGTGACCGCCGGAGATCTTCTGCCAGGTAAGTGCCGCTGACTCCTGACAGAGCCGACCGATGGACACTCACAGTGACAGTGACAAATCCGATTCCGGTATGCGATATGACGAAAATATCGGTATTCGGAATCGAAAGGCCGATACAGCTAATATCGGCCGATATCCGATATTTGCAGTATCGTATCGCTCAACACTACTCAGGAGCTCTACCAATGTAGCATATCACCCTCAAACCATTCTAGCAAAATCTGAACTTAAATATGGCTCTTAAAAGTACTTTTAGACCACGTATGTAGTCTTTGTTTGCTCTGAAGAACTTGCAAAACAAATTGTACTGTTCATTTTCTCCTATTATCCTTTTTGAAAATTAAAAACTTGGGGTAAAAGCAACATTTTTGTAGGAAAAAATTTTAATTTTCCATTGACTTTTGAGGGTTAGAAGTTATTAATACACCCATAATATTTGTCTAGCAGTTGTGTGACTGGCGCAATCTGGGTAGAGATAATCTTACGTGACAATTTAGCAGGGACAATAATCTTTATTACTCCAAATTTGGATTGTGTAAGCAAGATGACTAAAAAAATCATAATTTTCTATTGTTTTAAAAAATAGCGTATGTTTATCTAGCAGTTGTGCGACTGGTGCAATCCTGGAAGAGATAGTCTTACATGTCAATTTAGCAGGGGCAATAATCTTCATTACACCGCATTTTGAGTGTGTCAGCAAGGTGATTGAAAAAAATCATATTTTTTTATTGTTTTAAAAAATAGCATTTCTGTACCTAGCAGTTGTGCAACTGGCGAAATCTGGGTTGACATAATTGTACGTGACAATTTAGCGGAGGCAATAATCTTCATTATTCTGCATTTGGAGTGTCAGCAAGGCAATTGAAAAAAAATCGTAAATTTCTATTGGTTTAAAAAATAGCATTTCTATATCTAGCAGTTGTGCAACTAGCGCAATCTGGGTCAAAATAATTTTTTGTGACAATTTAGCAGGGGCAATAATTTTTATTACTCTGCATTTGGAGTGTATCAGCAAGACGATTGAAAAAAAATCATAAATTTCTATTGATTTAAAAAATAGCGCTTCTGTATCTAGCAGTTGTGCGACTGGTGCACAGCCTGCAGAGATAAGCCAATGTGATTATTTACCTGTAGTTTACATCAGTCTGCTGTATAATCAATCTGCAATCTCCACACATTGCTAGATACAGTGAATTTGTACATAAGACCTTTGTAAGGGTACTTGTGAAAAATAAAGCCAGTATTTTTTGGATTCATAAGCATAACGCATTCAAAATGAGAAAAGGTGATGACAAAGAACGTTGATGTGGTGGTGCCCGCCAAGGCCGTGTGACAGATCTGAAGGTGACTGTATCTCGTTCTAGGTTCCTGTCAAAATTTGGTTAGCATACTACACCACTAACAAAACCAGTCAAGAGCGAGTATGTTGTGGGTTGGATGGAAGACAAAGACTCCAGTATGTTGACAAGCAGCACCACAAAGTCTTCCACACGGTCCAGTCTCAGTAGCTAAGAGGCAGGTCCTCTGAATCCTCAACTTGGTCCTTCTTCCTCCCACCATCAAGAGTCCCAGGAAGTATATGACCCCAATGCTGTCCACTCTGAGGAACTGTTTTTGTTCGCTTGTAATTTTGAGCACCCAAGGATAGGAGAAAGGAACTTTAGGGAAGGTCAATTGATTTCTGAAGAGTTGGAGGATAATCATGAGGCACATTTGCCATCAGATCAGCCTCAAATCGCAGCTCAGAAGGAGGATCAGATTGAGGAATTGGAAGATGACATGGTCGATTATGAGGCCACTTATCCAACCTGGCATGGTGGCATGCCTAGCAAGCACAGCAGTTGAGAGAGGGATGCATCCGTAGCAAGAAAACAGGCAAGAATAGGTAGTGGTTTGCCCAGAGGTAGAACTCGGTCAAATGTTCCACCGAGACCCCCACACCGGTCGGCTCGATAACAGGCCAAGGGTGCATTGTTCCCCTGTATGGCAGTTTTTTTCTCAAAGTCCTTCAGATTAAACAACTGTAATTTGCAGCATCTGCCAAACCAAGCTAAGAAGAGGCAAGAGCACTGCCAACCTGAACACCACCAGCATGCAAAATCACATGGCAGCCAAGCACCCCAGCCACCCACCAACAGGCCCAAGCGCTAAACACCCACATTGCCAGATTGCTAGCCCTGGAAATGCTATGGTTTCGACTTGTGGGAACTGAGTCTTTCTGCGACCTCTTGGTGGCAGCCCCATGGTCTTCGATTCCCAGCTGAAATTATTTTTCCCGGTGTGCCGTTACCGCACTACATAAGCACTTTTACACAATATCAGCCATGCTTTGGCCAACGCAGTCACTGGGAAGGTCCACCTAACCACAGACATGTGGACAAGTTCTTGTGGACAGGGACGATACATTTCCCTGATGGCATACTGGTTTAACCTGGTGTAGTCAGGGACAGAGTCAGAGGCTGGGACATCAAATACCTTACCCACACCAAGAATAGCGAGCCCAACTTCCATCAGGGTTTCAGTCTCCTAATATTCCAATTCCTGTTTCTCCTCCTCCTCTTCATTCTCAGCAGAACTAGCCTCCCCATCACTCTCCAGCTGGGAAATCTGCAGCACTGCCTTGGCGAAGCGGCAGCATGCTCTGTTGAAGCAAATCTGTTTAGGTGATAAAGCTCACAATGCAGCTGAGCAGCTGAAAGGGATAAAAGAACAGACCGATTAGTGGCTCTCCCCGCTGAACCTTCAACCAGGTCTGATTGTGTGCGATAATGGGCGTAACTTGGTGGTGGCTTTACAGCTTGGCAAGCTGGTACACGTTCCATGCATGGCCCATGTGCTGACCTTGGTTGTACAGTGGTTTTTAAAAACATGCCCTGACTTGCCTGACCTACTTGCCAAGGTACCCCCTGTCAGCTCATATTTCTGAACGTCATCTCAGGCGTTCATCGGTCTAACTTCGCTACAGCAAGGCTTTAATTTGCCTCATCACCAACTAATTTGTGACCTGCCCACACCCTGGAATTCAACGTTCCATATGTTGACAAGGCTCAGTGAGCAGCAGAGGGCAGTCTTTGACTTACATCTTCTCAATGCCTGTCAAAGTAACAATCAGCTACCACACAAAACAACTGCTGGGTGGGTGTGGATCGCTGACCTATGTAAAGTTCTTCAAAACTTTGAGTGCTGCCCCAAGATGATGAGCGCTGATGATGCTATTATGAGCATAACCATCCCTCTGCTCTGTATATTAAAACATTCGCTGAAGAATCTCAAAGAGGAAGCTTTGACTGCCGAGCAGGTGGCTGTGGAGCAAGATTGCACAGTGGCTGATACCACAGAGCCCAGCCTCTCACAGTATTCTCAGGCCATATTGGGTGGTGACGAGGATTAGGAGGAGCAGGAGTTTTTGCTCTGCACTACAGACGGAAATTTCAATCCCACCATCATGCCTGTCCAGCATGGATGGCCTGAAGAGGAGAAGATAGAGGCTATGTGTCATGAGGTGGAGAGGATGGTTAGTAGTGTTGAGCGATACTGCTCGATATCTAAAAATATCGTATCGAAATGGTATCGCCGATATCACTAAATATCGTCGATATCCGATTCCGATACCGGAAGTCCAATGTAAGTCTATGGGAACAAAAAATCGCAACCAAAAAAAACCTTTCTTTCGTTGTAAACACTAAATATACACACATAGAATACATATATATATACATGTCATTGTGACATATATATATATATATATACATATATTTATAGTTTATACACTTCTACATAGTAAAATAGACTCTGATTCAATTGCCGGGTAAAGCCGTGACATACCCCATAGAAGTCGACGGGCTCGGTGCCGAGTACCCCCAAAACCTCTTGCTCTGTGCGACTCAACTTGGGCGTCACGAACAGGATTCTGTAGCTCGCTATAAGCGAGTCCTGTGTGCCTGAATTGAACTGGTTTTGTGCTTGAGAATTGCTAAAATCATCAGAGAATGTATTTGCCATTTTTCTGCATATCTGCGTCACGACGAGGCACTGGTGAAGAAGAAGGGCGTGCTCTTCGTGGGTGTACACTCACTCAGTGGCCGACCACTCTAAATGGTACTGCAATGTAAGATCGTGCCCCACAGCTCTTGAGTTCCGCCTCCTCATCCTCCTCAGTGTGCGGAAACTAACACGAAGGTCCCGCCTCACTACAAAAGAGGGGCCCTCTCCAGATGCTAATGACACATGTGACTTGGCAGAGATGGCTAATGGACACGAGCAGAAGTGTGAAGGGATGGAGCAGTCAGAGCTCTCCCCCCACGGAAGCGACCCGATCGCCACGGAACCACCGTTGGGCACCCGGCCTGGAAACCCTCCTACGCTGGAAGAAGCGGAGGATACCCTAAGAGGCCTGGCCCGGCACCGGGAGGAGGTCGCCAGGATGGAAGCCAGCTGGCGTGCCCTAAAACTAAACTTGGAGCGGCGCCAATCCCTCTTACCTGAAGTGTCTGTACCGGAAGGTGAGGCACCCGTTCTAGTAGAGGAGTCCGTGCGGCATCCCAGCCCTTGCAATGTGATCCGGTTGACGTTGTCGCAGTGGAGGCACCCGTTCCTGCAAAAACCTCTGCACTGGCAGCACCCCAGATCCCGCTGTCTGCCCCCGTCGCTGAGACAGAAGAAGCGACACCCGTCCTCATGGAGGAGGCCGCGCAGGCCCAGAGGTCTATCAGTCTGTACCGGAGCCCCGACTGTCATCTGTTCCAGAGCCGGCTGCTTCCTCCGCAGGTGAGCGCCGCCAGGACTGGGGGGCGCCAGGAGAGCTGCCGCAAACCGGACACTGTAAGCTGCAGTTTGATGGTGGACACATGGAGCTGCTGGTGGAGGAGAATTTCAACCGGCGTCAGGAGGAAGAGTGGAGACGTTGGGAGAAGGAAGCAGAGCGACAAAGGGAGCAGCGCGAATCCCAGAAGCTTCGCCAACGTCAGCTGGAGAAGGACCGGGCAGATAAGGACCGGATGAGAAAAGATAAAGGAACCCTGTGGGAGCCGCGGCGTAAGGGTGCAGTACGGAGCTTTAAATTGAAAGGTGGTTGGGGCTTCATCCAGGAGCCTGGACTTTATTTAGAAGTTTTTGTGAACCGGCGGGACGTGGAGGCTCACCTCCCAGAAGGACACCCGGGAGGGACCTGTTGCCAGGAGACTTGGTGACTTACACCCGACACTGGGGTTACAATGGATGGTACGCCCTAAATGTTACCAGGTGCGACCCCTACTCCCCAGAGTGTCAGGAACCTGTGAGACCCTCGGAGCCTTCAGCCTCCCACATCCAGGCCGCTGCACAAGTGCCCACCCCACGCCGTAAATCTCCCCAGCCTCCCTCAGTGGTCTCCTCAGCAGCCCCAGCTATGGACATGATAAGTATAGCTGGCCCGTACCCGGCGCCTGTTAGGCCCCCTGGGGTTCGTTCAGTCCGGGACATAGGGGTCCAGACCCGGAGAGAGATGAAAGAGGTGGCCACACAGACCCAGATAGCGGGTCACGACTTGACTGTACAGGCCACACGACGTCATCAGGTCCTGGTGGTCCTTGGTGTCTCGGATGTTTGGCAAGCATCAGAAGAGTACCAGGTGGTACCTGAAACACCCCTGCCAAAGAATTATAAATAACCCGGACAGGGTCCCTGTATGTAAATAGTTAAATATGTAAATAGTTAAATTGTTGATGTACCCGGACGGGTGAATGTTCATAAAATTTTTTTTAAATTTAATAAAAAACACAACACAGTTTTCATTACTTTTATTACAGTCTCATCTTGCGACGCCATCGATATCCTGTAAAAAAATGAAAAAAAAACCAGCAGTATACCACCTGTCCGACGCAGTCCATAGTAACGAGTGTCCCACGACGATCCAGCTCTGCTACATCAGAATGACAGGCAGAGCCTGTCATTCCGACGCAGCACAGCTGATCACCTGCTTCCCCGGCGGTGACGTCATCGGACTGACTGCTTTACGGCCGGGATTACCCAGCAGTCACTGCAGTTATCGCGAGAAACTGCATGTGACCGCCGGGGAGAAGAGGATGGCGGCCATGAAGCAGTCCAGGCCGTGACCGCTGGAGATCTTCTGCCAGGTAAGTGCCGCTGACTCCTGACAGACCCGACCGACGGACACTGACAGTGACAGACCCGACCGACGGACACTGACAATGACAGTGACAATCCCGATTCCGGTATTCGATATGACGAAAATATCGGTATTCGGAATCGAAAGGCCGATACAGCTAATATCGGCCGATATCCGATATTTGCAGTATCGTATCGCTCAACACTAATGGTTAGTGTTCTTTCTGGTGAGGACAATGAACGTTTGACTCTTTGTAGTCTGTCACACATGGCAGAGTTCATGTCCAGATGACTTTCCCAAGACCCTCACATGAAAGACATTTTGTCCATCATGAAATACTAGCTGGGCACCTTTCTTGACCCAATGTACAAGGACAAATTTGCTTCTCTAATGTCGGAGGCAGACGTGCCATTTTCTGTGCATGCATGCCAGAAGGCTGTAGTGGAAGAATTGCTCAAAGGCCGGGGTCACATTTGCGAGTGCAATGCGAGAAAATTGCCTCAATACCCGGCACTACCGCCAGCACTCAGACCAAAGTGTTCAGCTGCATAGAAATACATGCAGCCGCACACTCTGGTCTGAGTGCCGGCGGCAGTGCAGGGCATATATGTGAGAGACTCGCGCGAGGTTCTCACATTGCACTCGCAAGTGTGACCCCGGCCAAAAGAATACCCTCAGACAATGTTGGTGGCAGAGGTACCGGCTCTTTTCGCCCACAAAGATTACACGAGAGTTCCACAAACATCAGGTGCAACTCGGGGAGATGTCCACCAACTGGGCCATTTTCATGAGACCGTCCCATCAGCAAGGGCAATCTGTGGGTGTAACTATGATGAGGAGGGAGAAGTTAGCCAAGATGTTGAAGGACTATTTAAGTGACTATACCAGCATCCTTCCTGATACTTCAGTGCCCTTTATCTATTGGTTGTCCAAGCTGCACACTTTGCACAACCTCTCCTTGTATGCCTTGGAGCTGCTGCCGTGCACTTCTGGGAGCGTGTTGTCTGAGTAAGTTATTAGTTCAGCCGGTGCAATCATAACGGATAGGCACACACGACTGTCAAAGTAAAATGCAGTCAGGCTGACTTTTCTAAAATTGAGCAAGGGCTGGATTTCCTCCGACTTTGTAAGCCTTATGGATGACAACAACATTATGTAAATGCAGGCCAAATATATTTTTGGAGAAGTTGTCTTAATGTTCATCCCTTACCATCCAAAACCATTTTGCTCTGTAAATCAACTCCTCCTACTCCTTCTCCTGTTTCTGCAATAAGTACTTAGTGTTCATCTATATATACCCCACCTGTGTATTGTTTTGCACTTTTTAAAACCTTTGAGTATTGTGCAATGATGAGTCTTCTACTCTTTATCTCTACCTCTTGTAATAACAGCTAAGTGTATTGGCCAGTATTGGTGTTGCACTGAGATATATGTTTATACTGCTTGCACAGGGTGGTGTGCCAGGCTGAGAGATGGTCTGTGCGGAATACCACGTTGGTTCTCCTTTTTTCTTCATCTTTAGTGTAATTAGAAATAAGGGTTTCTGGATTCTCCCTCATTGCTTTTCCTTTGCTGACTTTACTGCCACCCACCCACCATTCCTAGGAGTAAGAAGCAATGAAGATGAGCTCCTGAATTTCCATCACTTTATACCTTGTAATGAGCCAACTGTAAGACAAAACCTGGAAAAAATCAACTCCGCGGGACAGAAAAGGGACCTGGACTGAGCTGGACCTTGGATTTTTATGAAAGAGGAAGAAATAGAGGATTTAAAGGACAAAGCAAGAATCTCTTGGAGGACAGACTGCACACAGGCAGCATTCATCTGACATCCAGAGACCTGAGCATCCAAAGGTAGGACCATTCTGCAAGCCCAAAACAATCTATAGACTTCCTACAAATCTATCTTCTTAGAAATAAGGATTACAATTACTATATAACCACAAAAATGGAAAGCACAAATTTAGAAGTAAATGGGCAAAGCACATGGCTGGAGACACAGCACACCAGGGGGTCAGATATGGAGACACCACATGGGCAGAAGAGCAGTAAAGTCAGCAAAGGAAAAGCAATGAGGGAGAATCCAGAAACCCTTATTTCTAATTACACTAAAGATGAAGAAAAAAGGAGAACCAACGTGGTATTCCGCACAGACCATCTCTCAGCCTGGCACACCACCCTGTGCAAGCAGTATAAACATATATCTCGGTGCAACACCAATACTGGCCGGCAGATTAAAATTAAAAACAACGCAGAAGATGACACACACTCACTCACTATAACTCTGTACAATACTGGCACCGTCATGGTGCAAGGAACTGAGGACAATCTGCAACAGTTCGATGAACTTTTTATTGAAATCAGTGAACAGGCTCAAATCCTTAGAAAGACACTTCCAGAGGCCATTTCTAATGCTCACATATCTACAGAGAAGACCTCCAGGGCCCCTACCCCCAACACTTCACACCTCTCCCCTGAGAACATCAGAGACTATCTATCTCAATTATAAGGAGACTTGGCTCAAATTAAGGAAGAACTTCAAAGAAACTCACATAGAAATGTAAATGACCAAGCAACAAATGAGATCAATAAGCTGAAATGCGAGTTCAAGTCAGCTCTCCAAAAATAAGAGAGGAAATGTGCAAATTACAAAATGACAATGAAAGGCTCAGAAAGGAGATAGCAGAACTCAAAACGCAGAGTCCTCAATGTCTGACCCAGCAGGGGACAATGGAAACTAGCCAGAGAGCAGACAATATGGCCCCCACTGACCAGAATGTGGAGACCCCAAACAACAACACAGCAATAACCTATAATATGAATAATACTAAAACCAAGAAAAGTGAGCCAGCGAGAAGCGAACCAACCACCAGCAAAGCCAGCATCACAGACCCCCACCATCAGCCACTTAACCCATCCCAGACACCACAAAGCCCTGATATCGTCCTAATAATGGACTCAAATGGGAAGTACCTAAATGCACAACGGCTATTCCCAGGAAAACGGGTCAGAAAAATCCACTGTGCAACTATTGAACAGGTGACAGAGGTCATCAATAATCCACGTTTTACCAACCCAAACCATATTATTATACACACAGGTACAAACAATCTGCCAGACCAGCACAAGCAGATCGCAGCACAACTGGCCCAACTAGCAAAGAAGGCAAAACTAAAATTCCCAGACAGCAAAATCATTCTGTTATCTCTGCTCCCAACAAAGGACATATCCAGGCAAACCACCCAAAGCATCAATATGGAACTGACAGAAAAGGTCAAGACTGTCCCAAACGTGACCCTGGCACAACACCTTTCCATAAACCACCATCACCTATATGATAATAAGCACCTCAACAAACAAGGGGTCAGCCTCCTGGCCAAAGAGCTGAAAGACATCGTACTAAACAGAGGACCCAGGCCTGGATTCAGCAGTGACCAACATCACACCGAAAGACCCCTAACAATAAAAAGACAGAAAACCCCAATCCTATCTCCAGAAGCTGGAAACAAAGCTCTTCACCCAAAATCAGACCATCAGAGGAGGAGACCTCCATGGAGGGGTCCACCGACCCCACACAGATACACGCAGAGCAGAGATACGGATGAGGTAAAGACCCTGCTCAGCGCACTATGCAGGAAACTAATGTGACTGGATGGAACCAAGCACACCTACAAAACAGTCAGAAATCCAGTTTGTCCTACACAGCCATACTCATTACAAGGTATATACACACAAGATAAATAGAAAAAATGACTTCACTTACAATCAGCAGCTGGAATATTCAGGGTCTCAACACCTCGACCTTTGGATGTAAAACAAATGACCCGGACTTTATACAAAGACTGAAAAATATAGACATCCAGATCCTCCTGGAAACATAGACCAGACCCGAAAACGAATCCCTGGCGCCCATCGGATACAGGGAAATCTCTGTCCCTGCCCTGAAAAATAAAAACATCAAACAGGGCCGGAGCTCAGGAGGAATACTGATCTGGTATAAAGACGAGCTCCACCAATACATCAAACCGATGAAGAGAGGAGGTAGCCACATATGGATCAGGATCAGCAGCTCCATCCTCACCTCTCAGTCTGATGTCCACCTCTGCGCCACCTATATACCACCGCCAGAGTCCCCCTACTTCAATCCAGAGAGCTTCGAGATCTTACAAAGAGAAGCCGCCCACTATCAGGCCCTGGGCAAAGTTCTCATCTTTGGAGACCTCAACGCAAGAACAGGGAGAGAAAACGACTTCCTGACCACGGATGGGAACATCTACATATTTGGAGCAGAGAATGACGGCCAAGACTCAGTACCACAGAGAGAAACAGCTACGACAGTACAGTCAACAAAAGTGGTAAAAAGCTCCTGAACGTATGTAGAAGTTTAGGACTTCATATTCTTAATGGACGTACCAAAGGAGACTCTTTAGGGAGGTATACACTAAACTCCCATGTAGGGAGGAGTGTAGTAGATTATGCCATTACAGACATGAACCGGGCAAATATCAGCGCCTTCATAGTCACCCCACAAACGCACCTGTCAGACCACAGCCAACTTCTTCTGTACTTGAAATCTACAGAGAAACCACCCACTCAAAAGTCACAGCATAGCGGCCTCTTCAACTGGCCTCCATCATATAAATGGTCCAAAACGTCGGCACTAAAGTACAAAGAGGCTCTCAGCAGACCCGAAATACAGCGGATGCTCCACCACTTCTACAACCACGAGTACCAGCCTAACCCAAAGGGAGTGAGTCAAGCTACAAAAGACCTCAACAATATATTCTATGCAATGGCCAGACTGTCCGACGTTAAAAAAGTTGACTACAAGAGACCAAAAGAAAAACAGACCAACGGTTGGTTTGACAGAGAATGTAAAGCCGTACGGAAGACCCTGAGAACAGCCTCAAACAAGAAACATAGAGACCCCAACCACCCTGGTCTGAGGGAAGCCTATGAAACCATACAAAGACAGTGCAAAACCATCCTCAGGAGGAAGAAGCAGAGTTACATCTCTACCAAGCTTAACCAACTCCAAGATGCTCTTCAAGAGAATTCCTTCTGGGAACTATGGAACCACATGGGCACAAAAGACAAGAAAAACAACATCCATATCCAAAATGGCAACATCTGGCTCCAGTACTTCAGAGACCTCTATAAAGACATCCCAAAGGAAGAACTAAACCAAGAACAGGAAAACATAATGGCAAAACTAAAAGCAATGGAGGAAAAAGTAAAAAATTTCCAAAACCCAGTGGATACACCTATTACATTACAGGAAGTAGCAGAGAGAATCTCTTCCATAAGATGTAGAAAAGCCGGTGGCCTGGATGGAATCCTACCAGAAATGCTGAAGTACAGCCCACCAGAAATACAGGCTGCAATGGTTAAACTCTTCAATATTGTGCTAAGTGCCGGCTACTTCCCTCGTACCTGGAACCAAGGCCTCATCACACCCATCCACAAGAATGGGGACAGGTATGACCCAGCCAACTACAGAGGCATATGTGTCAGCAGCAACCTGGGGAAACTGTTCAACAGCATCCTGAACAAGAGGATCCTCAGTTTCCTCACCGAACATAACGTCCTCAGCAAGAGCCAAGCAGGGTTCATGCCAAACCACCGCACCACTGACCACATCTATACCCTGCACAGCCTCATTCAGAGACACATCCACAATACAAAGAAAGGGAAGATATACGCCTGTTTCGTGGACTTTAAAAAGGCCTTTGATTCGGTGTGGCACCCGGGCTTATTCCTGAAACTGCTGGAGAGCGGAATAGGAGGAAAGACCTACGATGTTATCAAAAGCTCCTACACCGAGAACCTCTGCAGTGTGAGTGTGAACGGTAAAAGAACGGCTTATTTCCAGCAGAGCCGTGGAGTCAGACAAGGCTGCAGCCTAAGTCCAACGCTCTTCAACATTTACATCAACGAGCTGGCTACCGCTCTGGAATCTTCCACAGCACCAGGTCCCACCCTCCACGACACCCAGGTGAAATTCCTGCTGTATGCAGATGACCTGCTGCTTCTGTCACCAACCGAGAAAGGCCTCCAAGACAACCTGAAAATCTTAGAGAAATTCAGCTCCACCTGGGCACTACCGGTCAACCTAAAGAAAACCAACATCATGGTTTTCCTGAGGAGAAAGAGAAAATTAGACCAGCACCCTTCATTTGTCCTCAACAACTGCGCCCTTACAGGAACAGACAAATATACCTACCTGGGCCTAGAGATTCACCGGTCAGGAAGCTTCAGACAAGCCATAGAGACCCTGAAAGACAAGGCATGTAAAACCTTCTATGGCATCCGAAGGAAACTTTACCATCTGAAGCCACCAGTGAGGGTCCGGTTAAAAATCTTCGACTCGGTCATCGCCCCAATCCTCCTGTATGGCAGTGAAGTCTGGGGTCCTCACACCTACCCAGACTGGTCAAGATGGGACTCCAGCCCAACAGAAATATTCCACCTGGAATTCTGCAAGCACCTTCTCCAAGTCCATCGGAGCACCTCCAACAGTGCCTGCCGGGCCGAGCTGGGCAGATTCCCTCTACACCTAACGGTTCTAAAGAGGGCACTGTCATTCCGGGCTCACCTACGTAGGAGAAATCCAAGCTCCCATCACCATAAAGCCCTGACACACGTAGGTGAATCAGAAAAACTAGGACCCTCGGAACAGCTCACCCAAACCCAACCTGACCAGAACACCAATCACAACAACCTGACAAAAGCCGAAATCAGGAAGATGGTAGACGAAGGCCAGGAGAGGTATGTCAGTGACTGGAAGAACGACATCATCAGCTCCCAGAAACTGACCATGTACCGGAGTCTACAGAGAGACTACAGTCTGGCCCCATACCTGGAGAAACTCCCAGACCCCAGAGACCGCCAGATCCTGAGCCGGTATAGACTCAGCGCCCACAGTCTGGCCATCGAATCCGGCCGACACAGGCAGAGCTACAAGCCCAGGGAGGAAAGACTATGCCAACACTGTGACCAGGAGGCCATAGAGGACGAAACCCACTTCCTGCTACACTGCTCCAAATACTCAGCAGTGAGGGACACTCACTTCAGGAGACTCTCACATCTCTTCCCGGATTTCATCACCATGAAGGAGGAAGAGAAAACATATATCTTGCTGGGGGAAGAGGAGAGAGCAGCGGAGATAGCAGCGCGGTATGTGAGCGAATGTCATAGACTGCGAGAAAGAGAACTATGATATGCCATGGACTTCTATAGCCCCCACCCCGGATCTGCCCCATCACCCCTCCCTATGCCATGGACTTTTATAGCCCCCACCCTGGACCTGCGCCCCCATCACCCCTCCCTATGCCATGGACTTCCATAGCCCCCACCCTGGATCTGCCCCTACTCAACATCCCTATCCCTATCCCCCTTTGGTACACTTGCTTTGGCAAAACTAATGTGTACTTAGTCCTGCCAATAAAGCTTCTTTGAATTTGAATTTGAATTTGTATTGTGATGTCCCTATCACGGCATCTTTCAGCTGGTCTGAGAGAGACCCCTTGGCTAATTTTATGAAACCTTTGCACATTGTGCAATGGTGAAACTTGTACTCTCTATTAGAGTTGAGCGAAACAAGTCATTCAGATTCATAAGTCGCCGACTTTTGCCAAAGTCGAGTTTCGCAGAGTGAAACCCGACCATAGCGTCAAGTTGGCCATGCGTTCGGCAAAACGAGCGCCAAAGTCAGTTTTCCCATAATGCTTGCAGGCGCCTTTTTTCAGCCAATGAGCAAGGACGTACACTGTGGGCAACGAGATGACATAGGCAGCGTCCACCACCATCTTAGAGAAGGGCATTGCAGTGACTGGCTTGCTTTGGGGAGCGTCATAGTGTCTATAAAAGCCCTGAACGCCGACCTCCATTTTACTTCTGCCGATCTTAACAGTAGGGAGAGTGTTATGTTTCGTAGCTGAGGAGAAATAGCAAAAATAGCCAAAGTAGCAATACACCAGAGAGGCTGGAAACTACTGGGTTGCAGAGCCCTAAACTAACGGCAACACTAGAAGTAGCCGTGGTGCGTACCTACGGTGATCCTAGACGCCTCGTCACAGCCGGAGAGATAGCTACACCTAAAGGCAGAAAGATGAAAGCTAACTGCCCTGTAGCAGAACCCCCAAAGAAATAGGAAGCCCCAAACATGTAATGGCGGTTAGACAAGAAGAAAATACGAACACAGACAGAAAATAGAATGAGCAAACGCTGGGGCCCAATTCTGTCTAGATAGAAAAGTATAGGAAAAAATTCTGACTGCAACCCAAAAAACCCTGACAAAAATACCAACACTTCTGATTAACAAAAAAACCTGAGATCACACGATCTCTACCACCTAAATCAGATCTCTGGTGTAACACACAGCAATTTAGCAAAAAAAAGTGACACAGGAACAGAGCAAAAGTGCAAACACAAACTGAGCACAAATGCAGCGCCAGGCCCCAAAAGGGGATCAGGCTGAAGTCTACTGCAAGGCAGCAAACCGGCAAGGAAAATCCAACCAAAGGAAAAAAAAACAGCAATTCACTTATTTGAATGAAAGCAGGAATGCAAGCTGAGCTCCAGCCAAGACCTGGAAGAACAATTGATTACCGGCAAGGCTGATGGGAGTTGAGGTCACTTATATCAGACCATTCGGACCCAGCTGAAATCCATTCAGCAATTGGTTCGTTACCCTCAACAAACACCGGAGGGAGCCCTAGCTCCGAAGTCGCCTCCAACGTGTTCACAACATGAGAGGTTGCTTGCTGTTTATCAGTAGGGAGAGAGTTAGGGCTGGAAAGAGAAGTTCTTATGTGCTTGTGCTGATAGCAATTGTGCTGTACAGTTAGTGTGCAGTGACAGGGGAGGATTTTCTTGTGTGCAGCAGCGCTGGTTGTTAGGCTGCCTGATAGCTGTATTGCTGTGTGTACACTGCTGTGAGACTGCTTTTTACACAGCACTAATACTTTTATTCTTTTTTTCTGCACAGTTACCGACAGTTCATTTTTTCCCACACCATAGAGCTGTACGCTCCTCACACACTACCGTGTACTGGCTGGTATCACTGACAAATACATGCATTGCTGACTATCTGTGTGTGACTCCGGAAATATATACGGAGATTTCAATTTTCCTCCAAAGCTGTATACAACTGAACGCTTCTGAGACAGTACCGTTTTTCTGCTTTTTGTATTACGGTCAAATCCATACTGAGTGAGTGTCTGTGTGTGACTCCGGAAATATATACGGAGACTTCAATTTTCCTACAAATCTGTAAACAACTGAACGCTTCTGAGACAGTACCGTTTTTCTACTTTTTGTATTACGGTCAAATCCATACTAAGTGAGCGTCTGTGTGTGACTCCGGAAATATATTCGGAGATTTAAATTTTCCCCTATGCTGTATACAGCTGTACGCTTCAGAGACAGTACAGTTTTTCTGCTTTTTGTATTACGGTCAAATCCATACTGAGTGAGCGTCTGTGTGTAACTGCGGAAATATATACGGAGATTTCAATTTTCCTCCAAAGCTGTATACAGCTGAACGCTTCTGAGACAGTACCGCTTTTCTGCTTTTTGTATTACGGTCAAATCCATGCTGAGTGAGCATCTGTGTGTGACTCCGGAAATATATACGGAGATTTCAATTTTCCTCAAAACCTGTATACAGCTGAACGCTTCTGAGACAGTACCGCTTTTCTGCTTTTTGTATTACGGTCAAATCCATACTGAGTGTGCGTCTGTGTGTGACTCCGAAATATATACGGAAATTTAAATTTTCCCCCACACTGTACACAGCTGTACGCTTCAGATACAGTACCATTTTTCTGCCTTTTGTATAACGGTCAAATCCATACAGAAAGAGCGTCTGTGTATGACTCTGGAAATATATACGGAAATTTCAATTTTCCACTAAACTGTATACAGCTGTACGCTCCTCATACAGTACCATATATCTGCTGGTATTTTTGATACATTTTCCCAAACATGAGGAATTATGGTGGAAGAAGCGGTGGACGTGGGCTTGGGGGGCAGCTGGTATTGATGGTGGTGGTGGTGCAGCTGCTGGTAGTGCCAAAAGCACAATAGCACCTAAGGCAGGAGGTGTTGAGCCTGCATCATCTTCTGGCTCCAGAAGGCCTGGAAGGCTCCCTTTTCTAGGAGTACGTAAACCGCTTTTAAAGCAGGAGCATCAGGAACAGGTTTTGGCTTACATTGCCGAAAAAGCCTCCAGCTCTATCACCTCCTCTTCCGAAATTTCAAAAACTGCAAGCACTGAGTTGTTAGTGCAGGCTCCTGGTCAAAAACGACACCTTTACTTGTCTCCTTCACCCCCAACAAAAGTGAAGGATGTGGCAGGCCACACTTCAGATTACTTCCTGGAGCTCTTTTCACATATCATGCCTGGGTTATCAAGTCAAATCCTCAATTCCCCAGTCCAAGTTGAATATGACATGGAGTGCACTGATGCACAGCCACTGCCATATGATTGTGCTGGTACATTCACCCAGAGCACTACATTGCCCTCGCAGTCTACTGAGCCAGAATCTGACCCTGATGAAACTCAGGTGCCTCTTCCTGCATACTATACCACTTTACTCGGTGACACAGAAGAAGGTGCAGATGAAATTGAAGAGGAGGTGATGGATAACCCAGTTGTTGACCCGGATTGGCATCCATTAGGGGAAGAGGGTGCCGCTGGCAATAGCTCAGAAGAGGAGGAGGATCCTCAGCAGTCATAGACATCGCAGCTGCGGTTATCTGGCAAGCCCGTAGCAGTCCTAAAACGGGATAAAACAACAAAAGAGTTGCAGGACAGCTTAGCCAGACGGTCAAATTAGCACAGCGTGCAAGCCCTGAAAAGTTTTACCATAGTAGGAAGAGTGCAGTGTGGCACTTTTTTGACCAAAACCTTTGCCTCATCAATAGGATTATCTGTAAGAAGTGCGGAAGGACCTTTAGCTGAGGGAAAAATGTCCGAAATTTGAATACCAGTTGCATGCTTAGACATTTAAACACCATGCACTTGCAAGCGTGGACGGACTAGAAAACCTCAGGTAGCACATGTGCACCTGCTCTGACTGAAGGTAGCCAGCAACGCTACATCGCTTCCCCCACTGTAAGCCCACCGGTTAGCACACCACCAGCAAGAAATGTTGCGGTGTCGTCGCAAGGCCAAAGCAGTCAGAGACTCACAATGTTTTTGCAACCAAAGACTGAATCTAGGCCATCACCACCATCACCATCATCAACCGCCATGTCCGCCATGTCCACCGCTAGTTCCCCCATATGCAGCTTTCAAGTCCACCCTATGTTTTAAAGAACTGAAAATGCAAATTTGTGGAATTTGCAGCATTAGGAGGTCACATTCACTGAACAAAAAAGCTACTTAACTCCAAAACATCCTAACAGGCCAAGTTACATGTTAACATAGGAACCCTTCTTTGATAACACCTTCACAATTCTTGCATCCATTGCACTTGTGAGTATTTGGAGAGTTTCTGCTTGTATTTCTTTGCATGAAATCAGAATAGCCTCCCAGAGCTGCGGTTTTGATGTGAACTGCCTCCCACCCTCACAGATCTTTTGCTTGATGATACTCCAAAGGATATCTCTGTATTTGGCAACATTCATGTTTCCTTCAATTGCAACCAGTTGTCCTGTCCCTGTAGCTGAAAAGATGAGAAGTGCCTGGTTTTCTCCACACATACCTGTTATGATTTGGTAGCTGAGGAGAGCAGGCAAAAACGGCAATACACCAGAGAGGTTGGAATCTACTGGATTGCAGTACCCTGACTAACCACCACAACTAAAGGCAGCCATGGAGCGTACCTACGTTGGTCCTAGACACCTCGTCACAGCCTGAGAGGTTAACTACACCTAAAGATAGAAAGAGGAAAGCTATCTGCCCCGGAGCAGATCCCCAAAGAACATAGGAAGCCCCCAAACATGTAATGGCGGTTAGACAAGAGGAAATACAGACACAGACAGAAAATAGTATGAGCAAACGTTGGGGCCCAATCTTCCTAGACAGAAAAGGATAGGAAGGACACTTACTGCAATCCAAAAAAAACCCTACAAAAAAACCAACTCTACTAATTGCAAAAACACCTGAGATCACACGACCTCTACCACCTAAATTAGTTCTCTGGTGTAACAAAACTAAGCCGCAGCCACTGAAAAAACTGGAAAAGGCAAATGAACAAATAACAGTGGCTCCAGAAGAACTGAGAGGAGCCCAAGCCCCCCGGGGGGGGGGGGAGACCTGGCTAACCTCACAGAAATGCAGAGAAATATGCAAATGGTAAGCACAAAAACAAAAAACAGAAATATCTTATCTGAGAGCAGGAGAAGAGGCAAGACTCAGCAAGCTTCCAAGTGAACCAGGAACCACAGTTGAGACAAGAACAATTGATCACCGGCAACCATGATGGGAGGGAACCTCCCTTATATAAGACCAGTCTGTAACTCCTGATTGCCAATCCTCATTGAATGGTTCAGTACTGTTTGTAACCACCAGAGGGAGCTTCTGCTCAGAATTCATTTCTAACACATTCACAACAGTACCCCCCCTTGAGGAGGGGTCACCGAATCCTCATTTGGGCAACCAGGTCGGTCAGGATGAGCTCTGTGATACGCACGGATCAGTCTCCTAGCATGGATGTCCGAAACAAACACCCAAGAATTGTCCTCCTGACCATAACCTCTCCACTTAACCAAATACTGGAGTTTCCGTCTAGAAAAACGAGAATCCAATATTTTCTCAACCACATACTCCAGATTGCCCTCAACCAAAACAGGGTCAGGAGGCGCAGCCATAGGAACCACTGGCTCGACAAACCTCTTCAATAAGGACTTGTGGAACACGTTATGGATCTTAAATGTCCCTGGAAGAAGTAAACGAAAGGAAACAGGATTAAGAATCTCCATGATCTTATAAGGTCCAATGAACCTAGGCTTAAACTTAGGAGATGCAACTCTCATAGGGATATTTCTTGAGGACAACCAGACTAAGTCCCCCACTTCAAACCGAGGACCATCAGTCCTATGCCGGTTGGCAAACCGCTGGGCCCTCTCCTGAGAGAGGAACAACCTCTCCACTTCCTGGTCCCAAATCTGCTGCATACGCTCCACAGAAGCCTCCGTCTGTCCCGAAGAAAATCGAGGGTGAAACCCAAAATTGCAGAAAAATGGAGACATCAAAGTGGCAGAGCTAGCCCTATTATTAAGAGCAAACTCAGCCAAAGGCAAAAAAGAGACCCAGTCATCTTGTTCAGCAGACACAAAGCATCTCAGATAAGTCTCCAATGTCTGGTTTGTTCTCTCAGTTTGTCCATTGGTCTGAGGATGAAAGGCCGAGGAGAAAGACAATTGAACACCAAGTTTAGAACAAAAAGTCCTCCAAAATCTGGAAACAAACTGGACTCCTCTGTCAGACACAATGTTCTCAGGAATGCCGTGTAACCGAACCACGTGCTGAAGGAACAAAGGCACCAATTCGGAGGAGGAAGGCAACTTAGATAATGGCACAAGATGTATCATTTTGGAAAACCTATCACAAATCACCCAGATAACGGTCATTCTCTGAGAAACAGGGAGGTCGGAAATGAAATCCATAGAGATATGGGTCCATGGTCTCTTGGGCACAGGCAATGGCATCAACAAACCACTAGAACGAGAGCAAGGCTTGGAGCGAGAGCAAGTCCCGCAGGACTGCACAAATTCCCTGACGTCACGAGACAAAGTAGGCCACCAAAAGGACCGACTAACCAAGTCTCTGGTACCAAAAATTCCGGGATGACCGGCCAACGCGGAACAATGAATCTCAGACATCACACTCTTTTTCCACCGGTCTGGGACAAACAATTTCCCAATAGGGCAGCGCTCGGGTTTATCCTCCTGACACCCTTCCAGAGCCAGTCTCAAATTGGGCGAGATGGCGGAAAGAACTACACCCTCTTTCAAAATAACAGCAGGATCAGATAACTCAGGAGAGTCCACAAGGAAACTCCTCGAGAGGGCATCCGCCTTAATATTCTTAGTGCAAGGAAGAAAGGAAACCACAAAATTAAAACATGTGAAAAACAAGGCCCATCTGGCCTGTCTAGGATTAAGTCGCTTGGCTGATTCCAGATAAACCAGATTCTTATGGTCCGTGAGGACCACCACCTGATGTTTGGCTCCCTCCAGCCAATGTCTCCACTCTTCAAAAGCCCACTTCATGGCCAATAACTCCCGATTACCCACGTCATAATTACGTTCAGTTGGAGAAAATTTTTGAGAGAAAAGGCACAAAGGTTACTTTTAGAGGTCTCTGGATCTCTTTGGGACAAAACGGCACCTGCCCCAATTTCAGAGGCATCAACCTCCACCTGAAATTGCAGAGAAACATCAGGCTGCCGTAGAACAGGAGCAGAAGTGAATCTCTGCTTAAGTTCCTGAAACGCAGAGACTGCCTCAGGAGGCCAATTCACCACATCAGAACCCTTTTTGGTCAAATCAGTCAATGGTTTAACAATAACAGAGAAATTACCAATAAATTTACGATAATATTGGCAAAACCCAAGAATCTCTGAAGAGCCTTTAATGAAGTAGGTTGGACCCAATCACAGATGGCCTGAACCTTGACCGGGTCCATTTCAATAAGAGATGGGGACAAAATGAATCCCAGAAATGAGATCCTCTGTACGCCAAAAAGACACTTTGATCCCTTTACATACAGAGCATTCTCTCTCAAAATTTGGAACACAGTCCGAACATGTTTCACATGAGAGTCCCAGTCATTGGAAAAAATCAAGATATCATCCAAATAAACAATCAGAAATTTATCCACAAAATCCCTGAAAATGTCATTCATGAAGGACTGGAAGACGGAAGGAGCATTAGTGAGCCCAAAGGGCATCACTAGGTACTCAAAATGCTCCTCTGGGGTATTAAACGCCGTCTTCCATTCATCCCCGTGCTTAATGCGAATAAGGTTATACGCCCCCCCTGAGGTCAAGCTTGGTAAACCAAGTAGCACTTTTCACTCTGGAAAACAGGTCAGAAATCAAGGGTAACGGATATTGTTATTTCACAGTGATATTGTTCAAGAGACGATAATCAATACACGGCCTTAATGAACCATCCTTTTTGGCCACAAAGAAAAAACCGGCACCCAAGGGTGAAGAGGATGGTCTGATATGACCCTTCTCCAATGACTCCTTGATATAAGACCGCATAGCGTCATGTTCAGGTACAGACAAGTTAAAAAGGAGACCTTTAGGGAATTTACTACCAGACACTAATTCAATAGCGCAGTCATAGCTCCTATGGGGGGCAAGGATGCAGATTTACTTTCGCTAAACACATCAGAAAAATCAGTCAAAAAGTCAGGAACATCCTGAGCCTGAGGAGAGGCAGAAAAAACAGGAGTGTTGGCATTAACACATTGGCAGCCCCAACTAGTTACAGACACAGATTTCCAATCCAAAACAGGATTATGAGACTGTAACCAAGGGAAACCTAGTACAATAATGTCATGCAGATTATACAGCACCAAAAATTTGCAACTCTCCTGATGATCAGGTTCAACCCTCATTATCACCTGAGTAGAGAACTGGGGTTTATTCTCAGCCAAAGGGGTAGAATCAATCCCCAGTAGGGAAATAGACTTCCGTAGGGGTATCAAGGGAAACCCACAACGTTTAGCAAAATCAAAATCCATCAGGTTAATAGCTGCTCCCGAATCAACAAAAGCCTGAGCAGAAAATGTGGACAGGGAGCAAATCAGGGTAACAGTCAACAGAAATTTAGTCTGAACACTACCCAAGACAACTAAGCGTGCAAAACGTCTTCCCCGCTTAGGACAGACTGAAATAGCATGAGAGGCGTCACCACAGTAGAAACATAACCAATTGCGTTTTCGAAACTCATGACGCTGTGCCCCAGAAGCCACTCTATCACACTGCATGAGTTCGGAAGCTGGTTCAAGAGGCAACACTATTCCACGCATACCTCTACGCTCACGCAAACGTCTGTCAATTTGAATCGCTAATGACATAGAATCATTGAGACCAGAGGGAGCAGGGAAACCCACCATAACATCTTTTACTTTCTCTGACAGACCCTTCCGAAAAAGGGCTGCCAAAGCATCATCATTCCAGTTGGTCAGGACTGCCCACTTTCGGAATCTCTGACAGTACAACTCAGCATCCTCAAGCCCCTGATTTAATGCCAACAAGGTTTTTTCAGCTTGATCAGTGACATTAGGTTCATCGTACACTAACCCCAAAGCCAGAAAAAATGCATCAACATCACTCAAAACAGGGTCCCCAGGTGTCAGGGAAAAAGCCCAATCCTGAGGATCGCCGCGCAGGAGAGAGATGACAATTTGAACCTGCTGTGCTGCGTTCCCTGAGGACTTAGGTTTTAAGACAAAAAACAACTTACAGTTATTTTTGAAATTCAGAAATTTAGCTCGATCCCCCAAAAATAAATCTGGCATGGGGATCCTAGGTTCCACAACCGGCAACCCTGCAAGATAGGTAGCAATACTCCGAACTTCAGTGGCAAGCTGATCCACACGGCCAGACAACTGTGCAAACTCCATTGAGAGAAAAAAAAATCCTCCTCAGCACCCAGAGAAAAAGAGGGAAATATGCAACAAACAGAGAAAAAAAAATTCTGACAACTTTCTCTTATCTTTTTCCTTTTACTATTTTTCCCTTCTGTTGAGTACCATATAATTTTCAGTTTGGCCAGTGATACTGTTATGATTTGGTAGCTGAGGAGAGCAGGCAAAAACGGCAATACACCAGAGAGGTTGGAATCTACTGGATTGCAGTACCCTGACTAACCACCACAACTAAAGGCAGCCGTGGAGCGTACCTACGTTGGTCCTAGACGCCTCGTCACAGCCTGAGAGGTTAACTACACCTAAAGATAGAAAGAGGAAAGCTATCTGCCCCGGAGCAGATCCCCAAAGAACATAGGAAGCCCCCAAACATGTAATGGCGGTTAGACAAGAGGAAATACAGACACAGACAGAAAATAGTATGAGCAAACGTTGGGGCCCAATCTTCCCAGACAGAAAAGGATAGGAAGGACACTTACTGCAATCCAAAAAAACCCTAAAAAATACCAACTCTACTAATTGCAAAAACACCTGAGATCACACAACCTCTACCACCTAAATTAGTTCTCTGGTGTAACAAAACTAAGCCGCAGCCACTGAAAAAACTGGAAAAGGCAAATGAACAAATAACAGTGGCTCCAGAAGAACTGAGAGGAGCCCAAGCCCCCCGGGGGGGGGAGACCTGGCTAACCTCACAGAAATGCAGAGAAATATGCAAATGGTAAGCACAAAAACAAAAAACAGAAAATATCTTATCTGAGAGCAGGAGAAGAGGCAAGACTCAGCAAGCTTCCAAGTGAGCCAGGAACCACAGTTGAGACAAGAACAATTGATCACCGGCAACCATGATGGGAGGGAACCTCCCTTATATAAGACCAATCTGTAACTCCTGATTGCCAATCCTCATTGAATGGTTCAGTACTGTTTGTAACCACCAGAGGGAGCTTCTGCTCAGAATTCATTTCTAACACATTCACAACACATACCGCTTAGAATTATCATCAAAAAGTTCTATCTTCGTCTCATCAAACCAGAGAATCGTATTTCTCATAGTCTGAGAGTTCTTCACTAGTTTTTTTTAGCAAACTCTATGCGGGCTTTCATCTGTCTGGCACTGAGGAGAGGCTTCCATTGGGCCACTGTGCCATAAAGGCCTGACTGGTGGAGGGCTGCAGTGATTGTTGACTTTGTGGAACTTTCTGCCATCTCCCTACTACATCTGTGGAGCTCTGCCACAGTGATCTAGAGGTTCTTCTTTATTTCTCTCACCAAGGCTCTTCTCCCACGTCTGCTCAGTTTGGCTGGATGGCCAAGTCTAGGAAGACTTCTGGTGGTCCCAAGCTTCTTCCATTTAAGTATTATGGTGGCCACTGTGCTCTTAGGAACCTTGAGTACTGCAGAAATTCTTTTGTAACCTTGGACAGATCTATGCCTTGCCACAATTCTGTCTCTGAGCTCCTTGGCCAGTTCCTTTGACCTCATGATTATTATTTGGTCAGACATGCATTGTGAGCTATGAGGTCTTATATAGACAGGTGTGTGCCTTTACAAATCAAGTCCTATCAGTTTAATTAAACACAGCTGGACTCCAATGAAGGAGTAGAACCATCTCAAGGAGGATCACATGAAAATGAACAGCATGTGACTTAAATATGAGTGTCCGAACAAAGTGTTTGAATACTTATGACCATGTAATATTTAAGTTTTTCTTTTTTATTAAATTTGCAAAAAATTTCTACATTTCTGCTTTTTTTCAGTCAAGATGGGAAGCAGAGTGTACATTAATGAGAAAAAAATGAACTTTTTTGAATTTACCAAATGGCTGCAATGAAACAAGAGTGAAAAATTTAAAGGGGTCTGAATACTTTCCGTACCCACTGTAAGTTTGAAATGTTACACAAAGCACAAAATACTCTATGGATGGCTAATTGAATCCAGACAAATTTTTAAACTTTCTTTGGGCGCGTTATATACCACTGAAATTTAACAGAAAGCACGTAATACTTTATGGATGATTAACTGAATCACCAAAACATTTTCAACACTTTTTTGGAGTGTAATATACCACCAAAATTTAAAAGAAAGTACATAATATTTTATGGATGATTAACTGAATGCCGAAAAAAATTTTGAACGCTTTTTGAATTTTTTGTACAACCGAAATTTAACACAAAGTACGTAATACTCTTTGTGTGACTAATTGAATCCACGAAAATTTTTGACCGCTTTTTTGGAGTTTCATATACCACCGAAATTTAACACAAAGCATGTAATACTCTATGGATGACTAATTAAATACAGAAAAAATTTTGAATGCTTTTTTGATGTGATTTATGCCACCAAAATTTTATACAATGTTTGAAGCACTCTGTGGATGACAAAGTAGAAAATATTTTCATCCCTAAAATAAAAAATGTGGTCACGTGCAGCTATATATATATTTAGTAACTGACTGAAAAGCTCTAAGCCCTGCACAATGTATCTGATACAAACAGCAAAGTGCAAGATTACCCCTTAGAAGGACTGTTAGTATAATGATTCAGCCTCAGCACCAGTATCAACACTGGCAGACTCTGATTAGTTAATCTATGCTCACACAGGCCTGGACAACCACTATCTATCTTCAATAAGAAACAGTAAAGAGAGGGGTGCAATAGCGCAGTTACCCAATTAACAATTAGTTGACTATAAGGTAAAATTCTCACCTTTACACGTTGTGAGTATGCACAACACATATAATGAGTTTATCAGGAGTGCTGCAGATGGCACCAGACCCACGAATGATCTTCAAGAAATTCTGGACAGGATATTCGAGATGCCGACATTTCCGCGCTCCTCCAAAATCAAGCAAGGAAACCACTGAGTTCAGAAGAGTTGCATACTTTATTCAGGGCTATAAAACTATGAATTTCTTGGACATCCTGTCCACTTCCTCAGGTGCATAGCCAATACTAACCACAAGGTATCACTCACATATATAGGGTGGATTGAACATAGAAAAAATGGGCGTCAAATATATCTGGCGCCCTGAACGTTGAAGTTATATTTAAAATACATTATCTGTTCAACAGTGTAATAATTATAGGGGATAACTCAGGAGACTTCTTGCGTGGAACAAGACAACTGCAGGACACAGTCATACAAGTGGTAAAGTCTATATTATCACACGGTGATTCAAACAGGCGCAAAGCCAAGCTCAAGTCCATAACACTTGGTGCAGATATTAAATGCAGGTTAACAGTCTATAGGAATCTTCAGAGAGAGATGCAATCAATCAGAGAGTCTATGAAGCACAATTATACTTGAGGATACTTGACACGAATAAGTCTTAGTTTAGTCCAAGCACAGGTTGACAGTTCAAATGATATCTTTAGCTCAACCAGGGAGGCCTGGGTGATAGTCTCAGGTTTAAGCAGCGCAGTGCTGCAACAGCTTACATGTCCAGCAAATGCAGAAGGGAGTAACACAAGCAGCCAGATGAAGGAGGATTACTGGAAACCGGTGTATGCAGCAGGAACTCAGAGCAGAATAGAAGGATCATAAACAGGTTCACAGGAGCAGGTACAAAGCCATGTAGCCACCAGAGGTCAGAAGCTGGATGCAAGGCAGAATTCTCTAGCACAGACTAAAGGCTGGGGTAGAGTTATATAGCAGGAAGACACAGTGCACATGAGACCAAAGACGCCATCTTGGAAAAGGGTAGTAATGCACAAAAGGTGATAAAAAATGTTCAGAGACCTAACATTACTCCCTCCTTAGAAGCGGCCTCAGGACGATCCTGGACCTGGTTTCTCAGGGAATCTCTGATGAAAATGAGAAATCTTCTTTTGGGCATTGATGTTTTCCACTGGTTCCCAAGAGTCTTCCTCAGGGGATATCCCTGCCATCTTATTAGATATTGAAGTCGATTCCTGCGAATTCTGGAATCAATAATTTCCTCCACCACAAATTGTTCTTGCCCATGAATCACCACAGGCTGCGGAGGTGGCACAGCACGTCCCTGGAAGGTATTAGGAGATACAGGCTTTAGTAAAGATACATGGAAAACTGGGTGTACCTTCATAGTCCTAGGCAGCTTCAGATGGCAGGCCACGGAGCTCACAATATCGTTGATCTTGAAAGGGCCAAGGAACTACTGTCCAAGTTTTTGTGAAGGAACGTATAATTTCAGATTCTTAGTTGCTAACCACACGGAATCTCCTACCTTGAACATGGGTGCAGGTTTACAGAATCTATCAGCCGATCTCTTATAAGGTTCTTGAGCTGTGGTCAGGGACTCCTTCAGAACCTCCAAATTTTGCTTCATTGCAGTCAGTCTTTCCTCCACTGCCGGAACCGGAGAATTAATCGGAGACCTAGGTAAGATACACGGATGATAACCCAGATTGGCAAAGAAAGGTGTAAATTTAGTGGAGGCGCTCTGAGAATTGTTGTATGAAAATTTGGCTAACGGTAGAAACTCCAACCAATCATCCTGGAGATGGCTGACATAGCATCTTAGATATTGTTCCAGCGTTTGGTTGGTACGCTCAGTCTGACCATTTGTCTGGGGATGGTAAGTGGAATAGAGACAGACATTAATATTGAGTGCAGAGCAAAACCCCTTCCAGAATCTTGAAGTGAACTGTACTCCACGGGCAGAGATGATCTCATCCAGGACCCCATGCAGCCAAAAGACATTCTGTATAACCAAGTTCACGGTATCCTTAGCTGAGGGGAGGCCGGTGCATGGAACAAAATGAGCGGCTTTAGTCAGGCGATCAACTACCACCAAGATCGTATTCATGCCCCCCGATGTAAGCAGCTCCACAATAAAGTCCATTGATATAGACCCCCAAGGGTGGGACGGAACAGGTAATGGTTGCAGAAGACCCGTAGGTGCCACATGAGGAGTCTTGTAACGAGCACATACCTTGCAAGAGAGAACATAGTCCTTGGTATCCTTCAGGCAAGTTGGCCACCAGAAAAATCAGCTTAGGAACTCTTGTGTCTTCTGTACCCCCCTGTGACCAGCCAACTTGGAGTCATGTACCAACTTGAGGATCTGCAGACAGACGGTTTCAGGGATGTAGAAACATCGATCTCTGAACCACATGCCACCCTTAAAGACAAGATTAATATCAACAGGTGGGTTGGCCAGAAATACATCACCGTCATAAGCCTCCCTGCACTACTTCCACAAGTCTTGATCGTGGATAACTCCGATGAAATTGGCATCAGATAGAATGATCTTGGACGGGGCTCCAGGTACGGAATCCGCAGCATGGATTCGGACTAAAGCATCAACCTTCCCATTACGAGAACCTGGACGGTACGAGATAACAAAATTAAATTGATTTAGAAATAAATTCCAACGAGCCTGACGAGGAGAAAGACATCTAGCGGATCTAAGGAACTTTAAATTGCGATGGTCAGTTAGCACTACGATCTGTTGTGCAGCTCCTTGCAGATGATGCCTCCATTCCTTGAAAGCCGCAATAATAGCCAGTAATTCCTTGTCTCCCACGTCGTAATTCTTCTCTGCTGAGGTTAGTCTACGGGAAAAGAAAGCACAAGGATGTAGCAGCCCCTTCTCTCCAGTTCTTTGGGAGAGAATAGCCCCCAAAGCATTATCAGAAGCGTCCACCTCACAATGAAAGAAAGTGTTGGATCTGGGTGTATCAACAGTGGTGCTGAGTAGTGTTGAGCATTCCGATACCGCAAGTATCGGGTATCGGCCGATATTCGCGTTATCGGAATTCCGATACTTAATTCCGATACTTTTTCCATATCGTATACCGGAATCGGAAGTTCCCATAATTCTTTGAGAGGCAATGTGATTTTAGTCAGCCAATGAGGAATCCTACGAAGTGTGGGCACATCCTGTAATGCTGCGGTCATCTTAACTAATGGCATGGCTGTGATTGGCTGCTGAAATGATGTCAGAATGCACTATAAAAGGCGCCGCCGCCATTTTAGCGTCACTGTGCTGTGAACTCAGTAAGGGACAGAACGCTACTCTGCTCACTCTGAGGGACAGTTAGATATTGCGATTTTGTGTACTACTGTGCTTGAGGCAGGCTAGTTTACCAACCGCTGTGTAAAGCTTCATTTTGCCAGTGTTGTTTTAACAGCTCTGTGCAAGGTGTGTGTGTGACAGTGCAGGTGACGCTGCAGTTTGCTCTGCATCCACCGCTGTTTGTAGGCATCTGCACGTGTCACTGACTCTTTTTTTTTTTTTTTTATTTTGTGGAATTGGTGCAGCTCCATTATATTAGAAAAAAAAATCAAATCTATTAGTGTGACGTGCTTCCATCCGTATACAATACATTGGTTGCAAACACTATAGAAGTACAGAAAGGAGCTTTTCACAGATTGTGGACAGTTGTGTTTCAGTGTTCACTTCAGTCTGTGTTTTTTACTTTTTTTAGTGCAGATCACGCTACAGTTACATGTTCAAGCACTGCTGCTTGTACTCTGCTGAGCGTGTCTCAGTGGCTCATCCTTTTCATTTATCTCCAATTGGTTCTGCTACATTCCATTTAAAATAAATCTAATCTATTACTAATAGATTAGATTTATTTTAAATGGAATGTAGCAGAACCAATTGGAGATAAATGAAAAGGATGAGCCACTGAGACACGCTCAGCAGAGTACAAGCAGCAGTGCTTGAACATGTAACTGGAGCGTGATCTGCACTAAAAAAAGTAAAAAACACAGACTGAAGTGAACACTGAAACACAACTGTCCACAATCTGTGAAAAGCTCCTTTCTGTACTTCTATAGTGTTTGCAACCAATGTATTGTATACGGATGGAAGCGCGTCACACTAATAGACTATTAGTGTGACGCGCTTCCATCCGTATACAATACATTGGTTGCAAACACTATAGAAGTACAGAAAGGAGCTTTTCACAGATTGTGGACAGTTGTGTTTCAGTGTTCACTTCAGTCTGTGTTTTTTACTTTTTTGAGTGCAGATCACGCTCCAGTTACTTGTTCAAGCACTGCTGCTTGTACTCTGCTGAGCGTGTCTCAGTGGCTCATCCTTTTCATTTATCTCCAATTGGTTCTGCTACATTCCATTTAAAATAAATCTAATCTATTAGTGTGACGCGCTTCCATCCGTATACAATACATTGGTTGCAAACACTATAGAAGTACAGAAAGGAGCTTTTCACAGATTGTGGACAGTTGTGTTTCAGTGTTCACTTCAGTCTGTGTTTTTTACTTTTTTGAGTGCAGATCACGCTCCAGTTACTTGTTCAAGCACTGCTGCTTGTACTCTGCTGAGCGTGTCTCAGTGGCTCATCCTTTTCATTTATCTCCAATTGGTTCTGCTACATTCCATTTAAAATAAATCTAATCTATTAGTGTGACGCGCTTCCATCCGTATACAATACATTGGTTGCAAACACTATAGAAGTACAGAAAGGAGCTTTTCACAGATTGTGGACAGTTGTGTTTCAGTGTTCACTTCAGTCTGTGTTTTTTACTTTTTTGAGTGCAGATCACGCTCCAGTTACTTGTTCAAGCACTGCTGCTTGTACTCTGCTGAGCGTGTCTCAGTGGCTCATCCTTTTCATTTATCTCCAATTGGTTCTGCTACATTCCATTTAAAATAAATCTAATCTATTAGTGTGACGCGCTTCCATCCGTATACAATACATTGGTTGCAAACACTATAGAAGTACAGAAAGGAGCTTTTCACAGATTGTGGACAGTTGTGTTTCAGTGTTCACTTCAGTCTGTGTTTTTTACTTTTTTGAGTGCAGATCACGCTCCAGTTACATGTTCAAGCACTGCTGCTTGTACTCTGCTGAGCGTGTCTCAGTGGCTCATCCTTTTCATTTATCTCCAATTGGTTCTGCTACATTCCATTTAAAATAAATCTAATCTATTAGTGTGACGCGCTTCCATCCGTATACAATACATTGGTTGCAAACACTATAGAAGTACAGAAAGGAGCTTTTCACAGATTGTGGACAGTTGTGTTTCAGTGTTCACTTCAGTCTGTGTTTTTTACTTTTTTGAGTGCAGATCACGCTCCAGTTACATGTTCAAGCACTGCTGCTTGTACTCTGCTGAGCGTGTCTCAGTGGCTCATCCTTTTCATTTATCTCCAATTGGTTCTGCTACATTCCATTTAAAATAAATCTAATCTATTAGTGTGACGCGCTTCCATCCGTATACAATACATTGGTTGCAAACAATATAGAAGTACACAAACGGGCCTTTCACAGCTACTGAACATGGGTTTTTAATTTTTAACTAAAATATGTATTTTTTCAAATGACACAAATATAAGTAATGTTGAAGAGGAATAGTCCTACATCCATTGTTTGCACAATATTACAGGTGTACATCATGTCCCTTAATCAACAATGTATTATTATATTTACTTGTATGCTTTTATTTAAAAGCCAAGAACACAGAAGGATAACCTTCGCACTGCAGCTGTTGTCAAAGTTCAACCCACATTATGCACTTCCAACATTGCAGCATTTGAGGCATGATGTGAGTTGGATTGGTCAAAGTTATGGAGTGAGAAGGTTCACCATCAGTACCCTATAGCATAAGTATGCTTTTGTGTTAGCATTTGTGTTAGACATGTGGATATCTGCCATAATATGTCACAATTATTTAGTTACAGATTTGTTACCAACACTAATCATTGAATGGTTTTAAATTTGACGTTTCACTTGTTTACAGCTTAGAAATAAGGGTGTAGCCTGATATCTATGTGTAGCACTAGCCACTTTAACATGTCATGTTTTTTTAAACATGTGTAGCTAGGTAGCAGTAATTTTTGCCGGACACACAGCAGGGGAACAGCAGGCGTTACTGAACCCCACTATCACTATAGCTTGTGTATTGGTCTGTGGACACGACACTTCTGAGCAGCAACTGGCAGTGTTGTAGCCCAGGGAGTATAGCTCAGGTGGTAGAAAGATGAACATAACAGGAGACATGGAAAACGTTGTCAACCAGTTAGTTAATCTGAAACCGGACAGGCAAATTCAGGCGAGATCCATGCCTAGTTCATTTTCAGAAAAGTAAGCCGTTCTACATTATCGTAGGATAGTCGCATGCAACGGTCTGTTAGTACACCACCTGCAGCAGTAAAGACGCGCTCCGATAATACACTGCCAGCAGATCAAGCCAGCACCTCCAATGCATACTGGCTAAGCTCTGGCCATGTATCCAGCTTAGAGACACAAAACTTGAATGGGGAAGAGCCATCTGAGAGTACACTGAGAGGGCAAGACATGTAGTCTGTAACCATCTTACGGAAATGTTGCCTCCTGCTGACTGGAGCCGTCTCGGATGGTGTAGACATTGGTGGCGCTGCCACAAAACTTCGACACATTTGGAACATACTGTTCTTGCCCTGTGCAGAGGCGCTGCTTGTGCTCCCTCTTGTTGCAGAGCTGTCTCCACTGCCTCGACGCACAGAGCTGCTTTGTAAATCAGTAGCAGCAGCAGTGCTCTCGGCTGGAATGGAGAACATTATGGATTGCACCAGTGTGTCTTGGTACTTCCGCATTTTACGCTCCCGGTTCAACGGTGTGATGAGGCTTTGTAAGTTGTCCCGGTAGCGAGGGTCTAGGAGGGTGTACACCCAATAATCAGACGTGGTGTGAATGTGTTCGATGCGGCGGTCGTTTCTCAGCCACTGCAGCATGAAATCAACCATGTGCTGCAGACTCCCAACTGGCCAAGAAACGTTGTCCCCTGCAAGAGGCGTCATCTCCGCCTGCTGTGCATCACCCCACCCTTGGTCTACATACTGACTAGAGCATTGTCTACCTCCCTCTGGAGCGATGTCTTCCTCCTCCATTGACTCCTCCTCATCCTCCTCACAAAGTCCTTCAAATACATATAAATTTACAAAATTTAAAACTCAAAATTTAAAAACTTTGTATCATAATTCTGTAACATCAGTTTATGGAAACACAATAGCATTACAAAAGGATAGACAAAAAATGTACATTATGTGCTTTGTAAATACATTAAAAGTTTGTAATGGTTATGAAAATATAGACAGCGACTCTGGAGGTTCAATTGTTGATACAGCATGGTACTTTGAAAGTCCTCCAGCCCTTTGTGAGGAACCACGTTGCGCTGACTGTCCAGAAGGTGATGGAATTTGTGACTCCTCATCCTCCTCACAAAGTCCTTCAAATACATATAAATTTACAAAATTTAAAACTCAAAATTTAAAAACTTTGTATCATAATTCTGTAACATCAGTTTATGGAAACACAATAGCATTACAAAAGGATAGACAAAAAATGTACATTATGTGCTTTGTAAATACATTAAAAGTTTGTAATGGTTATGAAAATATAGACAGCGACTCTGGAGGTTCAATTGTTGATACAGCATGGTACTTTGAAAGTCCTCCAGCCCTTTGTGAGGAACCACGTTGCGCTGACTGTCCAGAAGGTGATGGAATTTGTGACTCCTCATCCTCCACCTCTTCCAAAACCTCATGCCTTAGTGCTTGCAGTGTTTTTTGAAGCAGGCAGATAAGGGGGACAGTCAGGCTGACTAGTGCATCATCTGCACTCGCCATCCGCGTTGACTCATCAAACGCACGCAAAACGTGGCAGATATCCTTCATAGAGTTATTCGCCACTCATTACACTGGCAGTGGCTGCCCATTCATTATAGGATCCAATTCTAATTACTGGTTCTCACCAACATAGCTCTCCACAGCGCAGCACCCCCCTACATCTCCTCCCTTATTTATATTTATCGGCCTAACCGACTGCTGCACTCTGCAAACGACCTTCGACTAACCTCTGCACTAATCCGTACCTCCCACTCCCAACTCCAAGACTTCACCCGCGCTGCGCCAATCCTCTGGAATGCTCTACCCCAAGAAATTAGGACTATCCGCAATTTGGATGGTTTCAGGCGCTCCCTCAAAACACATTTGTTCACAGTGGCCTATCACATTCACTAATCAAAGTCATTCTATGTGTAATTCTGTGTGTGTAGCCCATTCACTATCTCCATGCATCCCTCACTTCCTTAAAATGGCTGGACCATCATTGTAAAAACACCATTGTATATAAACACCTGTACTTTGTATCTCCCACACCTCATTGTAGATTGTAAGCTTTCACCAGCAGGGGCGGCTGATTTTGCTTTAATTATTGTATTGTTAACGTTGTTACTTATGACTCGTGTTTTGAAACTGTTAAACTGTAAAGCACTGCGGAATATTATGGCGCTATATAAATAAATAATATTATTATTCTTATTATAGAGGCCCACTCAGTAGTGGTGAAGTGTGAACGCCGCAAATTGCGAGTTGACTGCGCCTGATGCAGCTGATACTCCATTACTGTTGGCTGCTGCTCACACAACCGCTCCAACATATGTAACGAGGAATTCCACCTGGTGGGTACGTCACATATAATGCGATGTTCATGAAGGTGAAATCTGCGTTGCAGAGCTGCAATCAGCGATCTGGCCATGCTGGAACGTCGCAAGTGAGCGCACTCTAGGCGGACCTTGTGCAGCAGTGCATCAAGATCCGGATAGTCCCTCAAAAAACTCTGCACGACCAAGTTGAGCACATATGACAGACATGGTATGTGAGTGAGGTTGCCAAGGCCCAGAGCTGACACCAGATTTCGGCCATTGTCACACACTACCAAGCCTGCCTGTAGATTCTCTTCCAAAAACCACACGTCGCTCTCCTGCTTTATGGCATTACAGAGCTCCTGCGCTGTGTGGCTAAGATTCCCCATGGAAATTAATTTCAGGATGGCCTGTTGACATTTGGACACGGCTGTGCTCATATCGGTCGCAACAGGTAAACGTTCACGGGTCCATGTGGAGGTAGACCGTGACGGCTCCTGCAGCGATGATTCTGAGGAACTGGAATAGGAGGAGGAATCAATGTGTACAGACTTGATTCCTGCAATCCTTGGAGTTGGCAGAACACGTACAGCGCCACTCGCAAGATCAGTACCCGGCTGCACAACATTGACCCAATGGGCAGTGAGGGAAAGGTATTGTCCCTGGCCATGGGTGTTAGAACCCTCTTGTTAGGTTTTGTTTCAGTTTGCTGGTCACATGACCTTTTTTCCCTATTTAGTCTGGCTCCGCCCTTCTGGCTTTGCTTGACTTCATTGTATTATCTACTGTTAAGCTAGCCGGGTGCTTAGGTGCCTTAATCTGTGAGTTTTGCTTGATGTTAGGATCACAAAGTATTTATTTTTCTGTTTAATTATCCATGCTACAATTTATGTAGATAGGAGGTGTCCACCTTTTCTCCCAGTCCCTAGATCTTGTAGGGATTACTCCCTCGCAACTATAGGTCTTCGTTCACACTAGATGAGGACTTTAGCGGGTCTGGTCGCAGGATCAGGTTCCCCGTTACATCGTAGGGATTCAGCTTAGTTGTATTGTAGGGACAGAATTCCCTTCTTTCCTTACTGGTTGTAGCAGATCATAACAATGGGTACTGGTCCACGCATCGGTGGTCAGGTGGACCTTGCTACTGAGGGCTTTTAGTAGCGCATGTTTAATTTTTCCCTCAACATGCTTTTGCAGACCAGGGACGGCTTGCCTGCTGAAATGAAATCGGCTTGGCACATTGTATTGTGGGATTGACAATGATATTCAGTTACGGAAACTGTCTGTCTCCACCAGCCTGAATCACAGCATTTCAAGGGACAGGAGTTTTGCAATGCCAGCATTCAGAGCCTGTGCTCGTGCATGGTTTGCGGAGTATGGCCGTCTTTTATCCCATGCCTGTGCTACCGCTGGCTGTTTTGTGGCCTGGGAGTGTGAGGATGACAGGGAACTTGCTGCTGTGTGTGGAATAACAGTTTGTCTCTGGACAACAGTGGCCGAGGTTCTTCCATGGCGATCCTGTGAGGAAGCATAACCAGCTGTGTGTGAGCTCGATGAAGAGGCTTCAACACAACCTGAAGATGTAGGTGCTGCTGTAGGTTGGCCTACATCTCCAGTGTGTCTTTGTAACTCAACTACGTGCTTTGTCCGCACATGTTTCCACATATTTGTGGTATTGAGGTGACTGACACTTTTAGCTATTTTTAATTTTTGATTACACAGCTTGCATTTCACATAGCAAATATCATGTGCAAGTGTGTGAAAAAAGGACCACGCAGTGCAAGTCCTGGGAGCGCACGTTTTGACTTTTGGAAGACAACTGCTCCGAACAGGTGCCAAACTGGAGGCTACAGGCAACCGAGTCTGCAGCCTAACTCTCCCTCCTGTTTGTACCGTTGGGGCAATGTCTTCCTCTATCTTCCTTCTATCACTAACCATTTCTCTAGGCCTCTCCCAGCTTTCAACCAAAGTACTGGTTCTCACCCACAAAGCTCTCCACAGTGCAGCACCCCTCCTACATCTCCTCCCTCATTTCTATCTATCGGCCTAACCGACTGCTGCGCTCTGCAAACGACTTTCGACTAACCTCTGCACTAATACGTACCTCCCACTCCCGACTCCAAGACTTCTCCTGCTCTACGCCAATCCTCTGGAATGCTGTACCCCAAGAAATTAGGACTATCCACAATTTGCATGGTTTCAGGCGCTCCCTCAAAACACATTTGTTCAGAGCGGCCTATCACATTCACTAATCAAAGTCATTCTATGTATTCTGTGTAAGTGTGTGTGTGTCTCTAGCCCATTCACTATCTCCATCCCTCAGTCCCTTAAGATGGCTGGAACATCATTGTAAATGCACCATTGTATATAAACACCTATACTTTGTATCTCCCCCATCTCATTGTACATTGTAAGCTGTCACGAGCAGGGGCGACTTATTTAGCTTAAATTATTGTATTGTTAACGTTGTTACTTATGACTTGTGTTCTGAAACTGCTAAACTGTAAAGCGCTGCGGAATATGATGGCGCTATATAAATAAATATTATTATTATTCCTCTGAGCTGCTCCCACCACCTTCCTGTTCTTCATGCCATGTTGGGTATTGGACCTCATCATCTCCACTACCCTCTTCCAACACCTGCTGTTGGGTGGTCTGGCCAGCACCATGCTCAACAGAAACTGGCACCTGGGTCTCATCATCATCATCAGATGCGTTCTGCGGTGTGCTGACCATCGGCACTGTCTCACCCGCCTCTTCAGATTCAGAGAGACACAGCTGTTGCGCATCACTGCATACTCCCTCTTCTTCACATTACAGAATGCTGCTTGGCTGGGCCCCTGTTTGCAAGCCAATAGATTCTGAGAACAGAAGCAGACACTCAGCTGGCTCCTGTACAGAACTCTCTGACTGCCTGGGCAATTTGCCAGGCGGTGAAGAGACAGATGGTTGCCCAACAGTGCTGTGGTCCTGAGAGGAGGTGGAAGCAATTGAAGTCGATGCATTGGCTGAGATCCAAACAACAACGGCTTCAATTTGTTCTTCCCGCAGCAGGGGGGTACTCCGAGCTCCTACAAAAGTGCGCATAAAGGAACGCTCACGGCCCGGGGAAAACTGGTGGATGCTGTGTCACTGGGGGCCGCAGCAGCCACAGAATCCCCACGTCCTCTCCCTGAAGAAACTCCACGACCACGTGCCTTACTCCCTGCCTTCTTCATCTTGGTAGATTGATAAAGAAAGTCTGAAAAGTTATAAGGCCTAAGTGTGGTTATTCCGCAGAGACTGCAGTGAACACTGCACACAACTGTTCAGTAGGTGTGAAAGGCCCCTTTGTGTACTTCTATAGTGTTTGCAACCAATGTATTGTATACGGATGGAAGCGCGTCACACTAATAGATTTTATTTATTTGTAATAGAGTGGAGCAGCAACAATTAGAGAAAAATTTCAAGGATGTGCCAGTGACACACGCTCAGCAGACTACAACCAGCAGTGGTTGAAGAACTAACTGGAGCGTGATCTGCACTCCAAAAAGGAAAACCTCAGACTACAGTGAACACTGCACACAACTGTTCACTACCCAACGCGTCTCAGCAGGAAGGCAGTCTGTGCGTCAAAACAAAGGCGCAAGCATACATCCACGTACCCTGTTTATAAAGCTATATAAAAAAAATTATGTAGTAGTGACGCACACTTTATTGAGGTACAGTATTACATCGCCATTCACCATCTGTGGCTATGCAGTCTCATCTATATATACCTTATCTATCCGTTGTCATGCTTGCAAGTCGACAGTCAGGCATAAATAGCAATTTTCACTATGCACTATGCACTTTTTAAAGGTTATGTTTGTTAATAAACATGATTATTGCCACATATTATGAGTATTACATGATGGAAATTGTATAATTTTGTATAAACTGTTTAGTGACATTATTCAGCAAATGTAACATTTTAGTAATGTCACAGATAACTTGTAATGCTGATGATGTTTTGAAGTCAGACATTCATTGTCTATACAATAAAAATGGTGTACATACTGTTACTTATCCATCATTAATGGATTCAGATATGTACTTGTATGCTTTTATGTACAACCGTATAGCAGATTCCTTAACTAATTTATTTTGTGGTTTGCATTGCTGTTCAACATGTTAATGTATGTGTTTATGTTTGTCAATTCTTTATTTATCTAGATATTAGTTTAAATGAAATCATCATCTTATGGTAGTAAAGGTTATCTTTCTCTTGTTTGAAGTATAGACATTTAAAATTGACAGGTAACAAGGAAATTACTTGATCTAGTATTTAAACATCCTCCTTGACCCTGGGCTCCAACACCGCCAGTTGTTGCTCGGAAGTGCTGTTAGCACAGTCAACACTTGCTCCTGTGTTACTGGGGTTCAGTAACGTCAGCTGGTCCTCGGTTGTGCCATTGGCTCTTTTCCTTCTGCTGCCCCTCCGGGTTCCAGTACCGTCAGCTGGTTCTCCGCAGTGCCTTTGGCCTAGGTGCCTCCATCTTGGTATCCGAGTTCCAGCAATGTCTGCTGGTCCTTGGTAGTGCTTTGGAGCACAGGTACCTCCTGCTTAGTAACCGTGTCCCAGTAACGTCAGCTGGTCCTCGGTTGTGCCATTGGCTCTTTTCCTTCTGCTGCCCCTCCGGGTTCCAGTACCGTCAGCTGGTTCTCCGCAGTGCCTTTGGCCTAGGTGCCTCCATCTTGGTATCCGAGTTCCAGCAACGTCTGCTGGTCCTTGGTAGTGCTTTGGAGCACAGGTACCTCCTGCTTAGTAACCGTGTCCCAGTAACATCAGCTGGTACAAGATTGTGCTACAAATACAAGATACGGAACAAGAGACACAAGAACAATAAGCAGAAGATCTAAAAGCAGAAGAACATGAAGTATAAGACCAAAATGAAGAGCAAAATATATGCTCTAAATTCTAAGCAGAAGAAGACTAAGCAGTGTATGGGGGTGAGTCCGTTCCTCCTCGTGGTGCCCCTGGAAAATGCCTGCTGCTGCAGGCTAAACTGAACACGGACAAATACTGTTGTAATTTAAATCTTTTGTGACAGCAAGAACGGAAGGATGAAAAATTCATACTTTGACAGATTACAAGTACAGGATTCTCTGTCACAAATAAGAATATGATGAAGAAGATGAAGCAGAATATGAATAAGAATAATAGTTTAATAAGAAGAATATGAGTAATGTTAACAAAGATGAATAGCAAGAAGTTTAAGAAGAAGATAAAGAAGGTGAAGATGAAGAATAATTTGATGAAAAAGATGATGCTGCAGAAGATTATGAAGGAGAAAGTGTGTGAAAAGTTAAAAAGGTGAAGATGAAGAGCATGGAAGTTGTGTAATATACATATTTGCCAAAATATAAAAAACGTTAACATTGTCAATTTCTTCGTCAATCCGAACATCTTTAAAAAAAAAAATATTTATGCTATTCCATTTGATTGGGTTAAACATCTATGCCTTTAATGTCTCCTCAACCTTCCCCAATACATTCTACATTACTCTTTCTTGTTTTCCTTCATGTACAATTAACCAACAAGGCAAGAATGGGTTTTTTTTAATTTCGATATTTTGTTCCCATAGACTTACATGGGACTTCCGGTATCGATATCGGGTATCGCCGATATTTTAGTGATATCGGCGATACCATTCCGATTCCGATACTTTAGGATATCGGAAAGTATCGCTCAACTCTAGTGCTGAGGTGAAACAGATCAAAAGCTTCTTGAGCCAGTGAAGACCACTTACAAGGCTTTTCCTTCTTTGTCAAGGAAATAATGGGATGGACAATATCAGAAAAATTTTGAATGAAACGTCTGTAGAAATTTGCAAAACCAATAAAAAGTTGGACCTCCTGAACGTTCTTGGGTACCGGCTAGTCAAGGATAGCCTGAATCTTACCAGATTCCATGTTCAGCCCCTGAGGAGAGATGATATAACGTAAGAACTGTATCTCAGAGCGATGGAACTCACATTTCTCCGGCTTGATATACAGATGGTTTTCTTTTAGACATCTTAAAACTGCTTTGACATGTTCTTCATGTTCCTGTAGAGAGTCAGAAAAGATTAAAATATCGTTCAAATAGATCACCACAAACTGGTCCAACAAATCTCTGAAGATGTCATTAGCAAGGTGTTGAAACGTTGCAGGGGCATTACAAAGCCCGAAGGGCATCACGAGATATTTAAAGTGTCCATACCGGCATCTGAATGCAGTCTTCCACTCATCCCCTGGACGAATACGCACCAAATTATAAGCCCCAAGAAGATCCAGTTTAGAGAACACCTTAGCATGGCGGACTCTTTCCAGTAATTTGGGAATCAGAGGCAAAGGTAACGGTTTCGTATGGTTACCTTATTGAGTTCCCGATAGTCTACACAGGGTCTCAGGGTCCCATCCTTCTTCTTTACAAAAAATATAGGTGCCCCTGCTGGTGAGGAAGAAGGACATATGAAGCCTTTGGCCAGGTTTTCATCAATATACTCCTTTAAGGCTTGGAGCTCAGGTGCCGCCAAAGGGTATACGTTGCCAAAAGGAATAGCTACCCCAGGAAGCAGCTCAATGGGACAGTCATAATGCCTGTGTGGAGGAAGCTGATCTGCATTCTTCTTGTCACAGTTGTAAGAGAACTCTTTATATGCTGAAGGCAAAGTAATTACCTGTACAGGTGGTTCCGTAGCAGTGGACTCAGGGACAACTTCAGTTGATGCTGGGTTGCTCCTTGTTGGAAAGATAATCTCCTTGGTCTCCCAGTTGATAGTTTGATTCTGAGAACGCAGCCAAGGTATGTCTAAAATCACAGGAAAATGAGGAGAAGAAATTAGCAAGAAAGAGAGTTGCTCCTGATGATTAGGCTCCAACAAAATCTCAAGGGGTGCGGTCTCCTAAACCACAGGTCTGGAGATTAAAGGTGACCCATCCACTGTTTCCATGGTAATTGGAGAGGCTCTTTGCTGAATTTCAATACCATGTTCTTTGGCAAATGCGATATCCATAAAATTGCCACCTGCACCAGAGTCAATCATAGCTGCACTGGAAATCCACTGTCCAGAACACAGGATCTTAGTAGGGAGAGTACAGTGAGAGTTATTTTCCTTCAGCTCCTTGGGTGATGAAGTCATAGAAAGTGAATGGAATACAGCGTTTACAGGCAGGCTGCAATCAGAGATGTCAGATTCATCATCACAGTAGTCATACTCTCCTACCGCTGCTAGCACCTTGTTAGGCCGCTTGGACACTTGGGACAGTTGATTAAAAAGTGGTCAGACTGGCCGCAGTAGAAACATAGACTTTCACGAAGTCGATGCTCCCAGCGCTCATTACTCTCGCGCTTCTGAACAGAATAAATTTGCATGGGCACCTCCTCCACCTCCTGAGATGTTTTACCTGCAGGCTCTCTGGAAGGAAGGGAAAAGTTAGAGATACGGTTCAAGGCAGCAAACTTCTCCTGCCTACGCTCAGTAAGGCGAATGTCAATGCGCACACAATGCTGTATAAATGTCTCTAGCTCTTGTGGTGATTCAGAGTGAGCTAATTCGTCCTTTACAGTGCTAGACAGACCCCTTTTAAAAATAGGCAATTGTGCATAACTGTCCCAATTGGTATCTACTGCTAATCTCCTGAATTCGGTAGCATACTCAATAACAGAACGTTTAGCCTGGCGTAAAGACAATAATGCAGATTCAGCAGTTGCACGGTGATTAGGATCATCAAACATTAATGCCATAGCGGCTAAGAAATCATCCAAATTATTTAACCACGGGTCACGAGACTTAATCATCGGATTCGCCCAGGTGAGCGCTCATGCGGTCAGCAGCATTATTACACACAATACTTTAGATCTATCATTAGGGAAACGGTCAGCATGCACATCAAAATATAGCATACATTGATTGACAAAGCCACGAAATTTGTCACGAACACCATTAAATCTGAATGGGGGCAACTTAGGTGGGCTAGCTGGTGGCGGTTGCCCAGAAGGTTGTGCCACTATTTGTGTGCTTATGTCCTGAAAAGCCCGTCTATACTGGGACTCCATGCCAGTAAGTTTATTTTCCTGGGCTGCCATGCGGGTGCTTAAGTCCTGCAAAGTTTGTCCAAGCACCTGTTCATTGCTTCAAAGCTTCCAAACTTCTTTTGCAGAACTTCCACATCTTTCTGCAGTGATCTAATTATGGAGAACACCTGCTCTAATCTGCCTTCTGCAGTCATTGTTGCAGCAGTCTCCTCTTTTGTGGCTAAAGTATCCTGTAATAATTATAGGGGATAACTCAGGAGACTTCTTGCGTGGAACAAGACAACTACAGGACACAGTCTTATAAGTGGTAAGGTCTATATTATCACACGGTGATTCAAACAGGTGCAAAGCAAAGCTCAAGTCCACAACACTTGGTGAAGATATTAAATGCAGGTTAAGTCTATAGGAAACATCAGAGAGAGATGCAATCAAGCAGAGAGTCTATGAAGCACAATTATACTTGAGGATACTTGACACGAATAAGTCTAAGTTTAGTCCAAGCACAGGTAGACAGTTCAAATGATATCTTTAGCTCAACCAGAGAGGCCTGGTTGATAGTCTCAGGTTTAAGCAGCGCAGAGCTGCAACAGCTTACATGTCCAGCAAATTCAGAAGGGAGTAACACAAGCAGCCAGCTGAAGGAGGATTACTGGAAACCGGTGTATGCAGCAGGAACTCAGAGCAGAGTAGCAGGATCATAAACAGGTTCACAGGAGCAGGTACAAAGCCAGGGAGCCACCAGAGGTCAGAAGCTGGATGCAAAGCAGAATACTCTAGCACAGACTAAAGGCTGGAGTGAAGTTATATAGCTGGAAGACACAGTGCACATGAGACCAAAGACGCCATCTTGGAAAAGGGCAGTAATGCACAAAAGGTGATCAAAAATGTTCAGAGTCCTGACAAACAGTAAATAAAAATACAATTTGTAGGCATAAAAATTATATATAACATTAAAAATGTAAAACTTTTCCACAAAAAAAAATTTAAATTAAAGGGAAGGGAAATAAAAAGTCTGCTGGGATTAAAAAAAAAAATTTTGCGTGGTATTCTCTAATCTTCATCGCAGACCAGTATTAAAACCTACCATCCTTAGATATATTGTGGAAATAAAGGAACCTTGGAGCACAGACCTCTGAGCTATTCTGTTTATTGACCATTGAAGCTTCAAAGGATAAATATCTAAAGAATTATTATTATTATAAAACGTGCAATAATATGAGAAAATATACTCAAATAGTTCTGGCGAAGTGCCACATGTGCATTGCAGTTAACCTGGGTATTGGGAATCAACAGTTTATCAAATGGTGAACATGTTACTGTAGCTGTATTCAAAATACCTGACCCTTTGGTGGTAGTGACTCCCTGACAAGCTTCTTCTATGGAGGATGCGTGTCAATGGGGATGCGTCGGGGAGTCACTACCACCAAAATATCAGGTATTTTGTATACAGCTAACATGTTCACCATTTGATATACTGTTGATTCCCAATACCCAGGTTAACTGCAATGCACATGTGGCACTTTGCCAGAACTATTTGAGTATATTTTCTCATATCATTGCACGTTGCACTTTTTAGGTCTATTTTGGACTTAATTAATCATGGGCACTCGCCTATAACTTTATAATTGATCCTCTCAATATGCACATGTGCACTTTGGTTATAGAATAAGGGATTGTCAGTGATTTACACAGTTTATATAGTATTAGCTGTCTCATATTAGGTATTTTGCTCCTTTATGACTAGGATTGATTTACCCTATGTCTTGAGCTTTGTATGTAGGTTTTCATTTAAACCACTTATATTTAATAACGTGTTACAGTTTGCAATTTTTCTGGACAATTTTTTTTGGCGGCTTGGTTCAACCACATATATGCTGTTAAAGAATCCATATGCATTAGGAGCTTTTTTATCCATGATCATTCTTGTGACCAGCAGTTGGCAGTTTTCTATTGCATCTTATCTCTGTTAATGACTTTTTATGATTGAGTATTGTATAATAAAGATGGATTTTCTATTAAGTGGCATGTACTTCCCTTCTTTGTAGTTTATGTGTAGTGTTTAGGAAGTGCCTAAATTTAGGCCTATTATTCTTTTGGTAAGTAACTAGCAGAACTGGCTCTCCATGCATGTGTTGTGACTGTCACACAGCCACGACACATGCAGCTGCGGTGCTGAATAGCTGATCAGCAGAAGCGATCCAGGTATCCGGGTCCCCGATGCAGCTTGTTTGGTAAGTGCTATAGCTTGCCAAATAAGGAGGGAGCCGATGATATTCGCTCATTTCTAGTAAACAGGGAGTTCTGATTTGCCTCTCTAGCAATCCCATAAACAGCTCGGATTGAAACTTTTGTTTCATGTTCCATAGAGATAAGCGAACTTGTTTGGAAAACGTTGGCCAATCTGAAATTAGTCATGAATGTAGCACATTCAGATTCGTATTCTCTTTCCCGAGCATTTTTCCTCAAACTGAGAAAAGTTTGGTCACAAATCCATCAATGATCGCAATTCCACTAATGCTTTTTTCTTTGACTTTGTCTAGGATAGTGGTGCTGTATGATGAGCAGGGGGGGGGCGAGTTTAATGAGGTGAGGGGATGTGTCTAGGTTAGAGGAGTGGCGGCGTGTCATTTATTTGGGGGGGGTTCTGTAATTACTTAATATGTGTACATTCCGATCAGGTCGAAGAAATAATCCATAGCATATTGACACAAGATCTTCTGTGATTGGTTTCTAGAGACATGTCCCTGTCCATATAACAAGCGGACATCTTGTTTTTCTGTCACCATTTTATCAGTGTAACAGCACAGAGAGTCTGCTCCTGATGCTGAAAGTGAACCTGTCAGTTAGTTAGATAGGATTCTGTCCTGTGTGAAATCAATCTTCCTGCATCTAACTAGATTTTGCTAAAACTGTATTACAATCTTCGGAGGTCCCATTTGTTAATCCAAATTGTTTGGGATAAAATTGTGTTTCAGTGAGGAATCAGGAGGCTACATTTCCTCTTAATAATCATTAGGCATACGATTTTTTGTTCAGGCACACTATCTAAGAAAATAAATAGTTATTGATCATTTAGTGACAGGTGACTGACAGGTATGGGTCTAAGGTGGTGAAACAGCAGGGTAAATAGGAGAAGGGTACATACAACATCAGTGGGAAAAAAGCGAGGTTGTGATGGAAGGGGGAACAGGCTTGGTGTTCAATGTGTACATGATTTAGGTGTAAATGTTAATGAAAGTTCAACTGAACAAACACCATCACGTCCTATTCAAAGACCACTAACAACATTTGTTACTGGATGGGCTACTAAACTCGATTTCTTTAGCAGCTGTGCAATGGTATGCTTTGTAGATGAGGGCCTGAAAGAGCATGTGCTTCAGTGGATGGCAAGTGCTGCATCAAGAGGCCTTTGCTCCTCTTCCTCCTCCTTAACATCACACACAGTTCAATCCTCAAAGGTGGCACCCCAATTACCCTTGTTTACCCCTGCGTGAAAAATTTCCAAATGCCCAACTGACTGTGAGTAACCACAGATTGGCCATCCTGCAGAGCTGTACACACATTCTATTCCATGAATATCAAAAGTCAGCTTCAAAGATTCACAGAATACAGAGGGGGAAAGCATCTGCACCAATACACAATTTTTTTTCATTTTGGATTCGGGGTCGGACAAAGTAGGGTCAGAGCAAAATCCAGACCCTTATCACCAGACATCAATCACCAGGGGTGGAGGTGATCCTGATGAGACTCAGATACTAGAGGCACATGCGGATGGCACTGTGGTAGTGTGGTGTCAGGGCAGGAAGAGGAGGAGAGTGATTCTCATGGTGAGGAGTTGAAGAACAGAGAGGATGATGACGAGGTTTTGAATCCCAATTGGTGTGAAAACAGAGGTACCCATCTAAGTAGCTCAGCAAAGAATATGGAGGAGGAGGAGGAGGAGGAAGATGAGGAGATTATGTTGTGGCTTCCCGCACAGACACGAAGTGATGCAACCACAACAAGCACTGCATCTTCATCCACAACTCTGGCTATGGCCAACAATAGTAATGAATCTACAGTTCGCAGGGGTGGCAAGAGTTGCCAAGTCTGAGTCTTTTTTGAGACCACAAAGGATGACCCAACTGAAGTTATCTAACAAATATGCAAAATAAAAATCAGTAGAGGCAAAAATTGCAATATTTTGAAAATTACATGCATGAACCGACACATGCACAAACAACATGCTTTAGTCTGGAAATCTCACTGCGCTAACATGCTGACTAGCCGGCACTGCCAACCACCGGCAGTCCTTCAATGACATCTGCTGTTTCTTCCTCCTCCATCACCATGCCAAGTGTTCTCACAAAGGTCTCCGGCCGCAGAAAATCCACTTGTTTACGTCTTACAGTCGGGGTGAGTGAGAGCCAGTCAGCTGTTAAGGAAGTGGACATGTATGCTGTTTTTGTGTCACCTAGCACAGCACATCTTTCTCAATCCATAATAGAATCATAGAATGGTAGAGTTGGAAGGGACCTCCTGGCCTTCTGGTCCAACCCCTGCTCAAAGCAGGATTCTCTAAATCATCTAAATTCTCTAAATAACATATGTGCCTGCACCTCACTCACAGTCCATCAGTTTGTCCTGTTCACCCTACTCCACCTTATCTCAGCACAGCAGCTAGCCCTCAGTCCCACAGTCATGGTCACATAAAAGATTCTTTCCTCCTACACATGTCAAAGCTAAGAGCTTGAACGCCATCATCGCAAATCTGTTGGTCACGGAAATGCTGTCTTTCCACCTGGTGGATACAGATGGTTTCCAAAAGTTGATGGCAGTTGCAGTCCCTCAGTAGCAGTTGGCCGGTCACCATTACTTCTCTAAGAAATCTATGCCTGCACTACACCAGCATGTCACAGACAGCATCACTCATTCCCTGAAAAGATCTGTGTCTGACAGTGTGCATTTCACCGCTGACACCTGGATGAGCAAACGTTGACAGGGCGTTACATCTCGCTGACTGGGCGACTCTTGCAGTCAAGGGGTTGCTCTAGAAGTTTTGGAATCCTCCAGGCTTGCGGGACAAACCTTTGTATCTAACACTACCTCCACTGCTTCTGGCTCCTCCATCTCCTCTAGGGTCTCCACTTGTTCCATAAACCTCTCCCTTAATGAGACACACTTTCCAACAGCACAGAGAGACTCTCCCACACCTCCGTACTGTGCAGCCAGGGTTCACCACAATCAGGTAATGTTAAAATTAAAATGACTTTTAGATAGCAGTCACACAGCTCAAGAGTTGTGGACAGCTATCTAGGCCGAGTTAGGGCAATGGCTGTCTCTAATGAACCTGGAGCAAGAGAAGGCCGTGTGCGATAACAGTGCAAACCTGGTGGCAGCCCCATGATGGGGCAACCTCACATAAGTGACTTGCACGGCTTACACCCTCAACCTGGTGGTACAGCAATTTCTCTTCCACTATGTCAGCCTGGAATAATAAGTACGATAGGTGTGTGCCCACTTGACGATTGCACCCAGCAGGTCATCGACTTGCATTGCTACAGAAGTCTTTTGGCCAACCGGTTAACCATTTGATTTGCGATGTTCCAACATGATGGACTTCCACTCTGCAGTGACTGTGGCAGCAGCGATGAGCACTGTTACAGTATCTCCTTTTGCATAGCCTGGGCCAACGCAGTACAGACATTATGCAAATCACGCTTGTGGAGTGGGCACAGATGAAGGACCTCTGCACAGTATTGAAATGGGTACTAAGATGGTTAGCGCTGATAATGCCATCATCAGCATCACTATTCCGGTTATCTACAGGCTGGGGCACACTTTGAATAGCCTGTTTGATGACGAGGTTGTCCCAAAGGTTTTCCCCAGGACAGCAGTGAGGCACACTGTGTGCTTCACAGTTCTAGACTTCCAACTCCGGTAATGTCAAGGCGTCATTGCAGAAACTTTATCAGCAGCAGTGTAAGTGACATAAGCAATTTCTGTGAGTCATTTCACACATTTTTTAGACCAGCCCGTGCACCAACAGGACAGAGTACAAGTCTGAGGTGCTGAGAACGACTGTAGAGGATGGTGCATGCGTATCTTAAGCTTAATATCAATTTCATCAGGGGGAATATGGACCCTTTTGCATTTTGGTCTTCAAAAATGGAAGAATGGCCTGAGCTCCCATGTCACACCTTGAATGTTTTGTCATGCCCGACAGCCTTCTCTCAGCATGTGTCTTCAGCCCTGCTGATGGTATCCTGATGGATCAGTGCATCCGTCTATCACCTGAAAATGTAGACCACCTAACTTTCACCAAAATGAACAAGTCATGGATCTCCAAAGACTTTTGCACTTCAGTCGCAGACTGGGCAGACCAGGTGATAGTGTTGTTTTTAGTTTCATGCATTGATCTAGTATTATTGCAGTTTGTGACACCTTTGTCATGGCTTTTGTGCCTGCTGCTGCTACCGCTGCTGATGTTACAAACAATTTTTTGAAATGTGGAGAATTCAAGTTGGATCTCATTCATTAGTGTTGCCTGTAGAAGTAGAGCTCCCAGACAAGTAGGCCTGCACTTATTTTCACTGAGCTATCTTTGCTACTATCCTTACATTTTATTATTAATAGTACTCAATGAAACTTATGTTTGTGCCATCTGAGTGTGCCTGGAATAAAAAAAAACAACTTTTGCATGAGGTATTAGGACACAGAGCAAAGATAGCCTACACTGCTCCCTTAACTACCAGGTCTAATAAATGCTGACCCTGACCCTGATAACTCATGCATTACTCATGGCTGACTGCTGCTTTGCCATTAGCAAATTTCTACTTTGGGTTAATTGATGCCATTTTTCATGTTGTCTGTCCATAATTTTAGCTGTTTGGGAATCTTTTTGTCACCCCTAAGGTGTTGTGTATATGTTTGGTTTGGCCTCCCTTTGGATTTAATAGTATTTGGGTATGTTCATCAATCTGTTTGACAAATATGTTTGACTAACATGAGGACGTTCGGCAAACTGAACCAAACGTTGGAAGGTTTGCTCATCTCTAGTCTTCCAGACTTTATCTTGACCTCCACTGTCACTGTTAACTGCTATATCTTAATTACATTTTGAACTGAGTATAGGGCAACTTGAAAACGCTTTGCTATCTTCTTATAGCCTTTACCTGCTTTGTGATCCTCCACCATTTTTCATTTTCACAGTGCTAGACAGCTGCTTAGAAGAACCCATGGCTGAAAGTTTTTGACGCAAAGTTAGAGGAGGCTGGGTTTTTATAAAGCTAGGAAATTTGCATCACCTGGCCTTTCCTAACCATGATATTGAACAAGCCATAATTCTTACAGTGTAATTAAAGTCTTAAGTCTTAGTCAAAGTTATCTGCCACAATAATTTCCAAGGGTGCTCAAACTTTTGCATCAGCCCATATACTTTATTGAAATATTTAAAATGAAAAAAAAAATGACAACATATATATATATATTTTTTTATTTTCTTCAACTTGCTTATTTTTTCACAATACCAATAATTTTTACTAGGGCACACAAACTTTTACATGCCACTGTGCTCATTGATTTAAAAAAAAAATAACACTTCTCACCTCTCTCCATTTCCCCACTGATTTGTTCTCTTCAGCACATGTCCTGAAGCTCCGCTCAGCGGGCGTGATTTAATAACTTAGGTTGCCTGAAAATGAGCATATGAAAAATCAAATGAGTTTTATCGAGAAAACTCAGTCGATTTTTTTTACAATTTTCACTTGTGTGCTGCCCTAATGCCCATTGTTTTTACATCTGTGGGACATCCATGTGCAATTTGTTTTTTACATACAAGTTTAAATGGACTTACTTTCATAGTGTCAAATGACGTGTCCTCTACAGTGCCTTTCAGCTTGATGATGCTAATATTAATGTGGTTGTCCAGGACTGTGTCATTCTGCACAACGTTGTATGAATGAATGACACATCCTTGGATGAAGTCATGGAGGTCCTCGAGCCATTCACATTGGGTAACCTAATTTAGGATAGCTCAGCCACACCAGAAAACTATGGCTTGAGGGTCTAAAACCAATTTGCCAATTATTTATATCCCCAGAGGGCAGAGCTACATGGCAGGATGCCTGTACTGTAATGTAACGTATGGCTAATTTTTAGTTTATTTTGTTTAACTATACCCACGTTTTTTATATGAGAGTGTTCTGTGTTTGGCTGAGTTATGCATGATTTTTTTTTTGTTACATTAAAATAATTTGCAGCCATGTGTTTATTGAGTCTTTATTCAGATATCAGAACAAGGCACTACACTTTAATAACAGATATTAACAACAAAATGAATGTTATATGTTGTATTTTCGTTGTTTGGCCGAACACACCATCAACAACAAAAAAATACAACATAGTCCTTGACTATATAGAACAACTATAAAAGCAAACAAAACTGAACTGAAGTAGACTTGAATTACATGCATGACGCAAAAGCATGTTCACACTGGCCATAAAAGCAAGCAAGAAAAAAGGAAAAAGCAATGTGTGTATATACCCTAAAGAAAATAAATAAGTAAAAAAGCAAGTGCATATAATAATTTACATAGGGTACTTAGTAAACACTGTCTTGATAAAAAAAAAAGTATAAAGCTATCCCAATACAGCAAGGTGTACCCATATTGGATAGTAACTACACTCTATAACGTTAAAACCTACCTAGTTTGAATAGTGGCAGAGAGTCTCCGGATCCTAAACGGACACCCAGGTTAAGAGGGACGGTATATGAACTACACAGCTCAGTAAAAAGAAGGCCACACCCTATTTGTACTGAATACAAAAAATGCAAGAGAAAAACATAAAAACTGAAGTAGACTTGAATGACATGCATGATGTAGAAGCATGTTCACATTGGCCATAAAAGCAAGCAAAACCAAAGGAAAAAACAATGTGTGCATATACCCTAATGAAAATAAGTAAAAAAGCAAGTGCATTAAATAATTAACAAAGGGTACTTAGTAAACACTGTTTTGATCAAAAAAGTATAAAGCTGTCCCACCACGGCAAGGTGTACCCATTTGGGACAGTAACTACACTATCTAACGTTAAAACCTACCTAGCGTGAATAGGGGCAGAGAGTCTCCGGATCCCAAATGGACACCCAGCTTAAGAGGGAATATATATGAACTACACAGCTCAGTAGAAAGGAGGCCACACCCTATTTGCATAAAAACAACAGACAACTAATGATAATATCTAGGTGAGGAGATGGGAGAAGGATTTGGCTTGCTAGGTAAGTGAGATATTTAAGGGGTTTGATGTGTTTCTGAAGTCGAAGAGCCGCCATATGTAGATTGGATTGATTCAATATATGTTCTTTGATGGATGAAAGATGAAGGTTGACATAAGAGGACACTGATTTTTGCTGAGTAAAGGATGATTCCTGGTGCTGAAGATTTGAGAAGCTGGTGTGATCGAAGTTGGGGGGCATGAATGGTGTGGCACCAGTGTATCCAGTGTACCACCAACACTCCAAAGCTGAAAAACAAACTTGTGGATCATTGGGTGGAGTAGTTGCTTCCAAAATATTAGAATTGCTGAAAATGTGTGTATCCTTAAATTTTCAGAGACCTTACTTAGAAGACCACAAACCAGGTGCAAAGGAGTTATCAACATGTACCTCTGCATTATGGCTGAGATATTTTAACACATGGGTGTCAATATCAGCAGCTGTACTAATTTCTTTGCCCATCTTTTCATGTTGCCAGGGATGTTGGTGTTTGTGAGGGGATGGTGACTTCAACATCAGATGTGGGTCTTGGCCCAACTATTGCAATTTCCGGTGTCACGATGAAGGAATCTTCTTCAAGATACACAGGATTAGCGTACTCCTGGGAAACAACAGCGGCACTTGTGGTGTTCTCCTATGTGATATTTGTTGCTGTCCTGAATCCAAAATCCTCAAAAAGTACAGTTGAGAAAAAAATATGTAACAGTAGATGGACGTCATAACTTGGATTGTCAATAAGGTGGCTTTGCAATTCTGCTACAAATATCTGTCAAAATGATGACATTATCATTGCTTGCATAATTGCACACATCACATTATACAATAATCAAATTAGTTGTGGCATCAGCACACAAAATATGCCAAATGGATATGGGAAAGTGTAAGGACAGGTTGACACAATATGGTTTCCACCTATATTTGATGTTTGGAAAAATACTACTTTACAAATCAATAGAAAGGTAAAAATATAATGAACTGCAAAATACATACAAATACATCAGAGCACAGTAAAGTCTCCCTCAAAAAAGAAGCCTACCTACAAGTGTCCATCACTTGCAAAAGGAAATGCAGCTGCATCATTTATAGTACTGTACATGTAGGGCCTCTTTTTGGGTGGTGCAGACATTTTTGGCATGCTGCTACTTCTCTCAGCTATACTGATTGCAATAGCTGTGTCAAAGTTTGTAACATAATAATTTGAGTTTATTAAAAAAATATTTTAAAAATAAAAACACTAAAAACACTATTTTTATCAAGCAGATACAAACAATATGCATTTATAATATTTTTTGAATCTCAAAAAGAGGCATATGACTTACATTGTTATTTCCATATGTTGTTAGGGTTGGCAGATCACAGTAAATAAAATAATAAAGTGCGATTGCAACCCGGGGTCCACTGTGCAGAGATGTAACCTGCTGCTAATGTGAATAATGACGGAACTAAACGGCAAGCGTTCACCTTCATATGACTGCGTTATCTCCACGCAGTATGAACAGAATGCACAGTACTCTGCTCTGTTAGCTTCACAGAGAGGTAGAGCTAAAGGGTTGAGCTCGGTCTGTGCCTGACCCGTGCCAATGGCACACGTGGCCGAAACAGATGCTGAGTCAAGACAAAAAACTAAAAACTGACGCTATCTACAAAACCCTGTTGACTTCACAGGGGAGCACAGCTCTTTGGTTGGATTTTGCTCTGTAACTCCACTGTGCTAACCGCACACATGTAGGAACCAGATGCTAAGCCAAGTGGGAAGAAAAAAACCCTAACTGGATAAAAACTCAGGAGATAACTTGCACACACATGCATACAGAGTGATAGCGTATCCACTCACACACCAACCATAAATAATACTAGCACGCCAACAGGCATCGCTGAGAGCCTTTTATATCCAAAGCTCCACCCAAAAACAATCACTCTCACATCGCCCGTGGGCTAATCCGGAGCTGCCACATCACCAGAACTGCTGACTTCCGACCACCAATAGGAAGATGCCACATCACGGACGTGTTCAGTAAGGTGATCTATGGACTTAGACTCCAGGACGAAAGGCTGCTCCTGTATAACACTGGTTACCATAGACTTGGCTGGAGAGGCCACAGTAACCACAGGCATACCATGAGCCTGAGCAAGATGTTGGGACCGACGTCCACGCTGAGCAACAGTCTCAGTGGCTGCACCTGAATGGGAGATCGCAGGTCAGGACAATTCCTGGGATGTATCCCGTGCTGTAGGAAAATCCTGATGCCTAACATTTGTAGCCATATTGTAAAAAACTTACATATGGTTAATTTATGATCTGAACTGCTTGTGTTATATTCCGGGTTCCATTTATATAGTGGAAACAAGATGTTGTAGATTAAATTGGTAAAGTTTATTATGTACCGTACAGTAGAGATAAATAATTTATTTGATTTGATTTGCAAAATCAGTTGTCCGCGGTTGCCTGATGTGAGCCCTGTGAACTTAACACTTTACCTACTGTAATCTCAGGCACCTCTTCTGATTTGTAGGTCCGGCATGATGTCATCGTTTTGGCATGATGTACTCATGATGAAATATAGCGCTTACTATTCAGAAGAGACACAGAGATTTAATATTTAGGTAGAGTGATTTAGGGCTTCTGACGGGTGGACATGAATGACTTAATTGGCTGCCAGAAAAAGATCCTGTGAATTGATACACTCATCCCTAATACACATTGTTTTTTTCTTTTTTTTCCTATATTTCATTTTTGCAACTCAATGTCTATTCCAATGTAGATACTAATAGTACAAGGAAAAAATTACAGTAACCTGAGTTGACTTTTTCATTTTAAGTATAGAAAAGAAAAATTCTCATAGCAAAGTCAGCAGATACATGCAGCTAAGATTTTTATGCACCATTAAGTTGTCATTTTGACAAAGTTTATTTTTCTACCAGGGAGACATTTCAATATCAAACAAAGAAAATATAAAGTAAGCCTCCTTATTTTTTTATTTAAAGTGCAAAATTGCTTTATAATTGTCAGTGCTCTGCTGTGCTATATATATTTTGAGTTTTTCATTTGTTGCATTTTTTTTAATTTCAAATCAAACTGCTTTAAATATGTTCTGATTTAGTATTTTTTTAATTATAGCATCTAGTCTTTAAATGGCAGATCACTTTTAACTAGTGATGGGCGAGCACTAGTGTTGAGCGATACTGCTCGATATCTAAAAATATCGGATCGGAATGGTATCGCCGATATCACTAAATATCGGCGATATCCGATTCCGATACCGGAAGTCCAATGTAAGTCTATGGGAACTAAATATCGACATTAAAAAAAAACATTCTTGCCTTGTTGGTTAATTGTACATGAAGGAAAACAACAAAGACTAATGGAGAATGTATTGGGGGAGGTTGAGGAGACAATAAAGGCATACATGTTTAACCCAATGCATTGGAATAGCATTAATATATTTTTTTTTGAAATACGTTTGGATTGACGAACAAATTGACAATGTTGTTAACCTTTTTTCTATTTTGGCAAATATGTATGTTTCACAACTTCCATGCTCTTCACCTTTTTAACTTTTGCCAGTGCCACACTTTCTCCTTCATAATCTTCAGCAGCATCATCTTTCTCATCAAATTATTCTTCATCTTCACCTTCTTAATCTTCTTCTTAAACTTCTTGCTATTCATGTTTTTGTTTACATTACTCATATTGTTATTATTAAACTATTAATCTTCTTCATATTCAAATTCTTCATCTTCTTCCTCTTCATCTTCTTCATCATATTCTTATTTGTGACAGAGATTCCTGTACTTGTAATCTGTAAAAGTATGAATTTTTCATTCTTCCGTTCTTGCTGTCACAAAAGATTTAAATTACAACAGTATTTGTCCGTGTTCAGTTTAGCCTGCAGCAGCAGGCATTTTCAAGGGGCACCACGAGGAGAAACGGACTCACCCCCATACACTGCTTAGTCTTCTTCTGCTTAGAATTTAGAGCATATATTTTGCTCTTCATTTTGGTCTTATACTTCATGTTCTTCTGCTTTTTGATCTTCTGCTTATTGTTCTTCTGTCTCTTGTTCTGTATCTTGTAGTTTGTCTTAACCTTCTTTGTCCTGTTGGTGATCTTCTGGGTAATCTTTTATTTTTTCTTTGTGATGGTGTTCAGGCTGGTTGGCTTCATGCTCGTCGTCTTTGTTGTCGTCATCTTCTTCTGGGTGGTCTTTAAGGTCGTCTAATTTCCGAGAACCAGCTGACCTTACTGGAACCCGGACGGGTATCAGATGGAGCAAGAGACAATGGAAGTAACGAGGACCAGCTGACTGTGCTGGAACCCGGAGGGGCAGCAGAAGGAAAAGAGGCAATGTCACAACCGAGTACCAGCTGACGTTACTGTGACACGGTTACTAAGCAGGAGGTACCTGTGCTCCAAAGCACTACCAAGGACCAGCAGACGTTGGTGGAACTCGGATACGGAGATGGAGGCACCTAGGCCAAAGGCACTGGGAGAACCAGTTGACGGTACTGGACCCCGGACGGGTAGCAGAACGCACCCATGAAAATGTAAGTTGACAGGACGCAAGCCGTCCGCAGTTACCGAATCACACAGTCCTACAGTGGGTGCTTGTCCTATTGTCACAATGGAAACAGCCTTTATTTACATATCCCACAGCACACATAGGAATCACCTAAACTGCAGGCACCATAGAGTCGGCTAACCCGAATGCAACACGACAGCACAACTTATTGGAGGATAATTGACGTTCACACTGCCAGGAAACAGCTGTCGTGCTGTAACCAGGCTGGCCAGGAGTCAGTACCCCTACCAATTACTTACGAGCAACATATGGCGGTGTTGTAGCCCAGGGAGTAGAGTTCAGGTGGTAGAAAGATGAACATAACAGGAGACATGGAAAACGTTGGCAAACAGTTATTTAATCTGAAAACGGACAGGCAAATTCAGGTGAGATCCATGCCTTGTTCATTTTCAGAAAAGTAAGCCGGTCTACATTCTCTGAGGATAGTCGCATGCGACGGTCTGTTACTACACCACCTGCAGCACTAAAGACGTGCTCAGATAATACACTGGCAGCAGGGCAAGCCAGCACCTCCAATGCATACTGGCTAAGCTCTGGCCATGTATCCAACTTAGAGACCCAAAATTTGAAAGGGGAAGAGGCATCTGGGAGTACACTTAGAGGGAAAGCCAAGTAGTCTGTCACCATCTTACGGAAACGTTTCTTCCTGGTGACTGGAGCCGTCTCGGATGGTGTAGACCTTGCTGGCGCTGTCACAAAACTTTGCCACATTTGTAACATACAGCTCTTGCCCTGTGCAGAGGTTCTGCTTGTGCTCCCTCTTGTTGTAGAGGTGTCTACACTGCCTAGACGCACAGAGCTGCTTTGTAAAGCTGTAGCAGCAGCAGCTCTCTCGGCTGGAATGTACAACAGTATGGATTGCACCAGTGTGTCTTGGTACTCCTGCATTTTACGGTCCCGGTTCACCGGTGTGATGAGGGTTTGTAAGTTGTCCCGGTAGCGAGGGTCTAGGAGGGTGTACACCCAATAATCTGACGTGGTGAGAATGTGGGCGATGCGGCGGTCGTTTCTCAGGCACTGAAGCATGAAATCAACCATGTGCTGCAGACTCCCAACTGGCCAACAAAGGCTGTCCTCTGGAAGAGGCGTCATGTCTGCCTCCTCTGCATCACCCCACCCTCGCTCTACATACTGACTAGAGCGTTGTGTACCTCCCTCTGTAGGGATTTCTTCCTCCTTCATTGACTCCTCCTCCTCATCCTCCTCACAAAGTGAGCCCTGCCCAGCCCTTTGTGAGGAACCACGTTGCGCTGACTGTCCTGAAGGTAATTGAATTTGTGACTGCTCATCCTCCACCTCTTCCAAAACCTCTTCCTTTAGTGCTTTCAGTGATTTCTGAAGCAGGCAGATAAGGGGGACAGTCATGCTGACTAGTGCATCATCTGCACTTGCCATCCGCGTTGAGACATCAAACGCACGCAAAACGTCGCAGATGTCCTTCATAGAGGCCCACTCAGTAGTGGTGAAGTGTGAACGGAGCAAATTGCGAGTTGATTGCGCCTGTTGCAGCTGATACTCCATTACTGCTGGCTGCTGCTCACACAACCGCTCCAACATATGTAACGTGGAATTCCACCTGGTGGGTACGTCACATATGATGCGATGTTCAGGAAGGCGAAATCTGACTTGCAGAGCTGCAATGCGCGATCTGGCCATGCTGGAACGTCGCAAGTGAGCGCACTCTAGGCGGACCTTGTGCAACAGTGCATCAAGATCCGGATAGTCCCTCAAAAAACTCTGCACGACCAAGTTGAGCACATGTGCCAGACATGGTATGTGAGTGAGGTTGCCAAGGCCCAGAGCTGCCACCAGATTTCGGCCATTGTCACACACTACCAAGCCTGGCTGGAGATTAGCTGACAAAAACCACACGTCGCTCTCCTGCTTGATGGCATCCCAGAGCTCCTGCGCTGTGTGGCTTCGATTCCCCATGGAAATTAATTTCAGGACGGCCTGTTGACGTTTGGCCACGGCTGTGCTCATATCGGTCGCAACAGGTAAGCGTTCACGGGTCCATGTGGAGGTATACCGTGACGGCTCGTGCAGCGATGATTCTGAGGAACTGGAGTAGGAGGAGGAATCAATGTGTACAGACTGGATTCCTGCAATCCTTGGAGTTGGCAGAACACGTACAGCGCCACTGGCAAGATCTGTACCCGGCTCCACAACATTGACCCAATGGGCAGTGAGGGAAAGGTATCGTCCCTGGCCATGGGTACTGGTCCACGCATCGGTGGTCAGGTGGACCCTGCTACTGACGGCGTTTAGTAGCGCATGTTTAATGTTTCCCTCGACATGTTTTTGCAGAGCAGGGACAGCTTGCCTGCTGAAATAAAATCGGCTTGGCACATTATATTGTGGGACTGCCAATGCCATTAAGTTCCTGAAACTGTCAGTCTCCACCAGCCTGAATGACAGCATTTCAAGGGACAGGAGTTTTGCAATGCCAGCATTCAGAGCCTGTGCTCGTGGATGGTTTGCCGAGTATGGCCGTCTTTTATCCCATGCCTGTGGTACCGATGGCTGTTTTGTGGTCTGGGAGTGTGACGATGACTGTGAACTTGCTGCTGTGGGTGGAATAACAGTTTGTCTATGGACAACAGTGACCGAGGTTCTTCCATGGAGATCCTGTGAGGAAGCCGAACCAGGTGTGTGTGAGCTGGAGGTAGAGGCTCCAACATGACCTGAAGATGTAGGTGCTGCTGTAGGTTGGCCTACATCTCCAGTGTGTCTTTGTAACTCAGCTACGTGCTTTGTCCGTACATGTTTCCACATATTTGTGGTATTCAGGTTACTGATATTTTTACCTCTTTTAACTTTTTGCTTACACAGCTTGCATTGAACATAGCAAATATCATCTACAAGTCTGTCAAAAAAGGACCACGCAGTGCAAGTCATGGGAGCTCCAATTTTGACATTTGTAAGAGAACTGCTCCCAACACGTGCCAAACTGGAGGCTACAGGCAAGCGAGTCTGCAGCCTACCTCTCCCTCCTCTTTGTACCGTTGGGACAATCTCTTCCTCAGAGCTGCTCCCACCACCTTCCTGTTGCTCACGCCATGTTGGGTCTCGGACTTCATCATCTCCACTACCCTCTTCCAACACCTGCTGCTGTTGGATGGTCTGGGCAGCACCATGCTCCACAAAACCTGGCACCTGAGTCTCATCATCATCATGAGATGCGTTCTGCGGTGTGCTGTCCATCGGCACTGGCTCACCCGCCTCTTCAGATTGAGAGAGACACAGCTGTTGCGCATCACTGCATACTCCCTCTTCTTCAAATTGCAGAATGCTGCTTGCCTGTGCCCGTGTTTGCGAGCCAACAGATTCTGAGAACAGAAGCAGAGACTCAGCTGGCTCCTGTACAGAACTCTCTGACTGCCTGGCCAATTTGACAGGCGGTGAACAGACAGATGGTTGCTCAACAGTGTTGTGTTCCTTAAGAGGAGGTGGAAGGAATTGAAGTCGATGCATTGGCTGCCATCCAACCAACAACGGCTTCAATTTGTTCTTCCCGCAGCAGGGGGGCACGCCGAGCTCCTACCAAAGTGCGCATAAAGGAACGCTCACGGGGATAAATGGTGGATGCTGTGTCACTGAGGGCGGCAGCAGCCACAGAATCCCCACGTCCTCTCCCTGCTGAAACTCCACGGCCACGACCACGTGCCTTACTCACTGACTTCTTCATCTTGGTAGATTGATAAAGAAAGTCAGAAAAGTTATAAGGCCTAAGTGTGGTTATTACGCAGAGACTGAGGTGAACACTGAAACACAACTGTTCACAATCTGTGAAAGGCTACTCCTTTGTCTACTTCTATAGTGTTTGCAACCAATGTATTGGATACGGATGGAAGCGCGTCACACTAATAGATTATATTTATTTTAAATGGAATGGAGCAGAACCAATTGGAGAGAAATGAAAAGGATGAGGCACTGAGACACGCTCAGCAGAGTACAAGCAGCAGTGCTTGAACAAGTAACTGGAGCGTGATGTGCATTCAAAAAATAAAAAACACACACTGAAGTGAACACTGAAACACAACTGTTCACAATCTGTGAAAGGCTACTCCTTTGTCTACTTCTATAGTGTTTGCAACCAATGTATTGGATACGGATGGAAGCGCGTCACACTAATAGATTATATTTATTTTAAATGGAATGGAGCAGAACCAATTGGAGAGAAATGAAAAGGATGAGGCACTGAGACACGCTCAGCAGAGTACAAGCAGCAGTGCTTGAACAAGTAACTGGAGCGTGATGTGCACTCAAAAAATAAAAAACACAGACTGAAGTGAACACTGAAACACAACTGTTCACAATCTGTGAAAGGCTACTCCTTTGTCTACTTCTATAGTGTTTGCAACCAATGTATTGGATACGGATGGAAGCGCGTCACACTAATAGATTATATTTATTTTAAATGGAATGGAGCAGAACCAATTGGAGAGAAATGAAAAGGATGAGGCACTGAGACACGCTCAGCAGAGTACAAGCAGCAGTGCTTGAACAAGTAACTGGAGCGTGATGTGCATTCAAAAAATAAAAAACACACACTGAAGTGAACACTGAAACACAACTGTTCACAATCTGTGAAAGGCTACTCCTTTGTCTACTTCTATAGTGTTTGCAACCAATGTATTGGATACGGATGGAAGCGCGTCACACTAATAGATTATATTTATTTTAAATGGAATGGAGCAGAACCAATTGGAGAGAAATGAAAAGGATGAGGCACTGAGACACGCTCAGCAGAGTACAAGCAGCAGTGCTTGAACAAGTAACTGGAGCGTGATGTGCACTCAAAAAATAAAAAACACAGACTGAAGTGAACACTGAAACACAACTGTTCACAATCTGTGAAAGGCTACTCCTTTGTCTACTTCTATAGTGTTTGCAACCAATGTATTGGATACGGATGGAAGCGCGTCACACTAATAGATTATATTTATTTTAAATGGAATGGAGCAGAACCAATTGGAGAAAATGAAAAGGATGAGGCACTGAGACACGCTCAGCAGAGTACAAGCAGCAGTGCTTGAACAAGTAACTGGAGCGTGATGTGCACTCAAAAAATAAAAAACACAGACTGAAGTGAACACTGAAACACAACTGTTCACAATCTGTGAAAGGCTACTCCTTTGTCTACTTCTATAGTGTTTGCAACCAATGTATTGGATACGGATGGAAGCGCGTCACACTAATAGATTATATTTATTTTAAATGGAATGGAGCAGAACCAATTGGAGAGAAATGAAAAGGATGAGGCACTGAGACACGCTCAGCAGAGTACAAGCAGCAGTGCTTGAACAAGTAACTGGAGCGTGATGTGCATTCAAAAAATAAAAAACACACACTGAAGTGAACACTGAAACACAACTGTTCACAATCTGTGAAAGGCTACTCCTTTGTCTACTTCTATAGTGTTTGCAACCAATGTATTGGATACGGATGGAAGCGCGTCACACTAATAGATTATATTTATTTTAAATGGAATGGAGCAGAACCAATTGGAGAGAAATGAAAAGGATGAGGCACTGAGACACGCTCAGCAGAGTACAAGCAGCAGTGCTTGAACAAGTAACTGGAGCGTGATGTGCACTCAAAAAATAAAAAACACAGACTGAAGTGAACACTGAAACACAACTGTTCACAATCTGTGAAAGGCTACTCCTTTGTCTACTTCTATAGTGTTTGCAACCAATGTATTGGATACGGATGGAAGCGCGTCACACTAATAGATTATATTTATTTTAAATGGAATGGAGCAGAACCAATTGGAGAGAAATGAAAAGGATGAGGCACTGAGACACGCTCAGCAGAGTACAAGCAGCAGTGCTTGAACAAGTAACTGGAGCGTGATGTGCACTCAAAAAATAAAAAACACAGACTGAAGTGAACACTGAAACACAACTGTTCACAATCTGTGAAAGGCTACTCCTTTGTCTACTTCTATAGTGTTTGCAACCAATGTATTGGATACGGATGGAAGCGCGTCACACTAATAGATTATATTTATTTTAAATGGAATGGAGCAGAACCAATTGGGGAGAAATGAAAAGGATGAGGCACTGAGACACGCTCAGCAGAGTACAAGCAGCAGTGCTTGAACAAGTAACTGGAGCGTGATGTGCACTCAAAAAATAAAAAACACAGACTGAAGTGAACACTGAAACACAACTGTTCACAATCTGTGAAAGGCTACTCCTTTGTCTACTTCTATAGTGTTTGCAACCAATGTATTGGATACGGATGGAAGCGCGTCACACTAATAGATTATATTTATTTTAAATGGAATGGAGCAGAACCAATTGGAGAGAAATGAAAAGGATGAGGCACTGAGACACGCTCAGCAGAGTACAAGCAGCAGTGCTTGAACAAGTATCTGGAGCGTGATGTGCACTCAAAAAATAAAAAACACAGACTGAAGTGAACACTGAAACACAACTGTTCACAATCTGTGAAAGGCTACTCCTTTGTCTACTTCTATAGTGTTTGCAACCAATGTCTTGGATACGGATGGAAGCGCGTCACACTAAAATTTAAATTGCATGGAGCAGCAAGAATTACACTGAAGAAAAAAAAAAGAGTCTGTGAGTGACACGTGCAGATGCCTACAGACAGCGTTGCCTGCAGAGCAAACTGCAGCGTCACCTGCACTCACACACACCTTGCAGAGCTGTTAAAACAACACTGCAGGCAAAAGGAAGCTTTACACAGCAGTTGGTGCTAGCCTGCCTAAAGCACACTACACTAAATCGCAATCTCTAACTGTCCCTCAGAGTCAGCACAGCAGCGTTCTGTCCCTAACTGAATTCACAGCACAGTAACGCTAAAATGGCGGCGGCGCCCTTTATAGTGCATTCTGACATCATTTCAGCATCCAATCACAGCCATGCCATTAGTTAACATGACCGCAGCAGTACAGGATGTGCCCACACTTCTTAGGATTCCTCATTGGCTGACTAAAATCACATTGCCTCTCAAAGAATTATGGGAACTTCCGATTCCGGTATACGATATATGGAAAATATCGAAACAAAGTATCGAAAGGCCGATAGAGCTAATATCGGCCGATACCCGATACTTGCGGTATCGTATCGCTCAACACTAGCGAGCACTAAAATGCTCGGGTGCTCGTTGCTCGGGTCGAGCAAATTGGAATAGTCGGGTACTCGGACAGAACAACGAACCCAATGTAAGTTTATGAGAAACCCGAGTATTTTTACCGCGATTGCCCCAATGGCCTTTTTAAGATCTAAAAACGTCTGAAAATGATGAAAACACTGTTCAAATGACATGGGGACATCATGGGGATCTTCCCCGGAAGCATTTCTGAGTCCTAGTTTACAGCTTTAACCCATTAGTGACAGAGCCAATTTGCAGCTTAATGACCAGGCCAATTTTTACAATTCTGACCACTGTCACTTTATGAGGTTATAACTCTGGAACGCTTTAACGAACCCCGCTGATTCTGAGAGTGTTTTTTCGTGACATATTGTACTTCACGTTAGTGTAATTTTTTTTATTTGACTTGCGTTTATTTATGAAAAAAACGGAAATATGGTGAAAATTTTGAAAATTTAGCAATTTTCAAATTTTAAATTTTTATTCCCTTAAATCAGAGAGATATGTCACACAAATTTCTTAATAAAAAACATTTCCCGCATGTCTACTTTACATCTGCACAATTTTGGAAACAATTTTTTTTTTACGAAGTTATAAGGGTTAAAAGTTGACCAGCGATTAACTTTTTTTGAAAAAAAATTACTTCAGAACCAATTTTTTTATTTCCACAAGTGTTAAAAGAGAAAATGAACCACAAAATTTGTTGTTGAATTTCTCCTGAATATGACGATACCCCATATGTGGGGGTAAATAACTTTTTGGGCGCACGGCAGAGGTCGCAAGGGAAGGGGCGCTGTTTGACTTTTTCAACACAGAATTGGCTGGACGCCATGTCATGTTTGGAGAGCCCCTGATGTGCCTAAACAGTGGAAACCCCAATCAAGTGACCCCATTTTGGAAACTAGACCCCTTAAGAAACTTATCTAGATGTGTGGAGAGCACTTTGAAATTCCAAGTGCTTCCCTAAAGTTTATAACGTAGAGCAGTGAAAATAAAAAATCATTTTTTTTTCAAAAATGTTTTTTATTTTCCCAAGGGTAACAGGAGAAATTAGAACCCCAAAATTGGTGTGCAATTTGTCCTACATACATTGATACCCCATATGTTGGGGTAAACCACTGTTTGGGCTCACGACAGTGCTCGGAAGGGAGGGAGCACCATTTGACTTTTTGAACGCCATGTCGTGTTTGGAGACCCCTTGATGTGCCTAAATAGTGGAAACCCCTCAATTCTTGCTTCAACCCTAACCCCAACACACCCTTAACCCTAATCCCAACCCTAACCCTAATCCCAACCCTAATCCTAACCCTAATCCCAACCCTAATTCCAACCCTAACCCTAATCCTAACCCTAATGGAAAAATGAAAATAAATATATTTTCTGTATTTTATTATATGTCCCTAACTAATGGGGTGATAAAGGGGGAGTTTATCTACTATTTTTTTATTTTGATCACTGTGATAGCGTTTATCACAGTGATCAAAATGTCCTGCATTGAATGAATGAATCTGCCGGCCGGAAGACGTGGGGGACACCGGGAGGTACCAGGGAGGATCGGGGACCCTATTTCTCTCCCCTCTGATGTGTGATCACATCAGAGGAGAGAGAAATTAAATGCAGAATCGCAGCTTTTTTTTTTTGTTGCGGTCGCAGTTATATGGTTAATAACAGCAATCGCAAAAGTGGGGGACCCGAATCATGTTCTCTGAGGTCTTGGCTACCCCCTGTAGCCGAGACTCCGGAGAAAATCTGACTCTGGGGGCACTATATATTTTCTCCACAGCGCTGTTAGTTAATGGCGTTGTGGTTTAAGTACCCTTAACCACCGCCGTTAAAAGGAATATCGGCGGTCATTAAGGGGTTAAACAATGTTGTCAGATTTTCATGCCATTTTTACCGATGCACCAAGACTCATACCAAAATGAAACCATAACAGATTCTGCAGGGAAATATGCAAAGGTACATCCTTTCCATGTTTATTACTTGCATATAAGGCAAAATAATTAACCCCAGACCAAAATGTTCCTCCCCCACTTGGGCTATGTTCAGATGCAGCGTTTTTGAAGCGTTTTTCAACTTTAACCTTGCTTTCAACCAATCCAAATGCATTTACTGGTAAATATCATTGCAACATTTAACAACCCTAGCTGGCCATGTGGTATGTGACACATAAGCAGACACATCTTGTTTCATTTATGAATGAGGGACTCAAAGTCACAGAGCCTATTTTTACTGGGGCATCAGGGAGCATTATTCTTCTTAAAGGGCCATTATTAAACAGTGGGTCTCCTAAACTGTTATTTCCTATGCAGTGAGTGGATGGGCTGCCAAGAATTACGACGCACCACTATACCCTTTTCAAGAGAGGTACAGGAGGGCTTCCAGGAAAAATGTTTCCTTGAATGCAAGGCTTAGCTTGCTCCAAAGTTACATGCACCCCAATAAGCTTTTCAAGTCACTAACTGGATGACCTCCGGAAAATCCACTTCACATTATTCATATTGTTCTCCCATTCTTTTTTCTTATGCATTGATTGCAAGGCCTGCCCTGCTACCAAGTCATATGCACCCCAATAAGTCTTTGAACTCAGATACTGGATGGGCACAGGAAAATCCACTTCACATTATTCAGTTTGGACTCCCATTCTGTTTTCTTATGCATTGACTGCAAGGCCTGCCCTGTTACCAAGTCATATGCACCCCAATAACCCCAATTGCCCTTGGAAGAAACATGTAGGAGGGCGTCTTAACAAAAAATGTCTCATTAAAAAGGAGCGGGTCTCCTAGACTTGTAATGGCCATACACTCAGTGTATTGAGCTGACAAACATTTTCCCCTGTGTGGTACATCTCAACCTTTTCCATAACAAGTCTTTAACGCCCTGGAAAAACCCCACCCTTGTTAGAATTTCGACACTGGCTATAGCAGCACGGAAGCCGTTAACTCTTGTGATCTAGTGGCAGCGGATGATGAGATGTGGTGGAAGGCCTGATTAAAAACTATGCCCAATTTAAAGGTGCGGGTCTCCTAGACTTGGAATTCCCATACACTTGGTGTATGGGCTGTCAAACATTTTCCCCTGTGGGGTACACCTCAGCCATTTTCAGAACAAGTATTTTACGCACAGCATAACCACCCACTTTTGTTAATAATTCAACACTGGCTGTAGCTGCACGGAAAATGCAAACCCTTTTGATCTAGTGGCAGTGCATGATGAGACTTGGAGGAAGGCCTGATTAAAAAATAGGCCCAATTTAAAGGAGCGGGTCTCCTAGACTTGGAATGCCCAAACACTTAGTGTATGGGCTGGCAAACATTTTTCCCTGTGGGGTACACCTCAACCGTTTTCAGAACCAGTATTTTATGCACAGCATAACCACCCACTCTTGTTAATAATTCGACACTGGCTGTAGCTGCACGGAACCTGTACATCATTTTGAATTAGTGGCGGTGGATGATGAGACTTGGTGGAAGGCCTGATTTAAAACTAAGCCCAATTTAAAGGAGCGGTCTCCTAGACTTGGAATGCCTATACACTTAGTGTATCAATTCTCCTGTGGGGTACACCTCAAACTTTTTCAGAACAAGTATTTTATGAACAGCATAAGCACCCACCCTTGTTAAGATTTTGACACTGGTTGTAGCAGCACGGAACACGTTAAGACTGCTGATCAAGTGGTGGCGGATGATGAGACGTGGAGGAAGGCATAATTTAAAAATAGGCCCATTTAAAGGAGCGGATCTCTTAGACTTGGAATACCCATACACTTAGTGTATGTTGTCATATGCAACAGATCAGAACTTATTATATATGTGTAACAGGAGGACTTTATGCTGACCTGACAGTAGATGGCGATGTTGTGTAACGTTTCCTTCTTTAATGTATTGTATCAGAATTGGTTTCTTCTCTAGTTAGTTTCACTTTCCTTTTGTTCCTGTTAGCTGATGCAATGCTGTAATGTCTGTGCATTATTCCTTCACCTCATGTTCAGAGAAGTAAACGCTTGTTATCCCATGCAACTTGCTCTGTGAACTTTTCTCTGCAAAGGTGTGGATTCAGAAGCTGTGCAACAGGTTATGGGCCCAGGCACCCAGACACCCAGACCCAGGCACCCAGATGCAGCGTATCCAGATACAGAGAATCCAGACACCACAGATCCCAGGACATTGGAACTCTCAGTAAGACCCTGGTGAATGCAGAAGAATTCTTCAGTGCAAGTCTCTCCAAACAAGTAAGATAAGTTAAAAATGATGAATAGCACAGAGCTAAAACTCACAGTAGCTAAACTGAATGATGAGAACTATCAGCTATGGAAGTTCAAAGTAGAGATGTTATTGTCTAAAGATGATTTATGGGAAGTAATCTCTACAGATAGACCTGATGAAAATAATCAGACATGGGATAGAAAAAATAGACAAGCGAGAGCTACCATCAGCTTATTAGTGGATGATGCTCAATTAATACATATAAGAAATGAAGAAACAGCGAAAGGAATGTGGGAAGAATTAAGAAAGCTATATGAGAGACCTAGCTTAAATCACAAGTTATTTCTACTAAGAAAGCTTTACAATATGAGACTAAATGCAGACAGTGACATGCAGAAGCATATATTCTCTATTATGGAAGTGATATCACAGCTAAGATCTATTGGTGAAGATATTAAGGAAAGCCATATAGCAGCTATATTGTTGTGCAGTTTACCAGATTCATATACAGATTTAATAAATGCACTAGAGACAAGACCAGAAACTGACATTACATTAGAGTTTGTGAAAATAAGACTCATAGATGAATATCAGAGAAGGAAAGAACAAAGCAATGATTCTTCTACTGAAAAAGATAATGGAAATGCTCTTAAAGCTACAGAACTTAAAAAGCCCTATAATAAAGAGACAAGAGAATGCTTCAGATGTAAGAAAAAAGGTCATTTAAAGAAAGACTGTACTATATGGAAAGCAGAAAAGAAATTACACCATAAAGATAATATACAGAAGGTGAAAAACACAATTTCTGATTCATGTGAAAATAACTTGAATGGCACATTTAAAGTAACTGATAAGAAATCATCACTTGGTTGGTTTATTGATTCAGGAGCAACGAGTCATATGACAATTGACAAGAATTTCTTTACTGATCTTGATTTAAATAAGAAAGTAGCCATTTATCTTGCAGATGGAAGCAAAATAACCGCAGAAGGTATCGGACAAGGTATGCTAAATTTTTCAAACAAGTTCGGACAAGATTCAAAGATACTTGTACAGGATGTGTTGTATGTTCCAAAATTGGAAGGCGGATTATTATCTGTGAAACCTTTAACAGCAAAAGGACTTACAGTAAAATTCAAAGATAATGAGTGTGCAATTCTTGCAGGAAACAAGTTTATAACCAAAGTCAAGGCAGATGAACAATTATATCATTTTGACAAACCAAAGGAACAAATAAAGGTATGTACACATGATCACAAAAACTGTATTCACATGTGGCATAGACGTCTAGGACATAGACACCCGGACAGTATAAGGGAACTACAGAGAAAAGAATTGACAAAGATTTAAAGATATCAGATTGCTCAATTACCGTAAGATGTGAATGTTGTATAAAATCCAAATCCACAAGGATATCTATTCCAAAAGAAAGTGATAAGAAAAGCGAAAGACCACTTGATTTGGTGCATACTGACGTATGTGGACCCATGAAAGTGACTACATCAGGAGGCAATAGATACATATTGACTTTTATAGACGACTACTCAAGATACACAGTCACATACTTAATTAAGACCAAAAGTAAAGTTTTTGATAAACTTGTAGACTATGTAACAAGATCAAGTAACAAATTTCAAAGGAAGCCAATTGTCATCAGAAGTGATAATGGAGGTGAATTTACAGGTCACAGAATAGAAGACTACTTAAGACAAAATGGAATAGAACATCAGAAAACTGTTCCATACACACCTAAACAAAATGGAGTTGCAGAAAGGAAAAACAGAACTCTATCAGAAATGATGAGATGTATGCTGACAGATTCTAAACTACAAGAGAAATATTGGGGTGAGGCAGCAATGACAGCTACATATCTACAGAACCGACTTTTTTCCAGAAAACTGAAGAAAACTCCATATGAACTGTGGCAAGGTATGAAACCAAGTGTCAATCATTTAAAAGTTTTTGGATGTAAAGTTTTTATATTCATTCCAACAGAAAAACGTTCCAAACTTCAAAACAGATCCATGGAAGGAATATTCGTTGGATATAGTGAAAACTGCAAAGGATATAGAATCCTAGATCCCAAAACAGACAGAGTTACAGTGAGTAACAGTATGACATTCATTGAAGATTTAAATGAAGACATTATGATTTCAGTTGAAACAAAAATTGAGAAAAACAATAGTGACATAACTGAAGAAATATCTGATGAAAAAGAAGCAGAAATGAATGAAGAACAAAATACTGAAAGTGAAGAATCACAACTACAAGCAGACACAGAACCAAGACGTTCAATAAGAGAGAACAAAGGAAAACCACCAAAACGTCTCTCATACAAGACAAGTGTAAGAAAAATCTATGAACCTACCTCTTGGAAAGACATATCTAAACTTCCTGAAGAAGAAGCTAATAAATGGATAGAAGCAACAGAAACAGAAATTAAATCCATGCATGATTCAAATACATGGACACGAACAGATTTGCCAGAAGGAAGAAAAGCCATAGGATGTAAATGGATTTTTAAAGTAAAATACCAAACAGATGGTACACCTGAAAGATATCGAGAAAGACTCGTAGGTAAAGGGTATTCTCAAAAATATGGAGAAGACTATGATGAAACATTTGCCCCAGTTGTCAAACACACTACAATAAGAACTTTAATTACAGTTGCAGCAGTGGAACAGATGGAACTAAGACATCTAGATGTAAAGACAGCTTTTTTAAATGGAGATTTAACAGAAGACATTTACATGGAACAACCTCCAGGATTCAAAGATGAAAGAAATCCAAACAAAGTTTGCAAACTACAGAAAAGCATATATGGTTTAAAACAAGCAGCTAAAGCGTGGAATGACAAAATCACGGTTGTACTAACAAATGAAAAATTTCAAAGAAGCAAAGCTGATCCATGCTTGTAAACAAAAAGGCTGAGTAATAGATGGATTTATGTACTCATATATGTAGACGACATTTTGATTTGTTTTAAACAAGAAAGGGATAAAGAAAACATTCTAAAAATCCTGAAACAAAATTTTTAAATCAAAGACTTGGGAAATGTAAAACAGTACCTAGGAATACAGATAGAAAGAGAAGAAGATGGAAGTTTCCTACTGAATCAAAATCACATGATTCAAGACATAACAGAAAAATTTGGACTAATGGATGCAAAAACAGTAAAGTCTCCAATGGAAACTAATTATCTCAAAGAGATGAACAGTGAAGAAAATATGCTACCAAACAATGAAGAATACAGAACAGCAATAGGAAAACTACTGTATCTACCGACCATTACAAGACCAGACATCGCAGCAGCAGTAGAAATCCTGAGTAGAAAGGTATCAAAACCAAATAAAGCTGATTGGAATGCCGTGAAGAGAGTAATACGTTATTTGAAAGGAACTAGCAATGTTAAGCTGAAATTACCCACAGGTGATAATTGCATTTTAACAGGATATGTTGATGCAGATTGGGCTGGAGATCCAACTGACAGAAGATCTACCAGTGGACATATTTTTTTTCTCTCAGGTGGACCAATAAGTTGGACAAGTAAGAAACAGTCAATTGTGACACTGTCTTCAACAGAAGCAGAATATGTTGCAGCAGCACATGCGAGTCAAGAAGTACTGTGGTTAAGACAATTGTTAACAGACCTAGGACAACCTCAGTTGGAACCAACAAAAATAAAAGAGGATAATCAAGGATGTCTTGTTCTTGCTCAGATGGAAAGAGTCAATCCAAGAACCAAGCATATTGATGTGAAATATCATTTCTTGAGAGATCATCAGGACCAAGGAGTATTAAAGTTGGAGTACTGCCCTACTGAAGAAATGACAGCGGACATTTTCACGAAGGCGTTGAATGCTGATAAACATCAGAGACTAATAAAAAAGTTGGGTTTGATTGAATAAGTCCTTACTGTTGAGAAAGGGTGTTGTCATATGCAACAGATCATAACTTATTATATATGTGTAACAGGAGGACTTTATGCTGACCTGACAGTAGATGGCGATGTTGTGTAACATTTCCTTCTTTAATGTATTGTATAAGAATTGGTCTCTTCTCTAGTTAGTTTCACTTTCCTTTTGTTCCTGTTAGCTGATGCAATGCTGTAATGTCTGTGCATTATTCCTTCACCTCATGTTCAGAGAAGTAAACGCTTGTTATCCCATGCAACTTGCTCTGTGAACTTTTCTCTGCAAAGGTGTGCAACAGTGTAATGGCTGGCAAACATTTCTCCTGTGGGGTACATCTCAACTTTTTCCATAACAAGTATTTTACTCCCAGCAAAACCACCCACTTTTGTTCAGAATTCGATACTGGCTTTAGCAGCATGGAACACGTTAACGCTGGTGATCTAGTGGCGGTGGATGATGAGACGAGGATGAAGGCCTGATTTAAAACTATGCCCAATTTAAAGGAGTAGGTATCTTAGACTTGGAATGCCCATACACCAAGTGTATGGGCTGGCAAACATTTCCCCCTGGGGGTAGATATCAACATAGTGTTTCCTTTTTTTTAGCGGCATCATAAACACTTTGTAAAACTGTAATGTTGTTTCCTACACAGTTGCTGCTAGGAAGGTGCGTGTTTTTAGTAATAATATGGTGGACGAATCTTTGGATGAAGTGATCTGGAAAAGGGGCGTGATGATGACAGGAATGGGAAAGTACATGATTAATAACAGCAGTGGCTATGGGAGGTATGAGATCCAGGATACAGCCAACAATCGTTAGTCGTTTAGCCACCATCAATTTCCAGAATCAGTTTTATGCCCATTTGAAGATCGGTGTAACAGATGGGCGTGTGAGACTCGGCCTAACAAATGCCCGACCAAAATATGTTGCCAAAGACTCACGTGTCTGTATAAAGGGCAAAGTGCAACATGTTCGTGAGATGCTGAATTTGAAAAAGCAGATCAGTGTTGGAGGAAAACCAAACAAACTAATGGTTGCTCGTGAAAAACTAAGTTTAAAGAGGAGTGCACCATCCGTAACTATAAGCACACTGGTGGCACAAGCTTCTTCATCTTCACCCATGCATATTACCAATAATATTCTAAGGTTCCAGTCTAAAATTAATTGTCCTAGTGTAACGAACAATGTTAAAGGAATGGCACAAAACGTACATAACCACGACCCTTGGAAACACCTGATTTCCTCTTTACAACATATGGACGATGATGGTATTGATGGCGACTTAGAAATTTACCACATCCATAACAAGAAGATGAAGATCACAGCTGCAAAAAATGTGCAAAAAAGGCCATGAATGTCTGGAAAATCATTTTCTTTAGGGCAAAGTTTACCTCTTACTAAAGTGGTACCGAATGAGGCATACACAACGCTCAGGTGTACTCAGCGTGAGATGCTTGAAAGATGATGTATTCTGATTTGTCCATGTCCACTTTTTGAAAGCGAGCAGAAAAGAAGGATGATATAGCGGGAAGACGTGTGCTTTTGGTCAGTAAGAAGGTGATGTCAGGTACAGATAGGTAGATCTGCGTGTCAATGATATTGCAAACCGTGCCATTACATTAGCTGTCCCAGGCCGAAGGTGTAGATGGAGAAGAGGAGGGGTCCTAGAACAGAGCCTTAGGAACACCGAAAGACAGGTTTCGAGGTGAGTAGGTGGTGTGGGAGAGGGAGACAATGAATGTCCCCCTACCAGTCTTGCTGTTTTTAAAGACTCTACAGATAACCCCAAAAAGGAAATTTGAAACCCCGGCCATGGCCGCATCAGCAGGGGTAGTAAACTACCAGCCTTACCACCACCAGCATGATCAGGCACATGGCAGGAAAGCACCCAACTTTGTTGGTTGAACACCAGGCTCCTTGAACAGTGTCTGATGGTGATACCACTGCTTCTTCCGCTGTTGTGTGTGCAAGCCAATGCCCTGTCCACGGTGCATGCGAAGATGCCTCCTGCCCTGCACCTGCCATTGACCACAGTCAAATAGCACCATCATCAAGCACATCCACGTCCTTGTCCCAGTGCAACCTTCTGTTGTTCATAACCCAGTCACTGAACAGTAAGCGGAAAGATGCAGCCAATGGCCCACAGGCTACAGCACTAAATTAACAAACTTCTCATCTGCTTGCGCTCTAAATGTTGCATTTTAGGCTCGTGGGAGACGGACGCTTTCCGCAACCTGATGGTGGTGACAGTAACAAGGTACTGGGTACCCACTCGCCACTGTTTCTCAAGGTATGCCATCATGACATTACACAAGCAAGCACGTGTCCCACAACATTACCTGGGCCATCAACAATGCTGTTACAGGGAAAGTGCACCTAACCACGGACCCGTGGACAAGTGCTTATGGGCAGGGATGGTACATCTTTCTGATGGCACACTGGATTTGCGTAGAAGAAGACATGACCCAGTCGGACATTGGGAGACCATGTCACAGATGTATCGAGGAGACAGGTTGTGGAAGGTTTTGTATTTCATATTTAGGGTTTTGAACTTTAGCCTATGGGCAATAGAAAGGCAGTGAAGTGCATGGCAGAGAGGAGAGGCTGGGGAATAATGGAAGGACAGTTGAATTAGTCTGGAAGCAGGGTTTTGGATAGATTTGAGTGGTGCAAGATTGCTAGAGGGGAGGCTAGAGAGTATGAGGTTGCAATAGTCAAGGCGGTAGATCATGAGGGCGTGTCCAAACATTTTTGAATTTTCTTGGAATGTACGGATCTAGGAAATGTTTTTGAGTTGTAATAGGCAGGAGGAGGTAAGGGCTTGGTTCTTAGCTTGAAAGAGAGGGCAGAGTCGAGTATCACCCCGAGGGCACGAACATGCGGGAATATTTCTCCCGGTGTGCCATCCTGGCATTACACAGGCATGAGTCCCACAACATTACCCGTGCCCTCCACAATGCTATTAATTGGAAAGTCTACCTAACCACAAACACGTGGACAAGTGCTTGTGGTCAGGGATGGTACATCTCACTGAGGGCACACTGGGTTAACAATGTGGAAGCTGGTCACACTCCAACCTTGGTATGATGCACGTTCTCCCAAACCCCGAGTATTGCAGGCTGTACGTCAATCTGGATTGCCCCCACAGTCTACAGCTCCTACAACTCCTCCTCCTCCTTCGCCTCCTCTTCAGGCTCCAGCTACAAATGGTAGCATATCAGTCACAAGCTGGAAGCACTGCAGCACTGCAGAATGAAAGCAGGAACAGGCTTTCCTGAAGCTAATATGCTTCTTTGACAAACCCCAAAATGCTGAAGAGTTCTGGACAGTTTTGAAAGAGCAGGCAGATCTGTTGTGAATACTCTGGAGGCAATTTCTGAGCTGGAGCTCCCTCCGGTGGTTGCTGAGGGTAATGAACTAATTGCTGAATGGCCTTCAGCTTGCTCTGCATGGTCTGATATAAGTGACCTGAACTCCCTTCAGCCTTGCCGGTAATCAATTGTTCTTACTGATCTTGCTTGGAGCTCAGCTTGCATTCCTGCTCTCATTCAGATAAGTGATTTGCTGTTTTTTTCCCTCTGGTTGGATTTTCCCTGCTGGTTTGCAGCTTGCAGTGGATTTCAGCATGGTCCCCTTTTGGGGTCTGGCGCTGCAATTGTGCTCATTTTGTATTTGCACTTTTGCTCTGTTCCTTTGTCACTTTTTATTTGCTGAATTGCTGTGTGTTACACCAGAGATCTGATTTAGGTGGCAGAGATAGTGTGATCTCAGGTTTTTTGCTAATCAGAAGAGTTGGTATTTTTGTCAGGGTTTTTTTGGGGGTTGCAGTCAGAATTCTTTCCTATACTTTTCAATATAGACAGATTGGGCCCCAGTGTTTGCTCATTCTATTTTCTGTCTGTGTCCGTATTTTCTTCTTGTCTAACCGCCAATACATGTTTGGGGGCTTCCTATTTCTTTGGGGGTGCTGCTCCAGGGCAGATAGCTTTCATCTTTCTGCCTTTAGGTGTAGTTATCTCTCCGCCTGTGACGAGGCGTCTAGGATCACCATAGGTACGCTCCACGGCTACTTCTAGTGTGGCGGTTAGTTTAGGGTACTGAAATCCAATAGTTTCCAGCCTTTCTGGTGTATTACTACTTTAGCTATTTTTGCAATTTCTCCTCAGCTACCGAAACATAACAGTGTTACCGGCCTAACTGAAAATTATTTGGTACTCACAGAAGGGAAAAATAGTAAAAAGGAAAAAGAAAAAAAGGGAGTTGTCAGAATTTTTTTTTTCTGTTTGTTGCATTTTTTCCCCTCTTTTTCTCTGGGTGCTGAGGAGGATTTTTTTTTTCTCTCAATGGAATTTGCACAGTTATCTGGCCGTGTGGAGCAGCTTGCCACTGAGGTTCGGAGTATTGCTACCTAATTTGCTAGGTTGCTGGTTATGTAACCTAGGATCCCCATACCAGATTTATTTTGGGGGATCGGTCTAAATTTCTGAATTTCAAAAATAACTGTAAGTTGTTTTTTGCTTTAAAGCCTAAGTCCTCAGGGAACGCAGCACAGCAGGTTCAAATTGTTATCTCTCTGCTGCGCGGCGACCCTCAGGATTGGGCTTTTTCCCTTACACCTGGGGATCCTGTTTTGAATGATGTTGATGTATTTTTTCAGGCTCTGCGGATATTGTACGATGAACCTAATGTCACTGATCAACCTGAAAGGACCTTGTAGGCATTAAATCAGGGTCGTGAAGACGCTGAGCTGTACTGTCAGAAATTTCAAAAGTGGGCAGTCCTGACCAAATGGAATGATGATGCTTTGGCAGCCCTTTTTCGGAAGGGTCTGTCACAAAATGTAAAGGATTTTATGGTGGGATTCCCTGTTCCCTCAGGTCTCAATGATCCTATGTCTTTGGCTATTCAAATTGACAGACGTTTGCGGGAGCGCAGAGGTATGCGTGAGATAGTGTTGCCTTGTGAGCCAGCTCCTGAGCCCATGCAGTGTGATGGAGTGACTTTTGGGGCTCAGCGTCATGAGTTTCGAAAGCGCAATGGGTTATATTTCTACTGTGGTGACGCTTCCCATGCTATTTCCGTCTGCCCTAAGCGGGGAAGACGTTTTGCGCACTCAGTTGTCTTGAGTAGTGTTCAGACTAAATTTCTATCCACTGTTACCCTGATTTGCTCCCTGTCCACATTTTCGGCTAAGGCTTTTGTTGATTCAGGAGCAGCTATTAACCTGATGGATTTTGACTTTGCCAAACGTTGTGGGTTTCCCATGATACCCCTGCGGAAGTCTATTCCTTTTCTGGGCATTGATTCTACCCTTTGGCAGAGAATAAACCCCAGTTTTCTACTCAGGTGATAATGAGGGTTGAACCAGATCATCAGGAGAGTTGCAAATTTCTGGTGTTGCATAATCTGCATGACATTATTGTACTGGGTTTCCCTTGATTACAGACTCATAATCCTGTTTTGGATTGGAAATCTGTGTCTGTGACCAGTTGGGGCTGCCAATGTGTTAATACTGACACTCCTGTTTTTTCTGCCTCTCCCCAGTCTCAGGATGTCCCTGACTTTTTGACAGATTTTTCTGATGTGTTTAGTGAAAGTAAGTCTGCATCCTTACCTCCTCACAGGAGCTATGATTGCGCTATTGAGTTAGTGCCTAGTGGTAAATTTCCTAAAGGTCGCCTTTTTAATTTATCTGTACCTGAACACGATGCTATGCGATCTTATATCAAGGAGTCATTGAAGGGTCATATCAGACCATCCTCTTCACCCTTGGGCACCGGTTTTTTCTTTGTGGCCAAAAAGGATGGTTCATTGAGGATGTGTATTGATTATCGCCTCCTGAATAAAATCACTGTTAAATATCAATATCCGTTACCCTTGATTGCTGACCTATTTTCCAGAGTGAAAAGTGCTAGTTGGTTTACCAAGCTTGACCTCAGGGGGGCGTATATCCTTATTCACATTAAGCATGGGAATGAATGGAAGATGGCGTTTAATACCCCAGAGGGGCATTTTGAGTACCTAGTGATGTCTTTTGGGCTTGCTAATGCCCCTTCCGTCTTCCAATCCTTTATGAATGATATTTTCAGGGATTTTGTGGATAAATTTCTGATTGTTTATTTAGATGATATCTTGATTTTTTCCAACAACTGGGACTCTCATGTGAAACATGTTCAGACTGTGTTCCAGATTTTGAGAGAGAATGCACTGTATGTGAAGGGATCAAAGTGTCTTTTTGGCATACAGAAGGTCTCATTTCTGGGATTCATTTTGTCTCCGTCTGTTATTGAAATGGACCCGGTCAAGGTTCAGGCCATCTGTGATTGGGTTCAACCTACTTCATTGAAGGCTCTTCAGAGATTTTTGGGTTTTGTCAATTTTTATCGTAAATTTATTGGTAATTTCTCCGGTATTGTTAGACCATTGACTGATTTTACCAAAAAGGGTTTCAGTGTGGTGAATTATCCTCCTGAGGCAGTTTCTGCGTTTCAGGAACTTAAGTAGAGATTCATTTCTGCTCCTGTTCTACGGCAGCCTGATGTTTCGCTGCCGTTTCAGGTGGAAGTTGATGCCTCTGAGATTGGGGCAGGTACTGTTTTGTTCCAAAGGGATACAGAGACCTCTAAGAGTGACCCTTGTGCCTTTTTCTCTCAAAAATTTTCTCCAACTGAACGTAATTATGACGTGGGTAATCGGGAGTTATTGGCCATGAAGTGGGCCTTTGAAGAGTGGAGACATTGGCTGGAAGGAGCCAAACATCACGGACCATAAGAACCTGGTTTATCTCGAATCAGCCAAGCGACTTAATCCTAGACAGGCCAGGTGGGCCTTGTTTTTCACACGTTTTAATTTTGTGGTTTCTTTTCTTCCGGGCACTAAGAATGTTTAGGCGGATGCCCTCTCAAGGAGTTTCTTTGCGGATTCTCCTGAGTTATCTGATCCTGCTGTTATTTTAAAAGAGGGTGTAGTTCTTTCCGCCATCTCGCCCAATTTGAGACTGGCTCTGGAGGAGTGTCAGGAGGATAAACCTGAGCGCTGCCCTTTTGGGAAATTGTTTGTCCCAGACCAGTGGAAGAAGAGTGTGATGTCTGAGATTCATTGTTCCGCATTGGCTGGTCATCCTAGGATTTTTGGTACCGGAGACTTGGTGAGTCGGTCCTTTTGGTGGCCTACTTTGTCTTGTGACGTCGGGGACTTTGTGCAGTCCTGTGGGACTTGCTCTCGTTCCAAGCCTTGCTCTCGTTCTAGTGGTTTGTTAATGCCATTACCTGTACCCAAGAGGCCATGGACCCATATTTCTATGGATTTTATTTCCGACCTCCCTGTTTCTCAGAGAATGACCGTTATCTGGGTAATCTGTTTTCCAAGATGATACATCTTGTGCCATTACCTAAGTTGCCTTCCTCCTGTAATGTGTGTAGTACAGTTCATATAGCGTCTTGTGCTTGGGTGCGATGAAAATACATGAGACACAGGTTTGATATAGAAGGTCTTGTATTACTTCATACAAGTTGGCAAAAATAGTCACACAGTTTGCAGACACAGAAGCAGGAGACACAGCAGGCCAGAGTAATCTAAGCTCAGCAATCACTCTCCACAACAGGTTCAGGATCTTCTTCTCTGTTACCGTAAGTCCATGCAAACGTGGATCTTTCAAAGAGCAGGGTTCCAGAGTCCACAAGTGTTTCAGAGTTCCTCAGTAGGAATAGCTGGAGTACAAGGTCCAAGGCTTCAGGAGTCAGGTCACAGGTTCACTGCAGGCTAGATTCAGAAGCACTGATTGCTCAGCTGTGGCTGCTTAAGAAGCAAGAGGGAGAGAATCAGGGCGGGAACATGAAAGCTGAAAACTCCATATTGACTGAGGGCAAGATAGCTGCAGCAAGACAGAAAGCAAAATGGCTGACGGAAAAATGAGTTTCAAAAACATGTACAAAGAACCTTACATTACTCCCCCCTTAGGGACAACCTCCGGATGGCCTCAGACCAGGCTTGTCTGGGTACCTCTGATGAAACTGGCGGAGCAAACGAGGAGCATTAACGTTATTGACTGGTTCCCATGAGTTGTCCTGGGAAGCCTTGCCATTTAATCAAATATTGTAACTGATTTCTGTATAACCTGCAATCCAGAATCCTTTCCACCACAAATTCTTCCTGACCATCGACTAGCACTGGGCCAGGGCAAGGAGAAGAACGTCCAGGAAACGTATTGGGTGTTGCAGCCTTTAGTAGGGATACATGAAAGACAGGGTGGATTCTCATAGTTCTGGGCAGTTGAAGACGACAAGCAACGACACTTATAATCTTACTGATTTTATAGGGTCCAATGTACTTATGTCCCAACTTAGACGATGGAATCCTTAACTTAAGATTTCTGGTTGACAGCCAGACCAGGTCTCCTACCTTGAAAGCTGGTGCAGGTTTACGAAATTTATCTGCTGCTTTCTTGTACCTTTCCTGAGCCGATTCCAGATTCTCTTTTAGAAGATCCATATTCTTCTGTAAAGACGTGATTCTTTCCGCCACTGCTGGTAAAGGCGTTTCTATGGGAAATCGTGGTAGAATGTTAGGATGATAACCTAGATTGGAGTAAAAAGGAGACTGCTTAGTGGAGGCACTCTGAGAGTTGTTATAAGAGAACTCAGCTAATGGAAGTAGATCCACCCAATCATCCTGTAGGTGGCAGAAAAAGCTGCGGAGATACTGCTCCAGGGTTTGATTGGTTCGTTCGGTCTGTCCATTAGTCTGGGGATGAAAAGCAGAAGAAAGGTTTACTTTAATGTCCAATGCTGCACAGAAATTTTGCCAAAACCTAGAAGTGAATTGCACCCCTCGATCCGAAATAACCTCATCCGGTACTCCATGTAAGCGAAACACATCTTTAATCATCAAATCTGATGTCTGTTTTGCAGTGGGTAAGCCGACACAAGGGATAAAATGAGCTGCCTTTGTTAGACGGTCAACCACCACTAGAATGGTGTTCTTCCCTTGAGAGGTTGGTAACTCCACAATGAAGTCCATAGAAATGGATCCCCACGGGCGGGACGGGGTGGAAGAGGTTGCAACAGACCAGTTGGTGAGGAGCGAGGTGTTTTGCATCTTGCACAGACTTCACATGAAGTGACATAGTTTAAAACATCCTTCCTGCAAGTGGGCCACCAAAAGAAACGAGAAAGAAATTCCTGTGTCTTTAGAATTCCTCTATGCCCAGCTATCTTGGAATCGTGAATGAGTTGCAATACTCTCAATCTGACTGTTTCAGGAATATACAGACGTTGTCCCAGAATCCACACACCATTCTTAAAGACAAGACTTACGTCCCTTGGGGGTTGTGCCAACAAGGAATCCGCATGGTATGCTTCCTTGATGTCCTTAAGTAGGTCTTGATTATGAATCACTCCCAGGAATCTAGAGTCAGGAAGAATAGTCTTAGGAGGAGCAAGTGGACGGGTCTCTGCTGAATGAATCCTAGAGAGTGCATCAGCCTTTCCATTGCGTGATCCTGGTCTATAAGAAATAACAAAATTAAATTGGTTTAAGAAAAGATTCCAGAGAGCCTGGCGAGGAGTCAGGCATTTAGCCGACCTGATAAATTCAAGGTTGCGATGGTCTGTCAGGACGACTATTTGTTGTGCAGCTCCCTGAAGAAGGTGTCTCCATTCTTTGAAGGCGGCAATAATGGCCAACAACTCTCTATTGCCCACATCGTAGTTCCTCTCAGCCGAAGACAACTGCTGGGAAAAGAAGGCACAGGGATGCAAGACATTCTTCTCACCTGTTCTCTGAGAGAGTATAGCTCCAACGGCACAGTCTGAAGCATCCACCTCTATTATGAAGGCAAGTTCGGGGTTGGGATGTACCAAGATAGGTGTGGTGGTAAATTTATCTTTCAGACGGGAAAATGCTTCCTGGGCTTGGGGAGTCCAGGAGAACCTAGACTCTTTCCGGGTAAGTTGGGTGATAGGTGACACTACCTCAAAGAAATTCCTAATGAAACGTCTATAGAAGTTGGCAAACCCGATGAAGCGCTGCACCTCCTTCACATTTCTAGGACTTGGCCAATCCTTGATGGCTTGGGTCTTGCTTCCATCCATACTAATTCCTTGTGTAGACAGTACATACCCCAGAAATTGAATTTCGGTCCTATGGAATTCACACTTTTCAAGTTTGATGTAAAGATGGTTTTGTCTTAGACGTTCCAAGACCATTCTCACATGTCCATGATGTTCCTCTGTGGAATTAGAAAAAATTAGAATATCATCCAAATAAATCACCACGAATGTATCTAGGAGATCCCTGAAGATGTCATTCACCAAGTGTTGGAAAGTGGCTGGGGCGGTACTCAGACCAAAAGGCATAACTAGATATTCAAAGTGTCCATAGCGTGACCTGAATGCAGTCTTCCACTCATCCCCAGGTCTAATACGGACCAAGTTATAGGCCCCACGGAGATCCAATTTAGAGAAAATTTTGGCATGCCGCACTCTCTCCAATAACTCAGGGATTAAAGGCAATGGATAACGGTTTCTAATAGTAACCTTATTGAGTTCCCTATAGTCTACGCAGGGTCTCAGAGATCCATCTTTCTTCTTCACAAAGAAGATGGGTGCACCTGCAGGAGATGAAGAGGGGCGTATGAAGCCCTTGGCTAGATTTTCGTCTATGTAATCCTTTAAAGCCTTTAGCTCAGGCCCCGCCAGGGGGTAGATCTTACCAAAAGGTATCTCTGCTCCAGGCAATAATTCAATTGGACAATCATATGGACGGTGAGGGGGAAGCTGGTCAGCGTTCTTCTTGTCACATAAATCCACATAGTCCTGGTATACAGCTGGTAGTTCAGGGACTGACATGGTTCCTTTAGGAACAGAGCACGCTGGAACTCCTGGAGTCATCTGTTTCTCTGGAAAGTGTAATTCCTTGGTCTCCCAGTTAATGGTAGGGTTCTGAGCCTGCAGCCATGGTAGCCCTAGAATAATGGGAAAGTGGGGAGAAGAGATAAGCATAAAGGACAGTTTCTCTTGATGATCTTTACCCATAAGGACCCTCAAAGGCTCCGTTTCCTGATCCACTGGTCCAGAGGTCAGCAGGGAGCCGTCCACAGTTTCCATCTGTACTGGAGTAGCCTTCTTCACTGAACGTATCCCCTGTTTCAGAGCAAAGGAGACATCCATAAAATTCCCACTTGCCCCTGAGTCGATCATAGCAGAGCTAGACACCCAGACTGAGTCAACCCAGAGTTTGATGGAAAGGTAGCAATGAGAATTGCTTTTCCTACAACTCAGCTGGGACACCGCTGAGGAAACTTGAAAAATTGCAGCGTTTACACAGTCATCGTCCTCAGAAGTAACGGAGTTTAAGTCCGAGAAATCAATATCTGTTGCTGCAGATCTCTCTGGAGCCTGAGGCTCGGACCTGACAGATCTCCTCTCGCAACACTCACAGTGAATGAGTGCTGCAGTAGTCTTACGAGAACGGCTGGGACAGTTTATAATGAAGTGCCCTGACTTACCACAATAGAAACATAGATTTTCCTTAAAACGATGTTCTTTGCGTGCATCGCTAACCCGTCTTTGTAAAGAGTCTACCTGCATGGGTTCAGGTTCAGGTTCCCGTGTGATCCTACTCAAAGGTTCCTTAGCTGGGGAGGAAGGTAGGAAAAGGTTAGTGCGATTGTTTTCGAACCATCTCTCTTGCCTGCGTTCAGTCAGACGAGCATCAATACGGATGCAGTAATTAATAAAGTCACCTAACGCAGTGGGAGGGTCGGCACGAGCTAGTTCATCCTTAATTAGTGGAGACAACCCCTTTCGAAAAATAGATTTTTTGGCGGAACTGTCCCAAGTGGTATCAAGGGCCCATCTCCTGAAATCCAAGGCATATTCGGCTACCGAGTGCTTACCTTGGCGCAAAGTTAACATGGCTGCTTCAGCTGTTGCACCTCGATTGGGGTCATCAAACACCTGCCCCATGGCTGAAATGAAAGCATCAAGATGATCCAAACATTCATCCTCAGTCTCAATCAGAGGGTTTGCCCACATCAAAGCCTTGTTGGTAAGCAACATAATTATAGTAAGTACTTTAGATCGTTCAGTGGGAAATTGTGAAGCATGTGCAGAAAAAAAAAAGATTGCATTGGTTAATAAATCCCCTGAATTTCTCACGTTCACCGCCAAAACGAAAAGGGGGCAACTTGGGAATCCCAGAACTCGGGGCTACGGCAGGAGCCTGGACTCGCTCCTCTAGAACCTCAATCCTGGCTCGCAAATCCTGGGCAGTCTGTCCAAACACTTGCAAATTGTGATTAGTGAGGTCCTGTAGGTTTGTAAAACGGGTTTTTATAGTCTGTAAATCTGCAAGGATATTATCAGTCACTCCGCAAAGTTCCTTTATGCGGGCTTCCATCTTCCAAATCTTTTAAGACAAGAGTACTGGTAGGAGAAGAGAAAAGAGAAAAAAAAAACAATAGTGTTTACCTGTGGTAACACTGCAGAGAAAAAAAAACTTAAGGGAACTGCTCACCTGGAATGGTTGTGAGAAGTCACAACCACTGTCATCACAGAAAGTACAACCGGACATCTGATATCCACAGATACAGCAGACACAGCCTTTCCAGACCCAGCAGACACTAACGTTTGGCTTCTGAATCTTGTAATGTGTGTAGTACAGTTCATATAGCGTCTTGTGCTTGGGTGCGATGAAAATACATGAGACTCAGGTTTGATATAGAAGGTCTTGTATTACTTCATACAAGTTGGCAAAAATAGTCACACAGTTTGCAGACACAGAAGTAGGAGACACAGCAGGCCAGAGTAATCTAAGCTCAGCAATCACTCTCCACAACAGGTTCAGGATCTTCTTCTCTGTTACCGTAAGTCCATGCAAACGTGGATCTTTCAAAGAGCAGGGTTCCAGAGTCCACAAGTGTTTCAGAGTTCCTCAGTAGGAATAGCTGGAGTACAAGGTCCAAGGCTTCAGGAGTCAGGTCACAGGTTCACTGCAGGCTAGATTCAGAAGCACTGATTGCTCAGCTGTGGCTGCTTAAGAAGCAAGAGGGAGAGAATCAGGGCGGGAACATGAAAGCTGAAAACTCCATATTGACTGAGGGCAAGATAGCTGCAGCAAGACAGAAAGCAAAATGGCTGACGGAAAAACTGAGTTTCAAGAACATGTACAAAGAACCTTACACCTCCTCCTAATTGGTGCCTTTGTTCTTTCAGCACGTGGTTCGGTTACATGGCATTCCGGAGAACATTGTTTCTGACAGAGGAATCCAGTTTGTTTCCAGATTTTGGAGGACATTTTGTTCTAAACTTGGTGTTCAGTTATCTTTCTCCTCTGCATTTCACCCTCAGACCAATGGACAAACCGAGAGAACAAACCAGACCTTGGAGACTTATTTGAGATGTTTTGTGTCTGCTGATCAAGATGACTGGGTCCTTTTTTTCCTTTGGCTGAGTTTGCTCTTAATAATAGGGCTAGCTCTGCCACCTTGATGTCCCCATTTTTCTGCAATTCTGGGTTTCACCCTCGATTTTCTTCAGAACAGGAGGAGGCTTCTTTCTGTCCGGGGGTTGACTCTATTGTGGAGCGTATGCAGCAGATTTGGGACCAGGTAGTGGAGAGGTTGTCTCTCAGGAGAAGGCCCAACGGTTTGCCAACCGGCATAGGACTGATGGTCCTCGTTTTAAAGTAGGGGACTTTGTTTGGTTGTCCTCAAGAAATATCCCTATGAAAGTTGCATCTCCAAAATTTAAGCCAAGGTTCATTGGACCTTATAAGATAATGGAAATTCTTTATCCGGTTTCCTTCTGTTTGCTTCTTCCAAGGACATTTAAGATTCATAACATGTTCCACAAGTCCTTATTGAAGAGGTTTGTCGAGCCAGTGGTTCCTATGGCTGCGCTTCCCGATCCTGTTTTGGTTGAGAGCAATTTGGAGTATGTGTTTGAGAAAATATTAGATTCTCGTTTTGCTAGACGGAAACTTCATTATTTGGTTAAGTGGAGAGGTTATGTTCAGGTGGACAATTCTTGGGTGTTTGCTTCGGACATCCATGCTGGGAGACTTATCCGTGTCTATCATCGAGCTCATCCTGATCGGCCTGGTTGCGCAGGTAAGGGTTCGGTGACCCCTCCTCAAGTGGGGGTACTGTTGTTAATACTCTGGAGGCGACTTCTGAGCTGGAGCTCCCTCCGGTGGTTGCTGAGGGTAATGAACTAATTGCTGAATGGCCTTCAGCTGGTTCTGAATGGTCTGATATAAGTGACCTGAACTCCCTTCAGCCTTGCAGGTAATCAATTGTTCTTCCTGATCTTGCTTGGAGCTCAGCTTGCATTCCTGCTCTCATTCAGATAAGTGATTTGCTGTTTTTTTTCCTTTGGTTGGATTTTCCCTGCTGGTTTGCTGCTTGCAGTGGATTTCAGCCTGGTCCCCTTTTGGGGTCTGGCGCTGCAATTGTGCTCATTTTGTATTTGCACTTTTGCTCTGTTCCTTTGTCACTTTTTATTTGCTGAATTGCTGTGTGTTACACCAGAGATCTGATTTAGGTGGTAGAGATCGTGTGATCTCAGGTTTTTTGCTAATCAGAAGTGTTGGTATTTTTGTCAGGGTTTTTTTGGGGTTGCAGTCAGAATTCTTTCCTATTCTTTTCTATCTAGACAGATTGGGCCCCAGTGTTTGCTCATTCTATTTTATGTTTGTGTCCGTATTTTCTTCTTGTCTAACCCCATTACATGTTTGGGGGCTTCCTATTTTTTTGGGGGTGCTGCTCCGGGGCAGATAGCTTTCATCTTTCTGCCTTTAGGTGTAGTTATCTTTCCGGCTGTGACGAGGCGTCTAAGATCACCGTAGGTACGCTCCACGGCTACTTCTAGTGTGGCGGTTAGTTTAGGGTACTGCAATCCAATAGTTTCCAGCCTCTCTGGTGTATTACTACTTTAACTATTTTTGCAATTTCTCCTCAGCTACCGAAACATAACACAGATCGGTGGCTGAGACGGCTGAACCGACAGCCAGGCATTGTTGTGTGTGACAATGGCTGGATACTGGTGTCTGCTCTGTGGCGAGGCGAGCTCACACACGTTGCATGACTGGCTCATGTGCTTAACCAAATTGGTCAACTTTTTTGAAAAGCGGCACAGAGCTGGCAGATCGGCTCGGAAAAGTACAACACTCTAAATACCCATTTTAAAAAGTCAGCTACAGATTCATACGCCCCTGCCATGATTCAGGAGCGCTTGAAGCTTCTGGCTCAACTACTGGTGTGTGATGCCCTCAGGCCTTTGAACTCTACACTGCTGATGTTGAAAAGGATTTGTGAGCAGAAGAGGGCAGTTGGTGAATAGTCTACCAGCATCAACAAGGTAGTCGGTATTCAGTTCTGTCTTCACACATAACATCTGAGGAGTGGACATGGATGTTTGACATATGTAACATCTTCCAAAACTTTGACGAATCCACAAAGAGGGTGAGCGTCAATGACACCATAATTAAGGTATCCATCCTGATTATATGTGTTCTAATTTGAAGATCGAGAGTTATTATAAAGCGAAAACATATTTACAGTTTAACAGTTTTAAACACAACAGTCCTAAGTAACAACGATAACAATAAGCCAATAATTAACCCCTTAGTAACAGAGCCAATTTGCAGCTTAATGAACGGGCCAATTTTTACAATTATGACCACAGTCACTTTTTGAGGTTATAACTCTGGAACGCTTCAACGAATCCCGCTGATTCTCAGAATGTTTTCTCGTGACATATTGCACTTTATGTTATTGGTATTTTTTTTTATATATATGACTTGCGTTTATTTATGAAAAAAATGGAAAAATAATGAAAATTTTTAAAATTTAGCAATTTTCAAATTTTACATTTTTATGCCCTTAAATCAGAGAGATATGTCACACAAATTTCTTAAAATAACATTTCCCACATGTCTAATTTACATCAGCACAATTTTGGTAACAAAATTTTTTTTCGTTACAAAGTTAAAAGAGTTAAAAGTTGACCAGCGATTTCTCATTTTTACAACACTATTTTTTTAGAGACCACATCACATTTGAAGTCACTTTGAGGGGTCTATATGATAGGAAACACTCAAAAGTGACACCATCATAAAAACTGCACCCCTCAAGGTGCTCAAAACCACATTCAAGAAGTTTATTAACCCTTTACGTGTTTCACATGAACTGAAGCAATGTGGAAGGAAAAAATTAACATTTAAGTTTTTTTGCAAAAAATTTACTTCTGAGTAGAGTTGAGCGATACTTTCCGATATGCTAAAGTATCGGAATCGGAATGGTATCGCCGATATCACTAAAATATCGGCGATACCCGATACCGATACCGGAAGTCCCATGTAAGTCTATGGGAACAAAATATCGCAACTAAAAAAACCCCATTCTTTCCTTGTAAACACTAAATATACACACATAGAATACATATATATATATATACATGTCATTGTGACATATATATATACATATATGTATAGTTTATACACTTCTACATAGTAAAATATCCTTTGATTCAATTGCCGGGTAAAGCCGGCTTCAGTGAAAAGACAGAAGCACCCGACATGAAATGACACTTGGTGTACATAGGGTTAAACATTTCTTTTCATGTCCTTTGCTATCTAATTTACACAAACAATTAAATCAGACTATGTGTGCAAAATTTCACACCTGTAGGGGTTAATTAAAGGTGTAAATTCGTTGTAAAAAAAACGGACTTTTTTGCTACGAATTTACACCTTTAATTAACCCCTAGAGGTGTGAAATTTTGCACACATAGTCTGATTTAATTGTTTGTGCAAATTAGATAGCAAAGGACATGAAAAGACATGGTTAACCCTATGTACACCAAGTGTCATTTCATGTCGGGTCACCCGACATGAAATGACACTTGGTGTACATAGGGTTAAACATTTCTTTTCATGTCCTTTGCTATCTAATTTGCACAAACAATTAAATCAGACTATGTGTGCAAAATTTCACACCTCTAGGGGTTAATTAAAGGTGTAAATTCGTTGTAAAAAAACCGGACTTTTTGCTACGAATTTACACCTTTAATTAACCCCTAGAGGTGTGAAATTTTGCACACATAGTCTGATTTAATTGTTTGTGCAAATTAGATAGCAAAGGACATGAAAAGACATGGTTAACCCTATGTACACCAAGTGTCATTTCATGTCGGGTTCTGCATTTTCACAAAAGCCGGCAATTGAATTAGCGGCTATTATACTATGTAGAAGTGTATGAACTACAAATATAAATATATATATATGTGTCACAAATTCAATGACATGTATATATATATATGAGGTGTAAAATTGCTGAAAAAAAATGCGTGGGCTCCCGCCCTATTTTCGCAACCAGACAGACAAAGCCAGTGAGTGGGGGCAGATAATAATAGCCCAGAGAGGGACCATTATTTTTGCCCCCCCCGGCTACTAACATCTGCCCCCAGACACCCCAGGAAAGACAAATCTATAATTAGATTCGCCCTTTCTGGCACTTTGCCCGTCTATTCCCATTGCCCTGTAGCGGTGGCGAATGGGTTAATATGGGGTTAAAGCCACCTTGCTATTGAAAGGTGACCTTAAGCCAGGTTAATAATTGAGAGCTGTCAATTAGACAACTATCAATTATTAATCCTATTGCATGAAATAAAAATAAAGCACACACACTTTAATTAAAAATCATTTTAATGAAATAAAGACACATGTTTTTGACCATCTTTTATTTTACTGCAAAAACCATTTCCTGTAATAAAAATAAAATAAAAAAGCAAAATTATTCTTACCTATCCCATGCACAGTCAGGTCCCACGGTGTAATCCTTCAGAAAGGGTTAATGTTTACTGCAGGGACCGCAGCTAATGCTGCAGCCTCACAGTAAACCCCAAATGAATGAGTTCCTCTCCTGCCTGACAGGAGAGTAAAGGCTGGGTGTCACATAACGATACACCAGCGATCCCGACAACGATATGCACTTGTCAGGATCGCTGGTGTATCGCTACATGATCGCTGCTGAGCTGCCAAACAGGCAGCTCAGGCAGCGATCTGGGACAGCGACACTGCGGGTAACATCGCTTAAGGGCCCGTCTCACATAGCGATATCGCTACCGAGATCGCTGCTGAGTCACTAGTTTTGTGACGCAGCAGCGAGCTCACCAGCGATATCGCTGTGTGTGACATTCAGCACGATCAGCCCCCCTGCCGGGTATCGCTGATCGTCGCAGAAATGTCAGGACCTTTTTTTGATCGCTGGTTTCCCTCTGACAGGCACGCATCGCTGCGTGTGACAGGCGGGAAACCAGCGATCAAAGGTCCTGACATTTCAGCGACGATCAGCGATACCCGGCAGGGGGGCTGATCGTCGCTGAATGTCACACACAGCGATATCGCTGGTGAGCTCGCTGCTGCGTCACAAAACTAGTGACTCAGCAGCGATCTCGGTAGCGATATCGCTATGTGAGACGGGCCCTTAAGTGGAAAGCTTAATTGATTGCTTTCCACTTTCACTTCAGGTCAGCCAGGGACACAATCAGTGACGTCAGAGGGAACTGATTAACAAAAATAGGGGTTCCCTTCGAAAAAAAAATGGCGTGGGGTCCCCCCTATTTTTGTTAACCAGCCAGATGAAGCAGACCGCTGAGGCCTGGATTTTCAGGCTGTTAAGGAGCCAAGATCCATGGACCTTGCCAGCCTGATAATACCAGGCCACAGCAGTCTGCATATCTTGGCTGATTAACAAAAATAGGGGATCCCCTCGAAAAAAATTGGCGTGGGGTCCCCCCTATTTTTGTTAACCAGCCAGATGAAGCAGACCGCTGAGGCCTGGATTTTCAGGCTGTTAAGGAGCCAAGATCCATGGACCTTGCCAGCCTGATAATACCAGGCCACAGCAGTCTGCATATCTTGGCTGATTAACAAAAATAGGGGATCCCCTCGAAAAAAATTGGCGTGGGGTCCCCCCTATTTTTGTTAACCAGCCAGATGAAGCAGACCGCTGAGGCCTGGTTTTTCAGGCTGTTAAGGAGCCAAGATCCATGGACCTTGCCAGCCTGATAATACCAGGCCACAGCAGTCTGCATATCTTGGCTGATTAACAAAAATAGGGGATCCCCTCGAAAAAAATTGGCGTGGGGTCCCCCCTATTTTTGTTAACCAGCCAGATGAAGCAGACCGCTGAGGCCTGGATTTTCAGGCTGTTAAGGAGCCAAGATCCATGGACCTTGCCAGCCTGATAATACCAGGCCACAGCAGTCTGCATATCTTGGCTGATTAACAAAAATAGGGGATCCCCTCGAAAAAAATTAGCGTGGGGTCCCCCCTATTTTTGTTAACCAGCCAGATGAAGCAGACCGCTGAGGCCTGGTTTTTCAGGCTGGTAAGGATCCAATATCCATGGACCTTGCAAGCCTGATAATACCAGGCCACAGCAGTCTGCTTAGCTTGGCTGGTTAACAAAAATAGGGGATCCCCTCGAAAAAAAAACGGCGTGGGGATCCCCCTATTTTTGTTAACTAGCCAAGTAAAATGCAGACTGCTGCGGCCTGGTATTAAAAGACTGTCAAGGCCCATGGATTTTGGCCCTCAACAGCCTGATAATACCAGGCTACAGCAGCCCCACATTTGGCGCATCAAAAGATGTGCCAATTGTGGCACTTTACCCGGCTCTTCCCACTTGCCCTGTAGCGGTGGCAAGCGGGGTAATAAGGGGTTAATGTCACCGTTGCACGGTGACAATAAGCCCGGTTAATAATGGAGAGGTGTCAATAAGACACCGATCCATTATTAATCCCAAAGTTATTAAATGTGTAAAAAAAAGACAAAGCAAGAAAAAAGTCTTTTAATGAAATAAAAGAGACAACACAGTTTTCATTTCTTTTATTGTACTCTCATTCCTGCGACGCCATCGATCTGTAAAAAAAGAAAAAAAACAAACCAACAGTATACCACCTGTCCGACGCAGTCCATAACGATAGTCCCACGACGATCCAGCTCTGCTACATCGCAATGACAGGCAGAGCCTGTCATTGCAACGCAGCACAGCTGATTACCTGCTTCCCCGGCGGTGACGTCATCGGACTGACTGCTTTACGGCCGGGATTACCCAGCAGTCACTGCAGTTATCGCGAGAAACTGCATGTGACCGCCGGGGAGAAGAGGATGGCGGCCATGAAGCAGTCCAGGACGTGACCGCCGGAGATCTTCTGCCGGGTAAGTGCCGCTGACTCCTGACAGACCCGACAGACGGACACTGACAGTGACAGTGACATCCCGATTCCGGTATCCGATAAGACGAAAATATCGGAACTCGGAATCGGAATTCCGATACAGCTAATATCGGCCGATACCCGATATTTGCAGTATCGGAATGCTCAACACTACTTCTGAGCGAGTTTTTTTTATTTTCTCAAGTGTTAAAAGAAAAAATGAACAACAAAATTTGTTGTGCAATTTCTCCTGAATATGCAAATACTCCATATTTGGGGGTAAACCACTTTTTGGACACACCGCAGAGGTAGCAAGGGAAGGAGCGCTGTTTAACTTTTTCAACACATAATTGGCTGGACGCCATGTCACGTTTGGAGAGCCCCTGATGTGCCTAAACAGTGGAAACTTCCAACAAGTGACCCCATTTTGGAAACTAGACTCCTTATGGAACTTATGTAGATGTGTGGTGAGCACTTGTAACCTCCAAGTGCTTCACAGAAGTTCATAAACGCAAAGCCGTGAAAATAAAAAATCATTTTTTTCCTCAAAAATTATATTTTAGCCAGCTATTTTTTATTTTCCCAAGGGTAACAGGAGAATTTAGAACCACAAAATTGGTGTGCAATTTGTCCTGAGTACGCTGATACTCCATATGTTGGGGTAAACCACTGTTTGGGCGAACGGCAGGGCTCGGAAGGGAGGGAGCACCATTTGACTTTTTGGACGCCATGTCGTGTTTGGAGACCCCCTGATGTGCCTAAATAGTGGAAACCCCTCAATTCTAGCTCCAACCCTAACCCCAACACACCCCTAACCCTAATCCCAACCCTTACCCTAATCCTAACTCTAATCCCAACCCTAATACGAACCCTAATTGTAACCCTAACCCTAATTCTAACCCTAATTCCAACCCTAACCCTAATTTTAACCCTAACCCTAACCCTAATGAAGAAATGAAAAGAAATATATTTTCTTTATTTTATTATATTTCCCTAACTAAGGGGTGATAAAGGGGGGTTTATTTACAATTTTATTTATATTGATCACTGTGATAGCGTTTATCACAGTGGTCAACATGTACCTGCAATGAATAAATGAATCTGCTGGACGGCAGATTCGGCGGGCGCACTGCGCATGCGCCCGCCAATTTCTTTACAGGAAGAAGGCACCAGGAGCTACGGGAGCCATGGGAGGACCGGGGGACATCGGGAGGTACAGGGGAGATATCAGGGGACCCGGGACCCTATTTCTCTCCCCTCTGATGTGCGATCACATCAGAGGAGAGAAAAAGATAACGCAGGATCTCTGCTTTTTTTTTCGGTCACCGTTACATGGCAAAAGCGGGGTCGGTAAAAACCGACCGAATCATGTTCTCTGGGGTCTTGACTACCTTCGGAAGCCGAGACCCCAGAGTAAATATGACTCTAAGGGGCGCTATATACTTTTTCCACAGCACCGTTATTTAACAAATTTAACAGAATGTGTATGAAGCCCTCATTTACGTCTAATACAGGATGTATCAGAGACCCAATTATTCTCTTTTTTGCCATTTATTGCATTTTCCGCATAGGCTTTGTGAGTTTTAGAGTACCTCCTTCATCAATTAAACAGGATATTTCTGACCATGTCACACACATCCCATGCCCAGATATAGTAGTAAAATGTTAAATTTACAATCAACAGTGATTACTTGTGGATGTAGTTTTATTTCCCCATCTACTATGATATCTAATGTAGTCATAGGTGAAAGGGAAATAAGGTGAGAGATGGCCTGGCTATTAACCCCTTCATGACCCAGCCTATTTTGACATTAAAGACCTTGCCATTTTTTGCAATTCTGACCAGTGTCCCTTTATGAGGTAATAACTCAGGAACGCTTCAACGGATCCTAGCGATTCTGAGACTGTTTTTTCGTGACATATTGGGCTTCATGATAGTGGTAAATTTAGGTCTATTTGTGAAAAAAATGGAAATTTGGTGAAAATTTTGAAAATTTTGTAATTTTCAAAATTTCATTTTTATTCTGTTAAACCAGAGAGTTATGTGACACAAAATAGTTAATAAATAACATTTCCCACATGTCTACTTTACATCAGCACAATTTTGGGAACATTTTTTTTTGTTAGGAAGTTATAAGGGTTAAAATTTTACAGCAAAATTTACAAAACCATTTTTTTTAGGGACCACCTCACATTTGAAGTCACTTTGAGGGTTCTATATGGCAGAAAATACCCAAAAGTGACACCATTATAAAAACTGCACCCCTCAAGTTACTCAAAACTACAATCAAGAAGATTATTAACCCTTCAGGCGCTTCACAGGAACTAAAGCAACGTGGAAGGAAAAAATGGACATTTTAATTTTTCCAACAAAAATTTTCTTTTAGCATCAATTTTTTCATTTTTACATGGGCAACAGGATAAAATGGATCCTAAAATTTGTTGGGCAATTTCTCCTGAGTACACAGATACCTCATATGTGGTCATAAACCACTGTATGGGCGCACGGCAGGGCTCAGAAGGGAAGGAGCGCCATTTGACTTTTTGAATGGAAAATATGCTGGAATATTTAGCGGTTGCCGTGTCGCATTTGGAGAGTCCCTGTGTGCCTAAACATTGGAGCTCCCCCACAAGTGACCCCATTTTGGAAACTAGACCCCCTAAGGAACTTATCTAGATGCATAGTGAGCACTTTGTACCCCCAGGTGCCTCACAAATTGATCCGTAAAAAAAAGAAAGTACTTTTTTTTCACAAAAATTTTCTTTTAGCCTCAGTTTTTTCATTTTCACATGGGCAACAGGATAAAATTGATCCTAATATTTGTTGGGAAATTTCTCCTGAGTACACAGATACCTCATATGGGGTCATAAACCACTGTTTGTGCGCACGGCAGGGCTCAGAAGGGAAGGAGCGCCATTTGACTTTTTTAATGGAAAATATGCTGGAATATTTAGCAGTTGCCATGTCGCATTTGGAGAGTCCCTATGTGCCTAAACATTGGAGCTCCCCCACAAGTGACCCCATTTTGGAAACTAGACCCCCTAAGGAACTTATCTAGATGCACAGTGAGCACTTTGAACCCCAGGTGCTTCACAGAAGTTTATAATGCAGAGCCGTGAAAATAAAAAAATCATTTTTTTTCTCAAAAAATTATATTTTAGCCCACTATTTTTTATTTTCACAATGGTTACAGGAGAAATTGGACCCCAAAAGTTGTTGTCCAGTTTGTCCTGAGTACGCTAGTACCCCATATGTGGGGGGGAACCACTATTTGGGCACACGTCAGGGCTCGGAAGGGATGTAGTGACGCTTTGAAATGCCGACTTGATGGAATGGTCTGCGGGCTTCTTGTTACGTTTGCAGAGCCCCTGATGTGCCTAAACATTGGAGCTCCCCCACAAGTGACCCCATTTTGGAAACTAGACCCCCTAAGGAACTTATCTAGATGCACAGTGAGCACCTTGAACCCCCACGTGCTTCACAGAAGTTTATAATGCAGAGCCGTGAAAATAAAAAAATCATTTTTTTTCTCAAAAAATTATATTTTAACCCGCAATTTTTTATTTTCACAAGGGTAACAGGAGAAATTGGACCACAAAAGTTGTTGTACAGTTTTTCCTGAGTACACTGGTACCCATATGTGGGGGAACCACTGTTCGGGCACACGTTGGGGCTCGGAAGGGAAGTAGTAACGTTTTGAAATGCCGACTTTGATGGAATGGTCTGCGGGCGTCAAGTTACGTTTGCAGAGCCCCTGATGTGCCTAAACAGTAGAAACTCCCCACAAGTGACCCCATTTTGGAAACTAGACCCCGTAAAGAACTTATCTAGATGTGTGATGAACACTTTGAACCCCCAAGGACTACACAGAAGTTTATAACGCCCGAGCATGAAAATAAAAAAATCAGATTTTTTCCACAATCAGGATCTTTTAGTCCCCAATTTTTTTATTTTCCCAAGGGTAACAGGAGAAATCAGACCCCAAAAGTTGTTGTCCAATTTGTCCTGAGTACGCTGATATCCCATATGTGGGAGAAAACTACTGTATGGGCACACGTCGATGCTCGGAAGGGAAGTAGTGACGTTTTGAAATGCTGACTTGATGGAATGGTCTGCGGGCGTCATGTTACGTTTACAGAGCCCATGATGTGCCTAAACAGTAGAAACCCCCCCAAGTGACCCCATTTTGGAAACTATATCAACCAAGGAACTCTTCTAGATGTGTGGTAAGCACTTTGAATCTCCAAGTTCTTCACAGAAGTTTATATCGCAGAGCCGTGAAAACAAAAAATCATTTTTTTTCCACAATAATATTTTTTTTAGTCCCCAATTTTTTTCCCAATGTTAACAGGAGAAATTAGACCCCCAAAGTTGTTGTGCAATTTTTCCCGAGTACGCTGATACCCCATATGTGGGGGTAAACCACTGTTTGGGCATACGTCGGGGGAGCACTGTTTGACTTTTTGAAAGCAAAATTTGCAGGAATCAATGGTGGCGCCATGTCGCGTATGGAGACCCCCTGATGTGCCTAAATAGTGGAAACCCCTCAATTCTAACTCCAACCCTAACCCAAACACACCCTAACCCCAACCCTAACCCCTACACACCCCTAACCCTAATACAAACCCTAACCATAACCCTAACCCCAACACACCCCTAACCCTAATCCCAACTCTAACCATAAATCTAACCACGAGCCTAACCCTAATCCCAACCCTAACCCCAAAACACCCCTAACACTTATCCTAACTCTAATCCTAACCACAAACCTAACCCTAATCCCAACTCTAACCCAAATTCCAACTCTAACCCAAATTCCAACCCTAATCCGAATTCCAACCCTAACCCAAATTCTAACCGTAGCCCTAATTCTAACCCTAACCCTAGTTCTAACCCTAAGGCTAGGTTCATATTGCGTGTTACCAGCCCGTTCAACACGTAGCGTTGACCGGCTGGTAACGGTATAGCATAACGCGATCGCGTTATGCTATACCTGCTAGCGCAGATGAATCAGCAGATGATTCATCTGTGCTAGCGGTGACGGAGCCCAGACGCTGCAGCCCGTGTTCGTGACTCCGTCACTGAATGACGGCACGTCGCGAACGCATGCCGCTTTACGGCATGCGTTGTGATGCGCACACAAATGGGGTGAATGGCAGCATTAACGGACTGCGTTACACCGCGTTATACCACGGTGAGAAGCAGTCCATCTAACGGACTGCCATAATGCAATATGAACCCAGCCTAACCCTAAACTCTGAGGCCCCATGCACACGTTGCGGATTCACTTGCGGATTTTTCTAAAATCCGCAGGTAAAATGACCTGCGTTTTACCTGCGTTTTTAGCGCGGATTTGCTGCTGTTTTTCCCTGCGGTTTTACACCTATAATGGAATAGGTGTAAAACCGCGGCGGAATCCGCACAAACAATTGACATGCTGCGGATTGAAAACCACAGCAAATCCGTGCTGAAAAATCCGCAGCATGTGCACAGTGCTTTTTTTACCATTTATTTTCATTGCACTGTACATTGTTTCTGGATCTGCTGCTGATCCGCAGCAAAATCCGCTGCGGATCCGCAGCAAAATCCGCTGCGGATCCCCAGCAAAGTCCGCTGCGGATCCCCAGCAAAGTCAGCTGCGGATCCCTAGCAAAATCCTCAACGTGTGGACAGGGCCTAATAGGAAAAAAAAAAATTCTTTCTTTTATTATTTGTCCCTACCTATGACAGGGGGGGTTAATTTACTTTTTTTTTATTTTGATCACTGTGAGAGTTTATCACAGTGATCAAAATAAATTTTTGTACTTTGAAAGGCGCACTGCGCATGTGCCCGTCATTTTCCAAGATGGCGGCGCCCATGAAGAGTCCCGGGCGGATGCCGGGACGGATCCAGGGGCCGCCGAAGACTGGGGGAGGTGAGGACAGGCGTGGTGGGGTGATCGGAAGGTGGGGGAGCGGACCACACCGGAGGGAGAGAATCGGAGTGCACAGCAGATGATAGTAATGGCGGTGACCGATCTCCGCCATGAATCGGTGGCGGCGGCCGATCACCACGTCACTCGGTGAGGGGAGGGTGGGAACACGGTGTCCAGCCATGGCCGATGCTATTGCAGCATCGGCCATGGCTGGATTGTAATTTTTCACTAGATTTCAGTGGTGAAATATTACATATCGCTCTGATTGGCTGTTTCACTTTTAACAGTCAATCAGAGCCATCGTAACCACGTGGGGGTTAAGCCACCCCCACTGTGGTGATGCACAAGGGGTCTTGTGCCTGCGGGTCTGGTGACCTTTCAGTGACCCTGGTCACCCGACCCGCAGGAACATGATTTATAGCATGACGCCTATGTTGGCATCATGGGTCGGGATGGCACAGGTTTTCATGACGCCAACATAGGTGTCATGGGTCGGGAAGGAGTTAATGGAGTGGAGAAGAGTTTTATGTATCCTTTTAATGTTGCCTTATATACTGTACAAGTCATTATACTGGAAAAAATGTTTCCTAACATTTTTTCCTGTAAAATCCATTTTATCTTCGGTTTTGCATGTTTTATTGTCAGTCCTTAAAAATGGTGTAATACTCTGACAACAGTGTTCCCAGCAGCGATCTGTAAGTTAGAGATGTGTCCAAGCATTTTACCCATACCGTTCCTATTTCATTTGATCGCTGTTTCCATCATTTTCAGTTGTTTTCCTTCCACCCAGTCCTACAGGACAACTATTGGTCATATACCTCACAAATCCTTATAGAAAAGAGGCAGGAAGAAAGCCGTTATTGAAAACTAGCCATAAGAAGTCTCATTTGTTTTCTGCAAAAAGAAATGTAGGGGACACACCTAGTATGTGAAAGAAGGTGATCTGTTCATATTAGACCAAAGAAGACATTTTTGGGCTAAATATATCCAAGCGGTAACGCTTATCCTTGCGTAGAGTGACATGTTAAGCATGCCGAGATGAGGAGATTTTAAGCCACAATGCACCTCTTGGAAATTTGCAGATTATCTCTTCAGAAAGGAAGGGGACTAGAACTCTATTACTCTAGTGCCATCTATAGGAGGTAGCAATCCTAAAAGTCAATGTCAACCCTTTAATGAGCCTTGTCACATGACATAGGATAAAAGCCAAAACCAGAATGCCAATTTGCAGACACTGTTTCGGGGTACTGCCCCTCGTCAGTGCAAAGTATGAGATCTAGGTTGGCTGGGTGAGAGGCATCTGACCTTTATCCAAGGGGTAACATTTCTCCTTGCGGTTAGTGACATGTTAAGCATCCTGAGCAAAATGTAAAACTCTATGTGTAGCAGAAAATTAACACTGCATATCACCCTGAAAACACCATCTTCACTATCAATCATGGTGGTGGCAGCATTATACTTTGAGGATGCTTTTCTTCAGCAGTGAAAGGGAAACTTGTCAGAGTTGATGAGGAGATGGATGAAGCTAAATGCAGGACAATCTTGGAGGAAAGCCTGTTGTTACAGGCTGCAAAAAAAACAACTTGAGACTGGGGCATAGGTTCACTTTCCAACTATTTGAATATATATGAATGGGCAAAAATGTCAGCCTCTAGACGTGCGAAGCTGGTAGAGACATACCTAAAAGAGTTGAAAAATATTTAGACTTTAGAGTTCTCAGTGGTTGATACCTTTTAATGGCTAACTGAAAAGATGGTAACAAATTGCAAGCTTTCAAGACTACTCAGGTCTCTTCATCAGGCGAAGACTAATACAAAATCTGAAGAATCACATATTTATACACAACAGGACACAGGAATAATGCAATAGGTAAGACAAGTGACGTGAAGCAGAACTGTCATTATGGCAGAGGGATGAACATAAATATTGGAACAGTTCATAGATAAGGAGTGAAAGTTTTATTGCCCTCTGATTGGAGTCAGCTATTGTGTTTTGATGCCCCTAGAAGGTCAGAGAAGCAGATTCCTTAATTCATGTAGAAAGACATGAATCCGTGTGATATATTCATTCCAGCACTAAGAGTGTCAAAGGTCATCAAAAATTTATATTACCAAACCTTTCTATCTTTCTCAGATTTGAAGTTAGATTTTAATACAAGTAATTCCATATCCATCATGCTATGACCGGGCATACAAAAGTGTTTTGCCACAGGTAAATCCATTCTTTTTTCTCTTATTGTGTGGCGATGAGAATTCATCCTTGTTCTCAGTTTTTGCCCGGTCTCTCCCACATACAGACCCCTAGTTGGACATTTAGTACATATAATTAGGTACACCACATTAGATGTGATGCAGCTGAAAGTACCTGGCATCTTGTAGTCCTGATGTGAGTTGGGGATCTTTATCTTGTCCGTGGTCATTATAAATGGGCAGGTTTTGCATTTCTTCTTGTTGCAAGGAAAGGTTCCTGCAGCTGTTGGGGAGAACAGGGAGCTTCTGACAATGATGCTTCTTATATTTGGGGGCTGCCTAAAACACAGTAGTGGGGGGTTTGTAAATATGGATTGTAATCGGGCATCTTTTTGTAGTAAAGGTTGTAGTTTCCGTGCAGCTCCCCTTAGAATCTCCAGATTTGGATTGTAGGTGACCACTAGAGGCACCCAGTTATTTTCTTCTTTAGCTTTGTAATGTAGCAGGTGATTCCTTGATATTCTGGAGGCTCTTGTAATTTGGTTTTCAATTGTTCTTGGATGGTAGCCCTGGTTCAAAAAGGTCTTTCTGAGGCGAATAAGGTGTTCATCTCTATCCATAGGGTAGGAACATATACGGTTGTATCTGATGGCCTGGCTGTAGACAATAGAGTTTTTTATGTGTTTTGGATGGAAACTGTCCCATTTAAGGTATGTTGGACAGTCGATTGGCTTCTGATACAGGGATGTCTCTATTTCATTGTTCTTTAGCTTAATGGTGGTGTATAAAAAGTTAATTTCAGTGCTGGAGTAGTTAAGTGTTAAGTTGATGGTGGGATGAAATTGATTGAACTGTTCATGGAACGTCTTTAGCTGTTGCTCAGACTCCGTCCAGATGATTAAAATGTCATCAATGTAGCGGTAGTAGGCCAGAGGCCTGATGGGACATGAGGACAAAAAGTCGCTTTCAAGCTTGGCCCTGAAAAGATTTGCATATTGTGGAGCCATTTTACTTCCCATAGCTGTGCCAGTCTCCTGAAGATAGATCTTGTTGTCAAATTCAAAGTAATTGTGGGTGAGGATGAATTTTGTGAGTTTCACCACAGAATCAGCATCATTCTCGGTGTTTCCCATGAAGACTTTGCAGGCATTTAATCCATCCTGGTGTGAGATATTAGAGTACAAAGATTCCACATCCATGGTGGCCAGGATGGTTCCTTCTGGTAGGGGACCTATTGCTGCTAGTTTATTCAGTAGGTCAGTTGTGTCCTGAATGTAGCTGGGTGTATCCTTTACCAGGGGTTTAAGAATACCCTCTACCCATCCAGATACCTGCTCAGTAAGGGTGTCCACTCATGAAATAATCGGCCTCCATGGATTTCCAGCTTTGTGGATTTTGGGAAGCATGTAACACGTCCCTGTTCTTGGACTTTCTGGTATCAGGTCATCAGCTCTTATGGATTTGTCAGACAGACAAGATACCAACTTGCTTAGTTCCTTGTAATAGTCCTGTGTAGTTTCCGACTCCAGTTTTCTGTAGTAGCGTGTGTCCATAAGTTGTCTGTTTGCTTCCTTCATATAGTCTGATGTGTTCATCATGACTATTGCACCTCCCTTGTCAGCAGGTTTAATGATGATTTCTTTGTTGGTTTTCAGAGACTGTATGGCCTTTCTCTCCTGGGCACTGATGTTGGATGCTTGTCTCTTGTTGGTGGCTATGATGGTGGATTTTATCAAATGTCTGAATGAGTCTATATATTTATCCAAATGAGTGTTACGTCCAGTTGGAGGTGTCCAGTCTGACCTCTTCTTGGTTGTTGGGATCCCTTTTCCTTCAGTCCGAGTGTTTTCTGAATCTTCTGTATCATTGAAGTTTTCCCTCAGGCGCAGTCTCCTGAAAAAATGTTCCATATCACTGCAGAGTTCGGTTTTATCCAGGGCCTTAGTAGGACAAAATGAGAGTCCTCTAGAAAGCACGGCAAGCTCCACTTTGTTGGGTTTGTAATCTGAGAGATTAATGACACAGTTAGATGCTTTTGTGTCTGGAATGGAGTGGTTGTCAGAGTTGTCAGGTTTTGGTTTTGTTTTGTATCTGTTTGTATAGAGTCCCGAATTGAGGCGCAGTCTGTGTAGTTTCTTTCCTTGTTATGAATTAGAAAGGTCCGTAGTTTGTTATAGTATTGTTGTAATTTTTGCTCTGTGCTTTCAGTAAGTGTTTTCCTCAGAGTTTCAAATTGCCCTTGTACTTTACTCCTTATGCTGCAGCAGACATGCAAAAGATGGTTCCTTAGACTTTCAGAAGTCCTGTGACAAAGGTTTTGTGCATAATGGGTATTGTAGGTGTGAAGAATTGGGTTTGTAATCCAGAGTCCTTTGGGAATTAGATTCTCCTTTTTGCATTTAGATAAGAAAAAAATGTCGCTGTCCATTTGTGCGCGTTTCTTCAGAAGTGGTTTTAGTTCCATAAAGATGCGGTACATTCTGGTATCCTCCATTTTGATATAGGAAAGATGTGTATCTTCGTATCGTGTTAGCCAGTAGATAGAAAAATATTTAGACTTGAGAGTCCTCAGTGGTTGATACCTTTTAATAGCTAACTGAAAAGATGGTAACAAATTGCAAGCTTTCGAGACTACTCAGGTCTCTTCATCAGGCGAAGACTAATACAAAATCTGAAGAATCACTTGTCTTACCTATTGCATTATTCCTGTGTCCTGTTGTGTATAAATATGTGATTCTTCAGATTTTGTATTAGTCTTCGCCTGATGAAGAGACCTGAGTAGTCTCGAAAGCTTGCAAATTGTTACCATCTTTTCAGTTAGCCATTAAAAGGTATCAACCACTGAGGACTCTCAAGTCTAAATATTTTTCTATCTACTGACTAACACGGTACGAAGATACACATCTTTCCTATATTAAAAGAGTTGAAGCAGTTATTGCAGCTCTAGGAGTTACTATAAAGTGTTGATTCAGGGGGCTGAAAACGAATGCACATCACAATTTTCATATTCATATTTTTAATATATTTAGAAACCATGTATCATTTCCTTTAAATCTCACAAATGTTTGATACTTTGTGCTGATATATCACATAAAATCCCCAAAAAATACATTTAAGTTAATGGCAGTAACATGAAAAATGTGGAAAAGTTCACAGGGTATGAATAATTTTTTCAAGGCACTGTATTTGTTTCTATTCATGTCATTATGCATCTTGACAATGCAAGAAGAATTTGAAAAATGAATAAGGAAAAAAATACCACATGTCCACATGTCCAGTGAGGACATATCAACAATTTGAAACAACCAACACAACAACGCACATCATTTTTTTTTTTTATACTCGGAAGTAGTACAATTCGGTTTAACACTAAAATTAAAATACAATCTCTCATTTTAGAAACAAGTATATTTATTATGTTTTTGAATGACATATCATTTAACTAAACCTAATAGCACTTGACATTATTTGCATTTATTTGATGGGTTATCAGTCAAACTTGTCATTTTCTTAGCTGAACAAATCCTAACAACTAACTTTATTTGACACTCACATCATCTCAAAATGTGTGTTGAGCTTAGTCTTTTGTTGATATTTAAAAAAGTTATTATTTTTTCTGTGTATGCTAAAAAGGGTTTGAATACACAAGAACAAATGTATATCATTATTTATTTTTAAAAAATTCCATTATACGTGTTATTTGTTACGTGTAAATACACCTCATATTGTCTTAACCCTTTCATGACCAAGAAATTTTTCACTTAAAGTTTTGCGCCTTTATGTTTTTTCCTCTTCTAATGTGCAGAGCCGTAACCTACCTTATTTTTCAGACTAAAAAACACACTGGACTGTAGATGCACATCAAATTTGCAGAAGAAAAATAGGGAAAAAAATTAATGTGTCAAATGATGGTCCGTCTTACAGTCTGAATTATTCTGGTTACCGGGGGGCAGGTTGTGATCGGGAGCGCTGATGGAGCGGGGTCACAGAAGGTGTTTTATGGTCTGGCGATGATCTGCAGCAGGTTCAGTGGTACAGGGGAGCCCCATTTTGTGAAAGGTCCCACATATCCATCAAGGCTGATGCCCGGCAGTTTTGCAGATGCTCGGTGGTACAGGGCTCTGCCGACATTTTGTGAAATCCCGGAGCCCCCACACATCAATCCTAGGCTGGTGATCGGCAGTTTTGGAGATGCTTGGTGGTGTGTGGTCTCCGCCAACATTTTGTGAAAGCCCGGAGCTCCCACACTTCTATTGCTGTAATGCGTTGGTCTCCAGGAAATGGCCGCCGGAGGCAGTGCATGTGTAAATTGAGATCTCGGGAGACGAGATCTCGGCACCTAGATCTCAGCCCCCGAGCCTGGGATGGATGTGTGGGGGCACCGGAGGGGGTAAGGTGTGATCTGGAGCGCTGGTGAGGTGGGGTCACAGGAGGTGTTCGGTGGTCTGGCGATGATCAGCAGTATGTTTGGCAGTGCAGGGGCTCTGACATTTTGTGAAAACCCCCACATATCCATCCCAAGCTGATGCGCGTCAGTTTTGCAGATGCTCGGTGTTGCTGGGGCTCCGCTGATATTTTGTGAAATCCCGGAGCCCCCACACATCCATCCTAGGCTGGTGATCGGCAGTTTTAGAGATGCTCGTTGGTGCGTGGTCTCCGCCGACATTTTGTCAAAGCCAGGAGCTCCCACACTTCCCTTGCTGTAATGCATTGGCCTACAGGAAAATAGCCGCCGGAGGCAGTGCATCTGTAGATTGAGATCTCGGGAGACGAGATCTCGGCACCGAGATCTCGGCTCCTGATCCTGGGATGGATGTGTGGGGGCTCCGGGATTTCACAACATGTCGGCGGAGCCCCATACCACCGTGCACCTGCAAAACTGCCGCTCATCAGTCTGGGATGTGTTTCCTGGTAAATACATCCAGACTATAAGATGCAAACCCATTTTCCTCCAAAATTTGGGAGGGAAAAGGTGTCTCTTATAGTTTGAAAAATGCGGTAATTTTTTTATAAGTCATAATGGGGATTGTTTTGATTTGTAGCAACGTAAAAACACGTTACTGAAATTTCCTCTTTATAATGGCTAAAATAATTTTAGATATTGATACCTCAGACTTTTATGGATGCAGCAATATCAAATGTCATTTTTTTAATTTATTTTTAAATCCAAAATTAGGGGTTATTGGAACTTTTTAAATTTTTTTACTTTTTCATTTTTTTTTTACTTTGTTATATTTTTTTAGCCCTCTTTAAAGCTTTTAGCCTGCAATTTTTTTGACTATTTATATTAAATACTGCTATACTACATATTCCATTAAATAGGGAAAATTTCTGTCTCCAAGATGACCAAGATGGCAGTTGTAACAGGCTTCAGCATGACCTCAGCTAATATGAGAACTCTCTTGTTCACTGTAAACAAGATTTGAAGGGTTGATGGGAAATGGTTTGCATGTGAGCCAGCAATAATGACATTTAAATGCCACTGTCTTTGAATAAATATTTAACCAATAATGTCTGTAAAGCGCTGTGGAATCAATGGCGCTGCATAAATGAGTAAAATAACTAAATAACTGTTGCTGCCAAACAGCCATGATAAGAGCAAGCTCCAACCACTGCATTATAGGCACATGCTTGCAATGTATCTCAGCAGACATCTGTCTGTTATGGGTCAGGCCCAGATCCTGAGCCCAATCCACACAACCATTACCATATACCATACATTTTCTATGTGGTTGCTGTCTTTACAGGATTACTGTAAGGAGATGAATGCAATTTATCAAATATCACCCCAAAATTTCACACTTTTTTTTACTTTCTCCTGTTTGATCATAGAGGAGAGATTACATCTTGATATATCTATCTTATGCCCATCTATTATGACCAAATGTTTAATCAATTAGCCTGAACACTTTTTTTTATTAATCCCTCCTAAAGTTGCAATTTGTTTCCCTTCCAGGAGCTATAACTTAACAACAAACAAATAAGGCAGCACTCTGTAGCGCCATAGCATGCATATATGAAATATGAAAATTGAATTGCATCACTGCATTAGAAATATGAAAAATTGAGAATGCTTAGCGCATAAATTGGACAATTGATGTGTACATGGTTAGCCACGTTAAGGTGATTCTCGTTTTCCAGGACCTTAACCTAATACAATTCTCTCTTAGACTAAAGTCTTCATCTGTATGAGAACCTAATGTCAATCCTCTTTTAGACTGAAATCTATATCTCTGTTGAGTGGTAGTGGCCCTGCTGTGATTAAAAACGCCTGTGCAGCAATTTATGTTTTGATGTGACGGTCAATTTTTTAAAATTTGTATTCATTGGCCTTCTGACTGAGCACTCCTCCTCTTAGCCGCAGTCGTTTTAAATCAAAGCCAGGCCACTACCCTTCCACAGAGATATAAATTTCAGTCTAAGATTAGGTTCCCGTACAGATGAAGACTTTAGTCTAAGAGAGTATTTCATTAGGTTAAGGTCCTGGAAAACGAGAATCGCCTTAACGTGGCTTGAGTGTGTATGAGTTGTTGATTCTAGGTAAGCACCTGTTCACACTTTTGTTTGGATGTGACGGTCATTTTTTTAAATATATCACTTAACAGCAAACTCTTATAAGGTTTATTTTTTTTAAGGACCAGATGTCAAGCCTCAACTCTCTCCATACATTTCCCCTTCACCATCTCTTGAAGTTTGTTCATTCACTTTGTGCTCAGACCAGAGTAGGACACTGATACCTTTGGGCCCACGTGCAAGAAATGTATTTGGCCCCTCTTCTTTTATGGCAACCATTACAACTCTCTCCTAGCCACAGACACAGGATTTTTATATAAAAGCAGCATAAAATGTATTGTTTAGCATAAATTTCACAGCTCCAAAATGAAAACAGCTTTTTCTCAAGTACAAATGAATAACATAAATAGGCCTTTCCTCAGTCAAAGTGAAACAAAGTAAATGTAATAGCCTAACTAATCTCAGTATTCTAGGCAGTATCAGCTCAACTCCATGTGTTCATCAAACAAAACCTCTGTTCAGCTCCAGTACAACTCTCACTATTGAGATAACTCAGCTTCTGTTAGGGCCCCGTCTCACATAGCGACGCACCAGCGATCCCGACAACGATATGAACTTGTCAGGATCGCAGGTGTGTCGCTACATGATCGCTGCTGAGCTGCCAAACAGGCAGCTTAGGCAGCGATCAGGACAGCGACACTGCGGGTAATGTCACTTAGTAACCCGCAGTGTACGTTGGATACCAGCCCGCTGATGCAGGGAGCTGGTAACCAAGGTACACATCAGGTTTCCAGGCGCTGCGCGATGCCTGGAAACCCGATGTGTACCTCGGTTACCAGCTCCCCTGCAGCAGCGCGCTGGTGTCCAACGTACACATCGGGTTTCCAGGCACAGCCCCGCGCCTGAGAACCCGATGTGTACCTTGGTTACCAGCTGATCGCTGGTCTCCTGTCTGCCACACGCAGCAATGCGTGCTGGCCAGTGGGAGACCAGTAATCAAAAAAAAGTCCAGGCATTTCGGACACGACCAGCGATTCACATCAGGGGCCTGATCGCTGGTACGTGTCAGACATAGCGAGATCGCTGATGAGATCGCTGTTGCATCACAAAACTTGTGATTCAGCAGCGATCTCGTTATGTGAGACGGGGCCCTTAACAGGCCTGTAAACTGGATTATGGGAACATCCTTTTTTCCAACCTTGGTTTTTTTGTTCACTCCTGGACAAAAATACAGTCAAATTAAAGTCTAGTGTTACTGGCACAGACTTTATAATACAGAGACCAACCACTTTGGTGACACATAAAATGAGGAAAATAAGCATTTGATGCACTGCGGATTTTGCAGTTTTTCCCACCTTCAAAAAATGGAGAGGTCTGTAATTTTTATCATAGATACACCTCTACTGTGAGAGACAGAACCTAAACATAAAAAAAACTGAAAATCACATTGTATGATTTATACATAATTAAATTGCACTTTATTACATGGAGTATTTGATCACCTATCAACCAGCAAGAATTCTGGCTCTCACAAACCTGTTAATTTTTCTTCAAGAAGTCCTCCTACTCTGCACTCATTACCTGTATTATTTGCACCTGTTTGAACTCTTTACCTGTATAAAAGACACCTATCCACACACTCAATCAATCAATCAATCAATCACACTCCAACCTATCCAACATGACCAAGACTAAAGAGCTGTGTGATGACATCAGGGACAAAATTATAGACCTGCACAAGGCTGGGATGGGCTACAGGATAATAGGCAAGCAACTCAATGAGAAGGCAACAACTGTTGCCACAAATATTAGAAAATGGAAGAAATACAAGATGACTGTCAATCTTCCTCGGTTTGGGGCTCCAATGCAAGATCTCGCCTCGTGAAGAAAGGATGATTCTGAGAAAGGTCAGGAATCAGCCTAGAACTACATAGGAGGACATGGTCAATGACCTGCAGAGAGCTGGGACCACCGTCTCAAACATTACTGTAAGTAACACACTACACTGTCAAGGATTAAAATCCTGTAGGGCCCGCAAGGTCTCCCTGATCACGCCAGCACATATCCAGGTCCATTTGAGTTTCGCCAATGATCATTTGGATGATCCAGAAGAGGCATGGGAGAAGGTAATGTGGTTAGATGAGACTAAAATTGAACTTTTTGTTATCAACTCCACTCGCTGTGTTTGAAGGAAGAAGAAGGATGAGTACAACCCCAAGAACACCCTTCCAACTGTGAAGCATGTGGGGGTAACATCAAACTTTGGGGGTGCTTTTCTGCAAATGGGCAGGACAACTCCACCATACTGAAGGGAGGAGGATGGATGAGTTCATGTGTAGCAAGATTTTGGCTAACAACCTCCTTATCTCAGGAAGAGCATTGAAAATGGGTCATGGCTGGGTCTTCCATGACATTGACCCAAAGCACACAGCCAGGTCAACGAAGGAGTGGCTCCTTTAGAAGCATTTCATGGTCCTGGAGTAGCCTAGCCAGTCTCCAGGCCTGAACGTAGTAGAAATTCTTTAGAGAGAGCTGAAATTTAATGTTGCCCAGTGACAGCCCAAAAACCTGAAAGGTTGGTAAAAGATCTGTTTGAAGGAGTGGGCCAAAATTCCTCCTACATTGTGTGCAAACTTGGTCAAGAACTACTGAAAATGTCTGACCTTTGTAATTACAAAACAGGTTTCAGTACCATATATTAAGTTCTGTTTTTCTATTATATCAAATACTTATTTCATGCAATAAAATGCAAATTAACTATGTAAGAATCATACAATGTGATTTTCTGGATTTTTTTTAAGATTCTGTCTCTCACAGTTCAAGTATAATTACGATTAAAAATTACAAGCCTCTCTATTCTTTGTAGGTGGCAAAACTTACAGAATCGGCAGTGTATCAAATACATATTTTTCCCACTGTATCTGCCATCCAGGACCTTACATCATGCTTTCTTACATACAACTCCTCTGCCCAAAGCAGCGTTGCTGGATACCTTCTGCCGATAAACAGTGTACCCTCAACAGTGCATCCTCATTTACCTGTAGATTACCGGGTCTATGTTTCACATGAAAATTTAAATCCTGTATAGCAGAAAAACAAGGAGTTAGCCAGGCATTTTTCCCCCTTTTCTTCTTCATCCAGTTTAGAAATAAATTAATAAAAACCAGCTTGAATTTTCAGTCCAAGAGGTAATATCTCAAATCATCTAGTGCCCATTTGATGTTCAGGCACCCTTTCTCTACAATGGCATAGTTTTTTCACATGGGGAAAGCTTTCTACTCATGTAGATTATCGGGTGTTCCTCCCCATTGATTTCTTGGGACTTAACAGACCGTAGCCTAACATCCTATGTATCTGTCTGGTCTATGAACTCCTTGGAGAAGTCCAAGGCTACCAACACTGGCTGCCTAAAGAGGGCTAGTTTTAGCTCCTAAAATGCCCCCTCAGCCTGTTGCGTCCATTTATCCATAACTGATTTTGTGCCCCTGCTGCTGAGTGCTGGACTCGTGGCCATTCATCAGTCCGGCACTTGCACTTTGCAAAGCAAGAGATACAACTGTTATAAACTCAGGTGACCTTACCGTTAGAGTTGAGCATTCCGATACTGCAAGTATCGGGTATCGGCCGATATTCGCTGTATCGGAATTCCGATAGTTAGTTCCGATATTTTTCATATATCGTATACCGGAATCGGAAGTTCCCATAATTCTTTGAGAGGCAATGTGATTTTAGTCAGCCAATGAGGAATCCTAAGAAGTGTGGGCACATCCTGTACTGCTTCGGTCATGTTAACTAATGGCATGGCTGTGATTGGATGCTGAAATGATGTCAGAATGCACTATAAAAGGCGCCGCCGCCATTTTAGCGTCACTGTGCTGTGAATTCAGTAAGGGACAGAACGCTGCTCTGCTGACTCTGAGGGACAGTTAGAGATTGCGATTTTGTGTACTGTGCTCTAGGCAGGCTAGTTTACCAACCGCTGTGTAAAGCTTCCTTTTGCCAGTGTTGTTTTAACAGCTCTGTGCAAGGTGTGTGTGTGAGAGTGCAGGTGACGCTGCAGTTTGCTCTGCATCCAACGCTGTTTGTAGGCATCTGCACGTGTCACTCACAGACTCTTTTTTTTTCTTTAGTGTAATTCTTGCTGCTCCATTCAATTGAAATTATAGTGTGACACGCTTCCATCCGTATCCAATACTGTGGTTGCAAACACTATAGAATTACAGAAAGGAGCCTTTCAGAGATAGTGAACAGTTGTGTTCAGTGTTCACTCTAGTCTGTGATTTTTGTTTTTTTTGAGTGCAGATCACGCTCCAGTTAGTTCTTCAACCACTGCTGGTTGTAGTCTGCTGAACGTGTGTCACTGCCTCATCCTTGTCATTTTCTCAAATTGGTGCTGCTCCATACCATTTCAAATAACTCAAATCTATTAGTGTGACGCGCTTCCATCCGTATCCAATACATTGGTTGCAAACACTATAGAAGTACATAGCAGAGCCTTTCAGAGCTAGTGAACAACTGTCTGCAGTGTTTACTGTAGTCTGTGAGGTTTTTTTTTTTTGAGTGCAGATCACGCTCCAGTTAGTTCTTCAACCACTGCTTGTTGTAGTCTGCTGAACGTGTGTCACTGCCTCATCCTTGTCATTTTTCTCTAATTGGTGCTGCTCCATACCATTTCAAATAACTCAAATCTATTAGTGTGACGCGCTTTCATCCGTATCCAATACATTGGTTGCAAACACTATAGAATTACAGAAAGGAGCCTTTCAGAGATAGTGAACAGTTGTGTTCAGTGTTCACTCTAGTCTGTGATTTTTGTTTTTTTTGAGTGCAGATCACGCTCCAGTTAGTTCTTCAACCACTGCTGGTTGTAGTCTGCTGAACGTGTGTCACTGCCTCATCCTTGTCATTTTTCTCAAATTGGTGCTGCTCCATACCATTTCAAATAACTCAAATCTATTAGTGTGACGCGCTTCCATCCGTATCCAATACATTGGTTGCAAACACTGTAGAAGTACATAGCGGAGCCTTTCAGAGCTAGTGAACAACTGTCTGCAGTGTTTACTGTAGTCTGTGAGGTTTTTTTTTTTGAGTGCAGATCATGCTCCAGTTAGTTCTTCAACCACTGCTGGTAGTAGTCTGCTGAACGTGTGTCACTGCCTCATCCTTGTTATTTTTCTCTAATTGGTGCTGCTCCATACCATTTCAAATAACTCAAATCTATTAGTGTGACGCGCTTCCATCCGTATCCAATACATTGGTTGCAAACACTATAGAAGTACATAGCGGAGCCTTTCAGAGCTAGTGAACAACTGTCTGCAGTGTTTACTGTAGTCTGGGAGGTTTTTTTTTTGAGTGCAGATCACGCTCCAGTTAATTCTTCAACCACTGCTGGTTGTAGTCTGCTGAACGTGTGTCACTGCCTCATCCTTGTCATTTTTCTCAAATTGGTGCTGCTCCATACCATTTCAAATAACTCAAATCTATTAGTGTGACGCGCTTCCATCCGTATCCAATACATTGGTTGCAAACACTATAGAATTACAGAAAGGAGCCTTTCAGAGATAGTGAACAGTTGTGTGCAGTGTTCACTGCAGTGTCTGCGTAATAACCACACTTAGGCCTTATAACTTTTCTGACTTTCTTTATCAATCTACCAAGATGAAGAAGGCAGGGAGTAAGGCACGTGGTCGTGGCCGTGGAGTTTCAGCAGGGAGAGGACGTGGGGATTCTGTGGCTGCTACCGCCCCCAGTGACACAGCATCCACCAGTTTTCCCCGTGAGCGTTCCTTTATGTGCAGTTTTGTAGGAGCTCGGCGTACCCCCCTGCTGCGGGAAGAACAAATTGAAGCCGTTGTTGGTTGGATGGCAGCCAATGCATCGACTTCAATTGCTTCCACCTCCTCTCAGGACCACAACACTGTTGATCAACCATCTGTCTGTTCACCGCCTGTCAAATTGCCCAGGCGGTCAGAGAGTTCTGAACTGGAGCCAGCTGAGTCTCTGCTTCTGTTCTCAGAATCTGTTGGCTTGCAAACAGGGGCCCAGCCAAGCAGCATTCTGGAATTTGAAGAAGAGGGAGTATGCAGTGATGCGCAACAGCTGTGTCTCTCTGAATCTGAAGAGGCGGGTGAGCCATTGCCGATGGTCAGCACACCGCAGAACACATCTGATGATGATGAGACTCAGTTGCCAGTTTCTGTTGAGCATGGTGCTGTCCAGATCACCCAACAGCAGCAGGTGTTGGAAGAGGGTAGTGGAGATGATGAGGTCCAAGACCCAACATGGCGTGAGGAACAGGAAGGTGGTGGGAGCAGCTCTGAGGAAGAGATTGGCCCAACGGTACAAACAGGAGGGAGAGGTAGGCTGCAGACTCGGTTGCCTGTAGCCTCCAGTTTGGCACCTGTTGGGAGCAGTTCTCTTCCAAAAGTCAAAACGGGCGCTCCCAGGACTTGCACTGCGTGGTCCTTTTTTGACACACTTGCAGATGATATTTGCTATGTCAAATGCAAGCTGTGTAAGCAAAAAGTAAAAAGAGGTAAAAGTGTCAGTAACCTCAATACCACTAATATGTGGAAACATGTGCGGACAAAGCACGTAGTTGAGTTACAAAGACACACTGGAGATGTAGGCCAACCTACAGCAGCACCTACATCTTCAGCTCGTGTTGGAGCCTCTTCCTCCAGCTCACACACAGCTGGTTCGGCTTCCTCACACGATAGCCATGGAAGAACCTCGGTCACTGTTGTCCAGAGACAAAGTGTTATTCCACCCACAGCTGCAAGTTCCCTGTCATCCTCACACTCCCAGGCCACAAAACAGCCATCGGTAGCACAGGCATGGGATAAAAGATGGCCATACTCGGCAAACCATCCACGAGCACAGGCTCTGAATGCTGGCATTGCAAAACTCCTGTCCCTTGAAATGCTGTCATTCAGGCTGGTGGAGACTGACAGTTTTTGGAACTTAATGGCATTGGCAGTCCCACAATACAATGTGCCAAGCCGATTTTATTTCAGCAGGCAAGCAGTCCCTGCTCTGCAAAAGCATGTTGAGGGAAAAATTAAACATGCGCTACTAAACGCCGTCAGTAGCAAGATCCACCTGACCACTGATGCGTGGACCAGTACCCATGGCCAGGGACGATACCTTTCCCTCACTGCCCATTGGGTCAATGTTGTGGAGCCGGGTACAGATGTTGCGAGTGGCGCTGTACGTGTTCTGCCAACTCCAAGCATTGCTGGAATCCAGTCTGTACACATTGACACCTCCTCCTACTCCAGTTCCTCAGAATCATCGCTGCAGGAGCCGTCACGGTCTACCTCCACATGGACCCGTGAACACTTACCTGTTGCGACCGATATGAGCACAGCCGTGGCCAAACGTCAACAGGCCGTCCTGAAATTAATTTCCATGGGGAATCGAAGCCACACAGCGCAGGAGGTCTGGAATGCCATCAAGCAGGAGAGCGACGTGTGGTTTTTGCCAGCGAATCTCCAGCCAGGCTTGGTAGTGTGTGACAATGGCCGAAATCTGGTGGCAGCTCTGGCCCTTGGCAACCTCACTCACATACCATGTCTGGCACATGTGCTCAACTTGATCGTGCAGAGTTTTTTGAGGGACTATCCGGATCTTGATGCACTGCTGCACAAGGTACGCCTAGAGTGCGCTCACTTGCGACGTTCCAGCATGGCCAGATCGCGCATTGCAGCTCTGCAATGTTGATTGCGCCTTCCTGAACATCGCATCATATGTGACGTACCCACCAGGTGGAATTCCATGTTACATATGTTGGAGCGGTTGTGTGAGCAGCAGACAGCAGTAATGGAGTATCAGCTGCAACAGGCGCAATCAACACGCAATTTGCGCCGTTCACACTTCACCACTACTGAGTGGGCCTCTATGAAGGACATCTGCCACGTTTTGCGTGCGTTTGATGAGTCAACGCGGATGGCGAGTGCAGATGATGCACTAGTCAGCCTGACTGTCCCCCTTATCTGCCTGCTTCAAAAAACACTGCAAGCACTAAGGGATGAGGTTTTGGAAGAGGTGGAGGATGAGGAGACACAAATTCCATCACCTTTTGGACAGTCAGCGCAACATGGTTCCTCCCAAAGGGCTTTGCAGGGCTCACTTTGTGAGGAGAATGAGGAGGAGTCAATGGAGGAGGAAGAAATCGCTACAGAGGGAGGTACACAACGCTCTAGTCAGTATGTAGAGCGAGGGTGGGGTGATGCAGAGCAGGTACAGATGACGCCTCTTACAGAGGACAGCGTTTCTTGGCCAGTTGGGAGTCTGCAGCACATGGTTGATTTCATGCTGCAGTGCCTGAGAAACGACCGCCGCATCGCCCACATTCTCACCACGACTGATTATTGGGTGTACACCCTCCTAGACCCTCGCTACCGGGACAACTTACAAAGCCTCATCACACCGTTGAACCGGGAGCGTAAAATGCGGGAGTACAAAGACACACTGGTGCAATCCATAATGTTCTCCATTCCAGCCGAGAACGCTGCTGCTACTGCTTTACAAAGCAGCTCTGTGTGTGGAGGCAATGGAGACAGCTCTGCAACAAGAGGGAACACAAGAAGCGCCTCTACACAGGGGGCAAGACCAGTATGTTCCAAATGTGGCGAAGTTTTGTGTCAGCGCCACCAATGTCTACACCATCCGAGACGCCTCCAGTCACGAGGAGGCAACGTTTCCGTAAGATGGTGACAGACTACTTGTCTTGCCCTCTCAGTGTACTCCCAGATGGCTCTTCCCCTTTCAAGTTTTGGGTTTCTAAGCTGGATACATGGCCAGAGCTTAGCCAGTATGCATTGGAGGTGCTGGCTTGCCCTGCTGCCAGTGTATTATCGGAGCGCGTCTTTAGTGCTGCAGGTGGTGTACTAACAGACCGTCGCATGCGACTATCCTCCGATAATGTAGACCGGCTTACTTTTCTGAAAATGAACAAGGCATGGATCTCGCCAGAATTTGCCTGTCCGTTTTCCGATTAAATAACTGGTTGGCAACGTTATCAATTTCTCCTGTTATGTTCATCTATCTACCACCTGAACTCTACTCCCTGGGATACAACACTGCCAGTCTGAGGGGAATGATCAGTTAACAACCAAAATGTTATCCCCAACAGATAGTAGCGCAACGACTCCAGTGCCCACTTGATCGACAGGCACTCTCTCTCTCTACAATGCTGTATCTGGTTTCAGCTGGAGTTAGCTTTCGACTCTGGAAAGTAATGTGATGCTTCTCCCCGTTAACCTCCTGAGACAAAACGGCCCCCACACCTACCTCTGACGCATCAGTCTGGACAATGAATTCTCTTTTGAAGTCGGGTGTGATCAAAAATGGTGACACACACACAGTGCCCCTTTTAGTTTTACAAACGCTTCTTCAAGCTGATCATTCCATCGCACCATTACTAAATTCCTGCCTTTTAGGCAGTCATTTAACGGCGCCGACAGTGTTGCAAAATTGTGAATAAACCGCCGGTAGTATCACACTAACCCCAAAAACCCTTTCACTTGTTTAGTGGTGAGGGGACGGGGCCAGTTTTGGATTGTCTCCACTTTTTTGTTTATTTGGCCTTTGATAACTCCTCTCACAATCACATACCCCAGGTAGCGATCTTCCTCCAACCCTATGGAACACTTCTTTGGGTTGGCAGTTAGCTCTGCTTGTCTCAGCGAATCAATCACCGCCTGTACCTTGGCTAAGTGACTTCCCAGTCTGTACTGTACACCACAATATCGTCCAGATTGGCCGCGGCATATCGGCGATGAGGACGAAGAACAACGTCCATTAACCTCTGGAATGTCGCTGGAGCGCAATGCAACCCGAAGGGTAGGACTATATACTGGAACAGTCCCTCGGGTGTTAAAAAAGCCGTTTTCTGTCTCACTGCTTTTGTTAGTGGCACCTGCCAATACCCTTTTGTGAGGTCAATGAGTGAAAAATAACGTGCCTGCCCAAACCGCTCTATTAACTCATCGACCCGGGGCATGGGGTAGGCGTCAAAGTTAGAAATTTCATTCAGTTTTCTTAAGTCATTACAGAACCTTAGTGTCCCATCTGGCTTTGGTATTAGGACTATTGGGCTGGCCCACTCACTCTGGGACTCTTCAATGACCCCTAACTGCAGCATCTTCTTGACCTCTTCCAAGATGGCTTGTCGCCGGGCCTCAGGCACCCGATATGGCTTTAATCGCACTTTGCCCTGCGGCTCAGTGACAATGTCATGTTGTATTAGGGAGGTACGACCAGGAAGTTCCAAAAAAACATCTGTATTTCGGCTAACAAACTCTCTGACTTCCTGAACTTGTCTGTGCGACAAAGTGTCTGATTTTTTGACGGCGGAGAGGACTTCTCTTGCCTTCTCCTGAGGCAAGGAAGCCATCTGTACTGGAAATGCAGGCCGTGGACAATCCTGACCAAGTGTGTCTCTGTCTTTCCATGGTTTGAGCAGATTCACATGGTATACGTGTTCTGGCTTTCTCCGCCCTGGTTGGTGTATTTTATAGTTTACTGGTCCCACCTTCTCTATAATGTCGTAGGGTCCCTGCCACCTTGAAAGGAACTTACTATCCACTGTAGGCACAAGTACCAACACCCGATCCCCAGGGTTAAAGGACCTTACCCGTGCCTCCCGGTTATAGACCTGCCTCTGTGACCTTTGTGCTGATTCCATATGTTCTCGGACTAATGGTAGGACTGTCTCCATTCTCTCTTGCATTTTGGCCACATGTTCTATCACACTTTTTTGGGGAGTTGTATGGTTTTCCCAGGCCTCTTTAGCTATATCGAGTAAGCCACGGGGATGTCTGCCATATAATAGTTCAAAGGGCGAGAAGCCCGTAGATGCCTGGGGCACCTCCCGCACTGCAAACATCAGGTATGGCAACAAGAGATCCCAGTCCTTAGCATCTTTAGAGCCTTTTTTTTCAACATATTGTTCAGGGTTTTATTGAACCTTTCTACTAAACCGTCTGTTTGGGGGTGATAGACCGATGTGCGCAACTGTTTAACACGTGGCAGAGTTCCTTCATGATTTTTGACATAAAGGGGGTCCCCTGATCTGTTAAGATTTCTTGAGGGATTCCCACCCGAGAGAACATACCCATGAGTTATTTTGCGATCAGTTTTGACGAAGTGTGTAGCAGGGGAATAGCCTCAGGATACCTGGTAGCGTAATCTATAACTACGAGGATGTGTTGATGACCCCTTGCTGATTTATTAACCGTCCACACCAGATCCATTGGCTATTCTCTCAAACGGTACCTCTATAATTTGTAATGGCACCAAGGGACTCTGAAAATGAGGCTGCGGACTGGTTACGTAGCACACGGGACAAGAGTAACAATACCGTTTAACTTATTCATAGACCCATAGCCAGTAAAACCGTTGTAGAATTCTGTCTAGGGTTTTCTTTGGTCCCAAATGTAGTACATGCGCATGCGCTAAGTCCATTACCAACCTCCGATATGACTGCGGTACCAGCAATTGCTCGACAATTTCCCCATGTATTTTTTAAACCCCATACAGCAAATCTTGGTTCAGCTCAAATCGGGTAAATACTTTAGCTGTCCTGGGGTGTTGGGGTTCCCCATTGACAACCAGTACATTTTCCCTGGCTCGAGTCAACGTAGGGTCCTGTATTTGCACCGTACCAAAATTGTCACCTGCCACATTTAAGTATGACAATTCTGGTCACGGTGGCAAATCTTCCATCTCCCCACCTAACACTTCTATAGGATAGGGGTTTTCCTCCTCCACCGAAGGCTAAGGTACTCCTACCGCCAGTATATCTTCCTCTGGGCCACCAGGTTCATGCCCGATTTCTGGAGAATGCAACCTGTTTGCCACTGGTGCCGACGACTGTTCTGTGGGAGGGGTAATTACAGGCCAAAGCACATAAAATAATGGAAAATCTCTCCCCATTATTAATGCTAATTAACCACCACCCCCACCTCGTGTCACCTCCTTCCCGCTGGCGTGTTAATCATCACCAGGGTGGTAGGATAATGTTTGAAGTCACCATGTATACACAACACACCCATTTTCCCAGCAGTATACTCGCTGATTTTGACGTGGCTGGCTCGTATTAGGGTCACTCACGAGACTCCCTGAGTCCACTAGAGCCACAGCAGGGTTACCCTCCACCTGCACTTTACACAAATGGTTCATATTGGGTCCCTCTGCTTTGACCACTGCACACATGTGTTCTGCATAGTGAGACTGATAGTAGCCAAAGTTGTTGTCCATGGGCTCTGTCAGGTGGAGGAAAACAGCTCTCACATGTCCTGGTTGTTGGCACCGCCAACAGATTATGGGGCCCATTTTGTTCCCCGACCCGTCCTGGGCGGCCCTCCGAGTCTCTGCTCGCCGAGCTGTGGGTGAAGGTTTGTGGAATTTACTTGGTACCTTCCGGGTAGTCTCTCCCTGTATCTCCTTGGTAGCCCCATATCTTTCAATGAGGTCTACCATTTGGAGACCATCAGTAGGGGCTGCCTGTCCAAGCCATGTTTGAAGGGTGTGTGGCAAATTTCTCAAGAATTTATCAGTCACTATACGATCCAGCATAGCGCGGGGTGACAACACCTCTGGCTGCAACCACTTTTCTATCAGGTGTATCAAGTCATAATACTGTGACCGAGCTGGCTCGGAAGGGGAAAAGTTCCACTGGTGTACCCGCTGTGCCCGGACCAAAACATTTACCCCAAGACGTGCAAGTATCTCACCCTTGACGCTCTCATAGTCCTCTGTTGCTCGGGGGGTAGGTCCCTAGAGTCCTGAATTAAAAAAACGGAGCCACGATCTCGGCCCACTGGTACCGGGGCAGTCTCTCCCTTTTAGCCGCGCCTTCCAACATCTCCAGGTACACCTCGACGTCATCTGATTGCTCCATTTTTCGGATCGCTGTACGCACCGTTTTCCGGACATCCTGCCATCCCCGGGCAGCTCCTGCTGTCTGCAGCGCTGTGATGTGCTGCATCACTAGACTATTGGTTTCCTGTTGCTGTTGATTAAATATCTGCTGCTGCTTCATAGCCTGCTGCTGTATAGCCTGCTGCTGCATAGCCTGCTGTTGCTGCCGCATGGCCTCCTTCAGCATTTTTACTGTGTTCTCCATCTTGGGACAGTTATCCACCGGGTTTTGCGTCACTTTCTTTACCTAGGACATTTACTGTCATGCAGGAAAAAACAGCCTGACCTCACTGCGTTACCCGCATTGAAGCCACCAATTGTAGGGATCCACTCTGGTAGGCAGGCTGGGCCGCAGTAATGAGGCAAACACACCGCCTTTTACTTCAAATTTCAGTGGTTTTAATCATGAGTTCAAGAAAAAGTCCAGATAACAAAATAAAAACAGAACATAAATCACCACAGTTTGGAGAACCACTGGTGCCAGACTCACCCTTGCTTGGGACGGGCTTAACTAAGCGGCTGCAGGTCAGCAGAGACCGCCAGGTCCCATTCCGGGTGGTCTGGTACTCGCTTCCTGGTGCACACTGGCACACAGTAACAAAACAATCTTCCAGGCTGACTCCAGCCAAAATCCTTCCTTCCACACACCAACTACAACAGATCCTTGCTTTATAGGCCTACTCCACACCCTCAGGTGAGGTACACATCAGATGACCAGATCACGTGACTATGACCTTATCACAGGTCCTTGTGATCATGGAAAATCCGGAGCAAACTTCAGTCTGCTAGAAGAAATATATCTCACATCCAGCAAGATCCCCTTTGGTGTACCACAGCGGCAAGAAGTCTCCTGTTCCCTACACATGCACAGAAAAACCCATGTCGAACATGCTCCAAATAGGGAAGAGCCGTCACCCTGATTGTTATGCTTAAAACAGGAAAGATTTAAGTTTTCAAGGGCTAAAATGAAATTTTTTTATAAGAAATATGGACAAATATTAATTTGTCATCACAGCGCATATCTGCACATGGCTAGTAGAAATGGCAACAAAAAATAAAACATAGTGTTTACTTTTTTAAATTAATGCATAAAAATACATTTCATAATTATCAATTAATGCTTCTTAAGGAACGTTATCTGTACCTGTAAGATAATGCAGTCAATGGATGTACGAATCATAAACATCATCATCATCATCATCCTCACGAGTTTTATTAATGACAGACATAATAAAATACACAGAGTGAGGACAACTGTAACTTCACACACCATATATGAAATGGCCATCATGTAAACCTGGTAATAATGGGCAATAATAAATAATTACACCAAGAAAGTGCATCATGCATACAAACAATAGGTAGTTAGACCTGCAAGTGCTGTTGAAACAACCACAACAGATTTAAATTAATAATGCTATATAGCTATCACAGTGCATAGTTACTCATGGACAATGTCGATCTAATACTGTAACTCAATAAAGGCAGCGTCACCCATCATGCTTGTTTGTCTTGTAGATTGTTGAAGATGGTTTTTTTTTTTTTTTTTGAAAGTTCCTTTTTATTTAGATTTTAAAAAAAAAAAGGTGCTATGTACGGCTTCCACCGGCGGAGGTACCTCAGAATCTTTGTGCGCTTCTCCGGCGCACGCAAGCCTTTGACATTCCAGGAGATGATCTTCATGTTGAATGGGCGGCAGAAAAATTAAGAGTGTGCTGGAGGAGACGGTGTACCCTCTTATGGCCGTCGTTGGCATCAACCTGCGAGGAAAGGAGGAAGCAGCACCACAATATCAAATACCTAATCAAGATATATTGACAATTCCAGGATTAATTATTGGAGAGAGGTCCCTTGCTACCCTTTTCTAGTAACTCTTGTTTCCCAATAAACCGCTGTAAGCGGTCGTAGTCTCTCCACCACTACCTGTGTTTATGTGACTTCCTTTTTTCTAACCTGTGAGGAGATTACCCCCATCCTCCCAGGCTATTCAGTGTACCCCCCCCATGTGTCCAAAGCATGAAACCCCAATAGCCTGCTTCACTTATTGTCCCTCCATATGTAATGTTTAACTCATTTGTCCCACGTTTATCAAGACCCCCACTCTCATGAGAGATCTTCAACATCTAATATCAATTAACTAATTTAACCATCTAAAATTGCAGCAAAACTATCATGCTTTAGCATAGGTATGAAGGAACTCCAATAGAAACGGCTCAAACAGCAAATATATCTCATATGTCATTTAACGTGGAGAGAATCTCTTTCATCTTTCCTGATCTCCTTCATGAACTGCCATCTTGTCGTCGTATGCGTGGGGAAAACCTGGAACTGCGTCGCTGTACTTCCCTATCACTTTGTTGATTTCGTTCCAAGGCTGCTTCGGCTTGTTGTGGTGTGTCATTAATGACATATGTCCCGTCAGATCTTTGGAACCGCTAACGCGCTGGGAACAGTAGTTGAAAGCGAACATCTCGCTCAAACAACGTTGTGCAAATTAAACTGAACGCCCTCCTCTTCTTGGACACCGATACTGAGAAGTCATCAAAGAGCAGAATCTCATAGCCATGGAGTAGCACTGGGCGCCTCGCTTCTCTGAATGGCCGTAACAATGAAACTTTGTCGTTATAATGTAACAGCTTAATTATTACTTGCCGTGGTCTGTACATCGTTGGTTTCGATGCTCTCCCTCGCCTGTTGTTGTTTTGCGGCGGTCCCACACGATGTGCACGTTACACACGACAGTAGTAGTTAAGTCACAATATTTTCGGTAGATCATTCTCACAGATGGATTGTAAGTCTGCTGATTTAAACGATTCAGGCAGTCCGACGAGACGTAAATTGCTTTGTCTCGAGCGATTTTCCAAGTCCTCTGTTTTGTCTATCAAATTTTGTAACTTCTGCTCAAGGTTCTGTTCTCTGTCTTGGCCAAGTTGCTTCTCCTGATGTAGCAGCGCCACATCCTGTTGCAGCTTGGTAATTGCAATGGTATTCAGGTGTACAGACTTTTGTATGGAAGACAATGACGATTGCAATGCCGACTCCAGCAGCTTCTGAATGTCTGGTAAGAGAAGGGCTTTGACCTCTCTTCAGCCATTTTCTGCGAATCAAATTCCTGAGGAACTCTCAGGTCACATGGTGCTTCTGATAATAGCTCTTGCTGCATGTCTATGGCAGCGCTCAGCATCGCGCCTCTTTCCTCTTTGTCTCCTCCATGCGCCATCTTGTCCTTCTGCTTCAGTTGGATAGGTAAACCGTTCGGGGTCTGTTGTGAACTCCGTAGCAAGTAGCGCTCCATAAATTATGTCCCCACGAATGTAAAAGGTGTCAGTGTTCCCGGGGGTGGTTTTACTGCTCTCCTATGGGCCCGATATGCTTGGATACCTGGGAGGAATTCAGGAGCATCTCCAAACTCCCTCCTCACATGTCAGCGCAGGAAACAGAAGAGGGAATGTGCTTGTTTTGTTGCTCATAGGTGGAGTTTTATACAGTAAATGATTACTGCTGTCGTATTTTTGGCATCCCTAGGGCAGAATAAGGCTGCGTAACGTCACATTTTAGAGAGAGTCATATAATAGACACACGCTACCCTACCCGTGACACAAGGAAGGTAGTGTTGCCGTATAAAGCCTTGCGCAACCAGACATGCCCCTGGAAAATGACTGCTGCTGCAGGCTAAACTCAACACAGACAAATACTGTTGTAATTTAAAACTTTTGTGACAGCAAGAATGCAAGGATTAAAAATTCATACTTTTACAGATTACAAGTACAGGAATCTCTGTCCAAAATAAGAATATGATGAAGAAGATGAAGATGAAGTAGAATATGAAGAAGAATAATAGTTGAATAAGAACAGTATGAGTAATGTTAACAAAAAGATGAATAGCAAGAAGTTTAAGAAGAAGATAAAGAAGGTGAAGATGAAGAATAATTTGATGAAAAAGATGATGATGATTATGAAGGAGAAAGTGTGTCAAAAGTTAAAAAGGTGAAGAGCATGGAAGTTGTGAAACATACATATTTGCCAAAATAGAAAAAACGTTAACAACATTGTCAATTTCTTCATCAATCCGAACATCTTTAAAAAAAAAAATATTAATGCTATTCCATTTGATTGGGTTAAACATCTATGCCTTTAATGTCTCCTCAACCTCCCCCAATACATTCTACATTACTCTTTGTTGTTTTCCTTCATGTACAATTAACCAACAAGGCAAGAATGGGCTTTTTTTAATTCCGATATTTTGTTCCCATAGACTTACATTGGATTTCCGGTATCGGTATCGGGTATCGCCAATATTTTTGGGGTATCGGCGATACCATTCCGATTCCGATACTTTTGGATATCGGAAAGTATCGCTCAACTCTACTTACCGTTCTTTCTGACAATTAAAAAAGTAATTGAAAAAAAAACACTTGGGGGTCCCCTGTAATATTCATAATCACCAGAGGGAAAGCCGATGGCAGCATGCTGATGTTAATATTGTGGGAAAAAGACAATATACCCAGGCTATTAATGTCAGCTCACAGCTGTATACTTAGCCTTTCCTGGTTATTAAAATGGGGAACCATCAACAAAAAGGTAGAGTCCCCTTATATTTAACAACCAGCAAAGACTAGGAAGACAGCTTTTAATAGAAAGATTGACAAAGACTCCTTTTGTGAATCTAAATTAAACCAAACTCACATCATCGCCCAGTCCACAGAAGCCAATGTCTGCTGTATCAGAAATAAAATAATAAACAACAATATTCCTAACCTGTCCACAGAGAAGATAATATAATCCATTTGTTGTGCAACGGGTCTAGCTCTGCTACATTTAGATGGCAGATTCCACTGTTGCATGATGCGACTATACAGCCTGCCATCCAGCAGAGAAACTGAGCAGCGTGTGCTACTAGTGTCTTGCATTGAACTCCTATGACCTGAATCACGTCACCATGAGAGTGAGAAAATTCTCTTGCTCATGGTGCCATCAGAAAGGTCCTGGGAGTTTGTAGCCAATGAACTCAGTTGACCTCATTACCATCAGCGTGAATGCTGTTACAACTTTTCCCAATAACAAGCTTAGGAAGCTGACATTGAACAATGTGGTTAGATGACCCCAACCTGGCTTTTCCGAACGTCTCTATGGGCCAGGTAAACTTAGGGTCCCAACCTGACTTTTCTGAATATCTACTTGAGACCAAGTGACCCAAGGTTCCCAACCTGGCTTCCACAAACATATTCATGGGGCCAGGCAGGGCCACCATCATGGCACTACTGCCCTTACTGCTGTATGGGGCCCGGTCAGCAGCAGTACACGGAGGGGCCTATAGGTCTGGAGCCTCTCTTTTATGCTTCTGCTGATCGG